>CM062855.1:21466570-22666570 GCA_031772225.1 Eubasilissa splendida | reverse complement strand
TTTGATAATTCCGCTGAACATAAAATACAAATAACGCACCATATAATGCATACGTAATAATTTAATTGAAATGTTTTCAGGATAATCACCACTAACTATTAATTGAGAAGGATATTTGCTCTCGTTAAATAATTGAAATAATATTATAAGGATATGTTTTAACCATTAAGGTATATATTATATTTTTCAAAGTCAACTGGTTTTATCAAGGTTGAACCTTGTTAGTTTTTTTAAAAATAACCTTACCTCGCAAAATATATCTTAAATATTTACATAATATGAAATACTTGTTAAGTGAAATAATTGACTTTCGGTCGTACATAACACTATGATTCCTGAAAAACAAACTGCTAGCGAAATCATACTTTTTTCATTTTTGCAAGAAACATGAATTTCATAAATGAAACCCTAACATGGGCTGACCATACTGTCAGAACTACTTGTCGAGCATGTGCGTGACATCCGCTGGAAAATTATGACTTTGTGAAATCCTGTCTTAATGAATACGTGGTCAGAGACCCTTATTATTTTATCTTTTGATGACCAAAATATAACTTACAATGATTTATGAAATTATATACGTTACGATAAATATAAAATTACGAAATACGTTATGGCACGTGTACATGGATGAGATTTATCTCGGAGATTCAACATGAGTGTGTGTAAAGAACAGTACATAGTTTAGTGTGAAGCTATCTATGAACCATCACCGTATTCGTTAAGCTCGCGGATGTCGCATCTAATACATCTTTAGAGAATCTTAGAGATTAAAGTCTCATCAAAAAATCATTATGGATATTGGCTAGCTTTGTTATGTTGTTGTCAATTTATGGTTGCCTATTAACCAACGTAAAAGTTAACATAATGTTTTGTTAGTGTATTCAATTCTATCCTCTGCTTATTAGATTGTCATGTGTGTTTCAAAATGATTAAAAAAATTATAGTTAAAGTCTGAGCGGTAGTTTAACTTGAACATACGTTAATTAGTCATCAGTGACTGTTGTTGGTGACACTTGAAGTGATGTTGTTATTAAAAGTGCACTTTTAAAATGGACAAATTATCCAAAATACCTTGTACCGTTAAATATTGTTCATCAAACCATAACACGACTTTCTTACGCGCCGATCTTCACGGCCAGTTTCATTGTTTTATTGCATAAGAGAGCTGAATTAACCTCTTGTTTATTTAAACTCTTTGATGTTATGTATGAGTAGCGAGCGGTGCCAATACACGGATAAGATAATGGATAAAATGCCATTAATATTCATGTGTAACCATACATATTTAATATTGTATACACAACACATGCCATTATACTCATATTTATCAAAATATCGATGAGCCCGTTGATTTGAGTGTGTGATTTTTCGCAAGAAAGAGATGAAAAAACACGCGTTTCCATTTTTTATTAAACAGAATATATTCTTGCATTGAATATGTTTTATCCGACATATTTATATCTGATTACTTTTGGTGCCGCCTGGTATCGATCCCGATAAAGGTTATGGTGAAAATAGAACACGAGGTAAATATGAGAGTAGGCACACAAAAATATTATGAATGAAACTATGTTAAAATTATAAATCCTTGAAGTCGAAAAAGTTTAGCATAAGATTCCGTATACATTTTAGACTAATCTTTCGTTCACCACTTGGTGGCGTACAATAGTGCATGGGAATTTGAACAATTATTCTTACAATGTATGGCACGAATGTATATTTGGAGACAGTGAATTTTTTTTTTGTGCAAAAGTAGTCAAACAGTGGGGGTGATTGCATAGTACGGACAGGAATGGTATAATTTTATCACAGTTAGGAATAACAAAGAGATATTTGTGAAGTAGGTTTAATCATTTTCGATGATCACGACCACGTCCGGGGCGCACGAACGAGAGCCACTCTGCAACCGCGCCCCCCCATTAACTACCACTGCTCACCGAGCCAAATGAATTCGTTTTTATCCAATAACGCTTTCTTTTTCCATCCATCCATTTTACGCGTCTTAAAATATGTATTCCGAGAACTTACAAATTTTAGTTAAAATTTACAAAATTGTGTTTTCATAAGTTTTATTTGCAAAATTGTTGTACGTTAAGACCGACAATAAGGCTTGTTTCAAATAACACTGATCTAAAACAAACAATTCGGTCTCATGGTAAATATTGTTAGAACATTTGTAAATTCAAATATGTTAATTCTGACTCTGAATGCATCACTATATAAAAAGAGTTGTATATTTGATATTTTACATTTTGCATGTTGTGTATTTTAACTGAAGAGTTGTAAGCAATGCTACATCCTTCAGATCAGCACACATTTCACTTTTATTTTTTACCAATAACTTAATGCGTTTCTTCCTTCCTCTAAAGTAAGTATTTCTGACACCTTACTTCTGATACATTAAATAATATAAAATGATGTACGATACTCCAAAAACTTTCCGCTGTTGAAGAGCTTTTGTTTTCGGAAGATCCAAGTCGCGAATCAGATATTTTGATCTTGACTGATTTATCAGCTCCTGCGGTTATTCAGTTGGACCAGCTAGGCGTGGGCGGTACCGAAGTGATTACATTGATTTAGAGCTTTTGATTTTATCAACATGAATTAGGAGGTAATGAAAAAGTTTAAGGACAGTATCACTATTTAAAATACATTTTTGTTTTAATACGATTTAAGAACACATTTGTGTTGTGAAGTTGCAGTTTTTCAGAACATAGGTTTATAGTATTTAAAAATATAATAATTGAAAAAATGTTTTACTTGCTACCAAGAATCGAACCTTTACCTTTTTCAATCAGGGGAAATGGAATAACAGATGTAGCAATTTTAAAAAGCTACAGAATATAATTTTAAAAAATTGTCGTAAACGTACTTTATTGATAAAGTTGAACTAATAATGCATTTTACCGAATAGAAAAAGGTCCCAGGTTCGAATCTCAGTAGAAACAAATTTTTTTTTGAAAAAAAGATTTTTTTGTACATCATTCTAGTTGATTAGTTTAATTTATATTTCAAATTGATAACAATCAATTTTTCTCAAAATATGTATGCTAGAAAATTTTGAGCTGAATATTTATATTCAGTACCGTTATATATATAAAGTGATGTTATTTTTTCAACTGCAGGATTTTGGACCACTGGAATTTTATAGATAATCATGTTTTTTAAAAATGTTTTTATTAAGTATGACTGGTTGCCTACCGGGTTAGATAAGTGTCTGGTAGTTCAGACATTTTTGTTGTGTGAACATCATTAGTAACATCTATCAAATTTTTAAGTATAAATAAACCAATTAATAAAGAAAATTTGGTATGAAAACATGTATTTCAAAATTGTCGCCGATGATGAGAAATAGAAATACTATAAAGTACCTAGGTATTACCAAATTGTGCTTAAACTGACTTATCTACTACCGCTCCGGCTTGATTCTCCTATCTCAGTCACTAACGTTGATTCAATAGCGAATGTGAAAATTACATCGACCCATAAGATCTATTCGAGCAAATAGATTTTGTAAATTTTTATCGGTTTTGATTTTATTTCGACATTTACTATCGAATAATCAAAAGAAAAAATTTAATCTCCAGTTTTGAAAAATGTTTGCAACGTACGAGAATATTTGGAGCTCGGGTTTTTTCGGACAGGATGTTTCCGGACATAATTTTTGAGGACACGATATTTCCGGACATGGAGTATTATGAACACTGATTATTCCGGACAGTGATTATTCCGGACAGTGATTATTCCGGACAGTGATTATTCCGGACACTGATTATTCCGCAGACAGGTTAGATTAGGTTAGGTCATATTGAACTCGGAGGTTGAATATTTAACAATTCAAATGTTTACGTTAAAATAATATTTTTTGAAATATATTATAAAAATATTTTTTGTCCAGAATAATCTATGTCCGGAATAGTCAGTGTCCGCAAAAATCTTTCCGCCAAATTAGTGTCCGGAAACATCCTGTCCGGAAAAATCACCGAACCGAATATTTCTAAAATCTCTCCAGCTAAAAGAAAAAGTGCCGATCGTGCAAAGAATATTAGCTTCATACCATGTGTTCTCATAAAATCATATCAATATTAATAATCACAGTAATCTTGAGTCTTTTTAAGTGTTTTATCGACAAAATATTATATTTTTATGGCCTTCTAGTAAATTACAAGAAGAATGTTTTTGTTAATCACGTATTTATTTATACGGTACGATAAAACATTAATAAAAATATTAAAAAACCGTAATATCCTTACAGAGTATTGAGTAGTATAGAAAATTTTATTTGTATAAAATTACATACAAATATCAAAAAATAATTAAGTAAAAACTATAATATAATTGTTATTTTTTACATAAGAACTAAAAGCAAATATGATTATTTTTTATGATAATAGCAGTTAACACTTACTGCCCGGTGGATCAAAACAAAACACGTCCGATGGTGGTGGGTCATTTTAGATCCACTTCAAGTTTTCGGTTTTTCAACTGTTTTGTGGGAGAATTTTTATAGATATTTCATTCTAAATATGATTTAATGAAAAGACATGATGTACTGTAATGTTTCCGCTATAAAATTAATATTAAAAGTTAAAATAAAAATTAATTTACATATTTTTACGTATCAACAGATGCCCTTACACAGCCAAAATACAAACATAGGTAGTAATTGATGGTAGGGTCATAAAATTTACAGGTAGGCGGCAACGCCTCTCAAATAGTTATATTACTGGCATTGTCTAGGGGCCGCCAGACGAAAATAAGTTAAAACAAATAACAATATAAATCTTGGAATCAATATTGGACTGGTTAACAATAAATTGACGCGCACCTGGTATCCTACTACTCGCCGTAAAAAATATGCTCAAAATGTTGACAATATATGTTTTGGCATAAGCGCTGAGATTTAATCCCGTAAGAGCGACTGTTTTTGAGCGCTTTTTTACATTTTTAATTAATAATTCATATTTTTACAAACACCCGGGTCAGAACTAACCCACTACCGCAGAGGATGTGTTAAAATTAATAGTAAAAACATAAAAATATGTATACATTTCTTTCGCTATAAAAAATCTTATTTTGCATAAATTAAAACATACCTCATTTTTTACGTAGAAAATTAACATAAATTATCAAAAAGAAGAGAGAAAAACAACAATTATTCTTGATTATATAAAGCGACATAAAGAAATATTCACAAAGAAACAGTAAAAAAAGATATCAGATGCCTAATATTATTATTGGTGGGACTACGTTTAAAATAAAGTTGTTTCGCTTTAACGAATCACGAAGGTAAATAGTACAATTATTTAGTGTATATATAGCATGTGCCCGGCATACTTGCGTCATTCAATTAATACCATAATAATAATAATAATGTGTTTATTCCAGCGTGATCAGGTTTTTTTTAAACCCGATTCGCCATAGAGATAATACATATTAATAATACATATGAAATAAATGTAATGCTATGAAAAAGAAAACCAAGTAAAATGTTAATAAATAAAAAAATAAAAAAAATAAAGTAAAAAGTTCCATAGAGTATGTAAAGTAAATTGGTTTTTATTGTAACTGATTTCTTCTGCTTATACATATTTATTGTCACAAAAATTTATGACTCGTTTATAACATTCAATTACATTTTTTAATATATATATATATAAAACAATGCCCACGCTTTTGGCCTGGTAAACTATTTCCACGCCTCTCTCACACGTATTTTTATGCATATGCATACTTATCGGTTGTTAAAGCTTCTAACAGATCCATTTTACAATATGTTCTTTGAGCGAGCACACCACGTCTTTAGTGGTCGTCTATTATTTCCATTATTCACATCATATATTTTCTTTACCTTTCTCTCGTCTCTCGTATGTACTACAATTCCAACAACAGCTATTTATATATCCGGATGATTTATTTTTTATCATACCTGTTGCGTAAAAGCGAGATGCCGGAAGAATTCTGGATACGGAAAGAATAGGCACTCACCATAATCCAGATTCTGCAGTCATCTCCAAAATGTGGACTATATTTTGATTCACTATTTCGTCAAAGACGACGAGTTTCGACACTGTATAGATGCGAAGTCTCAAATTAGTATAATATTGTTGTTAATGGAAGGGGAGAAGGCACAGTGCATTATTTTTGTTTAAAAATAGATATGTATTTACACAAAAATTTATGTCGCAAATTCGTCATATTACCTACATTTTTGCAACAATAAGTATACTTTTAATATTTATATTGCCAGTTACAGGATTCACTTTAGTAAATTATCATAGATCTTGTTAAATAATATAATATTTAGTTTTAAACCACTCTATTATGTACATACACTAAAGTCTACTGGTTTCAGTTGAAGTTAACCTTCTTGAGGACAATATAGTATAGACTAACTTAAGTACAGATATTTAAATTTAAGGTTAAGAGTACAGATCAACAGCATATCGGAGTGGGACAAAGTATCAGGTAGGGATTACATGGGAACAACACTAAAATTGAACTATTTAATACATTTATTTGGTTGTTTAATATCTGTATATTAAATAACTAAATAACCAAATAAATGTATCCAATAGTCTGATTTTAAACTTGTTCCCATATAATCTCTACCCTTCTTTCCCACCTTGATATGTTGTTGCTCTGTCGTCTTAATCTTATATTTTAATATCTGTACTTAGGTTAGTCTATACTATATTGTCCTGAAGAAGGATGAGTTTAACCGAAACTAGTTGATTTTAGTGTATGTACATAATAAAGTAGTTTAAAACTGAACATTATATTATACAAATTATAGATATTTCATAGAGAAAAATCTATTTTTATTATATTTAATGGAAAGATTTAGAAGTATGGGGTTATATTTGTAGAAAGTGATTACTTAAGCCAGTCGAAAACAGATCGTAAACCCTGTAATTACCCATACTTCCACATCTTTCCATTAAATATAATAAAAATTGCTTAGTTTCTATGAGATATCTATCATTTGCAATAATAGTGCTTTTGTAGGTAAAAATTAATTAATTGTGTGTTCTTGGACATATTAAAATATTGCTAAACATTATATTATTTAATTATAATGTCAAGCCACAACGTGTTTGATTTCTTTGAAAATTAAAATTAGATCTACATTGTATATCACTAGTCTTCAAATGACAAATTTATATTATCAAAAATCATTGTGCTTGAAGAAGACAAAGAAACGGGGATCGAAACGGTTATTTTTCAGATATTTAATGGGTTGGCCACATAGTTATAATTTTTGAAATCAGACTATCAAAGGAGATTATGTACTATATCTCAGGGCAAACACTCACAAAATACTTCAAAAACTCTTTTAAAGCAAACATTAAGAGCGATACTTGGTATAAATATAGTTGCAGGAGATGGACTATTGGAGTCCAATGATATATAATGACACGCTTCCAAGCAGAACGCCAACAATCAGTTTTTCCCATACACCAGAACTCATGGATCCAGGATTGGACTCTTCAACCACCCGAGAATCTACAACCGTAAAAGATAGTCTTCCTTAGACACAAGGGACAGCCAATAATGATGACTCTATTTGGTCAAGCTTTCACCTTTCTCGAGTATCATTTTCGAGTCGATAACATTCATGAAAAGTTTAGTTCCACCTTTTTTATATGTAAATATCATATTTTATATATATTCAACATATACACTGCATGATATACGTTACATATTCTGAATAAGCCTTGCGCTTTATTATAGTGGGGGTGTGTTGATTGTGCGCAATTCCGTAGCGTGATTGCGTCAGAAATGTATGCATAATAAATATATTGTTTTATTTTGCGGTTCAGAATAAACCAGCGACACGAAATTAATTTTGGGTATCCTGGTATTTTTTCGCTTACAAGGTAAAATGTTAGACGGAATAAAAATATGCAATCGACTGCGGGAATATTAAAACTTGGAAACCGTACTTTAAAAAAAAAATTGAAATTACTTCACGGTGAAAAATGACAATTCAATTATTAATAGATACTATAAAGTGGCTTTTATTAATGTTAACGTATTATACATTTTATTAAATCTCACAAACTTATTGTTAATCAGTAGGCATTCTTATGTGCAACGGTAACAATTAAATTTACAGTTAACAATTGACAAAGCAGGTTGCTTTTACTGGGTGACGTTGAGCAACAACAAATTGAGATGCTGGTGTTTCCGTAACACTTATTTTTCTACAATGAAAATATAATTTATCGAAACACTATCACAGTACAACTAAAAAAATTAACACAAACAAATATTCTGTCTTATTAATAGTTACCTTATTAATATTACTTATTAATAGTAATTTGGTTGGTTGGTTTAGTTGGTGTCGAGACTCGTATTTGAGAATTCCTTCGACATTCGCACCTAGTTATGGTTCTCAGTTTATGTATTTATTTGGCGAAGCTGTGCATTTGAGTTTGTTTAAACTGCATAAGTTTCATGTAAGCAAACTCATCGGCAACATCGCCGTACAGGGTCCGATGACACAACGTAATTTGCCGTTTCGGAGACGTGTCACAGGGAGACAGATTATATTTCTCGACTTGCCGGGGATTTATTTGTTAGAAACTATATTATACATATATATATAATCTGTTTGGACTGTACCCGTCTTACTAGAAAATTCTGCGTTGAGACGGACATAGTTTACAAGTAACTGTGCAATAAATTAGTTTGGAAGTATCAGACCGAAATTAACATTTACCTCTTATATATTGTACATAAGGTGTATGCATAAAAAGCAAGTACAAAGTGGACTTTCAGTATGTTATTTTAGGAAATTTGTGACAAAAATTATTGTTGGTTTGATCAATTACTTTGGGTGAGTGCACCAATACTAGCTCTACCCATATTACGAATCCAAGTGTTTATTTTCAGTTTCAATTGTACTGGCGTTTGTGACTTGGCTACATACAACATGGTTAGAAAACATCTATTTCAATACTATTCATGAAAGGTGTACAAAAATGATTTAATATGTAATCTCCTTCTCTGCACAAGCACATGCTTTTTAGAGAAGTTGTAGAACTAAAAAAAATATATTTTAATATTGATAGTTAAAAGTTGCATACAAATATCAATTTGTAGAGAGAATCTTGGAAGAATGAAATGCTCCTTAATTTCTTTCGTAGATAGTATTGATTGAACATAAATTGATAAATTCTGTAAGCAATTTGTATTGAACACAATTCAGCCCAAACTGTTCACCGCATTCCGAAATACATTTGCGATGCTTCTCTGGTAACAAACATATGTTTAACCTTAAAAATATATGTTTTAAACGATTTTCAACACGAGTGATGTTTATCCCCCTTTTATAACACGTTGTGTATATTCTATATTATTAAAATAATCATATCTATTTACAATAAAAATATATATTTTAGGTAGTGTTGCTAGAGTACTATTTTACCAGTGGCTTAGCTACAACTTAGACAGTCCGGGCAAACGTCCGGGAGATCGAGCTCCAGGAGAGCCTGGAAAAATATTTATAATTTTAAGGCAAATTAAGTAAAAAAAATAGCATTCGGATATATTTATTATATACTAACGCCACGTCTATTTTAAAAATGTTTTCTAATCTTAAGCTCTAGTTAATTACTGAAGATGATGCAGTGAGCATCAAAAACGTTTTAATATTAATTTTTAATTTAAGTGTTATAGTGTAAAGTAAACTCTGTGTTTTATTTTATTAATTAATTGGGTAATTTTTTCAATTTTAATTTAGTAAAATTTTGTTCAAAAAGTCCCTATATCCATATAATTTTATTATCCTTAGTATTTAGAACACATACAATTGCGATTTATAATAGAGGTACGAAACAAATTTCCGTTCTTGTCGTTAATAATACGAAACA
Organism: Eubasilissa splendida; assembly: GCA_031772225.1. Taxonomy (NCBI): domain Eukaryota; kingdom Metazoa; phylum Arthropoda; class Insecta; order Trichoptera; family Phryganeidae; genus Eubasilissa; species Eubasilissa splendida. The sequence continues at coordinate 22,656,689 of CM062855.1, read as the reverse complement.
AAATATGGCATATACTAGACAGCTTTATTTGTGCTGGAAAAAGTTAATATTAGAATATTAATATCTTACCAGATAAAAATGTACTTGTAGTAAAATATAAATTCGCGTAGTCATTAAAATCACTCTATCGAGCAAGAAATATGAAGTGAATGATGCTAAGTCCATAATAATGAATTTGGAAACATTATAATACAGTGTTCTTGGAAGAACGTAGAGGGACCGGTATATAAGCTTACCTGTGGGGTTGCCAGTTTATTGCTACGCCCCTGCATTTTACGACGAGATGTTATTTCTAGAGATTTATTACAGATTTATTTATGTATGTGTTGAATATGTTCAAAAACTTCCATCACATGTGGATAAGGTAAATACGCAAATAACTCAATCCATATTAACATGAAATGGTTACGTAAAAGTTATATATAAGTGTTCCAAACGTATTTTTTATAATAAAAATTCTGTTATAAAATAATGGATGAGTTTAATAAAAAAATGTTAATTTTACATTTAATTATAGTTCATGAGAATTTATTTCTTAAATATTATGTTATTATTTTTTTTTTTGAGAGAAACAGAGTACAACAAAAATAACTGATATAAATAAATACATGATGTATAAAAATAATACTAGTGAAGTTTCTTTGGAATTAAACAAACTAAGAAATAGTACATAATAAACTAAAGAATAGTACATTTTAACAAAATGATTTTTACCCTTAAATAAACATAATAAACTAAAAAATAATATTAAAAAAAAAACTGATAAACTTATTTTAATTGGTTCAGAGAGGGATGATTGTTACTGAATACCTTGGGCTACGTGGAGGCTAGTTTATGTCACCTCGTCGGGATATCAATTTTCCAAGGTAAATTTCACGAATAACTGGTTAGGATACGCTCCATAGTAACTGAATTCCTAAAGACGTTGTGTCGGTACAGCGAATGATAGGACTTTTGGGACACACTGTATTTGTTATAAGTCTTCAACAGTCGTCAAAAGTTCACTTTACGTTTTTTGTTAATCACGAATAAAATAAAAATACAATGATTTGTGAATAAAAATCTGTTTCAAAATATGTTTAATTTTAAATTACCGCAATGTTATTCATAGCTTGATTAATATATTGATTAATTAATATTTGCAGAATTTTCCGGATGAATACGTAACGCACATTGCTGATTGTGAACTGTTAATTAATTATTTAATTAATATATAATAATTATACTAATTTTAGTAAAATTGCATATTATATCTGAAGTTACGATTATTCGTAACAAAATTTCATGATAATTAAAACATATTTAGATATTAAAACACAGAAAATATCTATCTATCGTTAAAATATATTATGACTATCACTGGGACTCGAACCAATAACTTTATATTACCTATAGAGAGCTTTAACCAATTTAGCTACGATACCCTATATCGATGTTGCTAATATTCAACGGGAAAAAATATCTTACTTAGCAAACGTAAGGAAAATAAATTTTGCGACTTCCATTTAGGGCATCACCATTTAATCTGTTAAAGATATCTAAAGGCAATTAATTTTTTATAAAAACCTAACCTAACCTAACCTAACCTCACCTAATCAATTTAGCTACGGTGCTCTATATCGATGTTGCCAATATTCAACGGAAAAAAAAAACTTAGCAAATGTATGTAAAGGAAATTTGGCGACTTTGGATATAGGGCATCACAATTTAATCGGTTAAAAATATCAAACAATTAATTTTTATAAAAAAACTGATTTTCTTTTATACAAATCAAATATTTATATCTGTAGTTTTCTACAGTACAGGATGAATATTATGTTTCAATTTGTTTTTTTTTTTACTGATTACTTGGCTTAATGTATGGAATATAATATTGGCCAAATGGCAGCCATTGGCAGCAGCACAAATGCGTGCTTTTTTAACCATATTTTTCAAAACATTCTCGCACACTTCTCGTGTTATTTCAGCAATTTCATTTCGAATATAGTCTATGTTACATAATAAATAGTACATCAACATTGTAGTAAATCAACTACTCTCTACGACTACCAAATACAAACTGACCAAATGTCTGATAAACCAAAATAGCGGCCAAACAAAATCGGTCTAGAACGTAATATTCACCCTGTATTTCAAATAATTTGTTAGTTAGTGTATATTATTAGAATGCAAAATTATCCAAAATAATATTATGTTCAAGGATACAAAAACACCAGTCGAAGTAAGGAACGGAGGGTAATAAAACAAAGTATTGTTAGACGCAGGTGCACCGACACAGCGTGAGAACAGCAATAAAACGTGCGGCGTACGTGACCTTAGTCACGTCTGCAAATGCACCATAAGGGATGCATCACCTTATCCATCAGTCTTCACAAAATCTCGGCCGGGAGAACTCACTCCACAAAGACGGGATCTAATTTTCAATTATAAAATAGAATCAATGTCGTGTCTGAAATATCAAGCAAGCGCTTCATAGATTGTGATTCCGGGGAAAATCTAAACTGTGCCCCTCAAGTTTAAGCTTAGACTGTGATGTACTCTGCGTTTAATCGTTGATGTGAAAGTATCAAAAAGGGTCCCGGTGGATCTATAAAAAGTTGATCAATATAATTTGCTGTAGCGAGAACAGACTGTCACTATTGCATAAGAAAATCGCGTCCAGAGTCCGAGTTTGCCTGGATAATTGGGCATCGTCTTGTGGTCAATCAACTACAAACCTGAACTCCGTCACCCTTCGCTGGCCCACCTACAGCTGGCCGCACTTCATATCCAGGATCCAGGACCATCGTAAGAGGTAATCCCTTACGTGAGGGACATGCATAGTCAACATAGATAATTTGGTAGAGAACTTTATGCTGGCATGATGAACACACATATTTAATGTTAATTTCAATATAGTTATGTTAGAATTGCCTTATTTATAAGTATTAAAGTAAAATGCTCATATTCCACTTCTAATACATGCAAGTATCATAAAATATAGATAATAAATTTTCTTATATACAATTATTCTTTCATTTCATAACCATTTGACTTGACAATATTTAAAAAAGAACCAGTTAGACTAGATGCCTCCCCCCTGAATATGAAGCCGAGGCAGAAAGAAAAAATAACATAACAATATTGTAATTATAAAAAAACTCATTAAACCTTTTAATATTGCACATCATATGCGTTCACTATAATTCAACTACATACCACAGGCTAATATCTGTGATATAAGCTAATCATATATTAATGCACGGTTATAAATTGCGTTAGGGCTGAGTGTGGATGTATGGGACAATTTTAGTTAGGTAGAAAATGAAAATGGTTACAATGCAATTTATTTGAAATAATTACAGGATAATTATACGGATATTTACGAAACGTCAATGGAGACCCACAACGACATTTTTGGATTTTTTAACAAGTTAAAAAAGACACTAATTCGAATTCGCAGTTATATAGGTCTTGTCTCATTCCTCCTACGTCCTATTCCTCTTCCACACTTCTTTCTACTATTTTAATAAATTTGTTTATTTTATTATGTCGTATTAATTTTGACGTATATAATATTGCTCCAAACTTAAGCAGGATCTGTGAAATAGTCCCATAATATTATAACAATTTAACAGGCACTTTATTTTCTCAAATTTTGAATTAAAACTGTGGCTTAAAACAACGCACGAATTAAGGTAATTAACAATCGTATTATGTTACACTTACACATGAATAAATAATTTAAAAATAAATTTAATTATTTAACGTTATCATTTATAAACAGTACCATTGCTAACTATAAAACTAAAATTAATAACATGTGTGAAAATAAAACACGTGTTTTTATATTCTACTCGTTTATGGAAATCCTCAGAATTCCGATGAATAATATTGTCCCTTTTCATCACATGCAAATTAGATTGTATAGCTGTCCTCCACTATAGATGTGAATACAAGTTGTTGAGTTAAATTGTTAGATTAATAATGCCCTTACAAAGCGAAATGCGTTTCAAGTAAATTAAATGATGTCATGAGACAAACTATACGTAATATTGGGACGTAAGTCTGAGTATGATATACTTAAAAATAGATAATAGCGATGTAAGTAATATTATATATTAAGTAATAATAACCCAATAATTAAAATAATTACAAACCCAGAGCGGAATAGTCCTGTTCTTACGACTGAAAGCAGCCAAGGAACCTATATAAAAAGGTTTATTGTAGTGTTTTCCATTTCATGATTTTGTCTTATTACCAAGTTATTTTATCAGTTTATTTAACATCTTTCAAACTACACTACACTTATTAATTTCAAATCAATTTTCTTTAAACTGTCATATTGAACAGAAATAATCCCGTTATTAAAATAAATAAGTACACAGACTAGCAAATATGCAAACATGAACTGACGCAAATTCTTTGTTTCAATATTTTCAATTTGGTCTCTCCCATGTGATCATTTTGGTACCACTTACGTAATTAAATAGCTCCGCCACTTTTTAAAAATATATGACTCGATTGGAACACATTTCGACTAATAATATGTGTAGAATGCCTATCGTCTGGCAACTAATGTTTCAATCCCCTCACCTTTATATATCTACACTTTATTTCATGCGTATTCATTTACTGGTCTGTGAATGAGTAGAATAAAAAAACAAGTGTTTTATTTTCATATATGTGATTATGGAATTCTACAAACTTACCTCGCAAATAGTAAATAAAATAAATATGTTTTTTAGTTTGAAGAAGTCATAAATATGCAAGACGCTTACTTGAATTCCACAAGGATTACCACAGCTATTGGAAAACAACAAAAATAGCCATTGTGATGCGAAATAAGCCCCGAATACCTGGAACTACTTAAGAAAACCACCTGTAGTGAGAGACATGCCTTATTCATTTAGCCTAGATCATTATTCATTAAATTAATTGTGTAGAATTACTCAATGTAAGCACTGGGGTTAGAGCGCAGACCAAGGTGAAGGATGTCGCTGCTAAAAAGCGTAAATGGTATACGGCCGAGTCATATTTCAAGACGCACAGACAATCAATGAACAAAGCCTTGAAGACAATTGTGACCACCCTTCCAACAACACTGTTATATCGTTGTTGGACAGATCTGAGTTATGAATTTCACAACGTGGTATATCTTGTTGGGAATCAGATGATATTTAAACAATCATGTAAAATAAATAAAAATACTATAACATACAATTTCTAAATGATCATACCTGCAACGGTAGTGTACAAGATATCCCAAAAGTATTTTTCATAATAAAAATTCTGTAATAAAATAATGGATGGGCTTAATAAAAATATATATATTTTGCGTTTAAGTACAGTCTCTGGGAATTTATTTCTTAAAAAATATGTTTTCTAAATGTGATCCGTTGTTTTGATGGTACTCTTCTAAACGGGAGGCAAAATTTCTGAGAACTGCTCGGCACGTATTTTCCGTAATCGCTGCAATTTTTTCTCGGATATTTTATTTTAATTGGTCCAGAGAGGGATGATCGTTACTGTATAGGTACGTCCATAGGACAAAGTCGGCTGGTGTCAAGTTGGGGCACGTGGAGGCCAGTTTATATCAACTCGTTGGAATATCATTTTTTACGGAAAATTTCACGAATAACTGGTAAGGACACACTCCATAGCGACTGAAATCTCAAGGACGCGGCTAGCGATTAGCATATCTCCCGCCCTTCTACAACTTGTTGCGTTGGTGCAGCGAATGAACCAAAACCAAAAAGACTTTTGGGACACACTGTATATCATCCAAAATGGCTGACGTTCTATCTATCTATCAACATTTGTAAAACTGATATGCAGTGTTGTTACAGGGGTGGGTCTCAATTATCGAATGGTATCCGCGAGACAAAACGAGAAAACGACCAAAGTCTTATAATTGGGTAAATGAAATTATCAGAGCAGTGGAGAGGTCTTCATTCAGTAATTCATTTATTTATTTGCGGCACAAAGACCTTTAACATACAACTTTTAAGTACATAAGATGAATTAAACAAAAAATGAAATCAAATAAACATTGCAAACAAATCAAATTAAAAGTTAATAATGAGAAAATATACACGATATGAAAAATAATAATATACATAACGTAATTAACAATCTTGTCTTTAATTTATATTTAATACAGACGAATGTATCATAACGTCGTATGCTTTGAACATTTAAAGAAAAAACGTTTGCACTATTTCAATCATGGTAGGTGATGCATTAACAGTGGCTGATGATGATGATGACCCAGTATAATATTACTACTCCATCCTTGGGTTTACTGTCCATTGAATTTTTTCTTGATGAACGATTCGGCGCCAGGCATCACTATCCTGAGCCAACACACTTCACTCGGAGACAGAAATATGAAGAACTTCTAAATTTATTTTTATATATTTAATAGAACTCATTGCATGCACCTTATATAAGCACTTATGTGTTTTGCTCATCCTATTCTCGATTTTATCACAAAAAAACTAAATCATGATTTTGATAAAGATCTTTTAGTTCCGAATTGTAGCAACTACGCCACTGACCCGACTGATTTTCTCTCACCGGCCAAAATTTTCCATTTAAAAATATTCAGTTTCTTTTCCGAGATTTTTGTGAGGTTCCATGTCTCACATGTAAGTATTAAAGTAAACCTACTACATAATGTAGGTTACAATTCTTAATTTAATGGATAAGAATTTCTTGAGAGAAAAATTAGCGATTTCTAATCCCCGACTTTAATTTAATTTTGTATATCATTCTCTGTAGTTAATATGTAGATTCAAAAAGTATTTAAAATTATGTATGATTTTAGAACATTAGCATAAACAGTCAAGCGCCAAGCGATGTAAAGATATGTATTCGTGTAAGCATACAAATTATAATTCTCCTCCTACAACGGCTGCTGAGTTGACGATCATTGTCTTGAAGTATTTCTGTGTTACAAATAGTAGCGCTTTTGCCGTACATTCTGTGGGCCCTTTTAGATAATTTCAACCGTTGAGGTATAAATTATCTGAGGAACTAATTTAATACCCTTTCCGAAAATAAATCATTGTTTTGCGGATAAATGAGACTAACAAATGTTTATTAATACCTAACAAAATTTGCTGGCAATTTAGTCATCCAATATTTAGCAGCTCAAAATCGCAAATGATTAAATTTAAGTTTCACATTACAGATGGCAAATTTATTATTAAAATAGATCATGGATCTTATTTTGTGTAACTTATATATAATACAATGTGCTCATCGTTTATGTATCCTGAATATATATTTTTTAAAAGTACACGCTCTATTAATATTATTATAATTTATAATTATACATACTTTATTCATATTATAATTTTTCAAACTGAACTCAACGCTTGTACTTTAATAGAATAATGCGATAACTTTCAGGACAAAGTCAGAGGGTTCGAGTTCAAATCTGACCAGGTTGGTATTCTACTGTTAGAATAAATCAGTATGTCAGTCTACTATTAACAATTGTATTACGCTTTTTAGTTAGATTCTAACAAAAAAAATGAAATGAAATAACTAGAAAGATATACGGAAAAAATCTATTTCTCGAAAAAATCTTTTAGTTGCCATCGGGATTAAAATCGGAATCCTTTTCTATTCGAGAAATGCGTTAACCAATTTCGACATATCGACTAAGTACGTTTACGACAAATTTTTGAACTTATATTCTGTAGCTTTTTATAATTGATACATTCATTATTCCGGGAAAGAGTCCAGGTTCGTATCGATGTGGCAACTAACATATTTTTTCGATAAATAGTTTTTTTTCTGTACAACTTTCTAGTTTATTTATTTAAGTTGTATTAAAAATACCACGGAACTATGTTCTGAATTGCAATGTTGGTGGAGAATATTTTTCCTTTAATTCCTTGTCTTACCATCTTTTATAAATATTTGTTTTATTCTAATTCTACATTCATATTCTTACATTTTAAAAGATAAATATGTTTCTATGACTTTTTTTATTTTTTATTATTTAAAAAAAAAACATTTTTTAAAATTTTAATGCTTTTATACCATTTATTTTTATTTTTCTTTATATTATAAAAAATATTTTTTATTTCTATAGTAAGGCCAAACTTAATACTTCGATCCTTTAGAATAACAAGGTTTCAACTAACATTTTGAGCTAATTTGAGTTATTGCGTGAAATGGGTTCTAAATGCATTATTTTTTATTTCTTCCATACACACCAACTCTATAATAAAGGAAATAGCAAGATCTAAAAGATCCAACTGCATCAGTTATTTATTTCAATTTATGGATCATTTTTGTCAATTTACAATGTTTTATTTTATTTTTAATTTCCGTCATCTCACAGTGGTCATAGAAAATACTGAAAATAAGTTAAGACCTTAAAACTGATCATATTTGCATATTCAAAACAAAACATACTCGAATATATGTTGAGATTCAATCAACAGTTTTGAGCTCATTATCTCAAAACAGTGACAGTGTCGGATGAAACCTTGTTATTCTGAGGGGTCGATTTATAGAATTATCTAGATACTATTTTAAAGAGACTTTTGTATTGTAATGTCGTTTTGTAATGTAATGAATTGCAAGTTCTATAGTTTCAATGCAAAAGCGGTCAATTGCTCTTGTTTGAATGGGATGTTGCAACTCCCATAGTAAAGTTTATCCCTATCGCCGTAATCGTAGTGCACCTTGGTGGAATCGTTCCCTAATGACGAACTGGTGGCTAGTGAAATACTGGATAATTATATATTGCTTAGTACTTGCTCAGTCTAATATCTTAATATAGTAATATAAATAACAAAACGCATTGTACATACTATGTTACATTTTTAAAAAAACAATCGACTTTATATGCGACGAATTTCAAATATCTTTAAGTAATTACACAGTAGGAAAATGGAATAACTGATATATCAATTTGAAAGAGCTATAGAATATAAGTTCTAAAATTTGTTGTAAAAAATAAAATACTTCGATATCTGGTAGCAACTAAATATTTTTTTTATGTTAATAGATTCTTTCTGTACTTACATATTTCAAGTGGATTAATTTAATTTATATTAAAGGCACCACAGAATGTGTTTTGGAAGACTGCAACATCACAACGATAATGTGTTCTCTGTAATTTATTTATTATTAAAATGAATAACTATAACATGTTTGCGTTAAACATAAAAAACAAAATTTTATGTTTTTTTTTTGAAAGATCTAATTTATCTATAAAGTTGAGTTACAAATTTATCAAATAAATTATTGTTAAATTATTTATTTAATGTCTTACTCAACTTACGTTAAATATTATTTTTTATTAATTTTCAACTTTTATTTATCGTCCTACCCTATACAAATTTAAAGGCACTCGATCATGTGTAGTCGCTATGAAATAACGTGGCTTACAGAAACCCTAGGGAACTACATCAATTTACGAACCAACCCAATCACCATTGTTCCTACAAAATATGTATAACTCCACAATTCCCTTTAACAAATTTTTATTGAAACGATATTAAACTGGATGATAGTGTTTCATTTTGTGTTATATATTTTTTTATATGAATTTCGATAAACTGATAAAAGTCGCCACGATCTTGATAAGTGAATTAAAGTGAAGTAAAGATTTTTTAGCACATATTTAAATTAAAAACAAATTTATATAAATCGGTAAAAAAATCATACAAAATCTATTAAAAAAATATAGTCATCACCGGGATTCAAACCCGGAAACATTTTTTGCCGGTGTGGAATTGTAATGGAATCGCACAAATTTCATGACATACCTACCTATCCCATTATTTCTCCAAATGATTGAATATTGTTAACAGAACTTTGAATAAAGATAAATTACAAATTTACAGTGCATTTGTTTGTATATATATATTTTTCTTAAAAAATATTATTTTTATTTGTATTATGGGTACGATCTAGCTAAGGCATGATACGTGTTTAAAAAAAAATCAGATGTTGATAAATAGTATTTATTTTACATACATGTTTTAAAAAATATTAGACATACTCATTCTGACATGAAAATTGATTAATGGCAAATTAAATAAAAACAAATTCAGGATTGGTTAAGAGCGAGCTTTCATTTTTCCAGTTTGAAATTCGAAAAATTATACACGAAGTAGATAATGCTTTCAAGACGTGGTTAATAGTTAAATTCTTATACGTTTTATATAAATAATTAATGACGTTATTTGTTACGTAAATTAAGCGAGAGAGAAAGGTTTGAATGGAGAGAGATGATAATAAAAATGATGATTTTCTCGCATTCGATACAAGTGTCGAAAACAACTCTTATCTAGAGACTTATCTGACCTTACCCAATATTCTCATATTAATATTATGGCATCAGTGTTGTCATTTGAATTGATTCATCGAAAATAAAATAATTCATTGAGTACCTAATTCATATACATGAATGTGATTTGAAATCAGACCCACAGATGGCGTTAATTGTAAAATAATATTTTCGTTTATGTTAATCCAATTATTTAATTTATATTTGTTTCCCAGAATTTTTATTAATGCACAGCTTTTTTGCTTGTATGCACGGCACGCCCCTGATAACAGTTATATATTAATTACATAACAAAAGAAGTCGCATTTCAATCGTTTTTTTTTCAATTTATATTCGTTGCTTGTTCTATGAATTAATCAAAAGGATCTGAAGTAAAGCCAATTTAACTTTACAACTTGGAGTATCTCGGGCTACGAATTCTATGGCGGTGCTGGCAGAGATGCCAATTGCATACAGATAAATCGTTTGGTGCTATTCCGGTTCGGCTTTCCGTGCAATAACAGTTTCCTAAAAAATAATTCTATTGCTTCTCAATTAATTATGTAAATTTTTTGTTAGGAGAACACATTCTTATTGTGAAGTTGTAATTATTCAGAACATAGCTCTGTGATATTTTAAATATGAATTAAATATAATAATTAGAAAAATATATATATATATAATCAATTTTATCGAAAAATATTGTTGTTGTGCCACCGGGATTCGAATCTGGATCCAGAGATTCAGAGATCTAGGTTTGAATCCAGAGATCCAGAGAATTATAAAGATATACATATAAAATTAATTTTCAAAATATATTAATTATAAAGATATACATATAAAATCGCTACTACCGGTAGCGCAACAACAATATTTTTCGATAAAACTGATTTTATATGTATATTTTTTAATTAATATATTTAATTCATATTTAAAATTATATTTACCTTTTTACCGTGTTTAAAAAAGTGAAAATTTTCGTTTTTATTATTTAATCCTACATCTCAAAATTTAGAAATTTTCATGACAAGTTTTTTGTAAAAAATATTTTTTTACGTTGAAATTTTGTGCGTACAGAAATATTTTCACAACGAGTCTACAGTTCACGCCTAAGACCGTCATGAATATAGTTAGGCACTGTACAGTTTATATCTCAGTCATGAATTCAGGGCGGTCCCAGGCATGTCATGAATATTTGAGTCCATGTAACTAAAGATATCAAAATCATTGTCTTCGAGGTATAAAATCTCATATTTAAACTTAAATTCAGAATGAAGATGTAACAAAGTATGTGTGCCGTAGAATATGTTAAAATATAACTGGTGTGTGACAAGCACGCGCGTTCTAATGCCCCGTGTCTACAGATGAGATTTTCTCTCGAGATAATCTCTCAGACAGGAATTTTCTCTAGAAACAATTGTAGACTTTCGCTGTTCACCATGTTTACACTAAGTCTCAGAGATTTGCCACTTTGCGTTTTACTTCTTGCTTGTATGTTAAATTTCGGTCCATTAACTGTTGACATTCCGTTCGTCATTTGGGTGGATTTGAATCTCTCCAGCAGCTGTAAAGTGGAATAAATGTATGTAACTTATTGCATTCTGTTTCTGTTACTTTTCCGAACAAATGGCTGTAAATATCTATGGTTCTAGATTTCGTTTGATCACATTTATTAAATATCACTATAAAACTTAACGTCGTCCATTTAATTTATTGTTTAACAGATGCATACAGACCTTTACCGCTAAATCTCCAAAATGAGTGATCAAAGTATCAATTTGGTTTTCATCTTAAATTAATTATCTAATATTTAATATATTTTAACATACCTAACTTACCATCACGCCGTTTTTCTGCGGGAGTAGGCAGAGAGGATAGAGCTCCATACTCTTCTTTCCTGACACACAATTATTGCCTCATACACATTCATATATCTTCTCACACAAGTTCGTCGATTATTGAGGCTACTAACAGAACCATCCTCCAGTATCTGATTTACCTGGTCGTGCCAAGTCTTACACTGACGTTCTCTATTTCTGGTGCGATCAACACATGCATCAAACACCTTCCTTACTATTCTCTCCTCATTCATCCGTTCCATATGAACAAACAACCTTAGTGATCTTTTCTTAATCTTACTTACTATACTAAGATTAGCTTTACATTCTATGCTTATTTCTACATTCTTTACTCTTATCATAAATGGATCTGCCACAAATACGCCTAAGCGATTACATTTCTAATACATTCAGTCTACTTTCGTTCCTCTTTTGATAACTCCAGGCATCACTTCCATATATCAGTGTCGGTATCAGGACTCCATTGTGAACCGCTAATTTTTCTTTAGTTAACAAGTTTCCATTTGCTATAATTCCATTCAAGTGCCGTTCACTGTGTTTCCTGCTGTCACCCTCCTTTCAATATCTTTCTCAGTATTTCCGTTTCTATCAAACATACTTCCCAAATACAAAAACTCATCTACTTGTTCCAAATATTCTTTACCTACAAGTATTTTGCACGTTGTCTTGCTTTTCTCCTTCTCGAATACCGACTTTCGACTTGTTGATATTCATAACAAGGTCGTTTTCCTTGCATGCATCGTATATTTGGGTGGAATTCGATTTTACAAAATCAGTTACATAGATCTCGAGTAGCAGCAGCGGTGTGGATAATACCTCACGTGCTACAACCTTTACCGACCGGAACATACGGAGTAGACTGGTGTACGGGGAACCAGCGGTAACGGGGATGATGTAATAACTTCCATTACAAATTTCATTCTGTGTGAGCAAGTTTTATAGCATCGAGAATCATTGTGGGTATGTTAGTTCTTGCAAAGATGTTTCACTTCGGAAACATAAAAACTTTAATTAAGGAGAACACAATTTTGCTGTGAAGTTGCTTTTTTAGAACATAGTTCTGTGAATTTTAATAAAAAATAAATTAATCAACTAGAAAGATATTCAGAAAAATCTATCCATCGAAAACACAATTAAATGCTACTGCGATTCTAACCTGGACCTTAGAATAGTAGATGCAATAATATTATCGAATATAAGTTCAAAATTTGTCGGAAATGTATTTAATTGCTATGGCACGATCGGACAACGCGCTTCCCCGGATAGGAAGAGGTCCATGTTTGAATCTCGGTTGCAATTATTTTTTTTTTTTTCGGTAGATATATTTTTTCTATATATCTTTCTAGTTGATTCATTAAATATGTAAAAACTTTACTTTAAAACCTTTCTCAAACTTGAGAAATTGTGAAAAAGGTATTTTTTAATTAACTTACCATCACGCCGTTTCCCCGCGAGGGTAGGCAGAAAGGAAAGAGCGCCACACTCTTCTGTCCTGACACACAGTTCTCGCCTCATTCACATTCATACATCTCATATAAGCTCGCCGATTATTGAGTCTTCTAACAGGACCATCCTACAGTATCTGGTTTACCTGGTCGTGCCATGTCTTCCGCGAATGTCCTCCATTTCTGGTGCCATCAACACTTGCGTCATATATCTTCCTTATCATTCTCTCCTCATTCATCCATTCCATATGATTGGCTTAGTGATCGTTTCTTAATCTTACTACTATATTGTTTTCTTGTTTCTTTATTCTTTACTCTGTCATAAATGGATGTGCTACACATATGCGTAAGCGATCTCATTTCCACTGCATTCAGTCTATTTTCATTCCTCTTTTACCAGCTCCAGATCTCACTTCCATACATCAGTGTCGGTACCAGTATTCCATTATGTACTGCTAGTTTTGCCTCGGTTGACAAGTTCCTATTAGCTACAATTCTATTCAAAGCGCCGTTCACTTTGTTTCTGCAGTCACCCTTCGTTCGATATCTTTCTCAGCCTTTACGTTTCCATCAAACATACCCAAATACACAAACTCACATTCATTACCTACAAGTATTTTTTTTCCCATCACGAATACCATCACTTTTTGTTAACATTCACTTGACGGTCACTTTCCTTGCATACATCGTACATTCCACTCACTAGACTCTGTAATTCTTGTTCATTATTCGTTATTAATACTGCATCGTCGGCGTACAATAAACAGCATACAATCAAATCGCCAATTTTTGCTCCCACATCAGGTATCAGGTATTTTCAACTCACTAAATTCAAATAAAATAAATTAGATAAGTAACTTTAACTCCATGTTTTGAAAAAATATATAGTTACCACCGGGACTCGAATCCAGAATTTTATCTTGCTAAGAGAATGAGTTACCAATTATACCACGATAACCATTTAAATTCTTGACGAATTTTCGAATTCATGTTATTTTTTTGTTGTTGTTGCAACTTTAGAATAAAAATATGATTTTATTAAAAATATATAATACTATTAAATAAGCTATCATGTATATCTACAAATCATAGCCGCAACCTAAGTCCCTCTAAATATTAGTGACAAGCTCAAAATCACGAACCGTGAGTTAGTCACTGATATATTTGAGTCACACTCACTGTCAGTGATTGAATGTCTGGGAATATCGTGATTCGTGATTCATTTTATTATTTTATTTATATTCGGTTGTGAACCGTGATGCTTAGAATTTGATCCGAAAAATAAACTCATATTTTTTTAAAGGTTTTATTTCTCTTTGTGATGATATTAAGTTAGATATATATTAATTATATATGCTAGAATATGTTTTTTATGCAAATTAAGTTTGAAAGATATAAGTAAATACGCTAAAAATTATGTTTATTTATTGTGATGTCCTTGGGATTGAACGGTTGTGTGTGTGAATGCCACACCGCCGGCGTGCGTGCATGCATGCTAGTCTATAGTGGGCGGCGCACGGCAGGGCGCGGCCTCTTTCTCTGCCTGTTCATCGGCTTAACCCATGGTTTGACCTATACTAATGATATAACTTGTAATAAATGTATAATTGATACAAAGTCTGTGTCTTGGACATTCATATTACAAGGTGTACACTGAAGACGTACATTTATTTATTATGT
Source organism: Eubasilissa splendida (assembly GCA_031772225.1). NCBI lineage: Eukaryota > Metazoa > Arthropoda > Insecta > Trichoptera > Phryganeidae > Eubasilissa > Eubasilissa splendida. Next base: position 22,641,429 of record CM062855.1, on the reverse strand, counting down.
TTATTGTGATATTGTGTGGCGTGATCACAGTCACGGTTTTCAATCACTGATCGAATCGATATCGAATATCAATCACAATCACACCAGTGTGTCAAGAGTAACATTTTTTCTCATCACTATTAGATATATCATAATAGATGTTTGAAGAAGATATAGAGTGGAAAGAGCACAGAACAATCTTGAGTGTTTTGGAAGTGGCAAATATTTCCAGTGTCAAAACTACGATGGGAAAATTATTGTGCAACAATTATCTAGAAAAGATAAGAAAATGAAAGAAGGAAGATCTGTACTTTAGACTCCCATGGCCAACATATGCATGTACACAATATGTGGTAGGATGTGTGGTTTGAGAAAATGGCTGCTCAACCACGCGTGGACTCATAACCGATAAACCATGTCAGACATCATCACGTAACGAGGGACTGACGAAGAAGATAACGTTTCTTCGTTCCTTCGTTCGTTAATTTTGTAAAGCTATGATCGTTCACACTCACAGTTCACGTTCACATTCACTGATTTTAAAGTACCAAAAATAGTAGTAGAATAAAAAATAAAAAAAAATTAAAATTAAAAATCAATTAAATTTCAGAAGCGAATTTCGATCTACAAGATATAGAGATCAAATTGATATCTCATAACTAAAATATACCGCAACTCAAAATCAATATATTTATCAAGGCATCAAATTTTTTAACAATCTCTCCATCACAATTAGAAAAATTATGGGCTATCATAAATTTGTAACTGAAGTAAAAAAAATATGTACACAGACAAACTGAAACTTAAATTAACTCATATATACTCCGTCTCTATACACGAGTCTTACTCTCATAGAGAAGAAACAAATATTAAAATATATATATGTATATCCACTGATTATTCAAATTGTATTATATTTTTAATATTAATAAAAAAAAATTAAAAAAACGTTTTTTTCCTTAAATAAACATAAACGCTTTTATTTAATGTTTTACTTAAATGATTGTACCTACTTATGTAATAACTATTCAGTAAAATCAAATTCAATATTTCCAGAAGCGACTTGTGCTGTATTTTCATGTTTATCGTAAAATAATGAATATATTGGGTCATCCCATAAACAATGCAGTTTTTTTATACTTCTTTTATTCTTCAAAATAAAGATCAACACAGTTATTTTTTAATCTTAAATATGCTCTCCTTCATTTTTTACAATAATCTTTTATCTTTCTGGTAGACTCTTTCAAAATTCACTTATCCGTATTATCCACTTATACTCCGCCAGTAATGTACTGACCTCGTCTACAGAATTCATACTTATGATTGAATGACCAAATCTATGCTTCTCTGCTAGTTTCTCAACAGTTACGATGGGATTTTGTTCCATCAGGGTTTGTAGGACATTCTCGTCGAACTCTACAACGTCTTCTAGGCTGTAGTTTCCGGCTCGGAATTTCTGGAACTACCGTTGACACTAGCTTACGCTTATTGTTCGATCTCCATATACTGCATTAATATTGCTCGCACTTTCCATTGCGTTGTTGCCTTTATTGAAATCATAAAGCAAAATCTGTAGAATATGCTTCTTTGTTACTTCAATTACATAATACCTTTTTAAAAAAATAACTGTTAAAATCGAATTGCACTCTTCAAAACTTGCACTAAGAATAAGTTAATTAGTAGTAATTAAACCTGGTGCAGGGAGTTTATTCTGTTCCCCTTCGACTTTAAGTTCATGTAATTGAAAAAATCGCATTATTTATGGAATGATATAATAAAATAAATAAAAAATATATAAACCTGTTTAAAGCAGTAAGTAATAGAAATGGTCATAACTATATATTAATAAAATATTTTTGCAGATGTTTATTTATTTTCTTGTCTTAATCCATCCATTAAACATATATATATATATATCAGTTGCCTAATGTATTTCACCTCCTATATTCATAAAAAAATGTCTGTTTTCATTATTTTTTAAAATTTAACTATTATATAACTAGTTTAGAATGCGTGCCAGAAATCAGGCCATTCTTTTGTAACGACGGGCAACAAATATATATTTATTCCTTTCTGTACTGATCATGATCCATAATATTAAATAACAAATATGTAATATGGCACGGTAAATTTGTTCAAAATACGGAGAAAGTTTGAGATATTTTACTTGTTATTTTTATTAACGCATAACCCGGATTCTAAAAATATGTTAGATTTTTACAGATTTGTGACGATATCTTTCCACCGCTTTTACTTTTAGAACACAATATAAAGTATTTTTTATGAAACTTTTTTGTACTTTTCTTACCAACAGCCAAAGTTTCAAGCTAGTGCTGATGTATCGCCCTTCGATGTTTTCCATTCCAAGTAGCACTCTGCCAATTAGAGTAGTGGAAAGTCAGAAAGTTAATAGAATGAAACATACGGCCATTGGCAGACTCACTGCTAGTTTTTCAGATAAAATAATACATTTTTCAAATTAACTGAATCTAATTGTAAGCTATGATCAAATATTATTAAAGAATATATATGATATTATGTCATGTCTTCCCTCTTCGTGAAAATAATTGATTTTTTTGAAAAATTCTCTAGTAAATTCGTAATATTTTTGTGATTATTTTGTAAAATCATGTGTCAGATAAATTTCTAAAAAGGGAATGCATTTTTTTCTTCACGTGACCATTTTATCATTAGGTGAATATGCATTTTTTACAATTGGCTTATGAAAATTTATGGATAGATTATAAGACGTCGTATTTCAAAATTTGTATATTTTTTTTTTTTTCAAAAATCAGAGGATGGTTACTATAGAAAATATAATAATTAGTAGTAGTTTTACTCTCATAGAGATGAAGTATATACGAGAGTTTATGTTTCAGGTAGTCTGTGTACATATTTTTTTTTACTTCAGATACAAATTTATAGTAGTCTGTAATTTTTCTAATTGTGATGGGGGGAGATTGTTAAAAAAATTGATGCCTTGATAAATATAGTGGATTTTGGGTTGCGGTATATTTTAGATTTGGAATATCAATTAGGTCTCTAAAATTTTGTAGATCGAAATTAGCTTCTAAAATTTAATTGATTTTTAATTTTGAAAACTTGGATTAATGAATTTTTTTTGTAAACCACATGTCTATTATTTTTGGTACTTTGAAATCTGTGAAGATTTGTATAGTCTTTTTTTATTAATAATTTTATTATCATTTTTTAAGTGATTTCTAATTATGACATTGAAGTTTTATATGGTCCTCCCTATCCAATAATACCGTATTGCAAATGTGACTACTTATGTATGTGCGTAATATATTATTTTTAGATTTTTAAGTGATGAGATGTTTCTGAGTCGTAAAAATATGTAGGCAGTTTACCTTATTTTGTTTCTAAGATTAGTAATATATTCTTTCCATTTGAGTTTGTTATCTATTTTGATTACTAGGTAATTAATACAGTATTTTTCTTCAATTGATAGACATTGGTCACAAGAGTCTTTTTGAGTAGAGGCTTTTGTGTGAATTTTAATATTAATTTCAGTGTTATCTTTCGGTTGAATAGTAAATCGTAGAATATAAATGCATCAAATGAGTGTGAGGTCACAACGCGTAACAAATTGAAAGGAAATGAAAATTCCGTGCTTTGAAATTTCTTTATTTAAAAACATAATAAAAAAACGGATAGTTTATTTCACAAAATATTTATATTATTTTACTCTTATTATAATTTTTTTTCATTAATTTTTTAAAAATTATTATAAGACATCATTTGCTCTATTTTAACAATTATTGGTTTTAATCATGACTGACGTTTTGACCGATATTTCCTTGATCATCTTTAGGGTTACGATAATGATAAAAAACTTACTATATATCTACATCACATTATGTTAATATGTGGAAAAATGTTCTCCAGAGGTGTAGTTAACGTATTTAAATACTGTTAAACTAACTATATAACTAACAAAAATCATATTTTTTTAATCAAATTTTTAACTAAATACCTACTGTACGTATTATTTATTTTCTTGTTTGTGTCTAGAGCGGTAAAAGATTGTCAATTCCTTCTATAGTAACCATCCTCTGATTTTTGCAAACAATTTAGCCGAACTGTCTCTTGCTGTCATCTGGAAATGGCGTTGGGGGTTTTCTGACATTTATTTTATTTGTTTGCGGCCAAGAAAGGTCCAGGTTTTCTCTTCACCCCAGCCCTTCTACTTGTGTATCTGGCCCATCTCCACTTAAGTTTGAAGATAGGAAGAGCAATGCTGCGGGCCAAGTTCGTTGTAGAATGACTAGGTTATTTTTTCATTCGTGTACCTTTGACGCCTCGATAATATTGAAGATCTTCTCTCTGTCCTATAAAAAGTGAATAAAGAAATGGGTCTCGCAATAAACCGAGGTAAAATAAAAATTATGATCATTGATATATGAAGGAAACCGTAAAGAGTCCCACCCTATCCAGAAATTGTTGACTCTCAACAAAGCAACGCGTGCAATATTTTATAAAATCTTTTTTTGGACGATATTTTAAAGTTAGAGCAGTTAGTTAAGTTCCAGCAGTTAGTTACCAAAACCTTAAGGCGCCCTTCATATTAACTTTTAACTTTTTCTTTATTAGGTATATGGCATAATTATTATATTTAGTCATTAATATCATAATACCATCATAAGTTGGCCACGATATCATCGTACCAGAGCCATACCTGTACAATTTGACGTGAGACACATTATCATATTAAATTCAGAAGGCAGCTAGAGAAAAGCTATAGAAGTAATGCACCCCCAAATGGAAAGGATAAACGTCTCATTTATGTGTTTAAGTCGCAGAACTCGGTCACAGTCCGGCAGAACCTCATCCTGTTTAGGTCGCAAGAGGGTGCGAGGATGAGCCAGTGGAATGCTCCTTTGGTCTCTCTAGCCACCGCTCTTCCCTGCATCGTTCATTACAATAACCCCCAGCGAGAGACCAACACTCTAATAATGTAATATAAAATAAAATAACAAATTTGAATTAACATTAAATTGTAAACTATTACATGTACTTTGGATATCTGCTAATAATAATAAATGGGAGAAACTGCGAGGAAAAAATTCAAAAGAGATACGCTATGACACAATCTGCTAGAAAAATTCGAACAAGATCTTGGCAAGACCAGAAAAATGGAAATAAGATAAATAACAGAAACCTTATCATCGTATCCTTTCCTGTGGTGCTGGCAACGCATGCTCCGCATACCGTTAATAATTGGTAGAAGGAATGCCATGATCAAAGAGGAATTAAACATAGGGTCTGTCTCCAACTATACGACTATGAATCCTCAGATATTTTAGACACGTAACCAGATATGACGACACGATGGTAAAATTGGTGATCCAAGGGAGAATAGAAGGAACCAGATCGTGGAAGACCATCAACGTGATGGACTGACCTGGTCAAAACTTTGATGCTGAGCCAACTTCTGGAAAACATAAGAATGCCACGGACTGGAATAGGTGTAACAAATTTTCCATGCTGTTATCCAAAATTAGCCGCAGTTCTATGATCACATCTGCTCTCATTGAGAATAATACAAAGATGAAGAATATCGTTGTTTCTACGTCAGTAGAGCCACTCTCAGGTTATCTAAAGTTGTCGTCGCTGTCGATGTTTTCATCCACGTGACGTTAATGACAGACAAATTAATAGAATGACAATGATTTAGATTAGATTCAGATTAGATTAGATTGTGATTAGACATCACTTAGTTTTTAAATTATACATTTTATTAAATAATTTTTAAATTTAACTTCATTTCCCATTGTTGCTTTTGCAACCACTTGATCAATAATAACTTTTAGTTGGTTCACCGTTAATATGACTTTTCTTCTTTTTTTAGTGAGGTAAACAATTTTTGTGAATTAATTCATTTTAAAATTAACAAAATAAATGGCTACTGGAGTTATATATCGTACTTTATTTATTATAATTCATAAGTAATTTATCTCATACTTTACTTTTAATATAATAAATCCATGTTCATGAACTCGTTCGTCGTATTTATTTTATTTTTAATATTTGAAAGATTTGGTATGTATATTTGATTTAGAAATAGAGCATAATTTGTTTCTTCAATATTATTTAATAAAAGCATCACTTACTCTCAACATTTTGTTTAAGTAAAGCGTTATAAAGATTTGATGTAAATACTTAACTTTGTATATCATGCACGAGGTTAGAGTTTAAATTATTTTCTTTATTAACTTCGAGGTATCGTGTGAAAAATTATGTTTAAAATTAAACATATTTATGTTCAAAATTACCTTCTGACCGCCAAATTACATGTGTGAGAAATTAGAACGAATATTATTTTGTATTGTTGATGTTTGTAGCGTTAACCTTGTGGTTAGATATAATTTACAATTGTATTTATATTTTACTTTGATTACACCACTGTGTTGTTTTTACTTCAACCAGTTTTGATACTAACTTATCTTCGTCAGAACTGGCATATAACTGAATTATTCCATAAAATTTAAACGACATCCATTACGGGTGATTTAATTAAATTAAATGTGAAATTGTATTTGTTCATATTAATAACAAATAATTTCACAAATTAGTTAAAAATGCCTTTGGAAAATTTATAAAGTTTAAAAATAAAAATATATAATTAATAAACCGCTATTTAATATATTTCCTATTTCAATGCCCCCCTGTCAATCTCCTTTATACTCTTATCAAGACTCCACCTATACCCCGTAATGAATGTCGTTTAAATTTGATGGAATAGTTCAGTTGTACGCCAGTTACGTCAGTATCGAAACCGGTTGACGTAAAAACAACACAATTAAATATATATACAATTTTAAATATAATTTTGGTATAAATTATTTAAAAAAAAAATAATAATGAAAAATAAATAGTACAACACCCTATTTTTTTATTTATTATGTTTTCACGCAGCAAAATAACCAATTACTTTAATATGTACCCTTTGTTAACGTACTAAAAATTCTGTTATTTAGATTAATTAAAATCCGCAATCAGATAAAAGCTCTATGTTAAAACTAATTTATACTTATGTTTTTGAAATGAATAATTCATTTACATGTGATGCTTAAAAAAAAGTTTTTATATTATGCTGGTACTATTCCCGATAGCGCAAAAGCAATTCAGGTTCGGCTGACAACTAATTATAACTTATTTATTTTGAGTACATAAACAGTGCAATTAAACCTAAGTTAGATAAACTTTTGTTTGCCTATTTTAATACTGACTACAAATAAAAAACAAAACAGATGATAGGCTGGGTACATTCATAAGTTGCTAAAGTTGGGATAAATAAAAATAAATTATCTCCGGTAAACTACCTATAGTAAAATATAATAAATTATTATAATTTGTTAACCTTTGGCATGCCTGGTGGATTGAAATGACAATATATGCCTTGTGGGTCTGATGGACCCGTAACTGAATATATTTTTTTTTATATGAAGTAATGTACTTGGAATATTAGATATCATATTTTCTATTATTTTTAATATTATATTTATAGGAAATAAATAAATATTAAACTAATGATTTAATATTAAATATTAAATAAATATATTAATTAGAAAGATATACATAAAAAATCAATTTTATCGAAAAATATTGTTGTTGCGCCACCGAGATTTGAACCTGGATCTCTTTCCTAACCGGGGAAGGTGCATTATCCAACTATGCTACAGCGACATTATTTTTACACACACTTTACGCAAGCGCTACTCGGACGCGAACGCGTTACGGACTGAGGTAGGAGCGACAAAGTGATCGCTAGACAGCTAACGAAGCTACTCAAGAGCGCAACGCAGTAAGTTTCAAATTTCAAAAATATCGACAGTTCTTCAAAGTGGTGGGTTTAACAGACCCTACCACGCATGGCAAGGGTTAATATTTCATTAACCTTGAATGTTCATTTCCCGCACCGTATTTATTATTTATTATTTCATTCATACGAATTTAAAGTACTTGTACATTCAGAGAAATTTAAATATTTCTTCGTGTATCTATTTCGTGACCCTGGAATAACATGATATCATCTGAAATCAAAATGATAATACGATCAAAATTGACTTTTTAATATCAAAATTCGGCAATAAACAATAATTTTTTCTTCAAATCTGGGTTAGGAAGGTGTCACATTTCTTGGTAATTTAGGAGATAATAAACACTTTTTATATAACACAACATTTTTTCGAGCTTTAACCGATATATTTAAATACAGATAAAATGTTCATGTTTTAATAGAAAAAGTATACTATACAACTCTAAATTATATGCGCCCATTATTATGAAAGTGGTCTAAGTCATGTTTCTTTCTTTTGGAGATTACTCTTAAAGGTTTGCGTTTGAATCGATTAAAATATATTTATAAAATTGATTAAGTCTTCTAGGTTTATAATATATTTAGACATATAGATATTGCATGTAGCTTATAAGAACATAAAAATAAAAAGATTGAAATGCCTTACTCCATTAACAAAATAAACACTAGCATAATACCGTTGAACGTCATAACAATACACTATATATAACGTTTACAATTTTCCACAATTGTTACAATTTGCATCATATTATATTAATATTTTCAAACAATGTGACGTGAAATTAAATTATTAATAAGCTATTTTTTTTCAATTTCATGGCTTAGACCACTTTCATAATAATGGGCACATAAGCAACATTTTTGAAAATTTGAAAAATCATCTTATGGGTGGATGAACTAAACTTCACCTAAGAAAGAAAAAAAAATATTTATGCTCAATATCTCATTCAGGGCATAATTTATGGCGTATTTGTAAACAAAGAGAATATTGCAAATTAATAATATTACCGTAAAGTATTACTGCATTATAGAGGTAACCTAAATTTGATAACATTACCGGATAAATCAGCGAAAATTAAATTATCATCAATTGATATGTCAGTTTCTTTGTAGTGGAAAATGATTACCTTATAATAAAGCAAACATTGTACAACACACATGTTTTTATTTTGTCTATAGTTTTGAGAATAGAAATATCTCTCATTATTTATATCTTTTGATGATAGGGATTGTACCTCTCGAAACTATAGTCGTGACAAAAATATAACTCAACGTGTGTACAGTAAAAGGTTTATTTTAATATAAAAAAAAATTAATTAACTTTTAATTTATATTAGAAATCTCCCGATGAGTGTTTGTAAGAATGTGTACAGATGTGAATGAAGCGAAAAATATATATCGGTACATGAATGTATTTCCCCTAGAAGATCTTATATGTATGGATACATGTAGCGCCTAATTCCAAAACCTCCTAAAATGACTATGTATTTTTGAATTATGGATGTAAACGTATATTTTGAAAACAAATGTACAAAATGTTTGTTTTTACATCAGCATTTTTAAAGAGACAATTCTGTAATGTAATATTTTTTTCCGTATTTATCGTTCTAGAAGCCATACTAGATTATAAATCACGTGATCATCAACAAGCGTTGTGATTATCTGATTTCATTTTAGGGGTAATAAGAAGGAAACCATAAAGGGTTCTACCCTATCTCGGAATCGTTTTGAGAGTTGTTTACTCTCGTTTCGATTCCACTCAACAAATCAACGCGTGCAATATTTTACAAAATCTTAAAGCTAGTTTTTGGACTATATTTTAAAGTTAGAGCAGTTAGCTAAGTTCCGATAGTTAGTTACTAAAACCTTATGGCTTTCCTTCATATTAACTTTAGGGGTAATAGCAACTTATAATCTGTCTGCTTTGGGGTATTTTGGATCTAATCCTGATATTGAAAATTTGCAAAATGAATAGATTTAAGTGGCTTTTGCGAGAAACAATGTGTTCTGCATATAGCTGACAAAAATATTTAAAAAACTGCATATATAAATCTAATTATCCCAAATGTATAACTTTTAATTATTCTTCCACTTGAGAAATTTTTCTTATTATAGTTTAATTTCTAGGGTTCAAGGTAATTCAGAAAAATAAAAATTGTTTTACTATTGGGAAACACATCGGTACGTAATTGAGAAAATCGTCGGAAATTACACAACAAATTATCAGACATAAAAAATGTTGATGTTTAGAAGTATTCATAATGTTTGTAAATGTTTTATAAAAATGTATGTTATTTATCATATTCAATATACATATATTCAATGAAGTAATATAAAGTTTTTTTTTAAGCCAGTTTTTAAACCCAACCAAAATGACAATAAATTTAATTGTGTCTTTAACATTCGACAAATTTTTTTGCTGAAGTTCATTTGGTTTTTTCATTTGCGATAATCGCTTTTGTTTTACTTTTTTTCATATTATATGACATTAAAACATAATATAAGCATTAAGTTTGATTTTTACATTTTTTATAACATTGTTAAATGACAGTAAAAAGACAAGCAAAATTGCTTATTATTTATTTCATGTATGGAGTATGCGTATAGTTTTTTTTAAAACGTATTTTTTCCACTACGATAAATGTTTTTTCGATGAGATTTTTGGATTCATGACGGTGCGCAGTATCGACCAGTAGAATATAAATAAATCACAAAAGCCTTAAAGTTCCGACGATAAATATCATTCCCTCTGTAAAGCATCGAGTCCAATCCGATTGAACTTTTTCTTCGGGTTTAAATTTGACCATCTGTCAAACAAGGTGAGCGCCGCCCTCTCGTAACTGAAACATCCTCGCCGTGAGAGACTTCGTAGCGTCGCGGCGCTTTCTAAACAGTCCCCGCCCGGCCGCCAGGACGCGCGATCGCTCCACCGTGTGAACTCTCCACGTCCGTCGCTGGTTGTTATTTCGGTTTTCAGAAACTTTCGTAAAAGTTTCAAATCCTCCCTCCGCGTGTACTATCCGATTACTCTAATGTAGAACGTTGATTTGGACCTAATATTTATCGAAATAGTGATTTAGACAGATTGTTGAAATATTACATTTTCAGTGGGACAGAGTTAAAAATGATTATGTAGCATTTTTAAGTGACTACTTATGCATATTTATACACTGATATATAATAAATAACATTTTTAATCGTAGGAAGTGTTTATTATTAATATTTTGCTAGTACTGTGTGAAATACGCGAAACTGTTGGTTTGACAATTCATAGTTAAAAATATTAAAAATAGTGATTAAAATTTAGAAAAAATCCTTTATTATAAAATATACGTAAATGTTTATGTGATCAAACTTATTTGTGTTGTGTCGAAGTAATTTTAAGAAGATCTCTGGTAAACAATGGCAAAATGAAGGTAAGTAATTTTTTTGAACGATTATAAATATTGATATTCTTCAATTCTACAATGATTTCAAAACATATTGTTGATGTTAAAATTTTATAAAGATACTAAATTATTATCATATTAGTTTTCTCACCGAATCCATGTTAGTTAATTCCATATAATTTCATGTTAGTTAACATAATTTACGATGAATAATGTCGAGAATTTAAGTGCTTCTCTTCATGAGTAAGTACTTCCTTTCATTAATTATTGTAATATACTTTCACATATCAAAGACTCTTGACACCTTTCGTTTAACTTTCTAAGAATATTACGAAGCAGTTAAGAAAATAAAGCATTTATGTACCTCAACTAATAAAATATATAATTATGATCATTCTTTAAAAAAAAAATTCTATATAATAATCCTAATTCCTTAAAATGTTAATTTTTGAGTAGAGTAGTTACTATTGTACTACAATACATACAACACATTTTAATTAAAGTAATATTGGATGTAATAACGATTTTTTTTAAATTGAAAATAACTGAATTAAAAATTGTGCTTGATTAATTTCATTTTTGATTAAAAAAGTGCAATTTCCTATTTTATTAAACAAAATGTAATAATTAAAAATGAAATGTTCATTTGCATGTATACTGTTGCCATTCGTCAATTTGTAACATTTTTTTAACTGTTGTGAATGAATGATCCAATACCAAATTCAGTTTGTTTATTTTTACGTTGAGAGTTGATATGTTTAGTTAATATAATATATGATTTACCACTCAGTAAGTAAAACATGGGGATAATTTAATGCTTATCAAGTGTCTTTTTATAATTTCAAGAGCAAATATAAATACTTTAAATAAATTAAATAATCAGTTTATTAATATTATTTTCTGAATAATTACAACTTCACAATAAAAACGTGTTCTCCTAATAATTAAGTTGTATCAATATGTCCAAAATTTAATAAAAATGAATTGATAATTTTGGCGTCTGCTATCAGATTACTCAAATGTATTTGAGGTTCCGTAAAAATAAGGTAGATGGCTCTTTCAAATAATGGAACGATTAAATGTATTAATATAGTTGGATAATGCACCTTCCCCGGTTAGGAAAGAGATCCAGGTTCGAATCGCGATGGCGCGACAACAATATTTTTCGATAAAACTAAATAATAATTTCAATCATGAATTGTTTTCTTATTTAGTTCCTATTTCCTATGATGTCATTGACTAACTCCCGAAGATTTTATTGTAGATATATTCGTTATATATAATTATATGATATATATATATATCTGTTACGTAGACGGTTGAATTTGTTTTGTCTATTTCAGAACTATCCATTTCAATTCAATATTATTTAGATACCGAAGAATTACGATATTCTAGAACCATTGTATTGTGTTTTCGAACTGTGTGCAAAACTCAAGACAGTTAGGACAATCAGAAAATCACTGTTCAGAACCTTCTCTGTACAGTTTTCTGGGCTATTCTGCTTGTCTCCGATCGACGTTTAATACGGACTCCATTATCCATTATAAGGACTAGTGTCTCTGTTCCAACATGTTAGTACTGTTATTCCTGGTTTACAATACAGTGTCAAAAACAGCGTGTATAGGTGTAACTAAGTCTTGACGTATGTATAGGTGTAATTGAGTTACGGATGGAGTATTTAATTTTGTGTAAGATCCATATATTGCATACTATGTGTATATGAAATGTTCAACCTGTTTTGCAGGGCCGCTCGCCAAGATCTATTCAATTCCTCAACCATCATAGGTGATCAACCCTTTTGATGTTCATCGGCTATTTATAAATTTCAAATACCTCTATGGTAAGATGACTATTGAGCTTTCCTAAGATCTTCGCAAAATGATGGCCAGTATCCAAAAAGTGCTCAGCTGGTGAAAATTTAGCTGCATAGTCGAGTTAGTATGTCACGTTCTCCGAGAGGAAGATCCGTAAGACTGTTATATATTGAGATAAAAAGCTGTTTTTTTGTTAAATAAAATAAAACATAATATATTTTTTTAATACTTACATATACGCCTAATGTTATTTCACAATTATCTCTCAAAATTGTAAGGGTGCGTGTAAAATAAGATATTTAAGTCCTTTATAGACGTACACCCTTATTTTGATTAAAAATAATCAAAGGCCCGTTCTGATAAAAAAATCAATTACTTTATTTGAAAAATTATAAAATTCAAAAACAATTTTATCGTTTTACATTCTGAACCAATAGAATTAAAAGGGTTATAGGCAGCACCCTTTAAAAGGTATGTGTATTCCAGGAATAAAAGTCCTATAGATAGAAATGGTGAAGATTTCAACAATAATTTTAAACATTGTCCTCTGTTTTTTCTCCGCCTAATCTGATGGGTTCACTTTTGTTTATTTTTTACTTTTGATCGAGCTTATACCTATAGGTTTAAGTCTAATATTTAAACAGAGTTTATTCTAAAACTAAAGTTCATTTATATATTATCATCCTTGATCAGTTTATTTGTATAATATTTAAAAAATGGAAAATATTGGATACAGAAAGGGTGGAATGAATTTGGGGGAGGGACAGGAATAGGGAACAAAGGGTGGCTAAAGGACCACCTGAAACCAGAAAACACGACCCACCGTTGAAATACTCATTTTGGTATCTGGATTGTCTTCCACTGGATATACAGATCTTCTGGCTCCAGAACACGTACTCCTTTGTTTCGCATAAAGTACTTCTAAACATACACTTTCAGTGATAGCGCGAAAGTATCAAACAAGCATCATGCACAATTGTAAGATGTACAGCATTAAATCGGTTCGAACGGTAGCGAGAATCTGATTACACACAAACAAATATCAACCCCATACAGTAGGATAATACTTCAAGCTGACAATTAGTTCCAAGGCAGGACGAATTTGGCGGCAGTTAACGCACCCAAAATAATAGTTCGAAGGTACAACTTCAACTGATTCAAAACCAAAGAGTACACAACCACAGATACATTTCGTATTCTGGTATAGAAGGAGGGGTTAGTGGGTAGGTACTGGACAGGAATCACCTACGTACGTTATGTTCACATGCGCGCGCACAGTGACCGATGATCTATGAATAAATTATAAAGATCAAACACTAATTATAGGTCAAAAGGGATGCATAAACCGATGATTTATGAATAAATTATAAAGATCAAACACTAATTATAGGTCAAAAGGGATGCATAAAACTGATAGACAATTGTCGGGCGGACCTCAATCGTAGTGGGAGTGGCAGATAAAAATGATGAAATTGGAAGTTTATTAAATAACTGGTAATTCCTTAAATTTAAGCACATATATATGTACTTCTAACGTCTGTCACATGGTCCAATTTTATAATTTATAAATTCTATTGAACTTGGTGTCACTCGGCGGTGAGAGCCTTCCGAGATTTATTCTATCTGATCCGTACATCATTCCTGACACAGATTTTCTATATAATACTTTTGTTTTTAGAAATTACGATACGTTTTCAATTTATTAAATGTATACCGAAATTTTCATTGAAATTGACAACATGTTAAATTATTGCATTATATTGCATATGTAAGACGATGATATATGATAATAGTCTTGCATATTTTTCACGAAAAGTGTAGTTCTGGCTCCACGAAAGGGGGAGAAATTACGCCCAAGAACTTTTAAAGGTACAAACCTGAGAATAAAACTGCTACAATAGTATATTCAATTACGAAATTGCATCTCTTGTACATTTATCATTGCACTTTTCATACTGTTATATCGGAGGAACACTGTCTGCTATAATACACTACTAAATGGTGGTGTACCCTAACTGCTACAGTAGTAAATTACTAGTGTAGCAGGCAGGGTACACAAATATATGTCTTAATTTCATACTGATATGTTGTATTTACTTTGCCAAATTTTATAGGGTACATTTGTCTGATATTTGAAATATTACACAACACTCATAGTAATTAACTAGGTGAAAATGAATACTTAATAAATATTAATTTAAAAGGGTAATACGTCAGACCGTTAGACATTATTTATCAATGTAAGTATATAATGCATGTAAAAAGTGAACCTAATAAATGTATTATTATTATTTATAGGAAATTACAATTCCTAATAGTTTCATGCAGTAACTGATAGGATAATGTCACTGCCTGATGAAAAATTTAACGAAAGAAATTGGCACTCACCACAATCTGGATTCTGCTGATATCTCCAAGGATGTGGACTGTATATTTTAACTCACTATTTCGTCAAGGTTCCGACACAAAGTATAGACGCTAAGTCTCGAATTAGTATAGTATTGTAAACTGTTCCATACAATTATAACCGTACTGGTTCAAGGTCACTAATCGACTCGGTCGGTGGCGCGGCTGGGAAGGGAAGGGAAGGGGGGTGGAAGGAACAGTGCATTACTTTTGTTCAAAAATTAATAAATTTATACACAGTTAAATATATGTCCTAAATACCATACAACAGATATAACCTACTGAAATGGAATGTGATAATATATTGATAACATAGATATATTTTAATTAAACATATATTAAATGTTGTTAAAGATGGTGGATTTTATTTAATAAAGAAAGGAGTTTTTTCCTTTTTAAAACTTAATTATACCAAAAATATGTTAATGTCTATAAAAATAGAACCATCCGAAAAATATATTTTTATCTTGATGACAAATATTCATAGGCACACCACGTCTCTGAAATCATGAAAATTTAGCATTTTCTCTATCATACACAATCATGTAATTGTGGCAAATATAAGAAGTAAGGTAGGAAAATGCCACGTAGAGCACTTTATAAAATAGCTTGTATATAAAATTAAATGAGAATGTACAGTTATTTTGGCAATTTTTCAGTTATTTAAGAAGACTACTTATTACATAACTTATATTGTAGGTGCTGTCAAATACTTTTTTTTATAAAAATATTTTATTTGTTTATAAAAACTTAAAATTTTTATTCACCATTATTTATAAAATAATATATACGTACCTACTTTTAATTTGTGGTTATTAAACCTTTCAGAATTCTCGTATTTGAAAGGAAGTCAGCAGTTCAAACAGTGTTATTATACTTCATTCAAAGGATATAATAAATTATTTCATACATAAGACGGTCCCATCTGTCCTTAGGGTGATGAAATATATAATAAAATGATCTAAGCACCTGGGGCAAAGATCGTTACCGATTACAAATTCCTATTATTCATGAAGGTATAGATGTATTTGATCGTAGGTTTTGGGAATATTATTTGTAGATATTCGGCGCCCACGTTTCACAAATAAATTAAAAATTATTTTTATTCTACAAATATCCAAGAAAAACAAACGAAAACGTTTCATGATTTTTTTTAAAATTATATAGTTAGACAATCTATCTAACAATTACCCATTTTGCATAAATATGTTATTTTTATATTAACTTTATTTTTATTGGGTAGATTACATTTTTATTGTGAAGTTGTAATTATACAGAAAATAGGTCTGTGTATTTTTAAATACAAATTAAATGTATTAATTAGAAAGATATACGTATAAAATTAATTTTATCGAAAAATATTGTTGTTGCTACCGGGATTCAATCTTGGATCTCTTCCTATCCGAGGAACGTGCATTAACTGATTATGCTATACCAACACAGTGCATTGACGACACATTTTCGAACTTATATGTTACACTTTTCAAATGAACACATCTATCATTCCATTATTTGAAAGCCATCTTCTTTTTTTATGGAAGGTCAAATACCGATAGGAGACGCCAGAAATAATCATTATTATTTATGAAATTTCGGGCACATTCATACAACTTATATATTATTAAGAACACATTCTTATTGTGAAGTTGTAATTATTCAGAACATAGGTCTGTGATATTTTTTTAAATGTAAATTAAATGTATTTATTAGAAAGATACACATATAAAATAAATTTTATAGAAAAATATTGTTGTCGCTGCCGGGATTCGAACCTGGATCTTTTTCTATACAGGGAACGTGCATTACATGCAAAACTTCCAAAATATGTATCAGTGTGGAGAAAAAATATGTATTTCTTGTATATTATACAATCAGTACCAATAATTTGGAAATATACAAATAATTTCTCAGAATAATGGTACTAGCCGTGTTTACTTTACATTGAATTTATTCTAAAGATTTTGTAATATATACATAAAAAAAATATATATTATAAGCTCGAATTCCTTCGAAAAAGCAGATACAGGTCCAATCTTTTTGAGAAGTCGGATGAATTTTATTTTCGACAAAACAAATAATGACTCACGTAGCGGAATTTGCGGGATATAAGCATTTAAAAAAGTGCAATCTGTTTAAGTAAATTTTGTCTTTATTTTATCATTTTTTATCCTTCTATGTTGTAATTTTATTTTGGACGTTTCCTTAGTAATTCAAGATGGAATTGTTGAATAAATAATTACATAAATTTTTTTAAATAAATGAGTGACTATTGATGACTGCATTCGAGCTCGTCCTTATTGACATTTACTCAAGATGATTTTCTGTAACGTGTTTTGTAGTAATTTATTTTTATTGTATAGCTCCATTCTACTATTACATTTTCAATTATGAATTGAACTAGGCTATAACATGCTGTCATTAGAAGTTTTGAATATCCAAACAGCTCACGATTATTTTTGCTCGTCTTTTAGACATATATAGGTTCTATTTCGAGAATATAAATGATGATGAGAAAATTGATTGATCATAAAGAGTAATTTTAACTACTTATATGTAGTCAAAAGTTTGAGAAAAAACTGAATAGTGGAGGGGACTTGGTGTTCTTTTGAATGCCTTCGACAGCTCGTGGTCCCGAGTCTCCTATTGATAATATGATCACGTATGCTGAATAAAAAATCACCACTAACCTGGATTTATAGTAGCTGTTTCTGCCTGTTGTGGATTGGTCCGATTTGTTCTTCTTATACCACGATCTTTGCGTATTAATCCGACCGATCAATATGCGCGCTCCCGGAGCTACTCAGTAGATGCTAATCAGGCGAGGTACCAACCGAAATTATGTTCCGATCGTGGTTTGACAGATCCTTCGATTTCTATATTTATAGTACATAAATGAATCATACCAATAAAAATAATTAAGGGTGAAGGAATTAGAAAGTGCGTAAATACTTGGTATATCGGTATACTTTTACAGTTCAAGATAAATATCGCAGTGCAGCTGCACGACCTAATGTTTGCTGATAAAATATCTAGAGATAGGTCACGTAGTGAGTAAGGTCGCTCGCAGTAGCTGCTCACAGTTTTATTTTGAAAGTGTTCTTGCAAACGTTCTATGTCAGTCATTAATTACAATCTTTTTTATTTTCATTTCGATTATCTTTTAATTCTCGTTGTTATAGTTTCGCATAAAATACATTACTACATAGATCGATGTTCTGTGCAAAAAAAGAGAAGACGGAACCATGAAGGTATTTAAATAAGGGAATATAGCACGACTCTTCATATTGAGTTATTAAATCATTGTCATACAAAGACAATAAACAATAATGCGTTATTTCGATTAATATAATAAAAATATTTTTCAGAAAAATCATGCGCCTAATAATAAATGTAAAGAAAATATAAAAATATATTTTCTTATTCTAAAAATATCTAAGATAAACAGTTATTTACCCGATATTAATGATAGTTAAATCTTTTAAATTTACAGGATGTTTAGTTTAAATAAATATTAATTTAAAATAAAATAAAACTTTTAAAATTATAATATATCCTCTTCCGAAATACGATGGAGTCCATGCCATCCATGAAGCGAGTGGTGGGTTTATAAGAGAGACAATAGAAATATAAACATTTAAGTCCGATTCTTAAAAATACCCAGAACGAGACAATACAAAATTCGGTAATACATTCCACATCCAACCGATTTAATATATGAATTACAAGGGGAAAAAATTTATTCTTATAAATGCAGGGCACGTGTTCAATTGCATTTAACTGCCACAAACCGGAGTACTAGACATCAATAATGAAAATTCCTTTGAGCGCTTTTCATAGACCCCATTAATAGAAAAGGCGCAGAATACCCAAATTCCTTTCATTTTTCTGAGGTCGCTAAAAATTGTTTGATAGGGTTGTCAGAAATTCTAAATTTGCTACCTTGCTTATGTTAATATTATTGATTTTATTATATTTAAGCATTGTTAAATTTTGAATATTGTTGAATGCTATCTCTGTATAAAATAAAGAAGTAAATCAGGTATACATATATACACATTTAAATAAATAACATATAATTAATTATATATTTTAGATAAGAATAAAATAACTGAATTCATAAATAAACATATATATCATTTACACAAAATTAGTTAGTTAAATAACAAAATAAAATAATTAAAAAGCACCGAATGGAATGAATCTCAAAATAATAAGCAATTTAAAATCGATCACAATTAATTATCAAAGAAAAATATTAATAAAAAAATCTATTCTAAAGATGATAGATATACTTGTGGAGCATCTTTGCAAAAAATCTTTGGTTTCAAACATGATATATTTTCTTCATTGGTACGCCGAATATAAATATAAGTTTTCTTTAAAAACAAACAGTGTATACAGTTAAATCATTTTAAACAGAATTTATTTTGTGAAATTATTAACTTAATCGACCAAAAATAATTTTATCGTATTTTTAATTATTTATTTTATTTAGAATTTAATGCAGAAGTTGTTACATTTATAATACAAATTTTGTTTGGCCGGTCTCGATAAAAATTTACATCGATTAGATATGCTAGAAACAAATTTTCTAGTCACATTCAAATTCCAACAATAAGAATTTATCTCTTAAGATTTGTAAGATTTTTTGTTCGAAATTAACGATTTTTAAATAACAAACGATTTAATAAGAAATATGTTTTTTTTTTCATAGAATACGATACGCAACGTGACTCTAAAGGAAACATTTTCCAAGTCATTTGATTTGAATAGCGCACCCAATGCTGCATTAATACATTGTTCGCATATCGAGTTTCTATTTATAAATGCGACATTTAAATGCAAAGATCGCAAATGAAATCTACAAATCCCATTAGCCGCATCCACGCTAAAAAATACAAGACATGTTTTGCCACTTACATTAAAACTTTCGCACCCAGACACTTGTAGTTATGTCTAGTCGACCACTTTCTTACTGAAACATATACTTTCTCAGCGGAATTCACAGATGTTATTAAAGTGTATAGATATTGTATACGTAGAAGCGCGTCTCGCATTTCATAACAAAATCCTGGAGCAAAATTTCTAGAAAAGTTCCGCAGAAACGGCGTGACTACGCACAATTCGACATTCTGCCTTTTTTCAAAAAATTACCTCACGTGTTCTTCGGAATCTTAAGTCTCCCATACTTTTGCACTGTTGAAGTTTTCCAAGATCCATTATTTTAGGAATAAACTGTAATTGACAGCATTTTGTTTCTTTGTTCACTTATTGTGAAGCGACTACATTCGATTTGATTGACGCTGAGGTTTGAGAAATATTAGAAGTCTAGAAATTCTCTTTCATTGCTTAAAATAAATAGATATATTTTATTACCTTTTTTTAATGCGAATTTTATTATGTTTTTTTATCGATTTAGTTCACGTAAATACGGTAGCCTTTAGTTGGCTTATGTGTCGTTGACCCTATTGAACAAAATTACAAGCCATTTTTGTTAGCTTATATGTTGGAGACAAGAGGGTTTAGCACCCGTCACTTCGTGGTTTGTTTTTATAACTTATTATTTTTAAATACGATTAATTTTAAAAATTTGTTTCAAACATAATAACAAAGCTTTTATTAATACATTGGTTGAAAAGAGTATTTATATTTTTCTACAATTTAAATTATAAATTCTAAAACCTATTCAAATTTAAATTAAAAAAATATGTATTAAAAAAACATTTTTATTATAATTTGTTCAATCCAGCTTATATATTTACACAAGAAAATCTCTTTATAATGAATCAACTGTACCTAAAACGTATATATGCGTAAAAATTCATATTACGGAATATAAAGTTGGACCCTAAGGGAATTGCAGATATATTCCACAATTTTTCACATATTTGAATAACAAATTCATTTAAATTTTTCATGGGGAATGATTTACGATTGTGTTTAAATAGTTATATAATTAATTTATTAATGATACTTTTAAAATTAGCAATATTAACTTTGTGGTTAAAATTCATATTTTTATTTATTATCTTTGTTTTATTTATTAACCAATAGAAATAATAATATATGTTTTAGTTATGACATCCTGAAGAAGAAAATTGTATTTTTCGAAACCGGTAGATGTATTTAAACTCAATTAAGTGGTTAATAAAACTAAGATAATAAATACAAATATAATTTATTAATAGTTCGTTTTGCAATTCTTAAAATTTTTGTGTGTCAAAAATATAAATAAAATGCTTCCTTTGTATCTCCGATAGTTAACTAGCGTACATGTTTTAATATTTTTAAGCTTGTACAGTAAGGTCATGAAGGTGATAAGTTTTATATAATATTTTTTTTTATGTTCGTAAGATTTATATGTTAAGTATACCTTCTCACGTTCTTACATAATGTACGCAGGTATATGATTCATTATTAAAATTGTTTTTTCTTTGATGTTATACAATATTTCAGATATTTATTGTACAATACGATTATAAATAATGTAACTGTTTGTTATTAAATGTAGGAAGGACCTATCTATATTTTATCTCATGTTTACTTAACATTTTATATATAAATAATATAAACTGTATCTTATTGTTACTTTAAGAATTAAAGAGAAAATAATATATCAATTTTGATATTTATTAGTAAAACGGCATTAATAGTAGAATTAAATAATAGTTAAGATGCCAACAGATTTCGAATCAATTTGATGCCTGTCCCAACACAAACTTTTCTAATGAGACAGGTACAGTCGAACTTCAATTAATAAATGTAACAATACATGTCTCATATAGATAAATAAATAAATACATTTTTAGAGACCACGCTTTGGATAAAACAAATTACTATGGAATTTTACACGTAAAAAGATTAAATATTTTTTTAAATTCAATATAATAATAAAAATAAAAATCGCCAGATTAATAATATAATGATCAATTAAACTTATTTAAATTATTTCTAATTATAATAACTTTTTCTCATCTTACACACTACAATAGCGGCCATGCTCCCATACTTATTTTTACTCCTCGTATTAAAAATCCATAATAATTTTGTGCTTCCCCATCTTTTATCTATGACTTACGGGATATGTCATTAGACTGAAAATCATGTAAATGTCATTGCCAGTAAGAAAAAAATCGAGATATAGCGAAAATGTCGAATGTGTTTTTAATATATCTAGGTTAAGATTACTTAAATATTTTCTCGTTTATATATTCAATAACAGTACGTAAATTTATATTCAATTTGAAATGCAATGTAAGTAATAATCTACGAGTAAGAAAAAACATACATTAGCGAATCGTACGAATTTTGACGACTGGCAAGAATATTGACCATCTGGCATCATCTGTCATCTCTCTTATCTATGGTCATATTATAAAACGTCCACTTTATTTTCTTATCGCACCATCAAATGTTTTCTCTTTTATTATGCATTACATTACAATTAAAAACTATGAATAATTGTTGATTATAATAATATAATTTTTGGTAATGTTTACGACCTAATATTTGTGAAAATCTTCGCGGGAATAATTTATTATAACCAACATTTTTAATGTATTTTAGATTGAGTGAGAAAACCATTCATCCGATTCCGTCTTTACTTAGACGCACATTATACTGATAAAATACCATTTTTGTGGTTAATGTTGTCTATTCACGACATCATCTATGTCATTTTTATTCGTTTTGATAGCTATAATAGATAAAGGATAAAACAGTGCTACTATTGGTGTATTACAAAGGTGGAATAATTTTAATTACATCGAGATTTTATTTACGTTTGATTTGTTTTGGGCAAATCTATATAAAAAAACCCTTTTCTTTTAGTTAGTTTAATGTAAATGTATAATAAATGTTATTAAATATATAAAAAATAAATCATTGAAGTAATTTTAACCAAGAGATATTTAAAACACGTTCGACGTATTTATATAAGACGCGCAATCTCGCAAATATGGTATTTTTCTAACTGGTAATGTACACGATGTAAGTTATGTAAAGCAATCGGCTATAGCTGCTAAGCCTGCATGTGGCTATTGTGGTAGAGTCTCAGGATTAAAATTTGGTGTGTGAACACAACTAGTACCCACCTTTTGTAAAAAAACTATTGAAATCTTAATTTTAACCTTCCTGCAAAAATATCACCGTGAACATGGGACTTTAATAAAATGAAAGCTAAGAATTAAGGCTGAAGCATCACACTATGTATGTATATAAGCAAACTTGTAGCCCTGTCCTTTTTAAACAAATTGCTTTTAACCGCATGTTGATAGAACATATAAGGGCTGAGATATTTCAGTTTCCGCAAACCCTTTACATTGCAAAGTATGATACGCCCCGTAAAACAAATATGGCCGCCACGCAAAAACCAAAAATAATAAAATTAAAATAATGCTCATTTTAAACTATCAATAAGTTACAGGTTATTGCAAAAATGAGATTTTTTTTAAATGATCAAACAACCTTTATTTAATTTCTGGACCGTTTCATACATAATGACCCATTAAAAATTATTCATTTTAAATTATTACTGATAAAATAAATGAATTTGATATACTTCTTGATATTCTTCTTACTTGAAACTTCCTTATTAGATTACCAAAACCTTTGAGGTCTCTAATCTTCGAATGAAAACAGGTAATCAGGGGTAACTGTAAAGTGAATGATTAATATTTATAAGATAATATTTTTGTATATATATGTATATCTTTCTAATTAATATATTTAATTCATATCTAAAATATTACAAACCTATGTTCTGAATAATTACAACTTCACAATAAGAATGTGTGCTCCTAATAATAAAGTTGTATCAATGTGTTCAAAATTTAATAAATATAAATTGATAATTCTGGCGTCTGCTATCAGATAACTCAAAGGTATTTGAGATTCTGTAAAAATAAGGTAGATGGGTATTTTTAATAATGGAACGATTAAATATATTAATATCAAAAAGGTAACATATAGGTTCGAAAATTTGTCGCTAAAAATATTGTCGCTGTAGCATAGTTGGATAATGCACCTTCCCCGGTTTGAAAAGAGATCCAGGTTCGAATCTCGGAGGTGCAACAATAATATTTTTCGATAAAATTGATTTTATATGTATATCTTTCTAATTAATATATTTAATTCATATTTTATATTTTTTATTAAATATTTGAAAATTAATGTGCATCTAGTTTACTCTGAAATAAACGGACACTTTTTTGTACATTATAAAATATTCTGTTGCATTGCGTGGATAAATATTTGTGCTTACAATGTTTACAAGCGCATCAACTCCGAGAATGGAAACATTCCATACATAATCCCATCCATTTTATATTTTCCAATATGAGCGCTGAGTCCGAAGATATGCAATTGAATTATAACAATAATTGGAACAAACTTGAAGCCAGATGGCACTATTGTCAGATAAAAACTAATCAAGTCTGCACCATTTCGATAAATTTTTCACAATTTATTTCCAATTTATGTAAAAAAAAATGTTTCAAAATTCTAATAGAATTCAAGTAATTTAGAATTCAATTCGGTGCTAGGTGCTTTCAACTACCTTTGAAGGATTGTTTCCCTTAAAATCCTTTTCCAGGCAGTAGGAGAATGCCTCCCACATAATTTTTTGTAATTCCTATGCAGGTTATAAACTGTCAAATTAGGTAGGAAAAAACCATGCTTATGGTCCAAATACAACTTTATATGATTGGTACTGAAACTATGATTGTTATTACTGTCAAAAAGTGTCAAGTGGTGAACGTTTTGACAGGCTTGGAAAAAGGTTAAAGAAAACATTAATTCATTTGACATTGGCATCACATTAAATTTATTATTTATATAAATTTTTGCACTCGAGCAAAGGCGAATAATTTTCGAAAATAAATTATTATTGAGATTTGCACCCGGAATCTTTCATTCATTTTACACAAGTTTAATAACACAAACATATCTCGTTCACCATTTATTATTAGTGCCATTATAAGACTGAGGTGACTCGCCGATTCTTGGAAAGAACTAAACTCGGAATGTCCTTACAGACAGAGTCAGAGATGAAGGCATTCGACTACATAGTCCGCCGAACAAATAAGTTGAAATGACAATGGGTTGGACCGCCTTTCCCCAAAGTGATAAAAGGTACTAGAGTTGAGGCTCCGTACACAAAGCCGAAGGGTGGGTCCCCCCCCATCTCACTAGACTGTTAAGGTTGGTCGATCGTTCATGAATGAACTGTTCTTTTAAAAATGTTCAGGATTCCGAATGAATAACTAGTCAGTTCACTTTCTCCAATATCCATTCACCACTTGAAATTGAACCAACTGAAGAATTTCAAGGTAATTGTCAAAATTGCCAATTCCAAAAAAAAAAACAATTCTTCAACATTGTGGCCTAGTGGGCCTATATCCCGACCACACTCACTGGCTAGTCAGTGAAAGTAGATGAAAATATGGGTGCGTTACTCTAAAACTCACCTACGGCTATTCTGGTGCAACGCTCGAGTTACCATTTTGGGAATAAAAAGATCATGCAGATTATTCTTTACAATTAAGGGGACCAATATGCTTTGTTTTAACAATATATTATAAAATAGTCAGAAGTCTAATTGACTGCGGAAGAACTATTGACATTATTTCGAATTAAGACAATCGCTCTGAGTGTTTGACAAGTAATATTCTAGGTTACTGAAAAAAATGATAAAAATTCCAGGTTTTGCATGTGATAACTATTACTGAATTTAATAAACGCTAACTTACTAAATCAAATAATGACGAAAACTTCTGGATTTGACAATGACCAGCACGCAGAATCAGTACGGTGGTGATACCGACGTGATGTGAATTACTAACATCCTTAACCAACCTTGGAATCCGGCATTGATTGCACCTCCCATGTGACCATGAGATTATTTTATGGGCTGCATCATAGTCGAGCATCTGTCGAGTATTCCCGCCGATCGTCCATATCAGCACGAATTGCGTCTTCCCAAGACACCTCGACATTTTAACCTCCGAATGTCACCATGACTTTCGTTCTGTCCCGTAGTTATCATCGTCCGTTTTAGTCCAATTAAAAATAATAACATTGATGGGACCTCAACTGAAGTTCAAACTAGGTAGATGGCGTGCCATAATTTTGTCACAATAACATACCACCAGCAAGGAAGCACCATTATTCTTCATAAATCGACAATATTTCACGACTGCATATTAAGTTTTCACAATACAGACATGCTGCACTTTCGAAAATTCTGTCAGGACTACCCGGTATTCCATAGATAAGGAATATAAGGGTATTCTCGTTTTTCAGTTACCATTATATACAGTGCTTACTGGGACGTAACTGCAACGTTACAATATACATATATTTATATATATATATAACAAAAACAAACAATATCGACGTTAGAGATTCGCGTATATTTGGTATTCTTAAAATTCCATGCAGACCTTAGGAAACTCAAGTGATTTTTTTAAAGGTCTAGCCTTTAAATTCTTTTTTTTATTGACGAATTTTACTTTGAATTTGTACAGCTGCAGAAAGGAAAAAAATGACAGTTTATAACATATTTTAAATGCTTAACTAGGCAAGCCTGTTTTAGGGCAAACTTCACTTGCACATTTACGACTTTATTATGAAAAATATATGAAGAAAACTGAATATGAGAATCTCTTGATAATTAGAACTCGTATGACTGCATTTAATGAATATGCAAATAAAAATAATGAAAAATGTAATAATTCACTGATTATTTCACTGTTATAGTGGAAAAATAAAAATCGACTCTCAGCGTTCATGATTCCCCTCCCCCCCCTCTCTATTGTATGTTAATAGTTTTTTTTTGTGAACTAATGAACCCGTTTCTTTTTTACCATTTGAATAGTAATAAAAAGGAACAGTTTATCTTAATGAATGGAACGATAGCTCACCGTATATCTAGATCGACGACATAAAACATATTGAACAAGCAGTCGAGTACGGGATGCAGTCACTCGGAACATGCGTACCACATTTTAACTAGAAGATGAAGTATTAAAAAGAAAATGATCTCCCTTGGTATGACGGTTCATTTTCGTAGTACTACTGCCTGTATTGTTTTATTTGATCATATCCATTTTATTTAACTACATTATATTAAATACATTTTTAAATGGATTTAATAGGATATTTTTTTTGACTACACAGGGATGTTATAGGTTTATTCTCGTATATGATTGTCATTTACCTTAAATCAATGTGAGTAACAATGAATCATTACTCTAAAATAAACTTACTTATATTTTATTGTGTGTAAATTCAAGGAGTGTGGAAGTTTGGAATATCTAGAAACGTCCATATAATAATATTGTATGCATAAATAACTAATACCTAACTAAGCGAGTGAAAAGTGGGGTTGTTTTTGTTTTTATATATTAGTATTCTATTAACATCTTATTATTAGGTTGATACATAATTATCCGCCGTTTTGAAAATATATATATATATATATATTGTAATATAAATTATATTGTATTATTGTACTGTAAATTATTTTGTAACATAACCAAAAATTTGAACTCGGTTGGCCTTGTTGTTGTCTGAGAAATTGTGCGGGACCCATCCGGTCAATTTCCACACCTTGCCGAACAATCGTGGACCGATCTATTTTGAGGTTCTCGATCGACCTTTTTCTGACTTGTCATCTAAGCTGGTAGCACCAGTTTTGAAGCGAGCGAACTACACTCGGCATATCCTTTCGCTAATCGTTCCTTCGCCGAAAAGGTCGTTGAGATCGCAAAAGGACTCGGCAGCTTTCCACCCTTTCTCAAAGTGGTACAGCATAATGTAGCGTATGTGTGTATGGTTTTCGATGCGCATTTTAACTTCTTAATCCTATTAAAGAATTGTATTATGACAAATGTCAAATAAACGTCAAATTAAAAAATAACAAAACTTCGAGTAAATACGGCGGATAATTAAGCATCAACTTAATAGTAAACAAATTATAGATATCTCATGGACACGAAGCTATTTATATTATCTTATATGGGAAGTATGAGTAATTATAGGGCTTACGACCTGTCTTTGGCTGACTTAAGTTATCACTTTACACAGTGTAACATACACCATTACACCCAATCAACCTCCATATCTATAAAATATTTGGAAGTTGTATATATGTTACCATGTAGAAATTTAATATTCATATCCATTAAACACCATAGATGTCACTAATGAAAATATTATTTATAAAATGTAAAAGCTATATTCTTTATCTGTATATATAACAAATGATTAACACAGTATACTAGAATACGCCTGAAAATTCAATGTTTAATTTGATATATTTCTTATTTAGACCAGTTTATTATATTAACAATGTTTGAATATGTCCAAGAATACACAAATACTAAATTTTTATCTCCAAATACATTGTTTTTAAACAAATTATAGATATCTTATAGAGACACAACTATTTATATTATATTATATACCTCCCATTTAATATAATATAAATAGCTTCGTCTCTATGAGATATCTATAATAATGCCTTTGGAGGTAAAAATCCAGTATTTGTGTGTTCTTGAACATACTCAAATATTGTTAGCCTAATAGTGTCTATTAAGTCTAGAGATATAATACTACGAAAACATTATTAAATCATCTTACAAATAGAGTGACAATTTTCGTGAATTTTTTTTTATCTATTTATTACATTTTGCATATATATTGTTGACGCAATTGGGTGTGTTAGGGTTAACGCTGAAACCTTTAAGGCGCGTGGTGGCAAGACAGTTTTATAATGGATTTATAACTCTTTTATCGATGTTGGAATAATGAATGTATTTAAAGTGATTGGGGAAAAGTTTAAGATACCTAAAGAGTAAGGAGCAATCCTGAAATATAGGTCAAATCCAGCCACAATTTAAGACATAGTGCGAGAATTCTAAAAGAGTAAAATTTTATGATCAATAAATACTCTGAAATGTGCATGGAACATTTATGGAATGTTAAAGATCGTACTCTTGGCAGCGCTCTTTGATTTCTCGAGCAATTTCTTAAGATTATATAATTGAAGACAATCGCTGTATGAATGCTGTTTACACAAGGGGATGGTAAATTGAGATATAGAAAGGATGACAGGAATTTGGTATAGGGACAAAACAATAAGGGCTCAAAGACCAACTGAGAAGCACGACTTACCTGAATTCACAACTCTCCTGAACTTCAGGAAACTTCTTGTAGCATCGTGCACTACGCATCACCTAATAGTGGTTGTAAATCTTTGGCGCGCACTCCGACAAAACCGAAACACACAGCAACAGTAACTGTATAATCAGACCAGCGTAACGAGCACATAGCGGTACGTTGACACTTACTAACAGTTCACAAGTCATAGATCACACACAAAAAAAGTCGTGCTCTATGGTCGGTAAGGATAAAGGGATGGGGGGACAGATAGGTATACTAAACGTAATGGAGCATCCACACGCGCACGGTCACCGGCGATCTGGTCCTATCATAAATACCAAACAAATGCAGTCGTGCAATAGTATTCGAGGGGAAACGAAAGGTTGACAGTCAGACCTAAAACCAACCGAATGACGAATTCATAGATTTTTGCGGAAATATGTGGCAATGAATAATAATTGATATAAAACACTTGGGGATGTTCTCATTCAGCAATGGATAGAAAACGGTTAAAAATGATCACGATAAAACGACTAAACATTATGATCCGGAAGGAATACACTTAGCTAAGAGTTTTAGTTAAAAGACAATGTTTTTGTCAAGGTAAAAGATAATATATTATTTATTTATTTACATTATGAGCTTATAAAAACGTACATCGATACGAATTGTGATGTGTCAAGTATATACGAGATTTTTTTTCAATCTTAAATAATAATCCATCATTTTCCACACCTCAAATCACTTTTAGTAAAATAGTTAGCTACCCTTCTTATAATACAATAACAAAAAAAAGAAAAAACTAAGTTTAAGAATTTACACACAAATAAAATAAAACTAATACAATTCTTATATATGAGAATGTGATATTTCACTTTACTTCTTATTGCTATACGCTATTTCTCATGAAACTAACTGCGTAGTTTTTAAATATTTATTTATATATTCGACAATAAAAAAAACAATAAGTTATGCAACCCCAAATAAAAAAAATCTTGAATAATGGGGGTGGCTTTAAACATTTATATAATACAAGATCATTTTAAACTAGATGTAAGAATTTGTCTACAACACATGAAAAAAGATTAATAAAATATACATAGGTACATCTATAATAATACAATATAAAAATTAACAATATGTATAAATGTTGGGAAATCGATCAGATTATAAATAGAGAAAGATGTCAAATACATAGTTTAATAATTTTGAAGTCCTTTAATCCATTTTAAAACTTATTTTTTGTAAACATTCATATTTGTTGCTAATTTAATTGATATTGGTAGTTAGTTATTCAGTTTAGGAGCAATGTATGTTGCATGTCTCTGTCCTATTCCTAATTTGAGCATTTAAAAAATAACATATTCATTAGTTTTGCTCTTAGTCTGATAGTTATGCTGAATTTTTATTTTATCCTTTTAAAAAAATGAAGTAAGAGAGTTTTTTTATATAAAGAAGATAAATTCAATACAGGAAAAATATTTAAAACTTGTTTGGTAAGGTAATATCTAGTCTTTTTTAAAATTATTTTTATTATTATCTTCCGAGTTTAATTATTGGTTTGAGATGTATGAAACAAGTTCCGCCCTAACCTAGTAATGTAATATTGATTCAACCAATGCATGGTATGTCATTTTAAGAGTTTGAAAATTATAATATTGTCTAAGAATATAAAAGTAGAATAAAAATTTACATAATCTATTATTTAAGAGGGTTATGTATTATTTGAAGCTCAAATTATTATCTAGGACTAATTCAAAATATTTGTACTTGGTTGTTCTTTGTATATTGGTTTTACAGTTACATTAACAAATATAGTTTGTTACAAAATCACAATCACAGAAATGTAAGATAAGTTTATACTCGTCAGTCGGTTGCCCTATTTTGTTGCAGGGAAAGTTATATAATTAGTTTTATCGGCATTTAGAGTTAGCAAATTACAATGGAACCATTTTTTGATTGATCGAATTCCTAATGTCGCTTCTGTAAAAACAGGTATCTCCGTTGATTCGGATAACTGTATCGACCCGATTATCTCCCATGAAAAACTATCTATCTTATATATGTCATTGATATAGATAGACAATAATAAGGGTTCTAAAACTGTACCTCGAGCCGTACCACTAGTTTATCACTTATGCAATCATTAACTTTAACCTGCTGAACTCTACCTTTCAAATAATTCCGTAGTAGGTCATACGCTACACCTCGAATGCCATAGTTGTCTAGTTTTGATAGCAGTTTTTCATGACTTACTGTATCGAAGGATTTCTGGAGATCTAGAAATATAGCTAGACATTTTTTGTGATTATATAAATCATTGCTAATATTTTTAGTTAAATTATAGATTGCGTCAGAAGTACTTACTTTATTTCGAAAACCGAATTGATTAGTTGATATGTTTTTTTATACATTTTTCGAATATCTTTACGAAATTAGATAGTAGAGAAATCGGTCTATAATTTGTAAGATTCTCAGAATTTCCACTTTTAAAAATAGGTATTTTTATAGCTTCCTCAAAGACACCAGGAAAAATTCCTGTGTTTAATGATAAATAAAATATATATTTAAATAGTGTAATTAAATTGTAAGGCATGTTTTTATTATAAACGATGAGGTTAAATTTATTCCAGAAGATGTGTATTTAGTTTTAAACTTTGGATCAATATTTTGATTTTATCTTTCTTTATCGGGGTTAGGAAGATAGATTCGTTTACTTTTACTAAGTTTTGTTAATCATTTTTTAATTTATAATTCTTATTTTTAACCATTTTTTATCGACTGAGATGAAATAATGGTTGAACTCATTACTGATTTCCTTGTCATTATTTGTAATATTTCCTTCTTTGGTCTCTATTGCAGTTAATCGATTACATTTTTTATTTCTAGATAAACTTTAATTTATGGTACTCCACATTTCTTTTGAATCGCCATTAATCATTATTTAGTTTATTAGTATTGGTAAAATTTTGTATATTTTTAATTGAAACATATAAAATAATAAAAATAATCAGACATTAAATTGGATATATTTTAAAAATACAACATTTGTGTACACGGGACATGTATCAATGTCAAGATTGTGTTATAAAATATATAATTAAATTGGTATTCCCTCGAGACGAGGATTGTACCTCCGACCATTAATTGGGTAATTGTCTTACCGCTCAGTTGGTCTTATCATAGACTAAATGATCTCATTTTCTAGCCATCCATCAGGTGTCACGACCATTTAGGTGTCAGCACTGTTTCCCATTGACAGCAAACCATTGCAAACCAAGTCTTTCTTCACACAGATCCTTCATCTATTTTCTCCAGATTTAGCAGAGTCGACTCACTTACCCTGGGGCTTATACCCTATAAAATCTTCAAGAATCCGTTGAGATAATCTTGTCACTGGAATTATGATCATATATCTACGTGAGCTCCTCTGGGATGTGTCTATATATATATCTATTTGAGGAGATTCTCACTCTGTCCAATATTGTCAGAAATTCTCCTACTCCTTTCAGAAATTTATTTGAAGCTTAAACGAACTCTCGAAGAGAATGTTTGATGCTCTTAGAATAGGCCAGGCCTTTAAACTTACTCAAATACTAATATTATTAACTCCATAAATATATACAAATATTTGATGAATTTTCGATTAAAATATTTTGTACGATGTTGGCGATAAATGCTCAATTTGCTTTTACCCAAGTAATATCGTTTTAATTTGGGTCATTTTGTAATTAGTATTTTACGATGTGCTTGTTGTTGAATTTTAGTATCTTTTAAGCGTCACCAACTTGATGGGTTGGGAAACTCTCAAGTCATAAACAGAATCACTTTCAGTTTTTGAGTTTTGCATAAAGGGTCTAATAAGGTTGGTCTTATAAACTCAAGCTTGTTATGTTATATTTGTATGATGTCGCGAGACGTTTTACGACATATTTTACCCCCCTGCACACGTTTACGTTTAACTTGAAAACATTTGCATAAAACGATACACTATGGTGTTACGACAGGAAGATTGACACAGTATGAAAAATATGTTTCTAATGTAAAATATTTTTATTTTATTTATTCATTGCAAACTTTACATTGTGGTTTTTATTAATTTTAATATAAATTATTTAAAACGTTGTTTTAATAATAAATGATAAATTACTCAAATTCCAAAGACAATGATGATAAATGTAATATTTCCAGTGTTTATAAATATAGATGTAAAGATTGTACGGCTTTCTATATTGAAAAAATAGGTCGACATCTTAACACAAGAGTCAAAGAGCATTTAAGATGTTTAAGTATTAATTGTACGTTCGCCGATGATGCAGTATTAATGGCGAATAATGAACAAGAATTACACAGTCTAGTGAGTAGAATGTACGATTTATGAAAGGAAAACGACTTTTTTATGAATGTCAACAATTCGAAAGTAATGGTTTTCGAGAAGGGAGAAAGCAAGACAACGACCAATATACTTGCATGTAATAAATATTTTGAACAAGTAGATGAGTTTGTGTATTTGGGAAGTATATGTGATAGAAACGAAAAGGAGGGTGTTGCAAGGAATAAAGTGAACAGCACTTTGAAAGGGATTATAACTAACGGGAACTTGTCAATCGAGGCAAGACTAACGGTTCACAATAGAGTCTTGGTACCGACACTGATGTATGGAAGTGAAGCCTGGAGTTGGCAGAAGAGAAACGACAGTAGACTGTATGCAGTGAAAATGAGACCACTTAGGCGTATATGCGGTAGATCTATTTATAACAGAGTAAAGAACGAAGAAATAAGGAAAGAATGCAAAACTGATCTTAGTATAGTGAGTAAGATTAAGAAAGGATCGCTTAGGTGGTTTGGTCATATGGAACGGATGAATAAGAAGAGAATATTAAGAAAGATATATGACACAAGTGTTGATGGCACAATAAATGGAGGACGTTCGCGGAATACTTGGCACGACCAGGTAAACCAAATACTGGAAGATGGTCCTGTTAAAATTCACAATAACCGGCGAGGTTGTATGAGAAGATGTATGATTGTGTATGAGGCGAGAATTATTTGTCAGGACAGAAGAGTGTGGCACACTAACTTATCTGCCTACTCCCGCGGAGAAATGGCGTGATGTGAAGTAAATAAATAGTAATGGTCTTTCAGAATTTTCCAATAATTTTTTAGAAAATGATCATACTTTTGCTAAAAATTTGGGATTATCTGTTTTAAATAAGAACAATATTGGTCTTAAATTAAATAATTTAGAATCATTAGAAACAAGCAAGGCGTGTAAAATTAACCAAAATATTATAAATAACTAACTATATTAAACCACAAGTCTTATCCCAAAAGTTTATCCTAATAATTTTGTATCTATCAATAAATCAATTTCCACATATTTCATCATCATTTGAAATAGGTACTAGATTATCTTTTTATGCATTGAATTTAAAAACTTTAGAACAATCTGACATATCGTTAAAGTTAGTTTATTTGATATCCTGATTCGGAAAGTGGTATTTTCCGAAACCGATTAGTGTATTAAATTTAACTAATAAAAGTAGTAGTAAACAAAGTTATAAATATTTTTTATTATATTCATATAATTTTCAAAATTATCTTTTATTACGAATTCATGAAAATTTGTTGAGAAACCTCCAAAATTTTAATCGATCTAATGAAACTCATCAAAACTATTTCTAAATGTTACCTGCTTATCCCTACGGATTAAACATAAAATAATAGTGGGTTCCTACCTATATGAAATTTGAGGCGTTTTATTTACCATCTCCTACGAGGTACATCATGATGACATGCATGACTGGTATTCACCACTACACCGCCAATGGATCAAGCAAGACGTTAAAATAATATTTTACAACTGGTTTGTTACAAAATTCAACAGGGGTGGGTGGATAACTGTGTTTTAAATAAAATAAAATATTGGTATTTAAAAATGATGCTAAGAATGTACCTATACAAATTTGGCGCCACAGTCCACTAAGGGAGTAACGAAGATTTCCAAGCAGTATAAAAAATCACATTAAACCTAAAAACACTACCACATATGGTACCACACCAAGCCGGCATATGAAATATATATATGATTGATTATTGTTTTATTTAAATAAATTAATTAATTAACGACTTAAGTATTTTTTAAATGATTATATTTTCGCACAATCGCGACTTAATCTTATCAATAACTCGACAAAAGTTATTTCTTAACCTCGCCGAGCTGCGACTCCATCTTTTACAAAATCTCAAAGAAAATAGTCTAGTAACGTTACATTGCACGATCTAGCCACCCGATTGATACCACCGTGTTGGAAAATGACGGGACCAGGAATTTTTGTCTGCAATTTGTCGTTGTTTCTCTTGCCGTATGGCACGTAGTGCAATTTTGCTGTAAGAACATGTTTTTATTATATCGGAGATGTAAAATATTTGTCAATATGTTGCGATTGCGTTCGTTATTGAAAGTTACCGCTTCGCCATTTATGCATACTGACATATCCACCGATGAGAAAATGAATGTTATTGTCGCTGTAGATGATTTTGTTTTAAAATTCAGTATCATTGAAATTGGCGATTTGCAAATTGTCAGCTATGAGTTGGGGTTTTTAGATTTTCGGTGAAGATTTAAATCATTATAACGATAATTAACATTTTAACTTATACTAGAATCATGCATTCAAAAAACGAACCGGATATCATGAATTAATTGATTTGATTGCAAAAAATCGATACAAACTCTGGTCTTGTGAGGTGGGCATTAAACAAATAAAAATCCACATATATTAATGTATGAACGTTTTAATTAATGAATTGAAATAAATAAATAATTGTAATGTCACTTGACGCGTAATTACAACCAAAACTAAAAAACACAAAGTTTGCGAATTGCGAACAGAATGCAATTTTTATAAAAAATTTGCAAGATTGATATTTGTTCTTCCGTATAAATAATCTCCATGGTGAATTTGCATGGTGCCTAGGTGACAGGTGTCAAATAAAATAATAGCGTAAAATTTAAATCTCCATGTTCAAAATAATGCACTTTTTTTAAAGTAATTTTTATCTGAAATACCGATTTATTCCAAACTAGAAAGAAAAAAAGTGTCTTATTTTAATTTAAATTAAGGGTAATTTTGAAACAACTGTTCTCAATTTATCATTGTGTCTTGCCGTTCAAGGATTAAATGTAACGAGAACATCAGTTAGAATTATTCGTCTTCTCTCAGACAATACCATAAAAAACAGGCAAATTCAGGTGAAATCACACAACGTGTTGTTAAAGCCTTTACAAAGTGTCCACAATATTTAAGTTTTGACATAAATTTGCATAACGTGTTACGTAGGTTCTTGTTCGGATCGAGTTAATCTGTAGGCATAACATCATCTCACTTACAATATAATTGGACTTCCAGAAAGTTCAAATGTAATATCCGGATTTGGGAAACTCGATAGTTTGGTGGGCATCAAAGCAACGCATTTCATAGTATAAGTGCTTCAAAGGTTGTGTGTAAGCTAATACCTATACTTATTATAACAAACCAAACAAGTACCTACCTAAGGTGTTTTCATTATAATAATATTACGCTTAACGAATGAACCTATAATTAAAATAATAATTTATAAATGATCTAGGTTATTATGAGTGAAATTGGATGTATATGATATGAATACGTATCATCCTCTTCTTAGTAATTTTTTTAAAGTAGAAAACTATATACTAGTGATGCAATTACTATTAATTATTTCGCGTTACCTTCTATTTTTATCAGTACATTTTTGGAGGCTTCCTAATAGATATATGTGTTTACTACTGTTTCTTACAGACTCATCTATGTTTATATTTTTATTTATTATCTTTGTTTTATTAACCACTAAAATGAGTTTAAATACATCTACCGATTTTGAAAAATACCATTTTCTTCTTCAGGATGTCATAACTAACTAAAACATATATTACTGTTTCTTTGCCAGAATCTAATTTAAAATTTTTTTTTTTTTTTAGTACCTAACTCAAATCATTACTTAATACAAATTTACTCGAATAATTTTTAGGAAAAATTTTTAGAATGGGACTCGTAGTTAAATTTAGTTGGTTGTTTATAATTTTTTGATTAGTTTTACACGCTTTATTTATCTCCAACGATTCCAAATTATTTAATTTGTGACCAACACCGTTTATATGCAAAATTGACAATCCCAATTTTTTAACAAAATCATGACCATTTTCTATTAAACGATTAGAAAATTCTGAAAACCCATTTTTTTAAAATTAAATTAAAATTAAAATTAAATTAAATTATTACCATTAAAATTTTTTCCTAAAAATTATTCGAGTAAATTTGTATTAAGTAATGATTTGAGTTAGGTACTAAAAAAAAAATTTTTTTTAAATAGATTCTGTCAAAGAAACAATATATGTTTTAGTCCATTTATTGTGAGCCAGTCCAATTATTGTACAGATTTATATTTATTAGTTTTGACTTATTTTCATCTAGCGGCCTCTAGACAATGCCAATAATATAACTATTTGAGGGACGTTGCGCCTATCTGTAAGTTTTATAACCCAGGCAGTTCCATTACAGTTTAGAAGCGGGTCGGCCATAAAGCAATTTTTATTTATATTTTTGACAATTATATTCTGACAATAACAAACAATTTTCTGACCGGAATTCACACAATACAATCAATATTATATCTATTTTGATTATATGTTGTATATTGTTATACTTATTTTTTAAAATTATTTTAATTACATTTGCTTATGCTTATAATATTGTTGATTTCGTTTCGGATAAAAATGATATAATTTCTTAATATTTTATTTATAATATATTTATTTCACTTCTATAAATATTTTGTTTAATTTATTTTCATCCGCTTTTCGTGTAAAAAATACTAATATGTAAAAAATATACGTACTTTATTAGTAATATTTGTTATTTTTAACTTTAATTTTTTAGCAGAAACATTACTGCCTATCATGCCATTTCATTAAATCATATTTAAAATGAAACAACTATAAAAAATTTCTCACAAAACGGTTGAGGTGGGTCTAAAAAGACCCACCACCGCCGGACGTATTTTGTTTTGACCCACTGGGAAATAAATGTTAACGTGTTCAATTCCAAGTAATTTAAGCTATTTGTAAGTATGAATTCCCTGCTTCTACTTACTCAGGATCCATGTTCCAAACGATTATTTCTTTCTTTTAGATTTTTACCGTCTTTTTTTTGTTACTTACGCTGATTGGAATGCAATAGTTTTACTGTTTATTTATATATTTTTTTCGACGTGCTCTCATATAATTATTTTAATATTCTTTTCAGTTTTAACTTATAGATATCTAAATTTATTTTGACTTCAGAAATTCCCATTTTTAAATATAATACTAGTCGTAAATCGCGTAGAATAATATATATATTATTAAGAAGAACACATTCTTTTTGTGAAGTTGTAATTATTTAGAACATAGGTCTGTGATGAATATTTTTCAATGAAATTGATTTTATATGTATATCTTTCTAGTTAATACATTTGATTTGTATTTAATATATATATTGTGGCAAAAGTATGAAAGACCCGCCATCCACCGACTGCACCAGCCCGGCAGAGTATGTGTCAGTGGGTCCTATCACCGGGGCCGCACAATTACTCATACTCCTCGGGTCCATTGTGGACCGTTC
The DNA here is from genome assembly GCA_031772225.1 of Eubasilissa splendida. NCBI lineage: Eukaryota > Metazoa > Arthropoda > Insecta > Trichoptera > Phryganeidae > Eubasilissa > Eubasilissa splendida. The sequence goes on along the minus strand of CM062855.1, from coordinate 22,602,149 downwards.
GAAGCAATAGCCAGAATGAAAGCCAGCCTTTCATTCTGGCTCTTGCTTCAAACTGTCGAGTTTATTCGTCAGTTTAGAGCGTAATTCAGAATAAAAGGCTCTTGAGAATGAGTAAATTTACTCGAAGCGTCGGGACTATTTGACGTGAGTTACCCCAGAAAATAATTCGTAATCTTTCACCCGTACCTTTTACCTTAAATATAATATAAACATATATAATTTTATTAAGTGGTTAGAAAATATATAGAAAAATTTAATCAGCGGTCGGTCAACATTTTCGAATAGGTTATAAAAATTATTAACTGTTCCAAGAGCGGAAGAAGAATAAGAAAAAGATTGGAAGAACATAAGAAAGCTATAAAAAACTTCAGTCTAAACTCCGAAATGGCTGAGCACGCAAGAATGGAGGGCCATTCATTTGATAATAGTCAGTTACAACTTGTACATAGTTGCGCCAAAGGGCGAAAGTTAGACATTATAGAAAATTTATAAATATTTAATGATAAAAATAACAATAAAAATATAATTAACATTCAAATACCGCCCATTACATCACCTCTCTTATCCATTTTAAATCCACCCTCACCCCCACTCCCACCTCTCTTAACTCCAAAAACACCACATATTACTGCCTGAAAGTGTTTTTAATTTTAGTTAAATTATAATATTGATAATAGGAAGATATTCCCGAAAACGTTTTAACGTTCCACATATTAAAAAATATAGTAGAATAAAACAGTGTACAAAATGTTTGTCTTATGACTATGTCACTTTAATTTATTCTAGATACTTTTCAAGCTATCAATATGATTGTGTGATATACTGTATTGTGGACTCCAAATAGATGTGGCGTACTTCAAAAACTCATGAGACATATATATTTAAAAAATATTATCGCTATTTAAAAAAAATTTACTTCTGAAAGTACGTTAACATATTGTATGATTTTCTTGTAATCATTTCAAAATATTGTAATCATTATCAAGTAATAACTGTTAGAATAATATTTATATATTTTTGAAACAATCGATAGGTACGTTGCGTAATTTATAGGTGTCGATTAATTTTTACAGTGATAATCCTGACACGTAAGAAAAGTAATAAAAATGATTGAGTGATCACATTGATCCTAATGGTGTTCAAGATTTTATCAACCTTAATTCTCAATGAAATTGAATGCTTAGGAGATAGTAGAAAAAATCATATTTGACAGAATTCCAGATGTTTTTCATCAGATAAATAATTGAAAATAACATAATTTAAAGTATGTAATAAATTTTCGATGACTTTCAAAAGTATTGTGGCTTAATTAAAAGGTCTCACTAGTTAAAAGTGCAAATTGATGGAATTCCAAAAAATTAGTAGCACTCGCAAAACTTTGTAGCAATGAGACTTGCAGCAGAGTCACTAATGATATGTCAGAACCCTTTCAAACAAGTAGTTGTTTTGGCATGAAGACCTGATTTCGGTATTTAATTTAATTCTAGTTGTAATTGTTTTTTTTTTTTTAATATATTGCATACATATGATATATGTATATTTATGGAAATCTATTATAGAAATGCACATGTTTACTTCATAACGCACAGATAAGTAACAGTAGAGACCAGCACTGCTGAAGACTAAATGCTATCATCATTGTCGCTATTCATCGTAAGAGGATCGTTCATTCGGCCCCCACAGTTTTAATATATAAATATTGCCATCCGTGTAAAATATTGAATACATACTTTTACACTCCCCTCTCCTATATAAAAATGAGTATTATATTGAAAGCCCTTAAATTTTATCCAGTCGCACTCTAGGACCCTGAGGAAAACATGGTCACTTCACCCCCATCTCATGGATTTCACTCTTCCCTTACCTGGTCTAACTTTTGCCATCATCGTTATTATTTAGGATTCGCGTTAAACCCTTTAAAATATAAGTCGGAATTCTGCCTCCGAACAATACCGGGTACGGACTACTATTACTTATATCGTACTAAAAATCATTTATTAAAATATATATTTATATATATATATATTTCGCTACTTTAATAATTTTATTTATAGAATTAAAATTTAAACATTTATTAAAAAGTGTATTATTATATTTACGTTTCGATTTTTACAATTTCCATCTTTGCACGTTTAAAATTAGCTCAGGTGTACATATTTGTCTGTCAACCCACTCTTTCCTATTCCGTAAAGAAATACCGTGTGCTATAATTTATTAAAATTCAGACTTTATTAATTTCATCACAGCATTAAGTGAGATGCTGATATATTGGGGTTCCTTCGATATTATCAATAAACGTATATCCAAAAAATAAGAGACACAAACAATTTACTATATGTTTGATAGAAAATAAACGAGAGATTTAACTTATTTTTTTAATCTTTGCTTTTTAAAGCTTACATATGCGGTTATTAAATATGTGTTAGGAAATATTCGAGCTCTGTTTTCCTATCGCCGTATTTGGTGAGTAATGTGTTATGAGTAATGAGTAACTGCCTGAAAAAATATTTCTGAATGTTTAATAATTTTTAAAAAAATACGAAAACAAATAAACACATTAAAATTAAATATGCATAATGAAAAATTATAATAAAATAGTGTACATAATCATCATAAACATTGAATATATAAATGTGGTAATTATGAAGTTATGAAATATAACGAGAAATTGTGAAAATTATGAAGAAAATACATTTTTTAAATTAAAATAATACAAGAATCGTTAACTTTGTACTTAACTACGTGAGTTTTATATGAATAACTAGTTGGTTTTGGAAAAATCTTTTTTCTTTATCAAGTGATGAAAAATGAAACATAAAATTATTATCTTTTGTTTCAAAAATTCAATCTTAAGAACAAAAATTAAAAAAAAGAATTCTATTAGGTACCTGATATGGCCTGAAAGAAGTGTGAAATAGGCGTGAATGTCCACATTATTGGAAAAAAATTAAGGAAAGGGCTCGTGGTTACATTTAGTAAAGTTATTTACGATATTTTTGTTAGAGAAAACGAAGTTTGCTGTATAATTTTATAAAAAAATGTCTAACCATAAAAGATTAAAAATAAAATTATGTTTTTCAAATATTTTCAATGTGGATATTTTTTATGTTGATAAATCATATAACCTTCTGACGTTAAGATGAGATCCATTTAATAGTACAATACTTTTATTAAAAATTTTAAATTTTAGATTATTTTAACGCAAAAAAAAATTAAAGTTTACGACGCCTAAAAGTTTTCATTACTTTTGTTACTTAACTGAAATGTAAGGAAAGAAGGGATCTTCTTTAAGAACAAATAAGATTTGGTGCTGTCGAGCAATGGTGCTGTTGACGTAAAGCTGCAAAATATTCGCGATAACGAAGTTGGCAAGACTGCCAGATTAAGCGGGAGGGAGGAGCCAAAATGTAGATGTTAACCGAAATAGGCGGGCATTGTTCCAAATAACATCTAGATAATGTGTTTACCTTCTGTGGTGAGATAATTGTATCAACTTATAATTTTCTTTAACGACATATCAGGAATTTTTGGCTACATGGTATTTAATAGTCGTGTGACAGCTGGACGACTGATAGTTCGGTGAAATTGTTTTCTAACCTAATCTTACCTACCGAATTATTTTCTCTCCCTTGTATTAAAGAATGGTATACATTTATCATCTGTTCCTATTGTATGTCGTAACTAATAGTTTACCTAATATTTTTATTATTGATATTAAAAAAATATTTACCCACACACTTTCAAGGGTTATTAAATTTGTTTGTTAATTAATATTGAAAATAATACATGTAGATTATTTTTTAGTTAGTTAATTTATCGCAATTATTTGGAACTGACAGACATTCTAGTCCAAAGATTGTTGATAACACTAATCAATATATTTTAAAATATTCTATCTCAATAGCCTTGCTTTTAATTATTTAATTGTTGCCAGTTTTGCACCATAAACCAGTGCACCAGTGGCGCGAGATCTTCCTTTTTGACCAATCCATTTGATCAGATAATTTTCAAAAAAACATGGCACACGAGGCACATCATAATATTAGTGGGGAAGTATTGGAAATAAAATCCCTATCCATATAAAACCCGTATCCATCATCGAATAAAACTTTTTCAACAACGCACGCTATATTTTGAAATATCTGTCTCTGTACACATGTTGTTAAGACTTCCTGTATATGCTTACATATCTTAATAGAATATCCGGCTTTACTAGGGTTAGTTATCTATTAATCTTGAATATATACCATATTATATTGAAACCCTTATCATCCATCTTGATTTGCCGCACCTACACTATTTTTCCTAATTGTGCAACATATTTCTTCAGCCTCCTTACTTCTGGTAAAATTTATTTTTAAATATAGATATTTTTTCCTCCTTGTTCGTTCTAGCATTTTATTAAACATAATATAATATACAGAATATTGCGATTATAAAAAATCATAGTCTTTTCACAATTATTTTTATTTGATGATACCGTAAAAATATTTAAGTACGTGTATTTTGGATAAATAAATATCCTCAGTTTTGTTTGGAAATAAATACAAATAATTCCCAGTCAGAAGTATTTTTTCTTTAGTTGTAAAAATGTTCGAATTTCAATCTACATATTTAATTTTCTCTTCCAGTATAATACAAACTGTTGGAATAAAGATGTCATTTCCGCAAAAAACATTTCAGAGATTGCGTCAAAATAAATTATTCTTGTATCAAATTTTACCTAAATTTATTTATATGGACCGTCCACAAAGTGCGAAACACATAAATAAAATAAAAAATAAACAAGCTTCACTCCTGTCGACGCTCGCTGATAATATACATGCCAGAAGGTAAAACAATTTTAATTGAAATATTTGTAAGTTATTTATTACTTTTTGTTATCGGAGTTTAGTTGGTGATTTGTTGCGTAAAAACGGAAGTTTATCATATGTGTTCATTTCCTTGGAGATAATTTAATTTAGCAAGTTGAAAATTTTCATATTTTTTTCGAAAAAAAAAATATTTTACACGTGTAAGTGGGTGATTTCGTCGTTTCATGCAAAACACATTTCCAAGCAATTTTTATAAAGGAAATTAATTATTTATGTCATTCTTTTTGCACGCAACTATGGATTATTGATTTTTCTAAAAAAGAGTATTTCACAAAATATCACAATAATTGTTCCCAAAAATGATCTGCATTACATTCCAGTTTCTGGAAATGAATGAATTTATGGATGATTTATTGCTAAATTAGAAGACATAAATCAATTTCATCATTAGTACCTCGGAGCTTAAATATTCTTTATATCTAAAACAATGTTACTAAATATTACAATAACCCATTTACAATATATAAATAATTTAACGTTTAACATTTATATATAAATTATAGCGTTGTATTACGCAACCATGCTGTTTCCTGCACAGTTCAATAGAATGCCAATTGCCAAGATAGGGCGTCCGCTAATATTTTCAAATCATTGTCAACGATCTTAGTACATCATTTTCATTTTCATCCAGTAGTGTAATTATTACACTCCGGAGCCTTGTAAGTAAATTAATAAAAAAAACTTTATATCTTTAATATCTTCAATCTGAAATTATTTGCACCAAGCCATTTTGTACTATAAGTCAGAGTACTTCAATTACCATCTGCTTACATTTCATTACCTTCCATTGACGTATTTTCAAATGAATTTTTCTCTAATACTACTGGAGTTAAATGAGTGCCGTTTAAATAGAATTTATCTGTTAACAGCCTAATTCAGTTTTGCATTATAATATCAGCCAAAATGGTTGTTTTTTTAATTCCGTCAAAACGCTTCAATTCGTATGAAATCGCGGAATTATGACAAGTATATATTTAACGGCACCAACATCAATATTTTGGACTGAAGTAAAACTGATTTATAACAAAAATGAGATATAGAACGGCTTAAGTCACTTCCAGTTACTGGCTTACTTACCGCCTCACTTGTTCAACATTATTCTTCTTCAGCAGCCTTATGGGACTCAAAGGTCTATGACCGCAGTCACAATAGAGCGATATACATTCTTTGAAATTGCCTTTGCAGTCCAGTCTGCTAGATATTCCACTACCACAGCTCTGTATCAACATTATGGGCCCATCTACGTCTTGGTCTTACCCTCGGTCTCGATTTTATTACGTATGGGGGTTTTGTCCAGCGGAAAATTTTTAAGATTAAATTGTGATTGCTCGTAAACCATCAGGGTGAGGTAAGTGGGAGGGGTATTGATCGACGCACCTGATTTACTGATTTGCCAGTCGCAATGAGTCACTGAGCAATATTTAAAGTGCGGTAATTCACTGGATCGTGCGCGTTGCGCTTTTTGTAGTCACTTTAATATTCGACGAGTAAGTGATGGGCCGAGCTCGCAACTAATCTAATGTTGTGTTAAGGAGTTCAGATAATAAGAAAGAATGGTTAACCAAACTTCTCCAGGACCATCAGCGTCAGCAGTGACGCCAGAACATGTGGTTCAATTTCGACGTGAAATTATGCGCAATCCGTGAAAATCGATTAGGAAGATTGCAGCCTGTACTGGAATAAAATAATCAACAGTGCACGTTATTTTGAAAAATAAACTACAGTTTCACCCATACAAACTGCAAATCATGCAGTTTCTCAACGAAAATGACTATTCTTTACGTGAAACCTTAGTAAGAACGATGCTGAAACATTTTTAAACAGCACGAACGCTTGGAAACATATTGTTTACTGACGAAACACATTTTCATATCGATGACTATATTAATAAATAGAACATGAGATACTGGTGCCTTGACAACTCAAGGAAACGCCATCAAAAACGTTTGTATTATCCAAAAATGACAGCGTGGTGTGCAATTTCTGGCCGAGAGATAATTAAACCTTAATTTTTTAACCAGCGAGAGGCAGTCACTGCTAACGTGTATTGCCGAATGATCGACAAGTTTTTGGTACCGCAACTGCAGCTATTCCTCGGGTTCAACAACACAACATAATTTCAGAAAGACGGGGCCACTCCACACACAGTTTCAATGGAGAAGCTAAGGGGAAATTTTCCCAATAAATTAATCAGCAAGTAGGGAGACACCCTGGGTACCTCGGTCACCGGACCTTACACCGTGTAATTTTGTTTTGTGAGGATACCCTAAGTCGAGGGTTTACAGCAACAATCCTCAAACAGCTCAGGCCCTACAAGAAAATATCTGCCGTGAAGTTGCTGCAATTGAACCAACGCTTTGCTCTCGCGTGTTCGCTAATTTAAGAGTTCGATTGCAAAAGTGTCTTGATATTGTTTATAAAACGTAAAATACGCATCGTTAAACTCCATTTTCTATAAATAAAATTTGAGAAATTATTATATATATATAATTATTATTAAATATTAAACTTGAAAATTTTTCGCTGGACACCCTTTATTACAGTACTCATCTACCTCACTACATATTCCATCCCTTTTTATCTTCCTTAGAATATCTAGGGCGGTATACCGTTCCCGATCGTAATAACCTTCGGCGCTGGTCGTAATGCCGGCTGCCAGTGGTATCTTCTTGTACAGATTCATCTCCTAACAAATCCTTTTTGTGTTTGAAGTTTTGGGTCGGCAACAAAACTCTTGCATTATGTGACAATCAACAGTTTATTGAATACTCGAATGTAATACAAATTAATACGATGTACAGGTTACTTAATTCGCATCGGAGCAGTAAGAGCGCGCTCTTTAAAATTTAGGTACCGAGAATTGTAATTAAGGACAACGTCATCAGGGTGAATCACGTTTCTACAATTCATTAAAAACTGCGCATCTTCTTCCATATCAAACTTGAGCTTGGGCATTCTTCCAGGATTAACTCTGATTACAACACTAATTACAGAGATCACACAGTGACTCAGACTGAAGCTTTATATCATAATTACATTACTAATGATTTTGACCATGACTATTTTAAACCCTTACAATGTCCACAATAATATATTGTCACATGCAGCTCGGGCTAACTGTGCATCCTTTTCATGACATGGATAGAACGCCAGGCCTTCTTAAGCCTTTTCTTTATCGTCGCGGTCGGTTCTTCTTTCAACCATCTCGATTCGATCTCGTGAAAAAAGTGACAGCTCCGCCTTTGCACTCAGCTCTCCTTGACCGATCAGCGGGTTTTTCATTGGCTGCTGGACTGCGGTCGGTGTAATACACAGTGCGACATTTTATATCTGATGTTTTTGGTGGGCCCTCATACGTGAACGCATGCATCATATTGTCACAATGTATAGATTAAAAATAAATTAATATAAATCACATTCTGTAGTGTTCTTTTTCTTATTATTATTCAATGCCCCTGCAGGTTTGCCATCTGAATCTACCATCTACTACTAGTGTTATTACCATCTTTATTTAAATTACTAACTCACATTTACTTAAAGTAGATTACGAACGTACAGTAATTATAGTAACTAAATATTTTTTAATAGATAGATTTTGTCTATATCTTTCTTATTGATAAATTTAATTTGTATTATAATACCACATAACTATGTTCTGAAAATGTAATTTCACAGTAAAAATAAGTTCTCCTTAATATCATAATTGTATTAGTTAATTTAGATATTATAAGCTAATTTAGAGTTTACAAACTAATTAAGAGCTTGTAGGCCAATTAAGAGCTTATAAGCTAATTAATCTAAAATAACTTTATATTTAGCATTTACTTAATTGTTTATTAAATCATTTTAATAATTACAGTTTTCATGCATAACAACAGTTTTTCAATAGCAAGCTAGATAGAGCAATTTTTTCAGAGTATTTTATAATCACCCAGTCGTTCAACTTGTCAATGTCCTAAAGACAAATAAAAAATTAAAGGCAGTATAATGAACTATAGAGAAGCATCACTGAGACTGGTATTATAAAATATATATTATTTTCATTATTTAATTTCCAATTAACCGTCACATCAGAGTAAAGCCATCGTTCGAATCTTGTACATAGACGATTTATATTTTTTCTATAAAAACGGGTCAATTATTTTGATACGAGATTGATTTGAAATGAGATGCGTATACAGAATACATGTCACATCAATATTCTTACTATTTTAAAATGTGGCATGAAAATAGGACTAACTTGCTCTTCTCCCGGAACGAGGCGTGAATCACCAACCACTAGATCATTAGGTCAGCGTCTTAACCACTAAACCAATAAGCTACCACTCATCGTTTCAAAGCAAATGCAAATAAAAATAAAGTAAATATTTAAAATACATATAATTAAATGTCTTGCACCATGTATTTATTTTTTGACAGATTGGTAAACAGGACTATTAAATAATATTTTTTTATAAATGTATTTTTTTTTTTTCTATTAAGATTTGTACATGAAATACATGCAAGGTCAAATCAAATCAAAAGCAGACATGTCCACTTTACCTGTTTTCGAATAAAATGTCACATGACTAAATACTATATTTTTGTTGAAAATCATATTAGCTGAAAACATATTTGTCTGATTTTGAATTAATTATCTAGTTGACATGTCTGTGATTGAAATAACAAACGAATTTTAATTGTATTTTTACACAAAATTTGGTGATATTTGTTTAATTTCAAAACGTTAGTCTTGTAGACATTAATTTGCTTTATAATCGTGCATACCTAGCTTAAAAACCATAAAAAAGTACCATGTCTGATTTTGATTCTATACCTCACACATGTCTCATCTACAAGCTATACGTTATTTTCAAAATAAGCAAAACGTTTGTGCAATGAAAATAGATCTGACTTGGTGGTTTCCTGGAACGAGTCTCGAACACCCGATCGCTTGATCACTAAGCGTGTGTTTTACTGCTGAACTATACATTTGTATACTTTTTACCACAGTATGTGCACCTTTTACCTATATTGATGCCACGCGGGAATGCTAGGCGGGAGCGAGAAAAGCGTAGCGCGTTGGTTTAGAAATAATACATTTTGTGGAATGAAATCACGGCCACTGAATCAAAAAAAATATTTTAAATCATTGGAAAATAAGCAAACTTTTTTAAAACTTGTGACGTTATAAATTGGGGTGACGTACGAAATTGCCAGGTCACTTATTTTATTGTCAAGTACCTTAAAATTCACAAATAGTTACCCTCAAGTTGGTATCACATTCTGTTTCTGAGGTTATAGAAACGGTTGCATCTATGGTTCGTTTTCAAATTTAGGCGGTTGAATAAGCCACGATCAGCATTACTAAGATGTAGCTGTGTGCTATCCACTATAACCATAGGTTAAATATTTTATATTATTAAATCACTAGTATATAATTTACTATTAACTTGTTAATCTAATCGCATGGTAAATAATCTTTACAGGAAACAAGATGTTTCCCTTTGGTGTTTGACATTTGATTTCTACCTTTGGTATCACCTTTGATTTAATCGCCTCACTGTAGGCGACATTTTTCGTTATGATCTGATCATCTTCAACAAATTCCGCTTACGAATCCGATCGCGTCGGCCGGGATGCTGAGGGTCAATCATGATGAGGAGCCAAGGAGATGGGATCCATCAATTTTAACATCTGGTTGTCACCTGCATGAAGGACGTCAAACTTGCGCCCATTCTGACGAGATGAGGATGAGTCAAGTGGATTGTATATTACTTTATTTCTTTTGTACTTGTGATTTTCTGATCAGATGCCTTTTTATAATGAATAACATATTTTTATTTATCACCTCCATGTGTTACTTGTAATTTTTCCCGGTTTAGGATGAAGGCAGAATGTGATAAAAATAAGGTGGGTATGTGTCGCTAAAGTAAAGAACCCACGGATCTTGTGCTCTTCTCTGACCCCACAAACTATCTAATCACATAACAAAATTTCAGGATAACTGCACCGGAAAAAACTAATATTTTTCGGCACCATATCGAGGAGGTGGGAATTATTTTATTCATCACGTTCGTTCTAATAACTTTTCTATACGACATACATGGTCAGCACAGTTTTCTAGACACAAGTCTTATAGATTATATATGGTTCAATTATTTATTTTAAAGTTTTATAATATAAATTTAATAGACAGATAAATTAAGACGTAAACTTATATTATCATTTTTTTTGTAATACAAATTAAATGAATGAATTAGAATTAGAAACATACAGAAAAAATCTATCTGTCAAAAAAAATATTTTGTTGGTATTGGGATACGAAACCGGAACTTTTCCTATTCATGAAAATGTTTTACTTAATTTTGGTATATTTGCAGTCTTTTTTATTATTGATATACCTATTATTCACAGACTAATAAAATAATAGACATTATATGAAGTGTATATATAGGAGAAGGGTTTGGAACATTATTTGCGAAACGAAAAGCATTTTACACACATTTATCGAACGAAACATAAATTAGATAGATTATGACACATTTTTGCAACAGTAAAATTAAATCTTTGTGTAAACGAGGGATATTTTTTACATTAATGCATATTATATTTATAAAATTTTTGTTCCAATCGAGTCATATTTAAAAAAAAAGTCGCTAAGCTCTTTGATTGCGTGAGTGGTAGCAAAGTGATCACGTGGGTGCCACTAAAATGAAAATATTGGGACAAAGAATTTGATTTAGTTAATGTTTGTTTTTTGGTGGTCTATGGTATTATTCTATTTCCAGTTTCGAAATTGCAGCTTACAACTAAAATGTGTTTTTATGTAAAATAAAATAAAAATATTTTTTATTCATTGAGGATCGTGAAACTGAATTTCACACGCTTAACGACATATTTATGATTCTTTTTTCTAAAACTATTAATATTTAGAGAGCTATGGAAATGGTAAAGTTATTTTCATATTTAAATCAATAAAATTATAGCTTCCTTACGCACTTGCTTGCATAATAGGAAGAATCGGCAGGCCGGAGATTAGTAATTAAGGGACAATGCTGCTAGATGTATTTATAAATAGTGGTTTAATAATAATAAATTGTTAAGGAGAACACATTCGTATTGTGAAGTTGTAATTATTCAGAACATAGGTCTGTGACGTTTTAAATACTAATTTAATATATTAATTATATATTAAAAAAATATTAATTATAAATATATACATATAAAATCCATTTTATATGTAATTTTATATGTATATTTTATATGTACAAATAATGGAAAGATAGATGTATTAATTTGAAAAAGTGTAACATATACGTTCGAAAATTTGTCATGAAAAATACTGGCGTTATAACACAATTGTTAGTGTACTTCCCCGGATTGGAAATAGAGATCCGGGTTCGAATCCTGGTAGCGCAAAAACAATATTTTTGAACAAAATTGATTTTATATGTATATATTTATAATTAATACATTAAATTAGTATTTAAAAAATAATAAATTGACTTGGTTCCAGAAAGAAAATAACGAAACATATCAATCGTAAAACGTTTTTTTTAGTTTGTCTTAGAAGCTATGTAAACCAGTGGCATAAGTTAGAACATAACTTTATTTATGGATACTCCCATAGTGCCGAAACTAAAATGCCGGTAATAAAATATGAAAACTTTATATCTTCAAATAAAAAAGTCCACTTTGCCTGTAAGAATGATCATCTACATCTAACTTACGACTGACTCTGACAGACGTAGAATGCAACATACATAAAAAAACATGTAATAATTCACCTGTTGATGAGAGTTACTGTTTCTCTCAAAACTTTAGTAGTGCAAATAAACTCAAGTAGAGTCATAACAATGTTTTATTTATGTCCATCTATTTTTATTAAAAAAAAAGTTTCTAGAAACGTCAAAAGAAATTTGCGGCATCAAGTTATTTAAAGAATACACTTATAAGTGGTCGAGATTAATCTTGATAGTAGGTACATAATAAAAACTGAATATATAATATATAGCATGATGGCAACCAAAAATACGCAGTTAAATAATAAGTTCCAGGAAATCCATTAAAGCTGCCACATAAGTAGCGTACCATTTCGGTACTAAACTAGAAAAACAGCTTTCATACTGTAGTTAAGATTATTTTGAAAAACTTTTAGGTGTTTTCGGAATGAAGACCAAATGACAATTCTAGACATTGATGATGTGGGAAAAGTGTTGAAATATTGAGTAGATGGGAAAAATATTTAGCATCTAGAATCTCAGTTATTCTTTTTCAATATTACATAAAACTAAAACATTTGTTGGTGAATCTGTAAAACCGATATCGTTTTCATCTTCAATCAGGTTGCAACGATATTTTTACAGAAAAATCTATAATCTTCTAAAGCGTGACACCGATCTTTTTACTGTTGTCAAATAACTGTATATTAATATTTCACAATTATAACCTGTGCATTTGTATTGTGTATAATAATGTAGGTATTGTTTTATTGACTATAAAGAAAATTGTTGTTGGCGTATTGCGGCCACACAACACAGCCGCCTGCTCTTGATGATGATTGATGATTTGAAACTAGCTCTAAAATTAGTTTTAATGATCCACGTCGGTCCTTCATGACCGAGGATCGCAATCTCCATGAACTATGATCCTCCACTTTTCTCTGTATCCTCCACACCTTGGGGCCGTCATCACAGAAGTGCCTGTTGCCTTTTTCATTTGATGATTCCAACGGGTGTAAGATCTTTTTCTTCCTCTTCGTTCTTCGACGTGACCCACCACAACAGGCTTCTCCAAGCTCTCTTCCCTTCTCGCAAGATGCCCAAAAAATTGAAAGGATTTGTTTGAGGTGAATCGTTGAGAGTCTGTCCTGTAACCTATCTCAAAATCTTCATAAAAGATTTAAATACGAAACAATTAATACGACGTTAAAATCATTCAGACTCTTAAAATTTAAACCGATTTCGTAAAGCGGCACGAATATTTTGACGTGTCCATATATAACGTAAAACGCTCCCGCAAAATACAATATATAAATATTTTTTAGAAATCTCGCTTATCTGGAAACTAAATTTCCATGCAAATGTCGCTCGTTTCACTATCCAGAAAGCTTTGGATTGCCACCATATGAAGTAACACTCCGCTCTTCCAACCGACAGCACGTATGGGCCCGTGCGTGTGACGCCTCCGCAATACTTATTGCGTGACTGATCAAATCAACATATTTTAACGATGGCCCCAGCAAATTTCATCCAATTCTTTCCGAACTTTTACCTTACTAATTAACTGTTCAATATTTAATATTCTATACAGAAGCTCAATTATACGTTTTATATGTACTTTCATTGTTGTCTTCCGAAAATTAAAATTATTTTACATTTAATTAACTTTATTTTCGTAAACCTATCCGTAATTGGATTGACGACTGTTTATATGCCTGTAGGTGTACGATTTATTTATTAAAACCAATATACCGTCGCTTGTTTAATTTATTATTCTTTATATTACTTTCCTATGTGTTATTGTATGCTTTAAAAAAATATTAGATAGTTTTTTCAATTGTTATTTACTTTAACAGATCTGTTGATGTATTTTTATTAACAATTTTGTTTTTATTAAAAATCTAAAATAAGAAACAAAAATACGTTTTTATTGCTGGTTTTTGATAAATATGCTTCATGTACTAATTATTTAAAATATTGCCGCTTGTTAATATGCTACCTGCAAGTTGGCTTGTGTAACTGATATTTTTTAAACGTAATAAACTTTATAAAAAACACTTTTTTAATAAGACGGACATACACTAAGATACAGTCATGTTAATCAAAGCTATATAAACTTGATTATCTTTTTTAAATTTTAATTGTATGTTTACAAAATTAACGCTGTAATCAATCAATATGTATTTAAAAAATACTAAAACCTTCCCTGCGGGATCACTTTTAGACATGATGAGATGTATTCTAGACATATCAATTAGACTGTCCCTACTGACCGCACAATTCCACTGGACATACTATTCACAATATCCCATTTAATTATTAACCAAGTATCCTATATGTTGTGTTAACCCAGATATCCTATGCGAGTATTTTTTTCATCTACTTATTATGGTCGAAATAAATATAATTAATCTATGTAACTCACCAAAGATGTATATGGCCAATTCCGCGATTTCAAACAATGTGAAGCATTTTGACGGAATAAAAAAAAAGAGTTTTAGCTTAAATTATTATGGAAAACTGAACTAGGCTGTTATCAGATATTATTCATGTAAAAGGCATTCATTTAACTCTAATAGTTTAAGAGAATAATCCATTTGAAAATTTGTCAATGGAAGGTAATTAAATGCAAGCAGATGGTAATGGAATTACTCTGACTTATAGTACGAAATTGCTTGGTGCATAGAATTTCAGATTGTGGATCGACATAGTACAACACACCGGTGTGAAGCGAAATATGTCCTCTACTTCCACCAAAATGAAAAGACTGAATCTCCTGGTTATAATTTAAACTGTTTTAAACAGATATGTTGTGGTAGAATTCCATTTTTTAATTTTATAAATATAAACATTTATTTTTCCCAGGGCTATATTACCTATATATAATTTTGTAATTTTTAAATAAATAAAATTAAACACCGCCTTCCAAAACCTTCCCATTACCTTCCCATTCCAAATTCGGATGGTACGGAAGATAATGAATAGGATATTAATGAAATTCTGTAAATGCAATTAATATATTATAGATATTACTATTGTCGTGAATTTATTTTTATTTAAAATACTTTCTCCACAAAATATACTTTAGACCTATTTATTATGTAGCCGCTTGAATTGCACCAAGAGCGCGCCCCGATATACAAGGTCCGGTTCCGGTCCTATCCCGGTTCGCGACCTTGTAGCGTTAACAGTCCCGGCGGGTGTACTCTCCAAACGGTCTGACTCGAATACCGAAAGAGTCATGTCATCCAAAGTAATCTACCCTTATCTTCAATATATTCGAGAAATCTAACATCTAGAACCCTAATTCTGTTTATGTCATGTGTTTTAATACTATCTACAACGTTATTTAACCTACTTATCGTGATTAATATACCGGTGTGCACCACGCGGTCCATCCGTTAAGAATATTCTGGAAGTCTATCGCATGCAGCTTTCTGACCGTTAAAATACTCATCCTGTGGTGAGTGTTAGTAATATTGGATTGTGTACCGACATATACATATGTTTTAAACATACGATCAACAACATTCCATCTTGCCTCTAACCGGATGCCTCATAACCATTTCAAACTGTCGCGTTCGGAAATTACTGCGAACCGCTCCATCTTGGGATCGTGCCGACATCCTCTATTCTCTTGCAAAGGGAATTATGCTCGTTCTATCTACTGAAGACCCACCAATTTCTTGATGTATTCCTGATCTCTTGGTCGACAGCCGTCTCCAGTCTTCCTTCCGCTGCTACGATCCGCCGACCTTTTGTGGAGGTCCTCTCCGCAACCACTATAGGTTTTATTTGTGTAGAATCAACAAGGTACTTATGTGACATTTATAATTTAATTTAGAGTCGGTAAGTGAATTACAGCCCACATAGCATCAATATATAGTACCGAAGCATCTATAAGCACTTCTAGAATTTAATAGGACAATACTATCTTGAATGTATCGAAAATAGCACCGGTAATTAAAGTAAAAAATGTAATTATTTTCACGCGGAAGGCGATGAATTTTTTTAAAATATTTTATAAATGGTTTAATTTAATAATTATTGACATAGATATATATATAAATAATATACAAGCTCAGAGGTACTGAAGTGAAATTCATTTATGTCTCCTATTTTAGAAATAATTCATTGACAACTTCATAATTCATTTCCAGTTTCTGGAAGGTAATGAAAATATGGGATATTTTTTTGGGGTGGATGGATGGACAATTATTGTGATAATTTGTGAAATACTCCTTTTAGAAAATTTTTAAATGCATAGGTAGTTGTGTGTAAAAATAATTATAAAAATAAAGATTTATCTCTATCAAAATCGCTTGGAAATGTGTTTTGAAATGACGTCATCACCCGTATACGTAATTATTTACACTATTTTAATTCTTAATAATATGCACTCGTCGTCATATTTATAGATCAGGGTTCCAACATCATGATATGTGATATTTTTTATGTGCAGGATAGTAAGAAAGTTTATTTAGTCTATCATACAAATGTTAATTGCTACTGAAAGAGCTTCGACAATTTTGTGAACTTTAAAAAACATGATTTAGGGATGAAGAACGCAGCGTGCCCTATTAGGGGATGAATCGTGTTCTAAATTATTTATAATTGCGATCGCTCGAACATGCCTGTCACTTATCGGCTTTCATGATTACTCTTTCTACCAGGTCTTTTCTTTTCAAATAAAATCTCTCCCTTCCAACAACACTTCACCCTCGTTTACATGTCATACGAATGAAAACACGCCCCGTGCGTGACTATTTGTAAATGAATTCTTAAAAACATGTATATTAATAATATTCGAGTCAGGGCTGTTAAACTCTCCTTATTTGGGATATAACAATATTATATCTATATGTGCAGTATTCGGTACTACAGAATCATACCGCTGTATAATAGCCCATTAAGAAGTTACGAGTTGTTATATGTATGTCTCCAGAGCGAGCTCAGCACTGAACCGCTAAGTCTACCGATATGTATCCGGATTTTTAGTAAGCAATAAACAAGGCTCCGAGTAGATTAAAACGAACCAAAATTTTACCCATGTTCATTATGTTCCTCATAAATTAAATCGTTACATTATCAGTACTACACCAATAATTAACGATAATTAAAAATAAAAATTATTCAACTAACATTTTTGTGTTCTATCCCATTTTGTATTTCGGATCTTGTTAAATAAACATTTCTAGGAATATAGCTTATAAAAACAAAATAAATGTATTAATTAGAAAGATGTACATATAAAATCAATTTTATCGCAAAATATTGTTGTTTCCTGTTGTTATTGTTGATCTCTTCCTATCAGGGGAACGAGCATTAACCGATTATGCTATACCAACACAGTACATTGACGACAAATTTTCAAACTTATATATCACACTTTTCAAATGAATACATCTATCGTTCCATTATTTGCCATCTTCTTTATTTTTACAGAATCTCAAATATCTTTGAGTAATCCGATAGGAGACGCCAGAATTAATAATGAATTTTAATTAAATTTTGGACACATTGATACAACTTATATATTATTAAAGATAACTCGTTCTCATTGTGAAGTTGTAATTATTCAGAACAAATTTCAAATAATGGAACAATAGATGTATCAATTTGAAAAGTGTAATATATAAGTTAGAAAATTTGTCGTCAATGCGCTGTGTTGGTTTAACACATTCAGTTAATGTACATTCCCCGGATAGGAAGAGATTCAGGTTCGAATCTCGTAAGCAACAATAATATTTTTCGATAAAATTAATTTTATATCTATATCTTTTTTATTAAGGAGAACACATTCTTATTGTGAAGTTGTAATTATTCAGAACATAGGTCTGTGATGTTTTAAATACTAATTTAATGTATTAATTATAAATATATACATATGAAATCTATTTTATCGAAAAATATTGTTTTTGCGCTACCGGGATTCGAACCTGAATCTCTATTTCCAATTCGGGAAATTAATTCTGAATTTAAATAATTCTGGCGTCTGCTACTGGCTTACTCAAAGGTATTTGTGATTCCGTAAAAATAATGTAGATGGCTTTCAAAAATAATGGAACGATAGATGTATTAATTTGAAAAAGTGTAACATTAGGTTCGAAAATTTGTCATGAAAAATACTGGCGTTATAACACAATTGGTAGTGTACTTCCCCGGGTTGGAAATAGAGACCTAGGTTCGAATCCCGGTAGCGCAAAAACAATAATTTTCGACAAAATTGATTTTATATGTATATATTTATAATTAATACATTAAATTAGTATTTATGTATTTTTAATTGATATATTCAATTCGTTTTTTAATACAATAATAATGTGTTGTCCTTAATAATATAATTTTTCCTCAAACTAATTTAGTAGGTTAATTAATTAAAACCATACACACAAATAATTTAGAATTGCCGACTTTCGGTATTAATTCGCTTCCACCGATGTTCTCCCATGTGTCTGCTATATAATGTATGACTATGTGGAACGTGTACTCGTATGATTTCGTTACTCTTGAAATGGTCAGGCATTCCAGCGGCAATATTGCAAGCTCTATTGTAAAGAATGATATTATAAACGTGGAAAAGTTTCTAAATCCGAGTTATTTCGGAGCTCTGCCGCAATTTTATTCATTATGCTTAAAAATATCATGCATTTTCAGTGATTTAATACGTACTTTATTAGATATATGTATGGATTTACAAAATGATTACTATCGTGTGTCGTATTTCATGCTGTAACCAGAAGTTTTGAAATATGAATTTATTTATCATATTAATGTATTAAACTATGAATTGTTTTTATTTAATATCGTTGGGTAGGTACATATAAATACTAATATTATCTGTTTTTGTTATTGTTCTCAATTTTCTAAAGGTATAAAGACCAGCCCATCGCGGTCTTTGGGACTTACATAATATTACAATTGTTTCATGCGATGTGCAGACTTTGACCCAAGATTAAATTCAAAAAATAAAATATGCTTGACTTCATTTAACATACATTATAAAAAAGGGAAAAATCAGACTAATATGAGACTAATAACAAGACACATGTTATGAAAAAAGATAAATAAATATGTAAATATTGTTATTTAAGATACTACGCCCGGCAGTTCGAACCTATGAAGGTGAACCTGCCGCTTACTCAGGACCGTTTGTAAGGAAATGCTTATATTATATATGGTACTTCTCATTCGCCGCTTAGTTGGCATTTTTTTAATGTTAATAGGCAGCTATGCAACTTCGTCTCGCACAATGTGACGAGACGGAGCCGAATAGTTGCCATCTCAAAAACCATCATTTATTAAAATTTACATTACAATTGATCACATTAATGAAATTATATAAACAAATAAATGTAATGGAACAGTATATAAACATTTCAGAAATAAACATGAATAAGAAAAGAATATATGATCCAAAGAAAGCAACATTTTCAAAGGATTATACAATGTCAACAGTGTCAGTATTTTACTTTGGTCAGGGAGCCGAGGGAGAGAAGGAACACGCCCCCGAGAAAGGTAAAAGAACAAAACAAAAGAAAAACGATCTTACCAGTCTTCGAACCACCACTGCCGGCAGATCTCATCCCTGTGATAAGAGAATAACAAAGAGACAACAAAAATAGTATAAAATAAATATATAAGTAGTAAGAAAATATTTAAAATAAAGAGTAAACTATAAAAAAATATAATAAGTCAAAAAACTACTAATAGATTATATAATTTAAAAAAAAAAACACTAAAACTCTAGGGGTCCCGGCTAGAGCCCCTTAACAGTTCCCATGTAGACACCCAGACTCTGACAGAGGTCTTGAACAACTCCAAATTCCTTTTGCAACTGAGTAGATCGGGGTTTCGGATGGAAGTCCGATCCACCTCCACCAAACCATGAATCATATCTTCTCTAGCATCCGTCAATATCTCACAGTGCCAGGGAATGTGCTCGCATCGAACTTGTGACCACGATTATTTCGGTTTAAACAATAAAACAGTGTAATAGCCTTAATAGCAAGAGAAGGCGCTGTGTCTAAGCCTCCCTTAGTAAGAGCGTTATTTTTCATATACAGTAGTATCTTGACCCCACCGCTAGTTGACGCAGCGAACGCTACAGTAAATGCAATAACATCCGCCCAGCATCCTGTGGCGAAGCTAAGCAGTGGAAGTTTCAGTATTATGCTCGCGTTTGTGCTTGCAGTTATTTTGAAAATCATCGTTTTCCAACCATGGGTCCAAAGAAAGTGAGTGCAAAGAACAGTGCTGAGAAGAAGAAGCGGACGATGTGCATTGAATTAAATAAATAAATTATCGAAAAACATGACTAAGATGTGCGTGTAGTAGACTTGGCGAAACAGTACGAGCTTAGTCCTTCTACGATCTGCACCATACTGAAGCAGGAGTCGATTAAAGCTATAATATCAGCCAAGGATGTTAAAATAATTTCTAAATAGCGGACATATATCCATGAAAATATGGAAAAGCTACTAATGGTGTGATTGACGGAGAAGCTATACAATATTCGTTATTTATAGGTACATTTTTCTTATTTAATAACATGTTACTTCATAAAATTGCATTGTACTATATTTATAACATTCAATGATGCTGGTATTTACGAATATAAATAGGTACTTGAGGAAGCTTTTGGGAATCAATTGGCAGGGGAACAACTCTCCGAGGAAACAACCGTCGGAGAGATCAACTGCTGGGGATCAACTATCGGGGAATAACTGTCAATCAATATCAATTGTCGAGAGACCAATCGCCAGGAAACCGGAACTACGCGTGTAATGCTCCGGGAGGAGACACAGACAGCAGGACTCTATAGCGTTACCGCACACGATCATTCACAATGATATTCACAGCGAGTCAATCAGATGACATTCTGCCATGGTATGACAAGGAACCTGAGACTATCATTCTGATTATGGTATTATATTCTGGTCAGAACTAAAGTAACTAAGTATTATTTTAGTCAAAATATTAAAGTGTGTTTGGTAAATTTATAAGCTTTGTCTACTTCAAGAAAAATTTAGTAGAATAAAAATCTTAATAAAATACACACATTTGATATAGTTGCATGAGATTTCACAAACGTTGGCCGAAGATGACTATAGAAACTACTATCGTATGTACAAAATACTTTTTGAAAAATTGCTCATGATGGTGACACCACATTTAATTAGACAAAATACACTAATGGTCGAGAAACGATTATCCTGCATACTTCAGTTTCTTGCAACTGGACGATCTTACGAAGACTCGAATTTTCAGTTATAATATCTCCATCAACCATTTCGTAAGCTTTAATGGAAACATGTCAGGCAATTGTCTTCGTTCTCAAAGACTATATGTGATAATAATTTCGTTTAGTTCCATAAATAGTTTCAACACATCATCTTCATAGTTGGTAGGATCGTTAATGTCAACGCTTTCACCGTCCTCCATCATTGCAAGTTAACACAAGACTGACGCGCCCCACTACACGATCATTCCGACTGACAGTCTCCCCTCCAGCCGGCATGATTGAAGGTCGAATTTCAAAATATCTAGATATTTGTCATTTACGGTCGTCATTCCTTCAATCATTACCATACACCGTCATCCCGAATGTAAATGTAAAGTCTCGTATGTTTCTGACTCTGATCTTTTAATTTTCTCATAATCTATGCTTAGTTCTCATAATCCTCATGCGTATTGGCAGAATTCATCTTTCCATTTTAAAACAGGCATTCTATTTTCTACAGTAAGAAATATTCGAGGAGTTCAAGAATACCATCCCTCACTGCTGGAGTTGGCATGCATTTGTAATATGCCAGCTCTACAGACTAAGAATGAATGCATCGCCAAAAACACAGAGGTCAAGAATTGAATTGCACATAATTTGTATAATCGAAAATAAATGAAAATTAGTATGTTATTTGATTTATATATAGGAAACACGGTCTTCTATATTTAGTACTTTAACGTCGAACTTGTTTTACTTTAAATTTTTGTGTTAAAACCACCAGTCGCCGATTCATTATCATAAAATATCTTCAAAGTTAAATATCATATCTACAATAAATTAAGATATTTTGAAGGTTTATCTGCATTCCTATAAAATAACAACAGGACAATATATAATAGATGATAAAAATATTCGTAATAATAATACAGTAGGTACTGAAGCAATAGAGGACGTCCACACAAACGACCCGGTACGTTCGACTAAATAAGATGTAGAAGGTCGGATATGTCAAAAACTTGGAATGGAAGTGAAAGAAGAGTGTTGCGTTCCATTCTCTCTGCCTACCCGTATGGAGAAACGACGTAAGATAGTTAGTAAATAGTATATCTATATGTTTTCAGATCTAACATGTCGGTATATTAAAAATAGAACTTCATCTTTTATCAAATAGGTTCTGAAATTAAATCGTATTTCAGTTTTTTTTCCTAAAAATATTTAACCCGTATGTATTTAATTTAATATTATCTATTTTCTAAACAATCCTATACTCTCTGACTGATATAAACCAAAATTTTGAATTTAAGACCTCTCCCCTTTCTATGTACTCCTCCCCTTCCTATTGATATAAATGTATAATTTATTGAATGCCATCAGCTTTAAGTTTTACCTTGTTGCACACTAAGACTCTGAAGAAAATAAAGTCATCCCATCCCACTCCCCAGTCGTCGAGTTACGTATTTGCAAAACACACTTTAGCGCGTTTGTAATATCGGGCGCGAAAATTATTGTTGCCACATGCCCGCATCCGAATTTATTACCCATGACCTATCTTAATGCTTACCCACTAGTGAGAAATGTGACCTTGATGCCAACAGACGTCAACTTGAGCGATATTGTGTTCCATCTCGACATAGCGATACCATTCGCGGTGTGGATCCTTTCAACTCCAGTGCACTAGTACTGTATTTTGTGTGATCTTTGTGTGTGATCATAGTGTTTATTGTTTGTGTGTGCCATCGATGCACATTGACATTGCCGTCTTCAGTCGGGAGCGTAAATCATCACCATCCTCGTGCAAACATTGTGTGATTTTGCGGCGACCACGGGGATTTGCCGTGGCGTCATACTCAAGGTAAGGCGAGCAGTTCTCTCTAAATTCCGGTTCATTGATATCACTGGCCCTTCGACTAGATTCCCTTCCCCTCACCGACCTCTCCCTGTACCGCGTTTCCCTATTTTTCTTCCCTAACCTGCGGTGATTCCGATTTACGACCGGAATTGTTGTATTCCATTCCGCGGGACGCGCGACCCAGATATTGCGCAATCACATTGCAACCACGCAAATTTTGATGCATAATTACTCCATAAGACATGCGAAAAACAAGCGCACCTCTTATCTTCTGAATGTCTCAACCTCGCACTGCTTGGGCCAAACTTTGTATTACGATGAAAAAGGTTTCTGT
Organism: Eubasilissa splendida; assembly: GCA_031772225.1. NCBI lineage: Eukaryota > Metazoa > Arthropoda > Insecta > Trichoptera > Phryganeidae > Eubasilissa > Eubasilissa splendida. Next base: position 22,578,163 of record CM062855.1, on the reverse strand, counting down.
TCAAAAACCAATATTCCATGCTTATTTAAAAAAAATATATATAACTAAATCTGAATTTCGGAAGACACCGTGTGCTGACCGCTAGCGCTTTATTTAATATACGTATATAATTCCAAACTGAAAGGTTACTTATATTTTAATGACTGCCACACTTTAAAACACTTATTATGATATTTTAATAAAACGTCATCAGTTACCATTATAACATTGTCAGTCAGCAGATGAAAGGAGGGGTTTATTAAAATAAACATTTTTGGTGTGAGTTATTTTGACGTATTTTTATAATTTATCAGTGGCCCGGGCAGTAATGAGATGTCACAAGCAGAATATAAGCAGACTTCTGATTTGGTTGATTGGTGGAAAATGAGTCTTCTTATGTCTTTTCTTATAAGTATTTTTTTTATCAAGAATTTTTTACGTATTTATGTTTTCCTACCACATTAATAATGAATTTTCCTATCAAATCATTAATTGTGTGTCTTTTCTATGTACTTTCTCGGGTATATGATGAAACTATGAATGATAAGGTCTATTTTTATTATATATTTTGATAATATATAATAAATAACTAATAAATGTTTTTACACGTGTTTTGGTTTATTACTTGTCTTTTTTATCAATCATTTTTTTAATTATGAATTTACCTTACATAAGATTTTTTTAAAGAGTTGCGGCAGAACACACGATTGTAATAATGATTACATTATATTTATTATTTTAGGTTTAATATATAGTACATAAAATTAATTCTTAATAGTTATTTGTGTTCGGTTAAATTAAAATAACAATTATGTAAACATATGTTATATCATCTCAGGCCTATTTAAATTGTAAACTTCTTTGTACTACCATGCACATATGTAGGTATATGTACATGCGTAAGTATTTAGCTTTCCAATTTATCTAGCTATGTATAATACAATACAATATTGTTTTAATATTGTCCACCCACGAAATATAGATAACAATACACCGCGATCGAGCCAGTCTGAGTAACCACTAGAACCTCTCACTCTTCTCCAAGCCCTCTCCTGGGACACATCTTCTCGCACGCATCTCATTGAACTTCGTTTATATTGAACTTTGTGTAATGTAACAAAACAATTTTACTTTTAATTGTGCCTCAATTTACAAACACCGGTTGTAAGTACAGCCACGACATACCTACAGTCTACCCGCCCCATACTTATCTTTCTTTAATGTATGTGGATACTAATTTATGCTTAAATCATCTATACGACATACCCGTACATATGTAGATATTGTATTATTCTTCTTCAGCCCACGTTCATGTATTGACTCCCAGCTCTCTGTTCTCCGGATGCAGCCATTTCCAGCAATATTTTTAGTGTCGTCGTTTTAGCATGCTGGGAGACCAGCTTTCGGCTTTCATGAGGAGTTTTTTTAGAATTTTTTTACACCAAAGTATGTCATTCAAGACGCCTATACCAATGCTATTCTAGCAATGTTATTCGGTGAACTACATCTGTTACTATGATCCTACGGCGAATTTCTTAATTACTTATTCTATCCGGCAATAACACTTCAAACGTAATCCTTTGTATAGCTCGCTAGCTTACCTTACGTATGTAAATAAGGCTTGTTCTAAGTGTTACGGTTTGTCACCGTAGTGTTCGTCGTAGGTGGCGGGACAATTTGATTGAAAACTTTTGCTTAGGGCCAGATGTGTGATCAGTAGTAACTTTTTATTATGTTATCTTTTTACTATGGTTACTTTTTACTAACGATCGGTGTAAAAATCCTTTGCGAGTTGTTAATACATCAAATTTCCTACTGTCAAAGCGTAGATGGGGATGTCTATAGGCGCGACAAATAATCTTGAAAAATGCTTTATTTTATCCATGATCTATGGATTTTTTCGCCTAAGCGTTCGCAATCTGTTACATTGGTAGTGAAACTTTTTCGTATTATGTGCTAATGTATTATGTCATCATCGAACGAACTCTCATCAGCGAAATAGCGGGATATAGAATGATTAATTGTCGTATACTGCAACTTTCAAAATATCGATGTGACAGATGACTTGTGGAACAGCTGTGAAAAGTGCGCCATATTTAACTTTCGATTCTTGTTTTTATTATCGGATATCGGAGAGTTAAATGAGTTTACTACGGGATATACTTATGAGAAGTAAATATTTTTTTACTAACGATCAAACAAACTATTTTCGTAAAAAAATCGGCCCTTAGAGATACTTGGAGCTTTAAGGTCTTTGAGTATGTTTGTTTTTTAGTTACGCATGTGCTGCCCATATTAGCTCTATTCATAGCCTACCGAATTCTTGGAATTTTATCGTTCCAGCTGATTAAAGTCTCAGAGACTAAATAAACGATGAACTGCTTTGTTGACTCGATAGACATTGACTAAGTCAATAATTATATTATATGACAGAGAAAAGTGGGAGACATATGGGGAGGCCTTCGTTCATGAGTGGATAGAAAACCGCTAATGACGATAATGATGGATATGTAACTATGAAGAATATAATGTGCTTTTACCGTCACCATCATTTTATTCGAATTTTTGTTTGCATACCTTCCTTGTTAAAATCGTTTAACATTTCCCGAAGTTCTACTAGACAGAATCACTCTTTTGAAAATTTGAGGTGCAATGTAAATTCTCCATTTATATTTATTCCTCGAATTCATCTAAGGATCGGAATATGCGTTAGAGTATATGATGTCTTCATGTTTTAAATCATTTTATAGATGGATTAGTTAGGTTTTTTTTATAAAACATTACATTTTTTCTCATATACGAGTAGCATATTATTATATTTTATTCTCAGTACGTGCGTGTTCCTATTCCAGTAAAAATTCTGCCTCTTTTTCTCTCTCTCTCTCTCTCTCTTTCAGTCGATGCGCTCAAGGCTAAAAGCATCGTGGTATTTAACGGTGTTTAGTCCGACGTGTCGCATGGCTGCGGTTACATCTCGAACATGGACCTGGCTGTCTATCTTGTTAAAGATCGACCTTTCACTCTCCATCTTTGTACGTTCTACGTGAACACGAATTTCTTTGATCTTTCTAGCAACATGCCTAAAGTATGAAATAATTATTTTTATGCATGCTGGGGAGAACATTTCTTTAACGCAAAGTTCCTAAACAATTTGTTTGTTTCGAAACCAATGGTATACGCAAGATACAACGCCATCACCTCATCTCAAAGGCGTCGAGGATGTTCCTTCCTTTCCATCTCACGATCCATGTTTTGACTTCATACAGAGCTACGGAGAACACCAGGGTATTAATTAACCAATCGCAATTTTACGTATCTTGAGATGGAGTGGCCAAATTCTGTTTATTCACAATAATTTTAAATCACAGACTACCAAATATATAGACATAAACTAACGCTCATTCCTTGTTTCAATAAATTTAATTTGGTGTCACCCACGTGATCACTTTGGTACCACTTACGTAATCAAGTAGCTCCGCGACTTTTTTTAAATAATGAAACGAAAATTTAAACGCTGCCAATATAATATGCATTAATGTAAATAATACATTTTGTTTACACAGAGATTTAATTCTCGAAGAGTAAATTTGTCATAAGCTGTCAGATTTATGTTTCCACAAATAATGTGTGTAGAATGCCCCTCGTCTCGCAACTAATGTTCCAAATCCCTCTCTGTATATACACTTTCTTTCATGTCTATTCATTTATGTCTAATATTTATTTTAATACGTTGCCCAATAAAAACATAATACTGCTTGTTTTCATCCCTTTCTGTTTTACTAAAATTTGTAGAAAATTAATGGTTTAGATAATATCGTGGGGTAAAAGTTAAATAGTTGCGACTAACATTCTAAATCTGTAATAGGATCGATTAAAAACGTTTACTGCAATATTTTGTTGTAGCCATAATAGAACAAACTCTATTTCTTACTATCTAGATTGTTGCTGGCAACCGAAATTGGATATTTAAAATAAACTGACTTTTCGTATATCCATGATATCATCTTTTGTAATATTGTTTAGTTATTTAGTTTATTTACTTTACATAAATAAATTTAAAGATTTTTTTATTATAAGGATTGAAACAAACTGTTCGTGGTAATTATGTTACGGTTGGAGTTAAAAATAATAACTAATAGATATATCTAAAAATATAAATGTTAGTTTAATTTTTAAATACTAATGCCAATAGCTCAAAAATCATCAGTTAAATATATTAATGATTTGTATATTTGAATGTAATAAATTATTAAAATTATGAATAGCATTTCTCGATTTTTTAATTTTCTTATCATAAATATATATTATATATTTATTTCATGTTTAAATTAACTGCTCCAATTAAGCCTTTTATACTAGACATAATATATTATAGTAATACAAAAATTTAAATAAGAACGATAAATGTAGGATAAGAACTATAAGTACATTATAAAAGTTCATCATTAAGAGGCTATTATTTTTCCAGTTTGAAATTCGAGAAAGTCTACGCGAATTATATACTCTTTCAAGATGAGGCAAATAGTTCAGTTCAATAGTCACCTAAATACTAAAGGACGTTATTTGCTAAATAAATCTCGCTAGAGAGGAAAGTTATAATAGAGAGATGACAGTAAAATTTTTGATTTTCTCGCATTTGAGACAAGTGTCAAAAATAGCTCGTATCTAGAGAGTCGTATCCAAGTTTTTTCGTATTAATGTGTGTGTTGTCATTTGAATTAATCAATAAAAAATTAACCAAATTATTAAAATACTTATTTTATATCTATTAATATATTTTAAGATCATTCAAAAGTATCTACATATACCATCTCGACGTTCTGTAATCAAAATAATTGTTACAGTTTCAATTTATTATTTTGTTTATAGAGATCGATTTAAATATACCACGTAGCCGTATTGCGATCTGTTTGTTTCATAATTACATAGTATTTTGCATTATTTAAAAGACAACACTATTAAATATTGTTACAATGCGTGCTTGTTCTGGCGGATCGAACGCCAGAACGCATTGCCACCGACCAGTTATGTCTTGGTGCGGCTCCGAATATTCTGTGGGACAGGGTGGAACGGACTTGTATAATTCAATGTCGAGATCTTTAACTCAAATAATATTTTACTAAATCACCTTCACAAACTTCATCCATATTTTAACTCATCCTAGATACATAATAAATTTGAGTAACTCGAGATCTTGTGGTCCGATGTAGGCTCTTGGTTTTATTTACACATAATTTTTGTTCACCATCACTAAATTTTTTTGTCAATGTTACTGAAAGGATACCCGGTATCATAGGGCCCCGTATCCTTGCTTTTAACTACGTGTAGCTAGAGAACCGCTCGCGTTCCATTAGCGCGGAGATTTTATAATGCACAATCTACATTGCCACCGCGCACATTTCAATTTTCTAATGCGACGTCCACAGGGTGTGACTTTTATCACAATATATTTTTTATTTATTTTTTTGTAGCATAAATAGAACATGTGAAAACATCAGTTTTTAAAAGTTGTAAATGTTAAGAGGTAAGTTAGTATAATGTTAAGTGAGGTATAAAAAGTTACATGAAAAAAATATAATCAGAGGTTATAAAAAGATATTGAAAAAAGTTATAAAAATATTATTGTCAGTAATATACAATAGTCGGTGACAAAAATGTGTGGCTAGTTAGGTTAGCACAAGTGACAAATTAGTTTAATTTTGAACGAAGTATTCGACTGTGACGTAGAAAATAACACACGTTAAATGTTTACTTAATTCATATTGTTGGCATTTTAACGAAAATTGTGAGAATTTGACGTCTATCGTGTAGCTCAGTGCCGGCTGAATGAAGCAAAAAAAAAAACAATAAAAATACTCGTTAATCGATCGACTGAAATATTATTTTGTAAGAAATAATTGTATAATCAAGCGATGTTCGATGGACAATTATGGTATTTTATAAGACTGAACATATATTATTAAAGAGAACACATTCTTATTGTGAAGTTGTAATTATTCAGAACAGACAGTCTGTGATATTTAATTCATAATGAAAATATATTATTTAAAAACTGATTATTGTATTTTTGATATAAAACTTGATGTTAAATAGTAGCTGGAAGCTTCAAAGCATGTGAGTAAATAAATACACTTATGTTATTTAAATAAGTATATTTTCAAAAAAAGTGTTTTAAAACCTTTGAAAATTGATTATATGTCCAGCAAATGGTTTATAACTCTATTAATTTTTAATATTTTTTTTAAACATTTCAAGTAATAAAATAATGTTGTTGACAACCAGCAATATATTTGTCAAATGCGTATGCAAAGCAAAAAGAAACGCAATGAAATTCTCAATTTAATAAGGTGATTATTATAAAATTTCGACTGGAGATAGCCAATCGTGAAATTAAATACTTATATTTACAATTTTTCTTATTATGACTCTCTCTTAATTAACTGCCTGATGATTTATGACGGTGTACCAGGTATTCGCGCCACAATTAATTAATTATGAAAATTTATGAACTTGATAATTAAGATACAATCACAATCTTATATAAAATATCCCAATGTGCTTCTATGCTACACGTAGAGAAATTTGAAAGGAAATTAAATTAGACTGAAGTATTTATTTCCTTTGAAATATACGAGTTAAGTAGAAAAGTAGCCCTTTTATTCTAAAGGTACATTTTTGAAATAAAAAACAATTTAATTTCTCATCTTAGAAATTTGAAAATTGATATGCTGCAATATAAATATTAAATTAAAGTATGATCTTTGTACGTAGGTAAATACTTATTTAAATAATGTCCTACAAATGTGTCTCGCGTCTGCCTGTCGTACTATGATATATTTTAAAACTGTAATATTTAAATAAAATTGTAATTAATAATATTAGTATATTCATAATATTTATCTCATATATGAACATTTATTATAACTTGAAACAATGTTTTATCCATTTAACCATGCAGTAATATTGAGAAATATTTTAATTCTTTAGAATATACCTGCATAAATTTGTAATTTTTTATTCTTATTTTTATTACACACTTAATTCCACTATTTAGAATTTTTAAAACAAATTAAACATCATTCTACATACACAAGTGAGTTTTTAATAGCAATAAACCTAATCTTCTCCACTAGAAACAGTAATATAAAAAATATAAAAATGGCGTAATCATTTTGCTACATTTTTAACTTTCTTAATAAATATCACAAAACCTTCATCCTGTACACTCTCTGCCTCTTTATCAGAGTAAATTGTTACCCGACCGTATTTCATTTATTTTTCATTTACACCAGTTTATGAGAGATACTGCACCTATCTAAATTATAGTATTGACAATAATAAAACCATGTTTAGAGTGGTACAAATGTTAGTTTATTTAAAAATATTTAAATATAAATATATTATATAAATAATTTATTTAAAATCATCATGTCACACCACAAAGTAACTGCCACATCAATTACTGGTACAGTGATTCTTCATTTTAATAAGATATAAATTATTCTTATTTGTAATGTTAACAACTTTGTGTAATACTTATAAAGCTTGGTTTAGTTAAAGAAATTAAATTACAAATTTATGATTCAGTTTTTATGTTTCTTCCATCCGAAAAATATTTTTTTCATTTACTTACTTACATACTCACTTACCATCACGCTGTTTTCCCGCGGGGGTAGGCAGAGAGGATAGAGCGCCACACTCTTCTGTCCTGACACACAATTCTCGCCTCATCCACATTCATACATCTTCTCATACAAGCTCGCCGATTGTTGAGGCTTCTAACAGAACCATCCTCCATTATCTGGTTTACCTGGTCGTGCCAAGTCTTCCGCGGACGTCCTCTATTTCTGATGTCATTAACACTTGCGTCATATATATTTCTTACTATTCTGTCCTCATTCATCCGTTCCATATGTTCGAACCATCTAAGTGACCATTTATTAAACTTACTCACTATACTAAGATCAGCTTTACATTCTTTCCTTATTTCTTCATTCTTTACTCTGTTATAAAAAGATTTGCCACATATACGCCTAAGTGATCATGTTTCCACTGCATTCAGTCTTCTTTCGTTCTTCTTCTGCCAGCTCCAGGCCTCACTTCCATTCATCAGTGTCGGTACCACTACTCCATTGTGAACTGCTAGTATTGCCTCAGTTGACAAGTTCCCATAAGCTATAATTCCATTCAAAGCGTCGTTCACTTTATTTCCTACAGTCACTCTCCTTTCGATATCATTCTCAGCCTTTCCGTTTCTATCAAACATACTTCCTAAATACACAAACTCATCTACTTGTTACAACTATTTATTACCTACAAGTATTTAGCACGGTGTCTTGTTTTCCTTCTTTTCGAATACCATCATTTTCGACTTCTTAACATTCATCATGAAGTCGCTTTCCTTGCATACATCGTACATTCTACTCACTAGACTCGGTAGTTCTTGTTCATTATTCGCCATTAGTACTGCATAATCGGCGTACAATAAACAGCATACAATCAAATCGCCAATTTTTGCTCCTACATTCATACATTCCAGTTCTTTCACACATTTATCCATATACAAGTTGAACAGCCATGGAGACATTACAATTCTAAATAGAATATTAATAGTAACATACCATTTTATAATAATAAATGATACACAACCCACAGCATTTATTTAAATGTTATTTACTACTTTTTACAAACACATTATTTTTCATAAATTAACCGTTATTCTTAATAATACTAAATTACTTAACTTAAACTTAAATCCTCGCTTTCATATTATAATTATCATGTTGTTAGTATAATTTTAATTGCGGAAAAGCACCGTCTGCTATATCATAAAGTAGATAATCGTGTTTTTTTTCTTCTGCAAATACTGTTATCTTATTAGTACTACCCGTAATAAATTCTAAAGGATTGAGAAAACAAAGAATTATTATTCATTATTTAGTCAGCATTCGTCTTTTTCAAAATTACCATACTTAGTCCGAAGATACTTAAATAATTCTCATCGTACCGCTCATTAATGAATGTATGCAATAGTTGTATAATAAAGTGTGTTTATAAGTATAATATAAGAAGGATTAAGTATATGAGCCAGTAGTCGATTTATTGTTCGTGTTTGTATATATCAGTATTCACCCTGGTTTACTTGGTTTAGCGTGTTCAGATACCGGCGGAACAGATGAAAACAATTGAATAACATTTTGCAGTGATGAATAATATTATGCGGAATGCTAATACAGAGATCGGATTAAAATTGATTAGCAGGAAAATAGCGGCTCGGCGCGCCGCCGGCCGAAAGCGCCAGCTGGCTGGCCAGGTGCGTTAGTGTTGTTTCCAACTCACGATACACACTTATTGAGTTTACATGTCAACCCTTTAATGCATTTAGGTTTCACAAATTCTCACTAAACAAGTATACTAAAACATAATTAATTATCTATTTGGTTGATCCATAATTATCCGCCGTTTTTTTCGCTACGTTTTGATATTTGTTATAATATAATTCTTTAATAGGGTTAGGAAATTAAAATGCGCATCGAAAATTACACACGCATATGCCACATTATTCCGTGCCACTTGGAGAAAGTGTGGAAAGCTGCTGAGTCATTTCTCATCCCAACGATCTTTTCGCCGAAGGAACGATTAGCGGAAGGGCATCTCTCACCGAGGCTTCCATGGACTACCACAACTCTGAAAAATTGTCAAGTTGGCGAAGTCTATGACGATTTGGAGGAGTTGTGATGGAGAATATCAAATTGTGGATTGCCTCAAAAAAACAGTGCGTCTTCGTCCGCGGAATCGACTGACTTAAAGCAAATGGGAAGCAGTAATTGACGACGATAGTGACTGCGCCCCCGGATGATAATTGTACACGATATGTTTTGAGTTTGTTTTCGTTTTTGGTTATGTAACAATATAATTTTTTAAAAAACGGCGGATCAATGTAATAATTTCCAAAGTTATCGTTATTATTATTCTATTGTAAGAGACAATCAGAAACCCCTTAGAATAAAAGTGAATAGTAAAATGTTATTTTAAAATTAGCAATATTAACTTGGCATTTTATATTGGTAAAATGGGTGGAAATTTTAATATAAGAGTAAGGGAGCATTTGAGATGTTTGAACAATAGTGGGTTTTCAGAATTTTCTAATCATTTGATAGAAAATGGTTATGGTTTTGATAAAAAATTGGAATTGTCAATTTTGCATATAAATGGTGTTGGACACAAATTAAATAATTTGGAATCGTTGGAGATAAATAAAGCGCGTAAAACTAATCAAAAAAATTATAAACAACCAACTAAATTTAACGACGAGTCCCATTCTAAAATTTTTACCTTATTCGAGTAAATTTGTATTAAGTAATGATTTGAGTTAGGTACTAAATTTTTTTTTTTTAAAATAGATTTTTTTAAATTAGATTCTGGCAAAGAAACAGTAATATATGTTTTAGTTAGTTATGACATCGTGAAGAAGAAAATTCTATTTTTCGAAACCGGTAGATGTATTTAAACTCAATTTAGTGGTTAATATAACAAAGATAATAAATAAAAATAGTAAAATGCATTATTTTTCAATTGAACCGAAAATCCTTGGACCTTGATCGCAAATAGAGAGCAGAGAATCGTGATACCTGAATGTTGGTTGAAATTAGTCGCATTCAAATGGATAACATAAGGTTTTGACAACCGAATGAGTAATATTAATAACCGAATAGAGAGGGGATGATTATCCGATATCTGTTTTTCCAAACTATTAGTTCGGTATGTTTTACGAGCTAAATGTAAATTATTATATTTATGATTGTGAACGCGGTGACAAACATTTTGGTACAGGCTTTTTCAATTAGTTAACAAATAAAATTATATGTATTTTAAATTAATTATATTTCTGTAGAGTACAGAAAATATTTTCGGTTCATTTTTACTATAAATCCTGTTTCACTAGAATAGTGATGGCGAACCTATGACACGCCACAGCGTTTTGGGCGACACGCCAGCGTTCACTAATATCAGAGTTATCGAAGAACACGTGTCCCGTAACCAGAAGTCTACCCGACAACAACGTTCGAATTTATCACTACGTACATGTATCTCTTTTGGGTGTCACTTTGTGAAAAAAACAATTAATTGAAATAAGCAATTAATTAATTGAGGAGGGGGTGACACGCCAGCCATGTTAAGTTAGATTTTTTGAAATTTTAATACGCCCAACCCAAAAGGTTCGCCATCACTACACTAAAACAATGAGATATCTCCTTGTTGTCGTAGCTCTCTTCATAGATCCCTATTCTGCGCTTAATATTTAAAATTTTAGTGAACTTTTGTTTTATTTAAGTTCTAGTTCATAAACGTTTTCCTCGCCCTATATTCTTTCTTCTATATTACTTTTTATCACGCCAGTTTAGAAATATTTTTACAAGTGGTTATCAATGTATTGTGCTTATGTTTGCTATCATCTAATCTATTTCTTCCAAAATTTCATTCTCTTGTTTCCTTTCTGTTCACCCAGTTTTATTCATTCTTCTCCAGAACCAAATTTCAGTAATATTATTACTATTGAGTAAATTAGTCGCGACTAAATTAATTATCATCCTATTAAATGATTGATTAAGCTCCTGATTTCTCTAATGGTAGTAATAATAATATTAAGTTTGCAACCATTTATGGAACGTAAGCTATCGATATTAAATCTTTAGGTCAAAGGAATAGAATCTCTCATCTACCCGGGCCAAGAGTCAATAGCTCCTTTGCAGGGTCCGCGTTAATTGTTCATCGATGAATCCTTTTGGGTAACTGAACAACCACTCGGGGTAGTTACAAGGGTTTGGGCTCAAGCGAACACTGGTTGAGGCCATTCAACTACATGCCGACTTAAATAACCTATCAGTTTTCTTAAGAGCCTTTAATGGGGGTAGTATGATGACAAAAAATGTCTTTGACAAAACGGAAATATTTATTTTCTAACAATTAATTATATAACGTTTTTTTTACTCTCAGTAAAGTTGAGATTCTTCAGAAGATAGCGTTCTTGATAATTAAACTATTTAATTATGATACTGAAAAAATAGAAATAGTCGAATATATCTCCAAAACACATTTTAAAAGAGAAGTATTTATTTTGTTTTTTTTCCTTATTTTGTATAACCAGAAAAATGGAATGGAATGGAAACAATGAAGATTAATCATAAATATGCCATTAGTACATTAATTTTATCACACATTAATGTATAATATTGAGTTTTTAGATTTTTAATATTAATTTTACAATTTCTTCAGCGGAGTTTGGTCTATCAGTCATTTGATTCAATGTCAAATTCAACTTAAATTAATAAAGTATAATTCCTATTTTCTAGCACGTTATACATTATAACTCATATATTTTATTTGTATTTTAATCAACGGTTATTGTTATTAAAAATAATAAAAAAATATTGCTTTATTATGTCACAAATTATTTGTAAATTTAGTATGTTTGTAACACAGTTTACAGAGAAAATTATTATCAAAATTTTGACAAGAAAAAGGCAATTTTGAACAAAATTTCAAAATCTACCTTGTTGTTCCGATGTCACGATTTGACAAAAAAATTTCATTTACGTTGATTTGTTAAAGAAAAGTATTTAGAAAGTTTATATAATACTGCTATATAATATAGAATGCAAAACGACTTATTTTAGTAATACCAAAAACAAACACACAGTAACATATTTATGACTCTTTAATGCCAAGTGATATACGATGAAATTGATTTTTTTCTTATGTTTTATAAAGTGTTGTATACTGATGTAAGATTTTTTTTACAACTAAATAAAATATATACATATGTAACACTCAAAAGTGCAAATTCTTAAAAAAAATAATTTAGTAAATTATGTTGTTGCAGAATATGAATATATTTTAGATTGAAAAAATAAATGCAAACATTATATTTTATGTATGTCAAATAAAATGCATATTTTGCACCTTCTTACATTGAAAAGTTGTATTTTTGTACGCGAACTAAGCATATGTATAAAAGATAAGAAATACATTATTTTTTGACGTCCAGAGAGTGTAAGCGATCGCAGAAAAATGTGTTAATTATGAATAAAAAAAAAACTTTATTTGGCTTGTCTTAAAGATTCTCAATATCATTTAATTTATTAAATATCATTTAATGCATTTAATTCAATTATAATATTTTCTGTCAACTTAAAAAATATTTCCAATTAATTATTAAATATAGGTAGGCACGTATATATTATTGTCTTACAAAAATGATTACTTGTCTCAATATTAGTTTCACGGAAATAATTAATAACATAAAATATAATATTTTACCCCTCTACTTAATATGATAATTAAATGAATTGTTGAGAGCAAACTGTAAACGAATTTAACTTCAATCAGCTATTAATGTAATAAATTGAGCTTTAATCAATACATAATATTACTATACTATAAATACATATTTTCTAGAATATACTACTTTCATCTACTTGTGATATATTATTTATGAACTGAAATTTTGAAGTACATTAGCGTAATGTGCAAAAAAGGCCCATCTATATACATATATTAAGTATATATCTATTGACACCCAATAAAAAAGATGACCAATTATTTATTATATGTACAAGTAGTGTAGTGTAGTGTACATTTACCGATTACCTAAATAAATATACTTTTTCAGTGGTTTTAATTTTTTTTCAATTTGTGGCGACGGTCTAGTTCCTAACCCAAATAATGTTTTTGTGTATTTCCCTAAAACACATGTAAAATGTTTTTCCGAAATTGTGTAATTTTGTAGCGAAAGGCACCATAGGCGATTTTACCACCAATCCGGCCGAGTACCGACGCGATGTGTCGGACGCCCGTTAAGGGAACATCCCGCTAGGCTGCCGGGCGCGGGAAACGAGAGAGCCATTCTGTTATTGCGGCTGGCGTCTTCTACAAGTCACATCAAATGTAAATTACTGTACATATACATTTCATACCTACCTCAATTATTATATAGTGTACTGTACCGGACGAATAAAGGTACAACAAACCCAAGGTATTGTACTATTCATTTATCATGCTTTGACTGTCATCCTCTCATACATAAAATACCAAAATTCCATAGTAGTGGATTTTAAAAATGATTAGTCCGCCTAAAAAAAGTTGTGTGTGGCGCTAACCTTTTAGGCCCATGCCTTATATGGGCCTCAATGCACTGCATTGGCGTACTTAGATGAATGAACTTCCATTTAAAATATTTTTAGAGGTATAAAAAAGTCATTCAGTCAGTCAAAGATAATATGGGTCTAAGATACTAGGTATCTACTGGGTCTGGAAATAAAAATTAGCCGTACAAAGATACTCAGAGTATATTGCTTGATAATTACGAAGAAGTCAGCTATTTTGTATACTTGGAATTTCTGGGATGGTCTCAAAAAATAAAAAGTGGGAAGCCAAGATATATCAAAACTGACCAAAATTTACAAGAACCGTTCTAATTCAAGAACGTAAAAGTCCGACTTGTTAAAGTCCACGAATGAAGTCGAAACATGAACTCTGAGAAGAAAAGAAAAAATATGCATGCAAAATGTTGTGATGGCATCTTAAGCAAAACAAACGAATGTCTCTATTTCACAGGAACTCTATTAAACTTTTCATAACATAAAGAAAATAAATCATTATTTCGCACTTTGAATATATTGCTAGAAGAGGTGGAAAGCTTTGAGAAATTTGTGATTACGAGGAAGACGAGCGAGAGGTCGATCTTCAATAAGATGGATAGATCAAGCGACAAAACATTCAAAGCCACGTCACACTAAACAAGGCCCAGGATCGCGAAGAGTAGGGAATGCAAGATGTTCGTGCTATAGAAGCAGACTAAAGGATCTCGATCATAGCGAAAGAAAAAAGTCTCATAAAAATATAATTAATATTAAATATATTTTTATTTATTTTTTAAATCTATGCAATAATCTATACACCCATAATTAGATGACAGAAAAAAAATATTTTTGTACTTATTACGTAAATAAAATTTTCGATCAAATCGATCAACATGTCGCCGTCCACGGTATGCGTAACGTGTGTCTCAGAGGCATCAATCCGTCTTCTCTCCCTTGCCTTCAAGGTCCATGATTCTACTTCATATAAAAATAGACTGTACGTACCTTCGTTGTCTTAGAAATACCGCGGTCTTTCCATATTTTGTCAAGTCTGGACATAGAACTTTTCGCCATACCTATCCGTCGTTTAATTTCTGGCTCGCAGTAATTATGGACCCGAGATAATTGAAATATTTGACAATTTCAAGGTCTTGTTCGTGAAAGCTGGTTTTGTCGATCGATGTTCCATTAACTTTATTTTTTCCTTGTTTATCACAAGATACGATTTTATACTTTATTTTTTAATGCGACGTAGTAGTGCAGCCTTTTCTTCTTCTGATGTAGCGATCAAAGTTGTATTGTCCACGTACCTGAGATTGGAATTTTACCCCACCATTCCAGTTTTCTAATGCATTTCTCATGATGTACTTTTTATATGTGTTAAAAAGGTCTGGAGATAATTTATATTCTTGTCTAACTTCTTTTCGCACTTTAAATTTTTTAGAGAAGATGGTATTAAATCTAACTATGGCAGTATTATCCAAATATAGATTGCGAACGAGATGCATCAGGTGTTCTAGGACTTTCATCTCACCGAGAACTTTCCACGAGCATTTCCATTTTACGCAGTCAAATGAGTTCTTACAGTCCATGAAACATAACACGACTGGCAATAGGAACTCTCTGCTATTCTTCACAAGTTAGCGAATATTAAGTATTTGCTCTTGAGTTCCTTTGCCTTTTACAAAACCAGCCTGGTATTGGAATATCTGCCAGCTTATGTCGGTCTTCAGACGTTTACTAATAACCTGCAAAAATATTCTGCTTGCATGGGATATAAGTGCAATAATTTTATAGTTTTCGCACTTTCTAGTAGTTTCTTTCTCATGTAATGGGATAAAAATTAATTCCACCAATTCTTGGGACCATTCACCAGATTTTCAAACTTTATTGCAGATGCTATTATAGAATCATATATAATATATGTACTACAATATATGTTGTACATAGGATTATGAACTTTCGTTTAACCAACGTCTTAGATAAAATAAATCCGTCGTTTATACGATCCTGCCATGTATTTATTTGTAATTTTAGAGTACTATTAATAGTGTTTTTAATGTTTAAGTTTTAACTAAAATAATACCTTCTTACCCATATAAAATTAAATATAAAAATGTGTGGACGTTTTTAAGAATACTTTTTTATGACTGAACATGATTCTTTCATTGTTTGAAAATCCAATTGTATGACTTGAGTAATTCACTAGCTTAAAAGTAGAAGATAGTAATAGCTACAATACATTAATTGTAGCTACTAGCACTACGGCCGCAGCGGTGGGTTGTCGTGATAGTTTTTAGAACTAAGTCATTAAAGTTTATACTAGTACACAGATGACGCTAATTGTAATAAATCCGTAAATATACGTTCACGGTCCATATTATAGATTATTTAATTTATATTTGTTTCCCAGAATTTTTAGTAATGTACAGCTTTTTGCCTGTGCGCTGCATGCCCCTGATAAGCATTATGTTTGGTTCTATGTTTTGTTGTTTCATTCTTGTGGCTGGTGGATCTTCTTCATTCTTATATATACAGTTGTGTGCAATATTCCACAAATCTCTTCATGACATTGTAAATCTCTGTTATGAGATGTCTGTCTTCAATAGCTCAATTTCTTTATCTTGAATATACATATTGTTATATAAAAGGTCAAGGTTTTTATTAATGTATTTATCTGTAAAAGGTTTTAAAATAAAGTGACAATAATAACAAATGTAAGTCAATTTAATTTAATTATCTTGGAACAGCTTTCGCTTTTGTTTTGCTGTTTAACATTTTTATTTTTTGTTCCAGTGAATTTAGAAGTATACAGGTTGATTAAAAAATTAAAAACTGATTTACATAATTATATTTTATAAAGTTCATTTCGGTTCACTCCGATAAATCTGTATTTATTGGTAAAATAATATTTTAATAAACAGGTTGCAATAATATATTTTTTTAATACAATGAAAATATATCAGAAAAATACATATATAATTTAATTTAATTAATAATTTTGCAAGCCTATTAGCCATTGCTTGCCTCGCTAGGTATGTACAAACAAAATACCTAGTCTAAGATTGGTAGCAAGTAAAAATATATCGTGACATTTTTCAGATTTGATTTTTAAAAATAAGAGTTTGAATTGTATTAATCAAATAAACAGGAATCAAATGAATAAAAACAATATATATACATTAAAACAAGACGAATCATATATATGCTTTTTTATATAGCTACTTATGATCTGCTACGAAATATACTTAATTTATTATATTTTATTCGGTGAACAAACAAATGATAAGTAGCAAGTAAAAATATAAATATGTATGTCTTAAAATCATGCAAGTGCAACCCTCTTATATGCCAGTACAATAATTTTTATTATAGTCGGTTTTTTTATTCAAAAAGGCCTTTTAATAAAGGGTGTTCAGCGGAAAATTTTCAAACTTAACCGTATTAAAGTTAGTTCATCCCTTTTCTTCGAACGATCTCTCGTGTATTTTTTCAATGGGACTACTTGTTCGTAATTCCCTGTAATAAATAGTAATTTTTATGTGGTAAACTCGTGTCAATTCTGTTCATAAGTATAACAATTCACTAGGTCAAAGGTGTCCAGCGGAAAATTTTCAAGTTTAATATTAAATGAAATAAAAAATTACAATGTTATTTTCATATATTATTTATATAAAATGGAGTTAAACGATACGGATTTTATGTTTTATAAACAATATAGTCTAAATGCCGTCCATTTCTCTCAAGGCACTCTTGCAATCGGTTACTTAAATTTGCGAACATGCGCGAGCAAAGCGTTGGTTCAATGGCAGCAACTTCACGGCGGATATTTTCTTGTAGGACCAGAATTGTTCAAAGATTATTACTGTAAACTCTCGACTTAAGGGCTCTTCATAAAAAAAGTCACATGGTGAAAAGTCAGGTGACCGAGATGCCCAAGGTATGTCTCAGTACTTGTTGATTAATTTTTGATTAAATTCCCCTCTAGCTGTATGTGGAGTGTCCCCGTCATGCTGAAACTGTATTCTGTTATTGAACACGGGAAATAGCTGCATTTGCGGTACCAAAAACTCGTCGATCATTTGGCAATACACGTCAGAGTAATTTTCTCTCGCTCGTTAAAAAAATAAGGGTCAATTATCCCTCGGGCAGAAATTGCACACCACACTGTCGTTATTAGATAATGCAAACGTTTATGATGGCGTTCACTTGCATTGTCGGGGCACCGGTATCTCATGTTCTGTTTCTTAACATAGTCATCGATATGAGAATGTGCTTCGTCAGTAAACCATGTTTCCAAGCGCTCGTGCTGTTCCAAAACGTTCCAGCATCGTTCTCGTTAAAGTTTCACATAAAGAATTTTTGTTGAGAAACTGCACGAGTTGCAGTTTGTATGGGTGAAACTATTGTTCCTTTTTCAAAATAACATGTACAGTTGATTTTTTTATTCTAGTACAGGCTGCAATATTCCTTATCGATTTACGCGGATTGCGAATAATTTCACATCGAACTTGAGCCACATGTTCTGGCATCGCTGCTGACGTTGATGGTCCCGGAGGAGTTTGGTTAACATTTTCCCTTCTTGTCTGAACTTTTGAACCCAACACCGGATAAGTTGCGTTCTCGGGCCATCACTTACTCGTCGAATATTAAAGTGAGCACAAAATGCGCGACGCGCACGAACCATTGAATCATCGCATTTTAAATATTGCTCAACCGCAAACGCACGATACGCTCCCGACTAGTAACTCATTGCGACTGGCAATCCCGAAAATCACGCGCGTCGAACAATACCCCTCCCACTTACTTCACCTTGATGTTTTATGAGCAATTACAATTTAATCTGGAAATTTATACATACTATACATTGTAGTACAAAAAATAAATTTATTTGTTATATGAAATGCCGTTATGATGGTAACAAAAATGTGTGCTCTTTATATTTCATAAAAATCAATAATTTAATTATCAAAGTGATTATATTCTTACCGTATGGGGAAATATATTATAATATTAAAAATAAAATTTTAAATAAACCGTACTAATGTAGTAAATTTATTTTAAATTACGTTTTTAATAAGCTGAGATATAATGTTCATTTTTGACTTACTTGAATTGGAATTAGTCGTTTATTGGTATAGTAAAGTCGCTGGCTTAGTGATCTAGTGGTTGGGGGTCCGCGCCTCGTTCTAGGACACCAGCAAGTTAGTCTTATTTTCATAGTACTTACAAGCGTTTTGCTGATTTTGAAAATAGTAAGAATATTGATGTGACATGTATTCCGTGTACGCGATTAACTCGATTTAAAAAAAAAAGTTATTTTAAAGCTATAAACAAATGTTATTATCAAAAGTTATGCTCAGTTTATCTTAGATAATTTCATGTATGTATTATGAATCATACTGTAGCTCTGGTTTACTCAAATGGGCATATATTTGAGCAAGGTACCATTAATGAAACCGTCTTATTTTTTACTCGCATTTAGGTTAGATAAATTGGGTATCTAATGAAGGTGATTAGGTCTACATTTTCTAAAGGAAACTATTCCTTTCAATTAATAAACCTAATGAGGATATCGCACACCTAGATCAAAACTAAGATAACTTAAAAAGTCATTTTTCAGTAGACAAAAAAATAATAACATTTTTCCTCATTTTGTTGCTAAAGTTATGAAACTAAATAACATTTTGTTACTAAAGTAATGAAACTAAATAACATTTTAGGTCGTTATGTATCCTAAAATGACACTATTCGAGAACTGGGACTAAGTTAGTTGCGTATATCTGAATACAATATGCGATATTTTATCGATTTCTCAACGAATTATAAAGCTTTACTTTATTAGGTATTAATTATCCTCAATTATAACACGATTTAACTATAATCGGTTTTATCTAATTTTCATCCAAAAAATATTGTAAATTTATGCTCTTCTTATGGTTGGAACACAAAACCTACTTGGAGGAAACATTAGTATTAAATATTAATAAATTATGATAAAGGAAATCTTAAACGTGGTTAAGTTTTGTCATCAATGATCATGGAGTGCTAGGATGAATTATTCTCTATTCATTACGTATAAATTATATTGATTAACAAAAATTATAACATTTTGATTTTGCTGAGTAAGGTGTGTAAATATACTTAATTAAGCCTTTTTGTTATAAGAAAGTCAATTTAAACGCTATTTATAAAATGCATACTAATATGCTTATTTGGAATTGTGATCATATGGTCAGGAGTTCGAATCTTCTCTCGGGAGACCACAAAGTTAGTCTTAGTTTCATAGCAAAAGCGATTGTCGTAGAAAATAGGAATATTAATGTGTACTCCGTATCTTCTATTACTTTTAAATAACTTTGTTCTTGATAGGTTAATACGTGATATATCCTAATATAATAAAATTAAAAAGAACTCCAGAATCTGAAGCGATATTTTATTTGTTAATTCAGTTGACCAGCTCACGTTCATACAATAAAATATTTCTTAATTAATGGGTTTTTTGTTTTTGTTTTCAAAATGTTTTTATGTTTTTTTTTACTACGCTTTTAAGGTATACATATTTTAAGGCATAAATCTTTCAAATTCAATATTTGTGTATTGAATTTATGATTTTCATAAATGCGATATTTAGGGATTTGTTTTCGCATAAACGTCATATGTCCTTGATTGAAATAATTAAGCATATTTACGCAAGGTTCAAACATATAAAATAATACTTATTACTATGTATATTACAAATTTGTGTCACTTTTAGATATATTTAAAAAAAAATACATTTTTTAGTTATTAAAAATAGTGCCCTCTCACTAGGATGATCGAGACGGGCTGTTGTTTAAATGTTATTCCAGGTATTTATTCATATTTTTAAGAGTTATTGATGACTTGAATTCAAGTAATTATGAAATATATATAACTAACTTAACATCACGCCGTTTCTCTGCGGGGGCAGGGAGAGAGGATAGAGCGCCACACTCTTCTGTACTGACACAAAATTCTCGACTCATCCACATTCATACAATCTCGCCGATTGTTGAGGCGTCTCATCCTCCAGTATCTGGTTTACCTGGTTATGCCGAGTCTTCCGCAGACGTCCTCTATTTCCGGTGCCATCAACACTTCCGTCATATATCTTTCTTAGCCATTCTCTCCACATTCATCTGTTCCATATGACCAAACCACCTAAGTGATCCTTTCTTCATCTTACTCATTATACTGACATCAGATTTACATTGTTTCCTTATTTTTTACTCTGTCATAAATATTTTAGCCACATATACGCCTAAGTGTTCTCATTTCCATTGCATTCAGTCAACTTTCGTTCCTCTTTTGCCAGCTCCAGGCCTTACTTCTATACATACGTGTCGGTACCAGGACTTCATTGTGTACCACTAGTATTGCCTCGGTTGACAAGTTATATATATATATATATTTATTAAACAATTACTTATATTTTCTTATTACAGTGATTTTTTTGTGATAATAGTATAATCATTATTTTATATAGGTGATTATTTTATCTAATATTGTATAGATAAATATTGTTAAGTGGATAAGTAGGTTGACAGATGACAATGTACATTTCACATTTCTCTTGATATAATCCAAGTAATGTACATTAATCCTATTGTGCTTGATCTAGAAATGTAATTTAATTTTGTTATTGGTTTGTCATACAAACGAAATACCACAGGTTGGCGGTTGTGTATTGTATAAAGCTTGTAGTACATAGTATAAAGCCTATGATTATTAGTACAATAGTATATATATGTTATACGTAAACATTAATGCTGGTTCACAGTAGACTTGAATTAAAGTAAATCAAAAATTAACATTATATTTAAAATTATTAAAAATATAATTTTACAATACATTATAGTGATATAACATTTTTTTTTTAAATGCATGAATCATAGACAAATGTCAATTAATCGTCAAATTCAAAAAACAAAACGTGGCGAAAAAACGGCAGATAATTATGCATCAACCAAATATATTTTCCTTTGACTCACTGTTTGAGGAATGTTAGCTTCTTGATATTCGACAACTCTATGTAAAAAGGCTGATACTTTATTTTTATTCCAACAAAGAACTTCATCAATATCCATCTCATAGTTATGTTATGAGAGCAAAAAAGAATAGGATCACCGTGAAGTCTAAAATGAAAACAAGCTTTGGTCAATCCTATGTTTATGTTATATATATATATGTTTCTGGCCCCCAAAACCTATAAAGTTTTGCCGAGTAGTATGAACCAATTCTCAAACACCATCTCAGGAGCTGGTTATTGGGTGTTGGCAGAAAGGAAACTGAGGTTCATGGAAATGATCACATGAATAGAACATCATTTCTTTATATTAATTTATCCTTTTGCATAGTGTTTCAATTATGGGTATTTATTGATTTAGATAAAAATAAAATAAAAAATAATTTCATATTTGTATGACAGACAACGGATGAACCTGTCTTCTTTAATACAGACTTCGGTCTAATTAAAGATACAGTAAAAATCACTCACATTATGAAGATTTTTCATCTTTTCTATATACTTTAAGAATTGTTTATAATGTATAATATGCAAGAATGTAAGAAACAAATAAAATTAAATTTAAATTAAATTCTAAATTAAAACCTAATATTTTGTGAATTGTATTCTTCCATTATTATCACTACTGACAACATAGCGTTTTTCAACAGTCCTGGATTTCTACGACAGATGTAAATATGTTGATGATACTATCATTTTATCTCAGATTCAGTCTTCCCAAGCGCCTCCGCGCTCTATGACTTCACTGATTACTGTTCGGTTATCCTCTCCATATGGCTCCAACCACTGAATCTTCATATTTTATTAAATCTTGAAACTCTTATCTCATTATATCAATCCAAAACACAACTACTATGAACAGCAACGCCTAGAAGGCAAAACGTAATACAGTAATCGATGTCTGCGAATGCTAAATCTGCAGTTAAGTTGTTGGGCGTGCACGTTGATTCAGATCTTTCAATGAATACACAAATCAGCAAAATTGCCAGTGCATGCTTTTATCAACTGAGACAGATTAAAACATTTTCCTCTTGAGTCAGCCCGTCTACTTATAAATATATTTGTAGTGTCACATGTGGATTATTGTAACATCATCTATGCTGACCTGCTAGTGTTTCAGCTGGATAGATTACAATTCATTATATATGAGGTAGCACGGATAATATATGGAGTTTACAAATTTTCTTATATAACATCCCTTTTACATCAGCTACATTGGCTCCGATTCCCTCAAAGAGTTGAATTAAAATTGTGCTGGTTGACGTACATGGAAACACATAACGTAGCGCCTCTATATCTTCAAGAGCTTAGTATCCCAGATAATTTTAATGGTACACATCAAACTCACAGGTCAGCCTCTATTACAGCCACAGACAGGGAGAGTTGTAGAACCGACCAACCGTTGCCAGAAGTCTAAATTTAGTGAACGGGCATATACGGTGGCAGGCTCAATATCGTGGAACTCTTTAGCTTCCATTAGATTTTTTCCAGAGATTTTATTTAAGAATAAACTAAAAACGCACCTTTTCAAAAAATCATTTCCATAAGTGAAAATAACAGTTTATGTATAAAGCGCCTTTGAGGTGAAAGTTTTTACGAAAATGGCGCTATATAAATTATTCAATGTTATTATTATTATTATAATACGAAATATACAAAGAGTGATTGTAGTAACGTCTACGCCAAAATTCTTTAGTATAAAATTGGTCTAAAGGTATGCCTCAAAATTTTCATTTCAAAAACATTCAGTACTCACTCATTCTTCTTAGTCAAAATCCACGTAGACGTAAGCACTAGTCTGATAAGCATTTTGTACACTAACATTTTTTGGTACGGCTAGATAATAGTCGGGATGTTATTACATTTTGGAGACGGAGATAATGACGATAAGTTAACAAATAAAAATATGAATTTTAACCACAAAGCTAATTTTGCTAATTTCAAAAGTAATTATATTCCACTACTCGTGTATTTTATAATATCGCTATTTACGTATGTTTATGTAAACGCCTTCAATTTCCAGGTTTCCGATTAAAAAGAAGCACATATATAATATATGAACTGTATGAACTGCACTAACTGTTTATTTTTTCTGTCTTTCTGGTTCGATGTTGTTGTTCTTTTAATTGGGTTGTTTTCTATAGATTGCGACCGACCGAAGTGCGCACTGGTGGTTTATTTAAACCGCTGGACTGGTCGAATCACGGGATGTAATAAAAATGACACCTGTCGTTTACCGTCTTCTTAGCTTCCGAAAAAAGTCGGCAATACTCACACATACATGCACATTATTATAGACCAGGAAACCCAGGGGTGCCAATCGGAGTAACAAGATGCATAAACAATGTATATTTTAGAATATTTATGAATCAGCCTTAATGGTTCTCACACATACACGTTTGAGTAAATAATGCTCCTGTGTAAATATTGAACACAGTTGACAGGTTACCTGTTTATATGATCAAATATATCATGAAACGCCATTACTCACTTAGTTATACTATAAACATTATATATACCATATAATAAATTATTATTAATACATTTAATAGATGTCTCATATAGACGAAATTATTGTTTTTATATGGAAAGTATGTAAGTCATATATATTACAGGGCTTATTATTATTAATACATACTATTAAAATGGTAATTAAATTGTCTGCCTGTTTTCCATAATAAAATGATGGTGTGCGGTTGCGAGTTTTTAATAATCCATTAAAATAAAGTATGACGACGTTGGTCGAATTTTAAAACTAATTAATTATACAATTAACTAAATAATTATGGTAAAAATAACATCAATAAAAAGGCTTATAAACATTAAACATATATTTACAAGGAGGATTATAATAATCTACAAACATTCCCTATCAGCTGTATTATCATAAAAAAAGTGCGTATCAAAAAGGATTTAGGGTTCAATTTCGATTAAAGTCTCAGATTTCACGTACATATAGACGATCATCAAAAAAGCTTATAGAATGTTGGGCTGCATGCATACTTAGATTTATATGTAAAAAATTCTCATGTTGCAATAATATTATATAAATCTCTAGTCTGCAGTACACCTGAGTAGGCATTGTAACACGATTTGGCCATACAACCGAACTATGAAATCTATAATAAAATGAAAGAAGGCGATCATATGAAGTTTTATCGAATTTAATCGTACCGTTGCGATTTATCTCAGAAATTACGAAGCTAGACTGACTTTAATTAAACTTACCTCTCCCAAAAAAAAAAAACGTAGAATGTTGTTTCTTTTCATAAGATTGCCAATGGAAAAAGAGATTCCTTTGATTTCGTCTCTGCAATAAATATTTTTGTATCCATCCGAACATTGCAAAATCTATATATTGTTTTCAAAAAATAATAGCAATATATGTACAGTACGAAACAATAACAATATACAATAGTTACGATATATATATATATTGTTGCGGACCCTTTGGTCCCTTGAGGATAGGGAGCCATAAAGGCCGCCACCGATCTAGCTCAGTTTGGGTCTTCATATGTGTATATGTGATGTCACCTGCTACCTCGGATAGGATGATAATGGATTCAAAGACTAAGTTTGCTTTTCATATTATACATTTTATTCACATGAAACATAACAAATCCCGACATTGTAGCACGATAATCGTCATTGAAATCTTTTTTCTTCCGGTTAAGCACTCATCTTAATATTACACAATGTTACCAATTTAGCGCACATCGATTTATACCCAGCTTGCCAAAGGGTGGAGTCGCAACAAATGTCAAGCTGCCATGAGGTGTAATCGCAGCCTCGGTCCAGGTCGTCACGCTCTTGTACCAGAATTGATCTCCTCTTGTCAGTGTGGAGTCACTAGATCAGGCCCATTTACAATCTCTGAATTTACCGCGGGAACTTCAGCTTCCGTCTCCACGTCGCTACCATTCTCCTCGGGAGAGCGGCTCCACCGACAGGCACCTCTTTCTTCAAGCGTTCCCACCAAAAGTGACGTCTCGCTCAGCTACCGCCAAGGTTGGATTCTTGTCCCTGATTCGTCCATTTAGACAGCCAATTATCATAAGACGGTAAAGCAGGCTACTCAGATCTCGGCGCCCATTTTTAAACATCACAATATATTGTGATGTTTGATGATACTTATATGAACTCCAGGAACTCCCATTCTCTTGACCAGGGGTCGGAAAACTATGGCCCGCGGGCCAAATCCTGCCCGCCGCCTGTTTTAAATCCGATCCGCTATTGATATTGTTTTGAAGATAAATATTGTCAATTGAAATCATATGCACGGGGATTTAAATCTATTCTTACTAATGTTAAAGGATATTTTTGAAAATTGAGTTTGTAAAATCGCAATACAGATTATTATTAACACATAACTATTTGCAAACAACTTTAATGATAGGAAGTACTTACCTCGAATTACAGTATGATGAAATATTATTTCAGAAAAAACAATTACATTTATCGTATACGTACAAAATTTAACCAGTTTTATAATACGTTTATTAATAAATGGAAATATTTTTTATTTTTTTTAAGTGTCAGCATGTATATAAATATTATGTAAAAATATCACTACCCAATAAAAAAAATGTAACCTTTTTTTATTTTTGTTGCTATATGAGTAGAATTATCTAGGTAAATATCTTCGAGCTTACTACCTGGCCCGCTGAGTCTAAAAATTTTACGATCTGGCTCTTTCCAAAAAAAGTTTGCGACCCCTGCTCTTGACTATGCTTCTACATTTTTTTCGGCATCCTGCAGATCTTAGTGCTGTCACCAGAAAAGTGCCAGTTGTTTTTTCTTCTTGGTCGGTCCAACGGGTGGGGGACCTTCCTCTTCCTCTTCGTTCTTCGACGTAGCTCACCACAACAAGCTTCTCCGAGTTATTTTCCCTTCTCTCAAGATACCCAAAAAATTGAAAGATTCGTCTCGAGTAAATGGTTGAGAGTGTCCTTGGTGATCGGAATGGAGACATTCCAAGATCTATGGTATGCACAGTAAGTATCAAATCTCAAAGGTATTAAACCGTCTTCTCTTCCTTGCCTTTAGGGTTCATGATTTCATATCATATATAGTAACGATATATTTTCAAGCCAAAAACAGACTTGAAACTCCGTACATATTTTAAATTTATTATATTTTAACTATACTTTATATTCGATTCCTATGTCAATCGAAAGGAGCCATATATATTATTGTCCCTTGTGTATAGTCCGATAAAAAATTAATAATAAAGTAAACTAAAATAGTTTTCAAATCAGGCGTTTTAGGAATTTCAAAACCAATAAAAACTATTTTAATATTGAAATTAATAAAGCGATGTGAACTACTAAAATACAATTAATGCAAACAAATACCAAATCAGACGTATTTTCATTAAATAGAAATGTGAATTATTTAATAATGTAAACGGCGCGATGGGACTAACGTGACACACGTTGAAGACTGACAGGTAATTGGAAACAGATTAAAACTGCACTACTCTCTTCAACAGCGGAATTTTGTGGAAGTACATGATGACCACCAACGACGGTTATTTAAGAAAATAATATGTATATCTGACCATTAGCAGCCAAAGTACTATAAATCTCTAAATCTAATTTAGGGTAAACCAAAGAACAACAAAAATTTCTATCCTTTTTTACCGTCTAAATTACGGCAAAGTGTTAACTCAGTACGGTGCTGTTAGTCTACCCTTATCAACAAAATTGTCAGATACAAATTCGCTTTCACACATTTAGTAAAAACATAATTTAATTCAAATACACTGCATACAGATCTTCTATGCCGTCGAATAAAGCACGTGAATGTGGAAAACATTACATTATTGAAAGAATCGTCGTTAACTTTGTAGAGTTTCATCATAATTGATGGATATAAATGAAACAATATTATAACTCTACTTGAATTTGTTAGTACCACTCGAGTTTCGAGAGAAACAGTATCTCCCATCAACAGGTGAAGTATTAAACTTTAAACAGTAACTCTCATCGACAGGTAAAGCAAACTTCATCTGTCGATGATAGTTACTGTTTCTCTTGAAATTCGAGTTGTGCTAATAAACTTAAGTAGAGTTATAGCATTGTTTCATTTATATCCATGGGTGGAAAACATTGTTGGGCTTGACAAAAAATCATTAAAATCACTCGCACAATCGTGATAATTGTTCACAATTATATTCAGTTTATAGTCAAACCATTATTAAAATATGAGGTTCACACACACATGTCGGGTTCAACTTGACTTATGCTTTTATAGAAAATTTTAAAATATATTAATTTTAATATTCTAGTCTAATTAGTTCAGAATTATATTCAGTCGTAAATAAATATATTAACACATTATAAATATTGTATCGTTAAACTATATAAGATATACCTTGTAATAACTACATAAAAAATAAAATGATACCTTGTGAAGAAATATGTTCCTTGATATTTGTATATGTATGCGCATGTGAGTTTGCGTGTGAGATATTAAGGAGTAGATATAAAATACAATGTGACCAATACAATCCGATTGGTTTATGGCTCAGCTGGGGTAAGCCATGATTGTCTTGTAGACAACTTGCACGTGCCTTACAGTACCTGGATGTAAAACACTCGACAGCCATATCAGTCCACCTGGTACCCACAGAGATGCAGTTAACAATACATCGCGACGCACGAGTCCTAGAAGCTAGCAAAGGTCAGCCGCTTCTCCGCAGCCCATCCTTTCGGAGTAAACTGTTTGAATTGAGACTTGTGAATGCCTCGTGGTGTACACGTGGGAGAGTGGAACAGACGCCTGACCTTATTTTGTGAACTTGTGAGATACTTAGAGATACACGTGATCGTATGATTGGTGGTTTGACTGGGCTTAGACACCGCCCGCCCAGGAACACACATCTAATTAGTAATGGGACGAATTTTGTTTTATATAAGGAATTTAATTAGGTATGAGTGACTCGTTGGAGCTTCTTAGGTGGGTAGTTAGGCCGACCTGCGTGGGTGGGACTCCACCTACTCGTCTACCTCTCACTCTCCATATCTCGTGTTTTGCAACTCCATTAGTCTGTCTGTGTAAGTGTGACTCAATTCATTTTGTGTCTCGTCCACTGTCCCTCTTTTAGGAGTGTTTTTGATGAATGGATCCCTGAGTATCTGCCTTGAACTACTGCACCTTAATTTTCTATTAATTTTCCATGTGTATGTAAAGCTATGTTCTATGGATTTGCTATATGATTTTTTATGAATAAAGATAGCACTTAAGGAACGTTGGAGGGTCTAAATTTTAAATCTTAATTGCTAATAACCACATTGAATTTCTTCTCCTTTTCCATTTTGCTTATACATAATTATGTAATTGAATTAAAGTCGCGTATTTTTATTAGCTTTGATGAGTGGGACCGACAAGGAAATCCTAGCTTCTAAACCGGTCCCGGGAAAAGTTGTGTCCCCCCCTCCTCCAGCTGTCCTTTTTAAAAAAACACCTTAAGCGAACATCTCCAGTTACGAAATTTATTTGTCCAAATTGACTTTCAATTGTGAATCGACTCGCAATAAAGACCAACTTTTTTAAGGCCTGTTTCAATTAAATACCTTGATCTAGTCACAGCATATATACTCACTGGCACATTTCATATTCATACACACTACGACATACATATACATGCGTGAGAACTGAAGAGAGATAGGGTCTTTAGTCTCACCATATACAAAACCTTCTGATACGAATTATATAACCTTCATACGACAGCCACTCGATAACTTAAAGCACGCACATTCATAGACTATCATCGCCTGTATTACCTTAATAAGATCCCTCGTCTCGCTAGTCTTCGATCTCGAGAATATTCAGGTTTCTCCAGCCAAATCCAGTTAGTTTCGGTCTCACAATGCTTCATTTCCATTGTAGATTATTAGATGCGTACATAGATGAGATTCTTTCATCTGAGAGTTCCGGCTCATTGAAATTGTTGGATCTTGATATATTTAACGACAAAGCAGAGCTCATAAATTTTCGTAGTTGTATTGTATAATATTATTTTTGCAAATCGGACCAAAGATCTTTCTCGAAATTTTGCGCCTAAACACTTGAAATTTCATGGATTCAACAGGTTTCTGCTCTATATATCAACACTGATATAATAAATGTTTTGTAAAAAAGTATTTTGATTTTCCATGATTTACAGGTAGACTTTAAGTGCTTTTGCAGCCAAAAGTAATATATTACTGATGGATAACATCTTATTATTTAATCAAAACATCATTGATGAAATCCCGAAATTATTCGAATAATTGTTATATTCAGTGAATGCTAACATTAAATATATCTTGAATTTGTTGTTCCTCTTTCCTCTTTCATGTTAGTACTGACATACCGATCCCTTAGAATAACAAGGTTCCAACTGACATTTTGGACTAATTTGAGTTATTGCGTGAAAAGGGTTTCAAATGCATTATTATTTATTTCTTCCACACACACTGAGTCAATTTAACGGATATTAAAGGAAATAGAAAGAACTAAAAGTTCTAACTACATCATTATTAAAAAGAACACATTCTTATTGTGAAGTTGTAATTATTCAGAACATAGGTCTGTGATGTTTTAAATACTAAAATTTTAAATAGCGCAAAAACAATATTTTTCGACAAAATTGATTATATATGTATATATTTATAATTAATACATTAAATTAGTATCTAACTACATCAGTTATTTATTTCAATTTATGGATCGGATTTTTTTATTTTTAATTTCCCTCGTCTCACAGTGATCATTGATAATACTGAAAGTAAGTTAAGACCTTAAAACTGATCATATTTGCATACTCAAAACAAAATATACACGAATATATATTGAAATTCAATTAACAATTTTGGGCTCATTATCTCAAAATTGTGTCAGTGTCAGATGAAACCGTATTATTCTGAGGGGTCGATATAGTGGCCCAAAGTTGTGCTTAGGATAATCTTATTATCTAAGCTGTCACTTTGACGTATACTATGACCGAAGAATTGGAAAAATCTTTTGTTCACGGCTGTATATAGATAGGGCTTGCTGTGGTTGAATTTGTTGCGGGATTGAGGTATTTGTGTGTCACGTTATCCACGAGATAGTAACATCCTTCTCTAGCAATAAATTTCAAAGGCGTCTATTTTACGCTTGTCGCGACTGTCCAAGTCTCCGCTATACTCATGAAAATTGGAAAGACAGGAGCTGGACCAACAAAATTTTAGTTGCTTGCTTGATGTCACTGTCATTCCATATTCTCGTAAGTTAATTCATAGCAACTTTAGCAATTCTTCCTTGAATATT
The DNA here is from genome assembly GCA_031772225.1 of Eubasilissa splendida. Lineage (NCBI taxonomy): Eukaryota > Metazoa > Arthropoda > Insecta > Trichoptera > Phryganeidae > Eubasilissa > Eubasilissa splendida. The sequence continues at coordinate 22,546,699 of CM062855.1, read as the reverse complement.
GCCCACTATCACCAGTGTTCATGATTTATGACCCAAATAAATTGTCTCACATTCTGCTATTCGGAAAGTTTATTTTGATGTATTAACAATATCTACAATAATTGAAAAAAAAAGATAAATCAAGGAGTTTGAATTTACTGATAGCAATAAATTCCTATTTATTTTTATTGGGAGATCTGACGTGCTAAAAGGTGGATACAACTCAAAAGCGAGTACATCAGAATATATTGTTTGTATAATATAAACGTAGGCGTGGTTTTACGGTTTGAATATAAAAAATATATATTGTGCTTCTGTTAGCTCTATAAAGTTTGTGAAATCTCTTTGAGCCTGACTAATTGAACCGGACATTCGGTTTAGCTTCAGGATTTGCTCCCGCTCTTTGAAAAAGTGTCCTACTCACAATACTCATAAATATTACAAGCTTACGGTACAATATATTAAAACGTAAATTTTACAACACAACTTCTATGTTATGGTAATTAATAAAAAAGGTAATAAGTCACTATAATTAATAAAAAAATTAAAACATAGCTAATCAGTCCACACAATGCAGTATATTGTTTAATATTCAGAAATAATAGCAGACTCAGGGAAACTAATATTAGGGTTATATATCCTTTATTATATTACATTTAATATAATGGTACTGTACAGTCTCTATCGCAAGCAAAAAAAAACAACGAAGTATTGCATCTAATGAAATCATATGTCTTATAATATGTAGATAATTCTACCAAGTATATATATATCTTAAGGTTTATTCAAAGGTTTTCAGGAAAGGCCATTTGATGAAAAAAATCTCAATATCTATACTTTCACATATTATATATCAAATATTTTTACTAGTAAGTATTTGAATATCTGTTATCTGTCAGAAAACAACTAAGTTCAAGTTATGCGACAATTATTCAAATCACAAACCATTCAGCTTTATTGGATTATTTCAAAGCAGTCTAGTACAATAAGAGACTTGGAATTATAATCTGTCGTATGTGTGTCGCGAGAATGATACAAGTTAGTCATTATTTAAATCATTACTCGGATTACTCCAATGCATTTTTTGTAATTCTGCTGTTTTTTATAAAATCACTGGGCTGATTAATATAATAATGTATCTTCTTTTCTAGCTGTACAAAGTTAATCTATATGATTGATCGTTTAGCAACTAAGCAAATAATAAGATATCCATTGCGATTAAAATGAATTATAGTGGGTTATATTGAGCCAGTAGCTTCACGTCATCGTGTATGGTTATTTTGCGTACTGTTACTGCTTGAAGAAAAATAAAATTATGTAATTAATGGACAAAATAATTTAATATTACGATGTAATAAAGTGACAAACATACTTAGGTGTACACAAACGTAATATAAGCAAGTAAATAAACTAAAAAAAAGATATCTTAAGTAAAGAACTTGATATGTTTAAAAGTTACATCACGGACAGGAATCAACAAGTTCGTATTAAAGAAATTTCAAGCAATCCCCTTTCCACTTACTTCGGAGTCCCACAGGGTAGCATATTAGGTCCAATACTATTCTATATATATATTGATGACTTATTCAACATCCGTTTTAACGGAAGCGTTACTTGTTTTGCGGATGACACTGTTCTTCAATTCCAAGCTGATACATGGCCAGCAGTATTTAAAAAAGCCGAGAAAGGTATAAGTATTGTTAAAAAATGGCTCGACTTTGAACACTTTAACACTTAATACCATTAAACCTAAATACCTAACTTCGAGCATAATAGAAAATGGGCAATCCTCGTATGCTTACAAAATAAAAGTTCACAATTGCTCCAACTCAGACGACGATACGTGTTAATGCAATTATATAGAACGTACTGACCAAATCAAATACTTAGGAATTATATTTGATACTTATCTCAAATAAAGTCATCATACACAACTCATTACAAATAAAATTAAAAAACAATATATTTTTTTAGAAATATTTTGAATTTCCTTAATATAAAATAAACTTCTCAAAATGGCGTACTACGCTATCTGTCAATCAATCATATATCATGGTATAATTACTTGGGGTAGAGCGACTATGTCTGTAATTAATCCAATTATAGCAGCTCAGAAAATTATATTAAAAGTTATCCTCAAAACCCCAATCACAACGAGCACTGACGAAATTTTTAATAAATTCGATGTCTTTGATATAAGACAAATATATGCTAATACTACTCTTAAATACATATATAAATACAAACTGACACATTTTAAAACAACTGAAAATATAATTTCCACACGGATAAATACAAATAACCTACAAACCCCAAGACCACATACAAAAGAACTACAAATATTTTGGACCTAAACTATTTAATTAGAATGCTGAAAGATTTGAACCAATTGAATTGTCCTAAGGACATGAAACTATATATTAAAACTTGGATTCGTAATATGGGTAGAGCTAGTATTGGTGCACTCACCCAAACATATTGACTCATACCTATATTAATTATTGCTACAAAGTAATTCAAAATTAAATTATTAAGCCCACATTAAAATTGTTCTTCATATATACCTATTGTATAGTACTAAATGTAATTCTATATACCACTTATAATTTTAATTAATTGTATAATTGCTTGTAAACTATGCCCGTCTCGACACAGAATTTCTTTAGTGAGACGGGAACAGTTCAAACATACTTTTACATTGTATTATATAGTTACAAATTAATTAATAAATGTAATGTAATAAGCCACCTGGGAAAAATATAAAAATAAATGTGGGAAAATGTTCTAAACTGTGAATTTATATAAATTTCGTTATAAAATTATTTTGAATGCACAAATAACTTTAAAGGTACATATAACACAAAATGTGCCAAAAGAGTTGATACATTCTGAAAGGATAAATACAGATCGCATATCTCATAGAAAAATGTGGTAAGTCAACATTTTCTGATTTATGTTTTATTTTGGAATAGTGAACGTAAAAACCGTATTAAAGTTAGTTCATCCCTTTTCTTCGAACGATCTCTCATGTATTTTTTCAATGGGACTATTTGTTCGTAATTCCCTGCAATAAATAGTAATTTTTATGTGGTAAACTCGTGTCTATTCTGTTCATAAGTATAACAATTCACTAGGTCAAAGGTATCCAGCGGAAAATTTTCAAGTTTAATATTAAATGAAATAAAAAATTACAATGTTATTTTCATATTTAATTTATAAAAAATAGAATTTAACGATGCGGATTTTACGATTTATAAACAATATTGTCTAAATGACGTCCATTTCTCTCAAGACACTCTTGCAATCGGACTCTTAAATTTGCGAACACGCGAGAGCAAAGAGTTGGTTCAATTGCAGCAACTTCACGGTAGTTATTTTCTTATAGGGACCGAATTGTTCGAGTATTGATGCTGTAAACTCTCAACTTAACCTTGACCATACCATGACATAAAATACTCGAACGCAGCCATGCTATCAACTCGTGTTACCGTAAATAACAGTTAGAAAAAACGTTTTTATTAGCTTAAATGGCTTTAATGGCACGAATTTACTCTAAATATTGAGCATTTAATTTAAAAAAAATGAATAATAACATAATTTTGAGCATTCATTAAGTCGTATACAATGTGTCCTTCCTTTTTATCTCTCTTCAATTAATTAGTGAGAAAAAGACAATTATATTTGTATGTTTGTTATTTTTTCACTGTAAAAATAGTGTGTAATCTCTGTCTTTTATATCACAAATTGTATTTTTACCAACGTATTAACTTTACAACGGGTTGAATGGAAAAAATAATTGTTTTTGTACGATTCTCTTTTTATAATTGGTTTGTCACTAGTCATTTTCAAGTGCTAATATATTTTTTAGGATTATCTAAAATATGAATTTTATGTTGCATGTATTTACCGAAATATTACAGGTTTAATTATGATGGTAGACCTGTGTTACAGCATGGTTTGGGAAGGGTTAAGGTATCCTCACAAAAAAAAGTCTCACGGTGTAAGGTCCGGTGACCGAGATGCCCAAGGTATGTCTCTGTATTTACTGATTAATTTATGGGGAAAAATTCCCCTCAGTATTTCCATTGAAACTCTAACTATGTGTGGAGTAACCCCGTCTTGCTAAAATTGTGTTCTGTTGTTGAACCCGGGAAACAGTTGCAGTTGCGGTACCAAAAACTTGTCGATCATTCAGCAAAACACGTCAGTAGTGACTGTCTCCCGCTGGTAAAAAAAATAAGGGCCAATTATCCCACGGGCAGAAATTGCATACCACACTGTCGTTTTTGGACAATGCAAACGTTTTTGATGACATTCCCTTGGGTTGTTTGGGAACTAGTATCTCATGTTTTGTTTATTAACATAGCCATTGATATGAAAATGTGCTTCGTCAGTAAATAATATGTTTCGAAGCCTTCATGCTGTTCCACAACGTTCCAGCATCATTCTCACTAGGGTTTCACATAAAAAACTGCACGATTTGTATGGGTGGAAACTATAATTTCTGTTTCAAAATAACGTGTACTGTTGATTTTTTTATTTCAGTACAGACTGCAATCTTCCTAATAGATTTACGCGGATTGCGCATAATTTCACGTCGAACTTGAGCCACATGTTCTGGCGTCGCTGCTGACGTTGGTGGTCCCGGAGAAGTTTGGTTAACTATTGTCCCTTCTTGTCTAAACTTTTGAACCGAACAACAGATAAGTTGCGTGCTCGGCCCATCGCTTACTCGTCAAATATTAAAGTGAGTGCGAAAAGTGCGACGCGCACGAATCAATGAATCACCGTACTTTAAATATTGTTCAACCGCGAACGCGCGGTGCGCTCCTGACCAGTGACTTATTGCGACTGGGAAATCGGCAAATCACGCGCGTCGAACAGTACCTTACCCTGATGGTTTACAATTACAATTTAATCTTGAAATTTTCTTTTCTATGGACCTTTATTTATCAATAAAAAAATTAAGGTCTACTACACCAAATAACAGTTCCATTATTTAACTTTTGATTGAGTTTTGTTTTTGCTCTTTCGTAGAAATGAACTTTTTTGACTTAGGACACTTGTCTACGGGAGGCAAGCCCTGACTGTTTACAACGTCAATAATATTGTGAAAGGTTTGCCGATACTGAAAGGCAAAAATGTGTCATTTATATTTCTCTTCTGTCCCATCTCAAATAACTACCGCACGTACGACTGAACGCTTGATTTAATTTTATATTCAAGATTCGCGGATACAATATCAGTGATTTCATTTTTTCCAGAATTATTCAACAGTATTTGAATACAAAAATGTAGATTTCATATTGAACATATGAATTTTTATTTCTGTCTCCTGGAAAATTTAAAAAATCGCCTATTTTCATTTCTGTGTAATCATTCCTCCATATCTCATGAATTTATTTATTTGCATACTTCCTTTTTCGCGTGTGATTGTTTTAACACAAATTGTTGATATAAAGTTCATGTTGACTGTATGGTATTTATGACAGGACCAGATCGCCGTTCACCGTGAGCATTTGGATGCTCCATGAAAATGAGTAATTTAGCGCGAAGCGTTCCATGAATTTTCATCGCATGTGTTTCGCTCTCGTATTAAAATGCCGTATTCAGTACATACGTACGTTAGCTGAATCTTATAGATCAAAGTCTCCCTGTGAGACTACCATGGATATGAATCATCAGTATCAATATTATGTTGTTTTTTTTTTCAAAATCTATCTTACATGTGAGGGGTTGAGAAACAATGCTGGCATTATTCAATTGATGAAAAATTTAGGGGTTTTTTAAATGATTATGTTGGTAATAGTGAACGCTATACAATATATAACTGCAGTTGATAACTTTTTAGTATATTTTAAAACATATTTAGATGTAGGAACTATCAAAAGCATATCAATTTTAAAAACTACGCTCTGGCTATAAAATCAGTTAATGACATGAGTACCTCAATTTAGTTTCTGAATCCCTCGTGTGGTATATTTCACTAAACTAGTAATATACTCAATTTATAATTTTAGAAAATCTTATGCACATTTAATATTTTGTACACACGCTATTAGTAAATACATATATGACTCTGGAATAGGTTTATAGCAAAATCGAACATATTTAGAAAATTTAATAAACATAAACTATAATGGACTTTTAGCGATCAATATATGTGATTTGGAAAATATTCAAATAACTCATACGTATACGTTTTGGATTTATTAATTTTTAAATAAATATTTTTGGTCGTCAAGGGAAAATTATAAACATTCTCGCGTGTGAATTTTTGATCCGTATGCATTCTGGTGTAAAACATAAAATCTTTGTTGACCTTAAAATATCATTGAATTGTATACACTGCAAAACAAGTGACGAACATTTTAAAGTAGAGGAATCTGCGATAGTGGCACCTAAACTGAAACATGTTTCAGTATTCTATGCACATGTAAAAGTCAAATACGTTTTTGCTACCCAATTTTATGTGATTTCCACTCACCAGGGTATCGAATTTTTCACCTTAGAATGTATTTATTCCAATCGCCAGCAATCATCCGATATTTTTATTTACTGAATGAAAAGCTCTCATGGCCCATATCTACAGATGAGATTTCTCTCGGAGATTCGACTCGTGTGCATATAAAGAACAATACAGAGTTCTGATCTGCGATGTATGAATCATCTTGAAAATATATATATATATATATATATATATATGTACCTTTACTAACTCTTAGGGCCGGTTGTGTGATCAGTAGTAGCTTTTTACTTTAATAAAGAACTTACTAAAGTAATTTTTTTTTGCGAAAACAGGTTGTTTGATCGTTAGTTAAAACATATTTACTTCTCAAAAATACATGTCGTAGTAAACTGATTTTACTCTCCGATATCTGATAGTAAAAACGAGAATCGATGGAATATGGCGAACTCTTTACAGCTGTTTCAAAAGTCATATGTCACGTTGATACTTTGAAAATCACAGAATACTACAATTATTCATTCAATATTCATTCTCTATACACGAGTCTTACTCTCACTGAGAAGAAATAAATGATAAAAGAAATATATGTATATCTTACTGATTATTTAAAAAATATATTAAATCTTCTAATATTAAATTAATTTAGAAAATATCATGCTATTTTAGTAATGAGCGTTCGTCCGATAATGATCTCGTTGTTTAATATACATTAGCATATAGTCTGCAAAATTTCACCACCAAAGTGACAAGACACAGAGATTAATAAATCCATAGAATAAAGCATATTTCAAGATTATTTGTCTCTCCTATAGATAGACAACGCTTCTATGCTTTGACAATATAAAATTTAACGTTCAAACAACTCGCAAACGATTTTTACCACGTGCGATAGTAAAATTTACTACTGTAAAAACTTAGTATGGTTAAAATTTACTACTGATCACACAACCTGGCCTTTTAATATAATTGAGAGATTACTGTGGACACTGACCATTGCGGTGTGTGTATCTTGTAATCCATTAAAACTGTTTGCCTATTGAATGTTTTGATAATTATTATTGAATAGCTTAGTGGTCTAGTGGTTAAGACACTCGCTTAGTGTTTTAGTAGTCGTTCCAGGAGACCACCAAGTAAGCCCTACTTTCATAGCAAAAGCGTTTGACGTAGTTTGAACATGGTGCATATGTTTTCTCAAGGTCTTAAAGAATAACCGCGCAAAAATGTCATAATTATTAATGTAAGTAAAACACCTTCAAATTAATTTTCCTTATACAGAAAATAATATTTTTTTATATACCCACATATAAAAATATATTAATACAGGGTGAATATTATGTTCCAGGCTGATTTTGTTTGTCTACCATTTTGGTTTGGCAAATTTTTGTCAGTTTACATTTGGTAGTCGTAGAGAATGGTTGATTACAATTGATTGTGGAGTATCTAACGCCTCAACAGCTTGCTGAAATCATTAAAACATTTTATCTAAATAATAATGGCAATGCTGTAACCATTAATGGTGATCACTATCGTCACATGTTGGAATACTTATTGGGTCGGTTAGGCCTGTAATACATATGGTTTTAACAGGACGGTGCCATCTCACACACGACCGGAGCTACGTTTGAAATTTTTCTAAAAAAAATTCCCGGCTGCATATTGTCACAAAGTGGTGATATCGACTGGCCTCCTCGATCACCTGATTTGACGACTCCCGACTATTTTCTGTAGGGATACTTAAAAATAAAGGCCAATAAGCCAATAACAATTCCGATACCAACTACAAGACAATATTCGAATTGAAATTGCTGAAGTAATAAGCGAAGTGTGCGAGAATATTGTGCTGCCAGAGGTGGTTATTTGGCTGATGTCATAGTTTATCCATAAATATAATAAACCAAATAATTTACAAATAAAAAGCAATAAAAAAATATTTTTTTTATTATTTTGTCAAAAATATTCAAAAACAACATCGGCCTGGAACATAATATTCACTCTGTATTTTTTTTTGTCATATTTATTAGAAAAAACTTTATCTTTTTACAAATTGTAATTAATTAATATTTATTTTTATATATTAATAATAACAAATTATGATAATTTTAGAAAATGAGGAGACAATTTGATTTATTTCCATTTGGTACCTACTTTTTTAATGAGGGCAATAATTTATTTTGGTTAATTAAATTACCACATAATAAAAGAATAATAAGAAAATATCGCAGAAGTAGAATCTATCCAACTGGTATGAAAATAAAAATAAATCATTTATGAATCGTGTGCTTTTATTAGTGATTGATCAGGTATATTATACTCCATAAGCCGTATTGTAAGCATCCAAAGCATTTGGCCATTTTTCCTGGGGTGCCCATTCACTTGGCCTCATACATATATAAAGTCCAATTTCCTCTTATTTCTCGGGTTCAAGAATTTCGTTTTGTTACGGTTAAGCTCCGGCAACCGTGTTATTTATTTTCACGCTAGCTTTATTTATATCCGGCCTAATCCTGTTACACGAAAACATCAGCGAATGAAAGGACCCCTGATTAAAGGGTTATTACCGGTCCCTTGTATTATGTGGTTAATGTCCTGGAGTTTATACTAACTTTTTTAGTGCCTACTTAAAAGCTAAAATATGTAGTAAAAAATGGGCGAATCTTGATTATGCTTCCTCGAAATAAGATAGAACTGTCAAGTTCAGTGTTTTTTTATCATCCGAAAGTAGCGCCGTGCGTAACGCTAGCTCGAGGCGGTGTTCTAAACAGCTGCGGAAATGCAGTGATATTTCGGTTCTTCACTAAAAAGGTGCGAGTCAACTGGAGGTGAAAACTTGACGTCCAATCCAAGGTAGTCAAGATCCATTTGCCAATATTACTCTCTTGAATCCAATTCAGATTACGTCAACTAATTATTGTAATCGATACAGTCTACGGGATCTTATCCCATAAAGCATTAAAAATAAAAATTTACTCGACTTGGATTTCTAAAATCATGTGGCGGTGGCAATTCAAATCCGCTGTCATCATCGCCGCTCCCAGCTGACCAACGATATTGGCGACATCTGCATTAATATCGCCAATATTGTATGTGTGCCAAATTAGACTGTAGCTTGCCTTAATATATATATATATAAAAACCTATCTTTGGATGACACCTGTTATCCCATATTATTGACGACGTACTGTTGTGTCATATATAAAAATATTTTAAAAATAAATATGCACTTATTTTTCCTTGTATTATACTAATTTTGTACCATAGAGTGCAAAAAAAAATATATTACCTACAATTAATTAGGAAAATAAGTGTGGTACCTTTTTGCGGCTTAATTATAAATGTATAAAAAATCACCTATCCCATAAATTAAAAGAATGCAGATAGATTTCACTATTTAAAGTGCTTTTTTGGAATTGCGTGTAGCAATCAAGCATCAAAATTCAAAGATTTTTACATCGGCAAGTACATTTTTTAATATGAACTGATCTAGTGAAAAAAAACGCTCATTTTATAAATTAATTTAATCGCTTGGTATTTGAGTATAATATTTAAAACTAAGATTTTATCAGTGGTTTGAGAAATAACTTTAAATTTAGTTCCACCTATTTTTCAACTAATGAATCGCGTTAAGGGGTTTCCTCAACTTTTCCAATTTTAAATTCTAAGTATTCTTTACATATTTCATAATCTTTCACAACGATACTAAATAAGGTTACAGTTAAATAATTAACAACATCCTTTAATATATAATAAATATTAAATAGAGAGAGAGAGACAAGTGATCAGAAAATATTAATTTTTAGAGTTTTAACGATTCTATCCAGCTTAATAATAATAATATTATGTGGATCATAATAGTGGGTATATTGCCAGTGTAATAATTCAATCCAGAATTAAATAATTTATTTAGATACCTACGAATAGTATGGCTGGCGTATTAATTTTATTGTACAAAATTCTATATTGATTAATTGTATTCTACATTCAACAATTTCATGTCAAATTCATTTTCTATTTAAATATGGTTCGTTGCTATTTTCTGACATGTTTCTTACATAGTTACTTTCACAAATATACAAAGTATATATGAATAAAGTTAAAGTAATAAATTAACGCATACAAATTTTGTTCTGAAAATTAGAAAACATTAAGCTCAGTGTTTTACTTTCTATTTTCCATTTTTTTTTTGTTAATTTGTATTTTTTTTACTTGTTTGAGTCGGTACACTAGATTTTAAAGCATATTTTAACCATGATACTATACTAATGAGAATTAGGAAATAAAAGGAAATCACGCATACCACAAAGATAAAGAAATTGATATACGTATTTTGGTTATACTGTGAAACACTCTCAGTTAGTAAACTAATGAGAAAATATAATATAACAGTTTTCCATACTTAAGAAGTTTTCTATGACAATGAAAACGAATGAATCTAATACTGGTAGTCTTTCAAATAATCCCTTTTTTGTCTTTATTATTACGAATAATGCATATTTATTGTTATTGTTTTAAAAATAATTCCAACCTAGTATAACTTCTGATATAAAGGAATACCCACGCTTTCAAAAAAAAGTTAACACAGAAAGATAAATGATTATCAAAATATAGTAGGTTCTTAAGTAATTATATTTTTAACACCAATGACATGTGTTCTACAATATTTATATTATAAATAATAAATATTTAAATAATAAATATATATAATAAAAGAGTAATGTAATAAATACAGAACATCATAAAATTATTTCAATAGTTACAAACAGTTGCCGACTTTTATCAAAGTTAGAACAAATTTGACGGCCGCGCTCAGCGGAGAATTTATAATATCGTGAAGCCTAAGGAGTCATTCCTGTCTCGTTGTCTTAAGATTTCAATCTAAATATTTTGAAAGTTAAATTAGAGTTCATGTCAGTGTTTCTTTCTAAGTGTAAATTATGTTGGATTCCTGTTTTGTCACGGTTGAAGTTTAACAACGTAATGCCTTATTTGTACCCTCTATCAAAAAAGTAACTGCTTTAGGGTTTAGGTTATTATCCCGACAGCCAACTTTCCGGGTGCCAACTTTCCAACAACTAACTTCCTGTCAGACCGAAAAGTCAACTTCCAAAAAGACTAACTTCTCAACGAGTCAACTTCATGAAAAAAATATGCACAAGCTTTCGCCTAATATAATCATTAAATTCGTAAATTTATATCTAAATATTTCGAAGACTATTCCAAATAGGTTATCCACAGACCAGTAAATGAATAGGCATGAAATAAATTGTACATATAGGAGAGGGGAACATACATTATTTGTGGAAACATAAATCCGATAGTTTATGACACATTTATGCAACAGTAAATAATCAGGCTAGTAGATATCGTATCATTTATTCAATTTTTTTCGAAAAAATATCAAAATATATAGACGTAGATGGGCGGATAATACCAAGACAGACTTACAAGAGGTAAGCAAGTATCCAACATACCGGACCATAAAGACGATCTATGCGGTCATGAATTTCCGAGCCCTATGAGGCCGCTGAAAAAAAAGATGCAAATACAAATGTATGTTAATTTTTTTCGGGATGCTTAGATTTGTTCTTATCAGGGACTTGACTTTTGGGAAGTTGGTTTATCGAAGAATTTGTTTGTCGGGAAGTCGGCTCTTGAATTGTCGAGAAGTTGATTATCCGGCAACTCAGGTATGCTGTCTCACATACTAATTATTAAAAGTCGTCTAGCGTAAAGGAAATGTTCGTGTATAAAAGTACTTCTGCTTATCTTTTATGTAGGATACAATACACATACTGGAATGCCACACGCGTTAAAAATGAACCATTATACAAAGTGGAAAAGCATTTGTAAAGAAACGTTACTTAATGATAATATACTGGAGACATTCAGTAAGAAAAATCTTTTTAGCCTTGGAGTAATATAATTTGTCAATCCCATGGATGTACTGTGGTCTTAATTTTATATGTTTTGAAAGATTTTTTCAAAAACAATAAAACTGAACCGTGGAAACATCGACATGACCTACTACATTGTAGGTACTTGCTTACTTTGAAAATAATTTAAAGCCTTCACGGCATTATGTACAAAAGTTAACCTGTTATTGAATTCAATAAAGGTGTTATTCTTGTATACAGAGTATCCCAAAAATCAACATAATCCTTTCGAGGACTGATAGGCCAACTCATGATCGACCAAAATATGATCGTAGTAAAAACTCGTTAGTTTTCGAAATATTGGCAATTTTATGAATTTCGTCAGTTTTTCAGTCCATCGATCAGTTTTTCGAGTGCCACTGTTACAAATTCTGTATTCTTATATTCTAATTTTTCTTACGCAATTATAAATAGCCTTATATTGATCACAGTCCAAAATAAAACTCGACTCTTCATACTGTAAAAAAAATGCACCACGCTAACCTGAAAAGTTATTTAAAAAGTTTCTTATTTAGTGTAGTTTTTAAAATGATATATTTACCATATTTTACTTTTTAAAAAAAGATATCACCATTTTACTGCAAAAGGAACTCACTGTGAAATTATTTCACTAATCAGTGAGTGACTTTCAGTGAAGCTTTTCGACGTGCGTTAGACTAAGATAGATAGTGACGCCATTTGAGATGAGTTAGAGTAAGATAAATAGTGACACCCTTTGACATGAACTAGAGTGAGATAGATAGTGACGCCGCTTGACATGTGTTAGGGTAAGATGGATAGTGACGCCGTTTGACATGGCCTGCATACCTCTGTATATTATTGTATTTGGCAGTATATTTTGCTACTTTGTTTGCTGTGCATCGTTTCATATTTGTATTGCTTTCATACTGATAATAACGGTGTTTGCTTTTTTTTTGGACTTGTGTGTCATCTAATAATTTGGACTTATTGTTATTATTTCATTAATGATTTATTGTACCCATATATGTATTTTTACTATATAAACATTTATTATCCTTTGTCCTCACATTTCGTAAGCAAGAAGGTATCACTAACTTTTAAACTGAAGTATTGAGCTTACAAGTTTTGAATTTATATTATGTTTTCAATTTATTCGTCGCAATTTGGTTCATCGCCCACGAAGTGAATATTTTATAAAAAAATATCCCTACATATTATGCTATACAGAATAACATTACTCATATATTGCACATTATTTGTATTTAAATCACTAGTTAGTGTTACTAAGATACAACTATTTTTTCTTGTTATTTCTTAAACTGTTAGAAATATGTCATGTTCATAACAATTAAAATAATAATTTAAATAAGTTAAAAAAATTATTGTCAAAATTTCTATAAATAAAACACAATATTGAGCAAAATGTCAAATAACACTTTGTTGTTCCACGGTTTTGTGGTTATAACTTAAGTCGTTGCGATTTGTAAAGTATTTTCTCTTTGTACGAAATTTTCTCAAATGGATCCTAAGCAATCTAATCTTAATATTGCAATCGCAATATATAAATTTGAGCCAAATTTAATTTTAATGTGTCAACGTTGCCGTTTCATATTTCACTGTCAATTTTTAATATCTCATTTAACAATATAATAAAAATGTTATTAAGTTTTCACGGCCGTTCAAAATCTTGATCAAAATCTTGTATAGTTTTCTGGGCTAATCTGCTGTGTATATCTGACCTTTCTGGCCGACGTTTTGGATCCCATTTTAGAGTTTATTATATATAGAGTCCAAGATTAGCCCAGAAAATTATCCACATAACATAAGTATATTTATAAATGAAATTAAATCAATGTTTTAAAATTATTTGTAAATTTCTTATTAAACCCCCTCCATTTGCGACCCGTGTTACCAGAGATTCTGTATTCTCAACTTTTTTCAATTCCTGGGACTCGGAGTCAAAATGTTGTCAAAAGTAATTAAAAAGTAAATAATTTTTAATAAATATTCGTATGTATGATGTACAGTAGCTATATTAATGATATTATACGTGTAAAAACACATACTTTAATATTAATTTTATAAATTAAATAAAAACTGTTTGATGAAATATTTATTATTTCGTAATGTGGTAGTAGTTTATTAAAATGAAATTAAGTTTACGTATATATTGAATACAAAAATACAACTCATCTATAAAAATTACAAAACACAATTTAAAAAATAAACAAAATAAAATATTAAAAAAACGTAAAAAAAAAAAACAATTAAGAAATATATTGGAAGACAATAATAACGTATGTATTTGATCAAAGTCAACTGAAGTCCCCTAATGAAGTTTATCAAATAATTTCATCCCATACAAATTTTGTTTTAAATATGACATGAATTTATCCTCAAGATAAAAGATTACATTTTTACAATGAAACATAATCACCTGTTTGAACAAACCGACAAAACCATTTAGGTACAGATTTTTTTTAATAGTAAATATCTTTGGACTAATCTCTCCTTGTTAATCTTTATGGTTGACCAATATAAACTATGAAAATTTTGATTTTTTTTTAACCCTTCCCAAACCATGCAGTAACACAGGTCTACCGCTCTAATTAAATCTGCAAAATTTCAGTAAATATACGCAACATACACGTCATATTTTAGTTATTTTGAAGAAAAATATTTACGCTTAGAAATGACTAGTGAAAAATCAATCAATCCTATAAAAATAATTATTTTTAATTCATTCCGTTGTAAAATTAATACGTTGACAAAAATACCATTTGTAGCAAGACAAAAAGAAATAACACATTAATTTCAAAGTGAAAACAATAACAAACATAATAGTGTCTCATTCTCACTGATTAAATGAAGATAAATAAAAAAGAAGGTTGCATTATATAATGCAACCTCCTATACAGAACTTGATGAATGCTCCGAATTATAATATAACATATTTTTTATATATTTAATGCTCAGTACTTAAAGTAAATTTATGGCATTAACCATTTTTTTCACATTTTAAAGGCTGATAGAACTCTAATTTCATACGGTAACATGAGTTAACAGCATGGCTGCGTACGAGTATTTTATATCACGGTATGGTAAAGGTTAACTATACTTACACACATATGTACTGCTCGTCGCTGGATCACTACCTGTTGTATGTCAATATATTACTGTTAACTCAACTTGTTTAAAATTAATAATAGCAAGAAAATCAAAATTTCAAAGTCTCGATCACGAATTATTTTTTTATAGAGAACCGAGACTCTAGAAAATAAAAAAAGCATGGAGTTCTCAGGATATTTCGATAGAGAATTCCTAGCATTAAGATTGATACAGAGTTTTGCGCGAAACTACCTATGAATCATCATCGCATGTGTTTCGCCTGTGAATTAGAATGATGAATTCAGTACATATGTACCTTTACTGATTCTCAACACGGCCTTTAAAACATTGAATTTATTTCATAATAAATGTAGTTACACAGTCAGGTCACTATTATTGTTGTAAAATTAATTATATTTCAAATTTATATTATATTTTTATTTTTTATCTTTGTTTAATTAACCACAAAGATAACATTGCTTATTTTAAAAGTACAAATTTATATTCACCAAAAAATACCCGACAATATAATAAATATTGTCATTCTAACATTGATTTCTTATGTTTAATATTCAATTCTGGCTAGATAATCCAATCCCGGCACATTTTACTGTGTTTATAAATTCCGGGATTCAGAACGTGTAATCCAGGAACTTTCGGGATTTGTATTTCGGGCTACCAAAACTAGATGAAAATAGAAATACAAAATGAGTTAAAACTCGACATACATTATTGTTTCGGGCATATTACTAGTACTAATAAAAAAAATTCACGATCAAATTGTTATTTTTAAAATCTTTGTTATCATTTATTTTATTTTTTGTTCAAATATACCTCACTTCGCATAAATTGTGTTTGTTTTTTCTGACCTTTTTTATAAGTGAGCGTTTTCAAATCTCGGAACTGATTTCCCTATTATTTAAATCAAATCCCAAATTCCAAGGACAGCGCTCGGGATTGGATTCACTAATTCTGATTAATCAAAAATGTTTCAGTTTTCTTTATTTTTACTGTTCTATTTCTTTTTTTATACAAAACTTAACTAATAACATAAATAATTTATATTATGTACGCCAGTAAGAGTACAAAAACAGGGTTTATGATACTTACTTATATAAATAAAAGTTATAAAATACCGTCAATTAAATTATGCTCCCTTATTCTATTATAATTATAGGATTAATTAATATTATACATTAAGATATTATTATTATAGGATAAGTATGTCAATCCCTCACTCAGAATTCGGTTGCCCTTACACTTACAGTAAAGGCTAAAATGATTGTGCGGTTGTATCATTAATTATTATATATAGTAACTAAAGGACATAAGGTATACATAAAAGGTTTTAACTCTTTAGATGCCCCAATTAAAAATAATAAATATTAGTTTGTTAAATCAGAACGTGAATAGTAACCACAGAATATTGGCTAACAATTTATTTATTCAGAATATTTCCAGCATACCATACAATGTTGTGTTCCATGTAAAATAATTTATTAAGATAGAATTAAATTTAATCACGTAATTAATGCTGTAAATATTACAGAAAAATAGCATATATACGTTTATTAGTTTTAAAATGTTTTTTATATTTTAACGGTCCTTTAAAATCATACGTGTGATAGGATCCAATAAAGTTTAAGAATAAGTCCTACTAAAATTATAATAGATTAAATACTACCAGTAGGTCTATAATGCAGCTTCAGCGCATTTGACAATTTCAAGGCAATTTTTTAGGTCATGACAAAATACCTCAAAACTCTAAACCACTCTCCAAAGATGAAAAGTGTGTATGTAATACATGGGATATAACGGTTTTTGTGGATATGATAATTCAATTCCCTTAGTTTTATTAGATTTCGAGCAGACCTTTCTGAAAAATTGATTTCGGATAAGTTCGTTAATAAACCTGATTCGCTATGTTGTTTAAAATGACGGCTGTTAAAACTCTTAAAAAAGTAGTGATGACTGATATCACATTACGTGAAGAGTGGAAAGAGCTAGTCGGCGGCTCTCGATACCAGTCCGGCCCAGCGCTTGATTGCCGGACGAAACTCGTGACGAAGCAGAAGAACTGTCGTGATCGGGGCAGACTGGGCACGGCTTCTCTCCATTGAAGCCTGGACCTTGAATGCAGATATTGCTTGCATCTCTGCTTAGTCGGGATTGACAACGATGTCGATGAATTTGAATCGCCGTCCCTACATATAAATACAAGAAAAAAAACATACAATGTAAAAAAAAAATCTTTCCCTATATTAATTTTATTCGTTAATTCAGATATTTTTAAATATGCGTATAATAACGATTTATTATTATTTTAGTGAAATTGTTCTTAGATTCTATATAAGCGTATGTTCTCTAATATAATTTATATCTAACATAATAAGTATATAAAACATAATTTACTATTCATTTTTTGTGAAAATTTTTTAGAAAAATATTGAATTATACACAACTAGGGAAGAGTGTTTTTAATTTTGAGTTTTATTCACCCAGATGCTTTGCGTGAAAATTGTCGTAAAAATGGTCTGGTTAGACGAGAAGTACATCAGTAAGTATGTCTCTGTCGTTCATCAGTACCATAAAAAGAACTGAGCGAGACATGCGAAAAAATTATCGGGTCCTTAAAGTCTCCCTTGAGTGATGGTAAAGTTACTAGGATATATCCAAACGCTCGTTTAAAGACCGCTATCTTCGTAAGTAACCTTCAGATTTCAACAATATTTAGACCTTTTATCATAAATGTGCCAGCTATAAATCAACAACCTAAAAGCAATCTCATGTATGGGAATAATGAAAAAATTGGCTTAACTCGCTTCTGTGCAATGTTTCTCCACATTTTGTATGGCCACTGAAGTAAAAATACACACGCATCTTAAATATTTTAAGAAGTTATATTTCTTTATGAATTCTCCTGCTCCTTCCTATTTTGCAATTTCAAGTTATTCTGGCGCTTCAGCGGTGTTCGGTCTCATGTATTTCCAACACCCAAATTACAGGGATGCCCAAAAAACTAATAAAACGCCTATGCCGACAGGATTTTGTCCGAATTTATAAAAGAAGGTAATTTTCAAAAGTAGTCAACACCAGATTTGTCGTTTTACCGGCAATGCTATATTCTTACTCTGAGAGTGCTTGACATTATGTGATTATCAAATCTAGCCAAATTCAACGTCAATTCGTTTAAAAATAACTTATTAATATATAATTAATTTCAGTAGTGCACAAATCTAGACAGGTTCAACCAATTACGTCATCGCAAAGGTAGATGTAATCTTGCTGAGTCTCATTTATTATGCGGATAATCGGTGAGGACACTACATGTTCGTTTTTCGCAACCAAAAAATAGTGAATTTATCTTAAATCATTAAGCGTCGTATTTTTTCACTTTGTCAAAAATTGTATTTGAAAATTACCTCCTGATGAATGATAAAAACTATGATTTTATTTATTTAATAATTAAGAGTCCTGTACTGTAAAAATAACTAGGGAACTCGACCGGTGTGGGGGTTCGAGTCTCGTCTCGAAAGATCACCAAATTATATAGTATGTATCATTTCATAATCCTCTTCTCTATATCAAACAAGGGAAAATTTGAAAGGAAACTGATATATTACCTTAAAAGTGTCAATTTCCACTGTAATGTATGGATTAAGAGGTACGTACACTTGAAGGTACATTTTTCAAATAAAAAATAAACGTGTCCATTTCTATTGTAAAAATTTTAAATGCTGCTGAATTGTAGGCTGAATTATAATAAATATGAATTAAATATATTAATTATAAAGATATACATATAAAATCAATTTTATCGAAAAATATTGTTGTTGCGCTACCGGGATTCGAACCTGGATCTCTTCCCTAACCGGGGGAGGTGCTTTATCCAACTAAGCTACAGCGGCATCATTTTTAGCGACAATTTTTCGACCCTATATGTTACCTTTTTTTAAATTTAATACATTTAATCGTTCCATCATTTGACAGAGCCATCTACCTTATTTTTACAGAATATTAAATACCTTTAAGTAAATCTGATAGTAGACGCCAGAATTATCAATTCATTTTTTATTAAATTTTGGACACATTGATACAACTTTATTATTTTTTAGGAGAACACATTCTTATTGTCATTCTTATTCTTACTTCACAATAAGAATGGACACGAAAGTCATATACAAAGTGTACTATGGAAAGTCGTACAAAGATTTTATGAAAAATATAATTTATTTTTTAGGAGAACACATTCTTATTGTGAAGTAAGAATAAGAATGACAATAAGAATGTGTTCTCCTAAAAAATAAATTATAATATTTTTCATAAAATCTTTGTACGACTTTCCATAGTACACTTTGTATATGACTTTCGTGTCCATTCTGGGACGAGTTTTATACACTAGATTTTAAAGAACAACCGATGTACTAAGTTTAAAAAATAGTCAGAATATTGTTGAATAATATGTTTATTGTGTATACGAATCTATATTTCAAAAAGCGTCCGAAGCCATAATCAAGGCCTTGTTGTTTGAGGTAATAATTATTTGAACAAACTTTTTTTGTTAAATTAAAAAATATCTAATTAAATTTTAGTGGTTTATTGCCAGCAACAACAGCGTGGTATAGTTTCACTCACTTTTTGATTTTTTAGGATAAAAGAATTGGAATAAAATTCAGGAGTCAATTTTGTAAAATGAAGAATCAGATATGATGACCACAATATATGAAGAATCTACAATAGATCTTCACCGTTAAGGATAGCTAACTATATTAGTATCAGAATAATATAATGTACCTCAAAGATATCGAAAAAGAGGTGACTGCAGGAAATAAAGTGAACGGCGCTTTGAATGGAATTATATAGCTTATGGGAACTTGTCAACTGAGGCAAAACTAGCGGTTCACAATGGAGTAGTGGTACCGACACTGATGTATGGAAGTGAGGCTTGCAGCTAGCAAAAGAGAAACGAAAGTAGACTAAATACAGTGGAAATAGGATCGCTTAGGCGTATGTATGGCAGATCCATTTATGACAGAGTAAAAAATGAAGAAATAAGGAAAAAATGTAAAGCTGATCTTAGTAAGTGAGTAAGATTAAGAAAGGATCACTTAGGTGGTTTGGTCATATGGAACGGATGAATGAGGAGCGAATATTAAGAAAGATATATGACGCAAGTGTTGATGGCACCAGAAATAGAGGACATCCACGGAAGATACTGGAGGATGGTTACATTAGAAGCCTCAATAATCGACGAGCTTGTATGGGAAGATGTATGAATGTGGATGAGGCGAGAACTGTGCGACAGGACAGAAGAGTACAGAGTTCTATTCTCTCTACCTACCCCCGCGGAGAAACTGCGTGATGGTTAGTTAGTTACCTCATATTATATTATATTATTTCGGAGATATATTAATTATTCGGACATTTATATATAATATATTATAAACTCAGTGTAGCTTCACCGTTAAAGTCAATGCGCTGTCTCAATATCGGATATTACATATTTATATTACTCTTTCCACGGAGATTGGTAATACGGGCGCTAATATTTATGAAGTATATATGTGTATATATATATACAAAAAATTCAAAGCTCACATTATATGCTCAAAATGTTAATGGTAGGTAAACACAGGATGGGCCATAAGTCACTTCACTATTTAAAAATAAAATACATTTTTAAAAAATATACATAAAATGATATTTTACTTTTATAAAACAATGATTGTTTGTTAATGATCCCCATTTTCATATTCATAAATGAGAGCTTTATAAATGATGCTCTCCATAACTGCATGCATAATATCTGGCCCCTATAGCTTGAATTTCTTCACAAATATTATTTTCAGCCCAAAAAGAGTTCGATTTTTTTTTATAAAAATCGCTCTCTTAAATATTCCTACAAAAATAAATCTAGAGTCGTGAAATCAGGGGATCGCTCTGACCATTGATAATCAGATTTTCAGTCAATTGTTCTTTCATAGAAAATTATGTCTATGCTGGGTCTACAGAGGGACCTGGATGGTTGGTCCTTGATGAATACTTGTTCCTGATGAGAACCTATTTAATTAAAATGACGCATGTATGCTCTCTCTTCTTATCAAGCCTTATCCATTCAACGAACATCACTATTCGAAGCTATTTTTTATTAATGGCAAAATATGGAAGTATTAAATTACAGGACTTACGACCTGTCTTCGACTAACCTAAGTGATCACTTTACACGATGTAACGTTCATCATTCCACCTAATTAACCTCCATATCTATAAAAATTTTAAAAATTGTATATATGTTATATTATTTGTTTAATAACCGTGTCTTTGTATGTGAAAATCTAGTAATTGCGTATTCTTGGACATATTCAAATACTGCTCATAAGATCTGTTGATCATAAGATAAGTTGTAATTCTACCCATCTAGCTTAATTTGAGCATTCTTCAATAGATCCGCATCTCAAATACTTCAAGTCGCCTTATTATGCTCTGATATTTAAAGTAAAGTTCATTAAGTTTTAGTAACATTTTTTAATAACATTTTTTTAAAGTTTTTGTTTTTAGAATCTGAAAAAAAAAAATAGTAATAACAAAAAAATAATTAATTAAAAATAGTAAGGTCAATATGGCTCACAAGCGAATAATGATGATAAAAAAGAGTTTTGCTTGCGGATATAATATTTTTTTCAGATAAATACCTATTTAGTTTGGTTTCCAGATAATAAGACTTATTCATAGTTAATTAAAGTATTGCGAGCAGGTAAATATAAAAAATGCCGTCCTATTCTAAAAGCGAGATTGTAAAATCTTTGCTATTTTTGTTAAACTTGCTTGTAGTTTTTTTTTAATCGTAAGATTGGAATCACAAAATCACATTACTCATTTCAAAAAAAAACTTTATTCAAAATTTGTCTAGTTCATGTTAAAAAAAATACTCGGTTTTCATCTCTCTCAAATATGGTGGCCTTGGTATCATCTATCATAAGGAATCATTTGACATTTACATAAATCTTAGATATGAAACAATATTATTTTTTTGGAAGAGTTTCTTTCATCGCCCATGAGGTGGAAATTTAAAAAAAGGTTTCTGTACAATTTAGAGTAATAAAGTGAACAGACTCTTGATTTCAGGCACGGTATATTATGTAACTATTACATTTTATTTATATTCAACCCAATAGTTGTATTAAAATATATTACAAATGCTACTAAAACAAAACATTTTTCTTATGTCTTTTAACATATGCTCTGGGGTGGTGGGTTAGGTTTAATCCGGTTGATTGTAAAAATATGAATTACGCTACAAATATTTCTTTATTGCAGTTTTATTTCTAGCTAATATTTTATTAAATATTTATAAATAATGTGAGATACAAATAAATGTTATTGGACGAGATTCAAATGAGTTATTGATAAAAATGTAAAAAAAACGCTCAAAAACTGCCTAAGACGCTATTACGGGATTAAATCTCAGCGCTTACGCCGAAACATATATTGTCAACATTTTGAGCGGATAGACGAAGGATATTTATTTTGACTTATTTTCGCCTGGCGGCGGCCCTTAGTCAATGCCAGTAATATAACTGGTTGAGGGGCGTTGCGCCTACCTGTAAGTTTTATAACACTACCTGGTCGGTTTCGACATAGCTTAGAAGCGGGTCGGCCATGGGTCAATTGCTATTTATATTTTTGACAATTATATTCTGACAATGACAAACAATTTTACCGGAATTTACAGAACATAATCAATATTATATCTATTTTTAGTATAAGTTGTCTATTGTTATACATATTTTTTTAAATTATGTCTATAACATTTACATCTACTTTTTTATTGATTGCGTTTCGTATAAAAATAATGTAATTCTTATAATATATTTATTTCACTTGTTAAAAGTGTTAAAAGATTAGTTTACTAATAGGAAATTTGACATGTTTGTTACATAGTTTCAAAGAGAAAATTATTATCAGAATTTCATTACAAAAAAAAAATTAAGACTTGTTCCAAGATCATGATATGTTAAACACTAGACATTTATGTATAATATTAGCAACTCTTGAGTAATATTCAGATTTTTAAAATGAATTTGGTGTACCTACATATACCGTTTTCGCGCAGGGGTAGGCAGAGAGGATAGAGCGTCAGACTCTTCTGTCCAGACACATAATTCTCGCCTCATTCACATTCACACATCTTCTCATATAAACTCGCCAAATATTGAGGCTTTTGATTCTTTGATATTTTTTTAATAGTTGCAATTTTTCTGTTTATTAGAAATATTGGTTTTTTAACTAATTTTACAGCGAACATGACGTAATAAGATACTTTTAAAGTGACTTTACTAATAAAACTTGGAATACTAGGGAGAAAGAACTCAGTATAACGGTATGGACCAAAAAGAACACAACACGTAGTGTACATTTTACGTGGATATTTTTCGATTATCTATAATTTATATTGAATTTAATACGTACATTTGAAAAGTATAATGGATGACGCGCGTTTTTAATGATTTCAATTCAGTATTGAAAATATATTGCTGTATAAATTATTACATATGACGGTAAGACGCTCATCTAGTGATAAAGAGTTGTGGTAGGTATGATTTCGCCTTGGGAGACTTATTAAAATGATTATTGAGACTTCTAGCAGGACTATCCTCCAGTATCTGGTTTATGTGGATGTGCCAAGTTTTTCGCGGACGTCTTCTATTTCTAGTGCCATCAACACTTGCGTCATATATCTTGCTTACCATTCTCTCCTCCTTCATCCTCTCCATATGATCAAACTTCCTTAGTGATCCTTTCTTAATCTTACTCACTACACCTACTTAACACTTTTAAAAATGCCATATCATCAATGATATATTTTTATGGAGCAAAAAATTGTAAATTTCTCGATTTACTTGTTTTTTCTTAGCATTAAATATATTTTTATATTTTTTTATATGAATATAATATGTATAGAACCTGTTGATAATCAGTTTAATAAATAAGTAGAGCTCTTAAATATATTTTTTAATATTGTAGTTATTTCAATTACAACGACGATATTTTAAATACCGGATTGCTTTTGATTATATTACCTTTAGATTTTGGTTTACCTTTTGATGAATTTCAGTAATTTGTTCAGTATCTAAAAATGAATTACATTCCTTCATCAAAGGTAAACGCGAAACCCTGGGGAATCAAATAACCATTGTGAGTAGGTATTTAATACTAAACATGTTCATATAATATACAATGGAGTTATATATCTAGACAGAAAATATATCAGACTACATGTATGTGTTGCTTTGATTTCATAGAAATGTGTATGTCGTTAATTTAAGATAATTAATTTAAAGCTCTTCTATTTAAAATATAAAATCTAGTTTACATATATTATCTATCTACATTTTTACAGTTGGAGCCCCTTTATTTTTAGTTATTATATTAATAACGAATTAGCTTTTTTGAGATAGTAAAGTTAGAGCGTTACTTTTAATTTGCAGATTTTGTCATTTTTTAGGTTAATGTATATGATTTAGTAGATAATATAATAAATATTATATTCGCTTTCATTATATGTAATTATTGTGTCATTTAACACCATTGATTATAATGTTTTTCAATAGTTAAACTATCACTTATCGTAAATAAACATTATCCATACATTTTCAGTTGGGTACGAAAACAGTCACATTAAGTCATAAGCAGTTATAATGTTTGTCATTGACGCTTCACATACGCTTTGTACATACATATTCAAATATTCAAGTATGCCAAGAACGTTATACCGTGTTTACGAAATGACTTGGCAGCTGAATTCTTGTAAGTTCTTTACGCAAGTTAAACACAACAGTGTACAATATTCCTAAACGTACGGAACATTTTGTGAATATTTAAGATTTTCATTGCTAGACAGTATTTGAACTGCATAGTACAGATGCAATTGTAGACACGAGCGGCCGTGAATTATTCGTAGACTCCAAGGAATCGGAACAATTCTGGTGAATTATGAAATGCGGCTGTTTGGTAATTAAACATTAAAAATGTAATTAAAGTAAAACGGAAAGAGAATTGGTTAATGAATAAATTAAAAATAATGAAAAAAATTCCCATTCTCTCGGGATAACCACCATATTTTTTGACAGTATAATGTTTTTATGAAATATATATGTTTTTGATGTTCAGTACTTCAGAAGGATTATAAAACAATTTGAAAAAAAGATTGAACAAAAACAACAATCTGTCTTGGCTTCTCTGGGGAAATTATAAATATTAGGTAATTTATTTTGTAATTTATCCACCGAGATACCAGAAATGTAAAAATTCATTTTATTAATATTGAAAAAATCTTAAAACCTCTCGATTTAAAAGAGAACAGTAATTTTTATTAATGCAAAAAAAAACACTGTACTTTTTTTTCAAAGTTCGTTATATTTTACTGTCAAGTCTACTAAGACGCAATGTCATAATTTAAAGAAATACATGTATTCGAAAGTGTTCTTATAAATGAAAGTGGTCTTATATTTGTGTTTATGTTTACATTAAATATTTTGAAAAATATTCTAGAAAGAGAGTACGAGTATATCAAAGTACCTACTTGTAGTACAAAATGAATGAATAATTTGTAAAAAAAATCTAAATGTATATAAGGATAAAAGCGTAAATAGTCTAGTCATATTATTTCCGCCCGTAGCCGTCTCTTAATGAAAGATGGCAGTCATCGTGTGTGACGAAAGGGATACCTCCGTCATAAAGTTGTTATACAAATACGTACAGTTAAAATCTCACCGTTGCCGGGTAGCTCTACATAGTCAGAATCAGGACCTTTAACTTCTCAGGTTTGGTTGCTATGCGTTCAAACTTATCTTCAATCCAACAAATAAAATATTATTCCAGATATAATATTAAACATATATTATCCCCTATCGAGTTACAACATGCTAACACACAAAAATGTTATAAAAATTCTTAAACTAAAAATCTTAGAAGTGTCATTGGTAATATAATTCTGTAGTGGTTAAAAAAAATGGAAATGCTCGTTGAAATTAATTAGCACCTGGCAGGTATGAAAAAAGGAGAGTAGTTATATGGAATTTAATTATTCTGATTGCTTTAAAATTAAATGTAAATTAAATTAAATCATATGTAAGAAATATCTTATACTACGTAAATTACAATTTTCTTGGAGCTGGAGTTATGAAAACAGTTACACAGGGTATCTGGTGATGTGGATGTGCCACTTTGGAGATAGAGTGTTGAAGCATCCCTCGGTGGTATATTGTTATTTAAGGTATTAACGTAATCAACTGGGCCACTACCAGTGAAAATTAAAACTTTAAAAGGGAATGGCACAGTTGATTTTGTTGATTGTTTTATGCGAGCACTTTAACAGGATTAATTAGATTGTTTGAAGCTTTATGTTGAAGATGAGATATAAAATTGTTTGGTGTAAAAATGTTTTATAGTTTTTTAGATATTCACTTTTTAAATGTTCCGTGGCCAAGAAATACCAGCGGGGTCTTGTTATCAATTAAATTCTTTATTTTCACAGGTATTTACTCTTTAGATATTCTAGCGGAGTCGTTGTAATCAATTTAATTATTTGTTTTCAAAAGTATTCACTGTTTAGATGATTATCGTGGAAAAATCCAATACGGGAGATAAGATCACGCGTGCACGACTGTATACCGGTCCGATTGCTACTGGTATTACACACTTATTTGAGTTTTACAGAAAATTTACTTTCGGAAGTTTTACGAGGATCAGAAAATTTATCAACACCACCTATTAATAGTCCGGCGACAATAGGGATCAGGATCATTTCCGCTGTTGCGAAGCGAATACCGTTTGCCTCGCAACCTAGATAATGACTGGCGTTTTGAAATGCAGCACGTGAATATATTTAAATTTGCAATTGGGTATACGCATTCATCGCTGGTGGGGTTGTTTAACGCGTGGTAAAAGCGCCCTAATTTATTTCAAATACTCCGTAGTCAAGGGTACAAATCACCAGACAAGGGATATGTGAACACTTTCGGCGCGCAAAGTATTTATTCTCCATCGTGAGAGAAATTGTACTGTATGAGTCTTTAAAGAAGTAAAATTGATTTTTTAATATTTGTTTGGAAAAGATTTTAAAAATAAGCATGTTTTATATATATATACAACACGTGGCAATCTTCACTTTGAACGCTGTGGCTCAAAATAATTCGATGGAACTTCAACCAAACCAATAAAATTCTTAAAACAGCCATTTACTATGAAAATAGTATTTGAACTTCTTTAAATTGTTTAATTAAATTTTTTCATTGTTTTGCTGTCTTTATAACAAATAATAATAATAATAATGTGTTTATTCCAGCGTGATCAGGTTTTTTTTAACCCGATTCGCCATAAAGATAATACATATTATGTTATACATTAAAGGTTATGAAATAAATATAATGCTATGAAAAATAAAACCAAGGAAAATATTAATAAATAAATAAAGTTAATAAAAAGTAAAAAGTTCACACACAAAATATAAATATTACATATATAACTACTTCAGTCACGGCCATTGTTGTATATGTAGCTATTCTATAGGCGCTGCCATTCTCTGGTCAGGGAACCAGCTTTCCACGAGAGCGCCGCTTGCACTAGAGAGTTGGTGCTGAGCTCCAGCCGCAGCTTTACGCCAGCAACTGGATTTCTCAGAAGCGGAACGAATCCATGTATACGGCCTTTTCAAAAACTATTCGTTTTCTTGTAGTGATGAAATAAACCGATGCTTTCATTGTATTGAGATGCACCTCATTAAAAATATCTGGTATTATCTTATCGTGTTTCTTTCCGTGGACACGGGCCTTATGGAACTGAAAACAGATTGGAATGAAAACGTTTCTTAGACGTAGAAAAAACTAATGAAAAACTGAACTGAAATGTGAACTGATGATTTTTCTTATTCACCTAAAGTAAGTAGCGCTATAAAAGTAAACGCTAACAGATGTAAATTGAACTAAAATTAAATACAGTTGGCTATTGGGGCGGTGGGGCACGTAGGAGTGGGAGTGACTTTATTGTTTCTAGGAAACATTGATAATAGCGGCAAAGGATTTGAAAATATGATATTGTTCGAAACTAGTGATATAACTCAAAAAAATGTGTGTGTAGTACAAAGTGAAAGTAAGAATATATTATGTATAAAATAATATGTTTTTTAAATATATATAATATTTTATTAATTTACTGAAGAACTCCTAACAATAGAGACATCTCTTTTTATATTTAAAATATTTTTTTAAAATTTAAAATAATTTTAATAGGTTTTTCAAATGTCAAATCACGTTTTTAATAATATTAGTTAAATTCCATCTTGTTGAATTAACTTTATTAACCAAAAGTTGTATTTGAAACACCAAACATAAAATATTTATGGAACACAAATTTATTTTAGATTGGCATCCTTAAATATTAATCTCCGGTTTATCTTGGTAGATTGATATATCTCATCCATCATTTTTTAATATTTTTAAAAGATTTTCGTAAGATATTAATATTTAAGTTTCCACTTACTTATACATTAGTTAAAATGATAGATTATGCCAAACTGTCGTTTAACGTGTCATGTAAATTTAATTACTCTTAAGTATTTAACGACTCTAAGAAGGATTCCCCTCCCTCTAAATATTAAATCGAATTATAATGTATAATTTTAATGCATATTAATGATTTTTATACATTGAGAATAAATTCTGTACTAAATATTGTAAAACTGTGGAGCCGGAGCTGCACACCTCCATCGGCTAGTTCAGTGGCAAGCATGAGATGTGGATCCCACTGAGTCAAACCTTTCAGAACTCCTTACCTTTCCAACGATTCCCAAATCTTCATTCATACCTCGAGGCAAAAGAAGAATAATTAGAAGTTACAAAATGATAAAGGTGGTTTATCATAATAAATAAAAACTTGATTGTCAAATTACAACTTTAATACTGTAAATTTTACTTAGATAACAAGGATGAAATTGGGACAATTTTACATGAGAAAAATTACATCTACTGAAGATACTAACATATAAAAAAAACAGGTACAACATTATTTACAGACCATGATCTTCCTTAGTTAGTTGCATCTTCTTAGGTCTCGCCGAGGTACAGAACTCAGCGCGACTCGACATTTTGTTCCGTTCCGTCAGGCTAAATCCATCTCCAGCTCGAGATATTTCACTGTCTAGCCGGGTAGGACCAATCTCTCTGCCAAGTCTGACACAATCCAAATTCGGGTGACAATACCCATCCAAAAAGAAGAAGACTCTGGCAGGCATCAATCCTTTGCCAAGGTCGATGGCACACAACCTATCATATTGCCAACATAGATTTGCTCAGCACACAGCCTAACAATAACTTTCAGTCCGAGTAGCAGGCGTCTTTTCAAATTTTAAAATAACAGATTTTTTTATGTCATTGATTGGTAATCACTTTTGTATAATAACCGTTTCCTGTGCAAATTTACCTACCGGGGCGAGTACTATAGTGTAACGTTATAACATATTTCGCAAAATATGATGTTAATATTATATGTATGACATCAATATTCTTACTTTTCTAACTAAGATAAGTGCTTGTGCTATAAAAATATAAAAATAGGACTAACTTACTGGTCTCCTAGAATGATTATTAGGCGAGTGTCTTAACTGCTACATCAACAAGCACATCGTACGAATTTGTAATATTTATATAGTATTAAGACTGATCAGATTAGAAATTAACAGATTATCTTTGGATATGTAACCACTTGCTCGCCTTCAGAAACTAAAGGTTGTCCAAAGTGGACATCACTATTGCCGTGACGTATGATCATATGGAAGCTTCCAGAAACTCGCAAAGACGGTATTGTTCAGCGGTCCGCAAGGGCACAGCGGAGTGGGCAGGCCAAAGTTGAGATAGCTTGACGATGCGGTAGTAGACTGCCTTGCTCTGAGGATGATAAACTTGAAAAGGGATGCCACAAAACTAGAAAATGATGACAAATTTCTTAATATCCACCCTAGGTTGTGCATTCGACAAAGATCCATGAGTTGAATTTTTAATAAAATCACATGTTTGTTGTGTGGTTATAATTTTGGAACATTTTTTTTGTAATATAATTTAATATAAATTAAATTAATCAATTAGAGAGACATATACAGGTGTAACAGTCCCAGTCCACAATAATTTATAGGTGGATACCTAACGTTAGTAATTACGAGCCGAAAGTGTTTTAAGGGACATGTGCCTAATTTCAACCATGTCAGAAATATAAGAATCTAAAAAAAAAAAACATAAATATGCAATTATTTCGAATAGTTGAAATATTTTATTGAATAAACATCAAAAAAACGTAATTAACGTAACTTCATTCATCATATGCAAACTATTAAAACTAATAGAAGCACATAAATTTTTATACTGCACGCTCATGCTGAATACACTGCTCACAGTGTGGTCTACCATACATAAAAATTGAGATGACATGCCAAATATTGTATAAAATAAATTATACGACATCTGTTGTACACATTAATTTGTTCCAAGCACAAAACTCTAAAGCTTCAAGGCGCACCCATAGACGTAAAATTAGTGATGTGATGTTGCTTCGTGACGTGTTATTATCCAATCTGGATAAGCCAAAATTACTGTAAGCAATCAACATTAGGGTTCCAATCCGGTTCACCAAAAGTAATAATCTGTTGCGTAATCACTCAATTTGGCTTAATATAATATTTACTTTAGAATTGATATACCTTCTAACAGGTTATGCAAGTATTTTAATTTTAATAAATTTTCAGAAGAGTGTGGCTTTCTATCCTCTCTGCCCACCCTCACGAGGAAATGACACTATAGTAAATTTGTGTATTTTTTATTAGAAAATATAATGAGATATAATACATTTTTAAACATAATCAGTAATTATATATACCTATATTTCTTTTTAGATTTTTTTCTTCTCTATGAGAGTCGAGACTAGAGAAGAAGTATATAATTTATGTGTCTGCTAGTCTGTGTACATATTATTTGATTTCAGATACAAATTTATAATAGTCTGTAATTTTTCTAATTGCGAAGGGGAGATTATTAAAGAATTTGATACCTTGATAAATATAGTGATTTTGGTTTGTGGTATATTTAAGTTTTGAAATATAAATTTGGTCTCTAAATCTTGTAGATCGGAAGTTGCTTCTAATATTTTATATATTTTTTAAATTTGAATTATTGTTTTTTTTTTTTGTATATGTCTATTATTTTTGGTTCTTTGAATTCTCTTAAAGAGTTAAGAGACACTTGGATAGTCATTTTTTTTTTAGAATTACGTTTATCATTTTTTGAGTAATTTATAAATGTGATGTGATAGTTAATTAGTTACGTTGTACTGATTGCTCGTATTTGTCTGAAGTATGTGTCAATATAATTTTTCTCTTCAAAATTTTGCTCTTTTGTGGGTGGAAGAGGATGCATGGACCGGATCTTTTCTCTACGAGTGATGACGAGAAAGTTTTTGGCGAAATGCCAAAAATTTTTTTGTGCGTTCGTAGATCTGCAAAAGGCGTATGATAAGAGTTATAAGAGAAATGGTTTAGAAGGTACTCTCTAATTACAAGGTGAATAGAAAACTTATAAACACAAAAGCATCCATATGTGAAAGAAGTTCTGCGTGTGTAAGTATCAATGGGTCATTCACATCAGGGTTTGTTATTACAAAAGTTGTCAAGCAGGGTTGTGTAATGTCAACATGGCTGTTCAACTTGTATATGGATAATTGTGTGAAAGAACTAGAATATATGAATGTAAGAGCGAAAATGGCTGTATGCTTTTTATTGTACGTCGATCATGCAGTATTAATGACGAATAATGAACAAGAAATACTGAGGCTAGTGAGTAGAATGTACGATGTATGCAAGGAAAGCCACCTTATTATGAATGTCAACAAGTCGAAAGTAATGGTATTCGAGAAAGAGGAAAGCAAGACAACGTGTAAAATACTTGTATGTAATGAATATTTGGAACAAGTAGATGAGTTTGTGTGTTTGGGAAGTACGTTCGATAGAAACGGAAAGATAGAGAAAGATATCGAAAAAAGGGTGACTGAAGGGAATAAAGTGAGCGCCGCTTTGAATGGAATTATATCGCTTATGGGAACTTGTCAACTGAGGCAAGACTAGCGGTTCACAATAGAGTAGTGGTACCAAAACTTATGTATGGAAGTGAGGCCTGGAGCTGGCAGAAGAAGAACGAAAGTAGACTGAATGTAGTGGAAATGAGATCACATAGGCATATATGTGGTAGATTCATTTATGACAGAGTAAAGAATGAAGAAATAAAGAAAGAATGTAAAGCTGATCTTAGTATAGTGAGTAAGTTTAATAAATGGTCACTTAGGTGATTTGGTCAAATGGAACGAATGAATAAGGAAAGAATGGTAAGAATATGACGCAAGTTTTGATGCCACCATAAGTAGAGAACGTCCGCGAAAGCCTTGGCACGACCAGGTAAACCAAATACTAGAGGATGGTCCTGTTAGAAGCCTCAATAATCATCGAGCTTGTATGAGAAGATGTATGAATGTGGATGAGGTGAAAATTGTGTGGCAGTCGGAAGAGTGTGACGCTCTATCCTCTCTATCTACTATCTAGTTAGTAAGTAAAATATTCGTAACCGTCTATTTAATTATAAATTAATATAATTTTTAAAAAATCTGACACATTGATACAATATGTTCTGAATAATTACAACTTCACAATAAGAATGTGTTCTCCTTAATAATATAAGTTGTACTAATATGTCCAAAATTTAATAAAAATAAATTGATAATTCTGGCGTCTGCTATTGGCTTACTCAAAGGTATTTGAGATTCCGTAAAAACAATCTAGATGGCTTTCAAATAATGGAACGACAGATGTATTAATTTGAAAAAGTGTAACATATAGGTACGAAAATTTGTCATGAAAAATACTGGCGCTATAACACAATTGGTAGTGTACTTCCCCGGATTGGAAATAGAGATCCAGGTTCGAATCCCGATAGCGCAAAAACAATATTTTTGGACAAAATTGATTTTATATGTATA
This sequence comes from Eubasilissa splendida, assembly GCA_031772225.1. Lineage (NCBI taxonomy): Eukaryota > Metazoa > Arthropoda > Insecta > Trichoptera > Phryganeidae > Eubasilissa > Eubasilissa splendida. Next base: position 22,513,183 of record CM062855.1, on the reverse strand, counting down.
TATTATATTATTAATTTTTTTTATTAAATTCCTAAATTAAACCGTAATATGTTGAAATTTTATTAATATTAATACCATGTCGTAATTTATACACGAATAAAAAATCTTCAACTTGTCATTAGTGAAGTTTTCCTGTAACAATATAGATAAATATACACAAAATATTTTAAAATAATAAATTACAGGAATAATGTTTAGAGATAAATTTATATACGTTTATAAGATTAATGAATATGTTGTACAATGATTGCTTTGGAAAATGATACATAAAGACTACGTGTGTGGATAATAATATTACTTGTTTGAAATAATTGAAACCGTCCGCAGTCCCTTAACTCGGTTTCCATTGAAATAGTTTGGAAGGAAAATGAATATGAGGACAATATTTCATCCCGGCGTCGGAGCCAGATATGTACGTGGTTCTTTTTCTCGGCGTAGACTCGTGAAAGATTACCCAATCTTATCCGCAATATTACGAATGAAGGCTTCATGTTGTTATACAACATGCTACATTATTTTACATTACGTAAGACAATGTAAATTTTACCTCTGTGCGTTTCTGTGGCAGCCCTATCTATACTCTTTACATTTGGGAATTTAAAGTTTTGCGAGAAGAAATCTGCCATTCCAAGTATGTTCTCGATTTAGTAACATGGACGAACTGAACCGTAAGTTTATTTTTAGTCGTCACTCTTAAGATAAGAGAGGTGAAAAGTTCAAAGAAATGGTATTGTGAGAATGGGTATTTGAAAACTAATTCGTATCAGATAAGCAAAGACTCTGGGAAATGTTTAATACTTCTGTAGATACACTCATAATTGTTTAGAGCATGAACGTTGTGAATATAATTGACTCACGGTGGTTTAAAAACATACTTAATAAAATATGAAATAATATATTTATTTACCTATATAAGGCATTTATATAATTAAGATTAGACTGTGCCTGTCCCACTAGAATAATTTATATAGTTTATAAGCAGGTAATAAGTATACTAATATAATAATGAACTATCAGTCACCTTCACATATAAGTTAAGATACGGTATATGTATATATATATATTAAATACAAGGTAGATATTTAATATATTATTAGAAAGAGATTTACAATATTGATCAATGTGTTTAGGTAAAAGCACCAACAGATCCACTAATATTGCGAATCGAAGTTTTTATTTCGGGATAACTTATTTGCATTAAATTTTCAAGCATCCTATTAAAAACTTTACATAAAAATATTTGAAATTCCTTTAGCCACATGTTGTATGTATTCTTCGGGTTTTGTAAGTTATACATATTTGTGCATGCGACAATTATATTTTGAGTTGCTTTAAGATGTGTCGGTTTGTATTTTTATATATGTTGTTTAAAGTAGAATTAGTATATATTTGTCTTGCATTAAAGACCAAATTTTTTGAATAAATATTTTTTCTGTCCTCGTTGTGATTACGGTTAATTCTCCTCTATTTATATCTCTAATACACATATACATACATATACAATAATGTTACATGTATAAAAAATCATCATTGTTCATTGACAATCTATCATTAGTCAAAGCCTTCAATTTATGAGACTCGATGGAAGAATAACATTTTTCACTAGAGTTGAAATGGATGGCAGACTGGAATCTGACAGCATAGTGGAATCTGACGGCACAGTGGAATTTGATCGCAGACCGAAATCTGATGGCACAGTGGAATCTGACGGCATAGTGAAATCTGATGGCAGAGTGAAATCTGATGGCAGAATGGAATCTGATTCTGAGGAATCTGACAGTTGAAACGGGCAGTGGAAATTAGTGGGAGAAATGAATTGCGTAGTAAAGTGGAAAATTATTTATTTATTTTCTTAAAATAGTGCATATATTTGATAAATATATACTAGGTACATCATAAATTATTAGGAGAACACATTCTTATTGTGAAATTGTAATTATTCAGAACATAGGTCTGTGATATTTTAAATATGAAAATTGTCGCTAAAAATATTGTCGCTGTAGCATAGTTGGATAATGCACCTTCGCCGGTTAGGAAAGAGATCCAGGTTCGAATCCCGGTGGCACAACAACAATATTTTTCGATAAAATTGATTTTGTATGTATATCTTTCTAATTAATATATTTAATTCATATTTAAAACATCATAAATTCTTGAGATGCCATTGGCAGTTTCATTATATTTCACTTTCATATCGATTTCTGATTACTGAAATGTTTCCAATGAGGATTTTAAAAATAAATAACATTAAAATATATTATACGAGTATTAGAAGATCATCATATTGAGTTCATTCAATATTGTACTGATCCAAATGTACCTATTACCTCTCAATTATTTTCATAGTTTTATTTTGCAGTACGTATAATTGTTATAAATCTTCCCTACCTAAGAATAAAATGCTGCTACTGTTGTTTATATGAGGAGCAAAACAATAGTTGTATACTACTTTACATGGTCTACTAATCTAAATACGAACCTTCCAATCCCTTGCAAAAGTAAGATTTTTTAAGCAATCGTTTAGTGGCGTATTTTGAATTTTGCGTAAAGATTAATCTAAAACTTTTTATGACTCCCAAATATTTAATTTTAGTTACTTCTTTCAAACGTTTCATATGTATGAAAATTGCTGGCTTAACTGTTATTGTTTTAATTATTAACAGTTTATTAACTTTGTTTTATAAACCACTGAGTTAATTACATTCAACCGATTTCGAAAAAATACCACTTCTTTCATCAGTATTTGCTTGAAATGTTAAAAATGTAATTGTTTTTTTTCCCAGTATTCTTGAATTTTGTTTTATTTTTAAATTATTATCAGTTAAATCTTCTTCAGTTGTTTAAGTTATAGTTCAATTTATTTTACCAATGTAGACTTAAAAAAATGTTAAGTAATCGGTTGATTAATTCATTATATCTACTGAAACTAATTCAAATTACTTTTTGATTTAGTACTACTAATAATAAATACAATGTTTACCAAAAAAATAAGTTTGTCTGAGAATATACATTGATAATTAGAAATGACGAAGTACTGACAGCAAAAATAAGAAGCAAGTGGGTAAACATCACTTTGATCTAGTTGAAAGCTTTAAATATCTTTAAGTGAATGTCAACAACTCGAACACAATGAAAATTGAGTTAAAAGCAAGCTTGACCCAAGCTTACAAATGTTTGTACGCTCTTTACCAAAAAATTAAAAATTCATTAAAAAAAGAGTGGAAGGTACTCCATCAGAACAAAAAGGTCCAAAAAACGCCTCTTCCAAAGCACCTCCATACGGAACCACATCAGCAAACCCAATTAGACGCGGCAATGGAGAAGACTATAGGGGGGTAACAATATTAAGAAACATGCAAGAAAATTTGACGCTCATGATTTGAGAAATACCTGTGAAGATAGATGGACAGCACTATCGAAAACTCCTACTTAAGAAGGCAAACATGATAATAAATAATATATTTTTTTAAATAATCACACATTTTTGTTGTAAAGCTGCGCAATCGCAAGAAAATGTTCAAATTCTGGTAGCAACCAAATATTATTACAAAAAAGTTTTTCTGTACATCTTTTTAAGTGATTAATTTAATTCGTATTAAAAAATATTTTTCAAAAGGCGTGCAGTCGAGTATAGTCATCAGCATCATTATCATACATTTATATTCACAACTGGATGAAGGCCTCTCCGAGTATTTGCCACTCTTTTCTATCAATTATTATTCAATGCCGCGAATTTTTTTACTTCACCATTACAGCGGGTTTTGGGGAGGTCTGTCGCCCTCTTGATTCTCCTCGGGTGCCACTTAAAAACCACATTCGTCTAAGGATCGGTATCGGCATAATAATTAAATTTTAATTAATTGATATTTTTTCAAAAAAGTAGTTCAATCTACGATTCGTTACTTAGTTACTCTTCCTTGTCATTGTCCTAAAATCAGACCAAAGGATATTATTACAGATATTTTATTTATTAAGGAAAACACATTCTTATTGTGATCCCCATACGGCAGATCGAGGAAGTTTCAAACTTATTTAATTTCGTTTTGGTAAATTATTATTAAGTAGAACACATTCTTATTATGATGTTCTAATTATTCAGAGCATAGGTCTGTGATGTTTTAAATACTAATTTAATGTATTAATTATAAATATATACATATAAAATCAATTTTGTCGAAAAATATTGTTTTTGCGCTACCGGGATTCGAACCTGGATCTCTATTTCCAATCCGGGGAAGTACACTACCAATTGTGTTATAGCGCCAGTATTTTTCATGACAAATTTTCGAACCTATATGTTACACTTTTTCAAATTAATACATCTGTCGTTCTATTAATTGAAAGCCATCTACATTGTTTTTACGGAATCACAAATACCTTTGTGTAAACCGACTGCAGACGCCAGAATTATCAATTCATTTTTATTAAATTTTGGACACATTGATACAACTTATATTATTAAGGAAAACATATTGTGAAGTTGTAATTATTTTATTTGTCCAACTTTGTATTTATTGGTTGATTGATTTCTTATAATATATGTGTTATTCTTCCTTTCTTCTTCCACGACACTACATCCTAGGATGAGATTTGGTATCCTCCACAACTTTTCACCGACTATTCCACCACAGCGATTCTTCTACAGTTCCCGAACTTTTCCACCATACACCAGTCCTCTTTCATATACTCAACTTCCCAACTCTTCCTCATTCTATCTCTAGGTCATTTAACTTTGTCATGATCTTTGGTGTCCTGCCATCTGACATTCTTTCACAGATTCTTACGATTGTTTCTCGCTCAATTAAATTTTTGTACTCATGGTTCATTTTAATTCTGTGTGTTCCATTTTCTAGTGTAGGTTCATAAATTTGTCTTTGTATTTTACGTTCAAAACATTGTTAATTTATTTTATTCATCATGAGTTAGACCCCACGTTTTACATCCATAAGTGACGACTGTTATTATTATTGTTTTGTTTATTAGAAGTTTACTTCGTTCACTCGGTATTTTTGAGCCTAGCGATCGCTTACAAGCATACAATCATATATTTCCAGCTAGAAGGCAGATTTAAAAGTCGTGTGTTGTCTTATTTAGCGTGTTAGAGCCCAGATATGTAAAATTATCAAGCATGGTGTTTACATACACTACGAATTTTTCTACTTCCTTTTTCAGGGTGGTACACTGATCGATTATTCTTTTTCTTTGTTTAAATTGGCTCGTGATAACTAAACCATCAATATTGACGATATATTATAGTTAATTATTATAGTCCGTAATGTTAACATTATTAACTATTACGTTTAATGCCTGATTAAAGATCACGGTAAAGAATGCATCATCCTGTCTTACTCTTATTGTTATGAATTTCAACAATGTCTGTTAGCTCATTCTGAACATTTACCATTGCTTTAGATTCCGATATTGTGTATTATTTAAATGGATGTATATTATTTTTGTAGCTTGTTTGAAATTAATAAACAGCAACAATGCTTATATGTTACCAACAAAAAATAACCACCAAAAATTACGACGTCCGGAAAATTGAAGAAAAATTACTAATTAATTATATTCACAAAATTTTGAGTATGTCCAATTTTTTTTTCCAAGAACACACAATTACTGGATATTATCCCCCACAGGCATTGTCATCAAGACATATTATAGATGTCTCATAGAGACGAAGCCATTACTTTTATATGTGAAGTATGGAAGTCATGGGCATTACAGTGAAACAGGGTACAGTTGTCATTCAATTACATCCCGTGCTTCGACCAGTCCAGCGGTCCAAATAAACCACTAGTGCGTGCTTCGGTCGGTCGAAGTCTTAAGAAGATAACCTAGCTAAAAGAAAAATAACATCTGACCAAAAAGATAGCAAAATTAAAAAGGTTAGTGCAGTTCAAACATTATATGTGTGCTTATTGTTAATCAGAATCCTGGGTACCAGCTATCGAAGGCATTTACATAAATACTTCCCGTATAAAAATAATAGCTTCGTCTCTATGAGACATCTATATGTCTTGATTAATTAAATGTTTCGTGGTGTGTAATACTATGAACTGACGTAATTTAGAAGTTAATAAATTATATAATTATAAAATACCATCCGTTCCCTCCCGTATTGTTCTGAACAAAATTAGTCTTATAATCATTGACAATATGTTTTTGCACCAAAAAGCTTTGGTTGTAATTATTTTAGAGCAAATGAATGTCTTTAGACAAAGAAAAGTTGGAGACGGAAATATAACGAAGTTTCCCGGAACCATGGAATGGATTATTAGGATTTAAAATTTCTTAATTATCTTCATTATGTGGATTTAACGAAATCCAAATAAATCCGAGGTTGTAACGGTGTTATCAGAATTATTAATTAATCTTTTTCATTTTTCAAATAAGGATTTACATTTATTTACCATCGAATATTGAAAACACAAAATTTTATTCAAAGAACAAAGGAAGAAAAGATTTACTATTAAATTAAAATTTTAAACGATTTGGACACCTTCCTGCGAGTGAGTTGGAAAAATATTATATTTTAACATATTTAATTATTATTTCCATTATTATTCGGTAAAATTCTCTACAATGAAAATGCTTAGTGAATTTAATGGGTGGAAAATAAATTTGTTCACTCACCATCGCGTTTTAACAAAGAAAAAACTCATTTCCCTTTTTAATTTGCGTGCGGTAATAAAGTCGGGAAAATAAAAAAAATCTTCGGTTCAAAACTTTTCAAAAAGTTTTCATAAAAAATATTGGGCTTATCTGACAATTGTTAACGACCGTCCAAACTTTTAATAAAATCAAACTATTATTGAGTTTGCCTATTTAAATAAATGTGCTCCATTTTGAACAATTAAGTTAACATAAAATAATTTGATTCTACTAAAAGTGGTGATGAGATATTTTTTACTATTAACATATAGCTATTTATTTAATACTATCGGTCCGTGCTCGGCGATTCACGGGATTCAGGGAGGCGGAAGGACTAGAGTGCATTTATTTTACGCAGACCCTATCGAGGAACGATGTATGCATAACTGAGTCCAGGCAGTCTCTGCAGGGTGAGACGTCCGGTCCTAGAGTGTAACTGAGCAAATTAAAGAATGGAAAATTTCATGGAAAAACTGTTTTTCTAATTAAATTGTAAGGATATATATAAGGTATCCTGGAAGTAGTGTTTCCAAAGGAAAACCATCGATAACTGAGACCATAACTAGTAACCCATCATAGGTTTAATAAATTTCACACGATTTTTGAGATATTTAATGTCATTTCTAAAACTTTAAAAATATCACTTTCCGTTTATTGAATATTATTTCTGATAATTTTTTCTATGAAATATGTATCACTGTTTTTTAAAAACAGAAAAAGTTTTGTCAGGAAAAATGTGAATTTCCACCATTTAACATTTTTCAACAAAGTTTAAAGCACCGTGGTGTAAAAAGAAGTATCATCACCTAAGTATCCATTAGTTTGAAAATTTTTACATTTTATGCCAATTTAGAAACAGGAAAAAATATATATTTCTACTTAGAATTTTTTTTATTGCTATTTTAATGCCAAATGGGGCATTGTGTGAAAAAATTCAAGGTAATCTTTTTTTAAATTGCAGACCTCGCTTCTGGTGCAAATTTGCAATAATGGATTAAAATGTGCAGAAATTTAAAAAAATGCCCATTGTTTTATTAAAATTTTACAAAAAAAATGAACTTAAAAAAAAAAAATTATTATAGACCTATGATAGGTTATTCTGATAGAGCATGGTCTCAGCTAACGATGGTTATTATTTGGACCACTACCTACAGGACATTCTGTATATGTACTATTAGTCAATTATTTACAATTTGTTAATAAACCTAAAACTAAATACATATTTAATAAAATAATATTTTTTATTAATAAATGAATTTTAAAATACTAATTAAATATATTATTACAAAAATATACTTATAAAATCAATTTTATCGAAAAATAATTTTATAAAAGATATACATATAATATTGATTTTATATCTTTATAATTAATAAATTTAATTAGTATTTAAAATATCACAGATCTATGTTCTGAATAATTGCAACTTCACAATTAGAATGTTCTCCTTAATAAATGAGTTTTATGAAATTTCATAGATTATCAAAAACTAAACTTAACTTAACCTAACTTAAATTAAACTTAACTTATTGTCTTTGTCATATTATTATTATTATTGAAACGAAGGATAACAATTTAGAAGAGATTTTTTTCAAAACCGGCTGGTTATTCAAATAAAACTCACGCAGTTAATACAAAATCACATAATTAAAAATGACTTAATCACATTGCGGAAATATTTATTATTCTTCTATATTAATTCAAAACATGCATTTTAATTTTAATACGCACTGGTTATATTTATAACAAATACATCGCAGAGGATACGTTTGTAATACAAACATGTATATATTAAATATTTTAGTTTCCCCTCTACATACATCCAGTTTTATAATGTTCCTGTTTTTGAATTCACTTTATAAGGAAGGCTATGTCAACATCGTTAAAATAGTTACTAAACTTGCGATCTCATGAAGTACCACGATGTTGAATAATTATAATCTCGCTCGGAAACGGTAAAAAGCAAAGTTGAACGATTAAACGCGTCGAACGCTGAGGGACTCTGTAAATATATTGTGTTTAATTAGATTTAATGGAAAATGGCCATCTACATTTTGTTTAGAACGGCGTGAGCGATAGACTCCTTGTGTCCCTCTTTTGAAATTTATAAGCAGAATAGTTCCGTACAGAAAACAAGAAAACAAGGATGGTTCGCCAATCTCCGCTTCGCTCAACTGGTGATGATGATAATGAGGTCAGAAGAAATGAAACACACAAGTATGTTCTTTCTAGGGAGACTGCAGTTAGAGAATGAATTCCCGATCGCAGTGAACTAGCTTTTATATCACTTTGGACAATAACAGTAATCATTTAAAGAGTTAAGCATTCATGAGTGTATGATCATATTTAAAAACGTGATGTGCTGATTAGGCGAGTTTCAATAATTTTTATCGTCCATTTATTTCCACGAGGCACTAAAACAGGCGTCAGAAAGACGCTGTTGTAAACAGTGTCACTTATTGTGTGGAGCAGGCGCCGACTCTTCACTCGCACGCATTCTGGCGCCTATCCTATCATTTAAGATTTGTTTTTATTACTTTATGGTTACTTTGGCCACCTGTTTATCAAAACACCACATCACAGTTGTTCATTGATAAATTATTTTACACTTTGGCGCCTGGATTGCGGCCTTGGTTTGTTTGTTTTTAAACATTCCAGGAGAGGATAGCGTGGGAATTCAATCCTGTTCAATACAAGGATGTTTTGCAGACTGACGATGGATAATTTGTTATTAAGAGATATTGTTACAAAATTATTTTCTAATTAGACATGTAGTGGTTGTGGTTGTTGACTATGATTGACTAGTGAGGATCTTAATTGTGTGATCGTATTAGAAGGTTTTGTACGTAATACGTCGCAATATATATGGAGTGTTTAGAGCAAGTTACTTAAATAAAAGAAACTTACAAAAGTTGCCGTTATTGCGGGATGATTTACAATGGCAAGTGCGACTAATATAAAGTTAAATAAACGTATGAAATTGAAGACTGAAGTGGCTCGCTTGAAATGTCGATGAAAGAACGGTCTGCGAAAAAGTGGTCGGCTAGTTCTTAGGACTCGTCCATCACGATGTATTGACATGTGTTTATTGGTCAGTTCGCTTTGGCCCTATATGGCTGTAGTCCTTACATGGCCATGTCTGTGGGGCGTGTGCGGGATTACCAAAAACACATAATCTTAACTAACAACTGTCCTTTATTATTTGCCAATTTACATGCATTAAAAGTTTACCTTGAGTTTTTCTTTGATAAAACATATAACATGTACAGCTATATTTACAGATATATCAATAGCATAACTAAGACACTGGGGAGAATTGGGTTTTCACCATGACTGTTCTTCACCACGACTCCTGTCTGTAGAGATTCTTCTTCCAACCTGCTCCAGTCCTCGTTTACATAGTCAGCCCACCTCTTCCTTAGCCTATTTCTAGGTTGCTTTCACTGTGGTATTTTTGGTGTCCTGTCATCTAGCATTCCTTCAACATGACCAGCCCATCGCAGTTTTTAAGCTCTATATAATCTTTATTCTTAATCTTGCTTACTTAAATTTTCGAGCTCTTGGTTCATTTTTACTTTATCAGTTCCATTTTCTAGTGTAGGTCCATAATTTTTTCTTACTATTTTGCGTTCAAAAACTTCTAATTTGGTTTTTTCACCACGTTTTGCAATCATAAGTGACCACTGGTCTTGTTATTGTTTTATATATTATTTATACTTGCAGTTTGCTTTGTTTACTCAGTATTTTTGACCCCAGCAGTTGGTTTCAGGTATAAAATCTTTAATTTCCAGCTATGACGCAATTCAATATGGGAGTATGGGGTAATTAAAGGACTTACGATCTGTCTTCGGCTGAATTAAGTGATCACTTTATATATAATATATATAACGTTCACCAATTCGCTCCCCTTAATCTCCACATTTTATCAAATTTTTTAAAGTTATATATTTGTTTAATAACAGTCAGTGCCTTTGTAGATAAAAATCCAGTGATTGTGTGTTTTGGACACATTCAAATATTGCTCATATATTATTAAGTGCTAAAATGTACATGTATGTACGTTAACAGTTTCTTACTTCTACGTACCATATCAAAATTAGCAAAGCGTTCTTAACATTGCAAATACGGCGATAAATTGTAGAGGCAGGCCATTATGGCACGCTATAAACATATTTGTATATTAAAGCCAGACCGACTTTGCATTTAAGATCAGGAACCATGAAATATGAACCATGGAAGTAAAATATTGTATTCTTGATTTTATTTACTCACTTTAAAAATGTATTGATCTCGAATGCTAAACACAAAATAAAATAATAAATAAAAGTATCAATGTAAATCTTAACAATTCATTAATCCAAGTACTTTTATTTTGGTTATTTATTTATTCAATAAACTTATAATACATGATTGGTTGTTGATTCAACTATTCATGGAAAATATCCGGAATATACACATTATGAAGTAAAAAATAATAAATACAGTACATAAATATATAAAAATTTAATAAAACGTATAAGTAATAAATAAAGAAAATGTAAATGTAAAAATGTATTTACACTGCAACTTTTTTTTGTTATTGTTTGAATTTAGTATTGTTCATGAAGATAACCTCAAAACAAATAATTTTATGGAAACATGACACATTATTGAAATTTATTTATTTCAAATTAGTGCTTTGCCATTATCCCAATCGATGAAGGGCAATATGGCAGAGCTTTCATTGGATTACTTCATTCTAATGCTCTCACGTTTGAGCTTATCTTAATCTTTCAGATTATCAGTAAGAACGTGTTTATGTAAATGCCTTCGATAGCTCGTTCTCAGGATTCCGATTAACAATAAGCAAACATGGTATATGAACTGCATTAACGTTTACTTTTGCTGTCTTTCTGGTCCGATGATGTTTTTCTTTTAGCTGGGTTGCCTTATTTAGATATTGACCGACCGAAGCGCGCACTGGTGGTTTATTTGGACCGCTGAACTGGTCGAAGCACCGTCTTCTTAACTTTCCGAAAAAAAGGCGGCAATACTCACACACATGTACATTATTATAAACCAAGAAATCCAGTAGTGCCAATCGAAATAACAAGGCGCATAAACAGAAAGTCTGTAGTTTATTTATTACATTTGTTTGTTTGTTTGTTCAGCTGAACGGTATTCGCACGCTTTTTTTTTTACTGTCTCAATTATTTTAGAGTTCTGATAAGATACATCTTGTAAGTGTGGAGCTGGAAATAATTTATTTTAATAGTACAGCTAATCTTATTAAGAATTTTTTTGAATTAACCAAATATCGATACAGAAAAATATCTATCAGCGGAGTACAATTTTTCTGGTTAGCGATAGATTTATGGCACGCAATCTTTTAATGTAATCTTAAAATACCGCTCCATAAAGTTGTTGTTGACAAAGCAGTGGCCTATAAGCTGGCAGTAAAATATTTACAGCATTCTAGATATACAGAGAAAGGATATGTATATATGTGGGTCCAGAATAGGTACATCTCAGAAAACTACACATTCCTCTGTAAAGTAAGCGAATTGGATACATTCGGAATGGAACGGTTGAACGTTATGTTAACACCAAATTGTGATTGAAGGGAGGTGGTAAATAAAGTACCGATATTTTTTCTAGGCAAAGTATATCATTTTCTGTTATGCGGGGTGGATGCCGGCGACATTGACATATATGACAATATATTTTGTTCGTCAAATTTAGCATGCAATTTTTTTTTATGGATCAATAAATTATGTCTTTCATAATTATAATTAATTTAATACAAATCAAATTAATCAATTAGAAAGATATACAGAAAAAATTTTTTTAGTTGCTACCCAGATTCGAACCTAGACTTCTTCCTATCCGGGGAAAGCGCGGTGTACCATTTTTGCAATAGCAAACGAATACGTTTTCGACAAATTTTCAACTTATATTCTGTTATATTTCCAATTGACACGTATATTACAATGAATCTCAAATACCGTTAATTGAAATACGCTAGGAAAGTCAAAATTAAATTATTTTTATTAGTTAACTTTGTTTTATTAACCACTACCACATTAATATTTTTTAGTTAGTATTGACATCCTGAAGAAGAAAATGGTATTTTTCGAAACCAATAGATGTATTTAAACTCAATAAGTGGATAATAAAACAAAGTTAACAAATAAAAATAATGATTTTTAACAATAAAGTTAATTTTGCTAATTTTAAAAGTAGAATTAAATTAATAAATTTTAATAAATTCGGATAAATTTTGGTACATTTTATATATTTTTAAGATAAATAGTTTTTTTCTATACATCCTTCTAATTGATTAATTTAATTTGTGTTAAAAATACCACAGAACTATGTTCTGAAAAATGCAACTACCCAACAAAAATATGAGCTTCTTAAAAATATAATTAATTTAATAACAATAAATAATTATGTATACATATTTTTTTTTATAATACTTAAACAGTTGTTAATAATAATAATGCTTATCGCTGGAAAGATTTTTTATCAAGGTGGGCTATTGTTTAAAAGTTTTTCGTGTTTATTAATATTTCTAAGAAAAAGTGATAACTTTTTGGATTGAGGATTTTTTATAAAGTCGTTAGTCGTTAGTTTCCTTTTTATAATCTTGTTGTATAACCCTTTATCTATTGTATAATAGCTACAGTAGTATGTGTACAAAAATATTGTTAAATAAAACACAATCACGAATTTGATCAAATACCAACCGGTTTCGCTAAGCTCAAGCTTCATCAGCGAGTATTTAAAACTAACAATACATACATAAAGATGGAGACAGACTATAAAATTACATGTGAAAGAGAAAGACATAATACATATACATTTAGACAGAACGTCAAGGGAGGGGAAAGTATAATGTCGATGGATATTAAATTGATTTCAAAGGAAACATACCAAATATGGGGCTAATGGATAAATTTATTTGACTATAAAAAACTACACTACCACTATTCAATGCCTTTTTATCTCAAGAGCCTCTAAATTGTCCAACTGAAGGCCAAACCCGTTTTTATGGATGTGCTATAAGTCTTTTTCAATAATATGGTTGGAAAATTCTGAAAAACCATTACTGTTTAAACATTTTAGATGCTCCTTGGCACGAATATTGATATTACGAGCAATTTTGTCTATGTAGAATGAGGGACAGTTATCACAAGTATATATATATATACAAACTTTTGGTTAGTTAATTTGACATCTTGAAGAAAAAAACAGTATTTTATGAAACCGGTTGGTGTATTAATTAATTAAGTGGTTAAAAAAATAGTGTTAATATGTAATATAAAAAAAAATTGGAAAATCATATTTTATTTTAAAATTACGATTTCTGAGATGGTAATTCTATGACACTAAAAACAAATTGGGAAAAATTACTCAGAAATCAGAATCAACGTATCGAAATAACATCTCATTACTGGACTCAAACCCAGAATCTTCTATTATCTATTAAAGTTGTCCTATAACCGATTAACCATACATTTGCTAAATAAGGAATATTTTTCGTGTATTATTAATATACTAAAACAGCATGTCCTAATTATAACTTGCTGTGAAACAGTTTATTTCCAATGATGAACACAACATCCAGGGCGGATAATATTAATATTTTTTCGTACTTTTTTTAATTCATTTTCATCGGGATTCAAATCTGTGATCCACGGATCAGTTACCCGAATTCATGGGTTATATTTGCGTTCATAATTCTGTATATTATTATACACGTACCTATTCATATACGTGATATTAAAATATGTTAACTTTTAAATCAATGAATGAATAAAAGAAATTAAAAACTTGTATATTAACTTTAAATCTTCCGTAAAACCAAGTTGTTGCTTATATTTAAAATGTATTTGCTCCAGATCCATTGTTATGTAACATGCTTCCATTTAGTTCGAGCATTAATGATAATATGAGGAAGTCTGAACCTTCGCATAAAATATAATAATGTAATAAATGAAATTTTTTTTTTTAATTGCTCGCTGCTCTTGGGCGATTATTTTTCACAAAAATTCTAATTATCCTTTCATTAGAATTATTTATAAATCTATATTGGCTAAACATAATATTTAGACTAGGATTCACGAGTTTTTTTTAGCATTTGGAACTAATATACTTAGATAGGTTTTCTCGCGAAATAGCTCTAATTAAAAAATATTAAAATAGGGTTGTGATTAGTCCAGTTATTTTTCACAAATGTGTGTATACCATAATGCCCTATACTATAAATATAAAAATTACGGTATGGTATGGACTCATAAATAAGTTTTCTGAAAGGACTTCTTTATTGTATTAATATGTGTGTCAATGTAAGGTCTTTCCTTATTAATGTAAGTAGCTATGTGGGAAGAGGAGTTTCATATATCTCATATAACCAAGTATGATTATGAGAGTAGTATCAAAGTAGATAGCTCTCTCGAATAAAAATATAATTATGTAAAATAGCGTATATTTAATAATTTAAACATATATGACACAGATCAAAGGTAGGTAAGCTAAACGTAATTTATCATCTTGAAACTTACAACTAGAGATGGAATGGTGAGGTGATTACTTAATACTTAATAACAAATCTCGCAGAGGTCCACCCTTTAAAATTGACATAAAACGGTTATAATTGTCAAGGCGCATAGCTGTGCTTGGTACTCCATAAATACTATTTCAATACCAATGATTTTAGGATCACTTCTAATATCAGAAGAAAGTTAAATATCTGTTATTTATACATTTACACAGAGTTAAAATCAGCAGAAAGTATCCGGGATGAGTAGGTTAAGTTTGGGATCAGGTAGCTCATCAGCACGAGGTCAGAACGCAGGCTGGCGGCTGATGAATACGCATTTCGCCGAGGATATGACGAGAGATGGAAAGGAGACGGATTCTAGGTCTGCTGGTATGACTACGCTTGAAGTAGCTAGGGATCGACCAATGCTCGCAGCGCGTGAATCTTCCAGTAAGAAATAAATGCTCAGCTCGGAACACAGCCGTAGAGATAGATATTGTAGAAAGACGTCATCGAAAAAAAAATTCTGGACAAACGGGTTTAAAGCGACCACGAGTGCAGATCAGCGTCAACCAAGGCGATGAATGACAATATCGGTCGATAACTGCGAAGATATATTCAGTATAACGATTGCGCAATATTGATGACGCAGGATATTTGATTTTGTAGATTATAACTGACAGTTAAATAGGAACAAGACGGTAAACTGGATAACGGCCTAAATCGGCACGCATGGAACTTGTTAAAAGCAGAGATTTGATGCGACGTCCTAGATGATACGGGCCGGAGCTCACACGTTTTATTGGACCTAAGGGTGCGTGATTATTGATTCATTCAAACGATCGATTCGAGCGCTACAAGATGAGTTCGTGTTTATTCGGTAAAACAGGATTCCCGAAGGTAGATACGCGCTCCTCCAACATAGGCCAGGGGTAACTATAATGCGCGGGAGATAGGTCTAGGAGAATTCAAATTGAAATGAGTGAGAGTGTATACACTATTTGTTTCTTCCGGTTTAAATACGTGTAAGCAAATAAACGATATTTACTTTTGAAATAATTCTTTGACATACTGTGGTCGTTTCCTGGGAGCTACAGTCCAAACGTCAGGAATGCACACTTGTGGGAGATATTTTGGATATTTTAAAACAACAAATTTTGGTCTTGACTAATGTAGGAAGACTGAGAAAATTATTACGAACTTTTTTGTATGCGAACCGCGCGATTTTAATATGCCAAGGATTTCTGAAATAAAGATACATTTTTATAGATTAGTTTATAGAAAAAAAAATACAATAGCATGCACACATAGAAGGTTTTCTTTACAGTTTTGACTATGAATGAAGGGATCATTGTTGTAGAATAAAAGTAATATATTTGTGAGAAAAATCTTTATTATGAATATAACAAGATTTTTATTTCATAAATTTATTGTTTTTAATATTTTGTACTAAATAATTGATTCTTTCATTCATAAGATTCTTAAAATAAAATTGAATCATACCCGTCTGTGTGTGCAATTACAGAACACACTTTAGGAGGTAATCTTCAAAATTCGTCGAACTCAAATTTAATATTTTTCTGGAAATGCTAGAACACTCTCTTGAGAGCATTTACTACTCTCTTGAGAGTATTTGATATTATGTGACATTCAAATATAGCTAAATTCAACGTCAAATTACATTAAAAACCCTCCTAATGTAAGACTAATTATCAAAATTTAGACAGATTTTAACCAATTGCGTCATCGCAAAGACAGAAGCCAACACGTTGAATCCCACATGTTCTTATTTCGTTACTAAAAAAGTGAACACTTACTTACCATTACACCGTTTCACCGCGGGGGTAGGTAGAGAGGATAAAGTGCCACATCCTTCTGTCCTGACCCACAATTTTCGCCATATCCACATTCATACATCATCTTATACAAGTTCGCCGGTTATTATGGCTTCTAACAGGACATTCTTCCAGTATCTGGTTTACCTGATCATGCCAATACCTTGGCAGGCGTCCTCTATTTCTGGTACCATTAATACTTGCGTCATATATCTTTCATTTTCTCCTTATTCATCCGTTCCATATGACCAAATCACCTACGTGATCCTTTCTAAATCTTACTCAACATACTAAGATTAGCTTTACATTCTTTCCTTATTTCTTTACTCTGTAATAAATAGATTTGCCACATATACGCCTAAGTGATCTCATTTCCACTGCATTTCGTTCCTCTTCTGCCAGCTCCAGGCCTCACTCTCATACATCCGTGTCGGTACCATGACTCCATTGTGAACCGTTAGTCTTACCTAAAACGTGAATATATCTTAAATAAAGAAATGCACTTAGTTGAATTTTTTTACAATGCAGGATATTCAAGATTGCTTAGAGCACGCGTCGTAATTTGTTCCACCTCCGCTCGTGATCCCAATAGTGATTCTTCATATCTTTCATGATTTGAAGGAATAGATAATAGTCACTGGGCTAAATCCGGTAAATAAGATGGGCGTTCCAACATTGTGACTTGAATTTTCGATAGCGAAAAAGTTCTTCACAAAAATGGCCTTATGCTAGAGCATTGTCTAGATACAATATCTAGCTTTCATTCGCAATTCAGGCTGGGCATGCCTCACTCGCGCTCGTAACTGTTTCAATACCTCCAGGTAGAATGCTGCATTAACGGTGTGTCCTTCGAGATCAAATTACAGTGTCATTCCGCCGCCAGACCGTTACCGATATCACAGTGTTGCCACGTAATGCTGGAAAAGTATTCTGTGAACTTTATTATCATTTCTCTTATATAGATATAAAGTAGTAAAACAGAAGATACAAAATAAAAATAGAATATAGGTATGATTAAATATATAAACAAAGAAAATTGGAATCATAACAACTCTAAAAAAGTTATAATAATTACTAATTATACTTATAACTACCTTGCTGTCGATACCATTCTTTGGTTAGGGATCCAAACCTTTACAAGAACGTAGCTTGTACTAAAGAGTTTATTGCAGCCAGCAACACGATGTCCCAGGAGAAGATGAAGCCATAAAAACCTACTTCAGTAAACATTGTGGGAGCGCTATAATAATGCGATAACCCGATTGTAGAAGACTCATGTCTACGTCAGTCGCTTGCAGTTCGACCGGAGTTCATATGTATGTACATAATTCATAGGTGTGACGTTATAAATGGGGGTCTGTACACATTGCCCCGTCACTTATTTTTGTCAAGCACCTTGATATTTCACAAATAGTTATCATCAGGTTGGTATCACATTCGGTGTCTCAGCTTATAAAAATGGTTGAAATCTATGGTTTGTTTTCAAACCGTCGCCAGAGCTATCAGATTAAAATGTGCATAATTTAATGTTAACTTGTTAATCTAATCGCATGGTAAATGATCTTCACGGAAAACAAGACGTTTCTCTTTGGGCTTTAACTCTAATTTTTGCTTCTGGTTTATGCCACTGGTGCATACCTCTGTTTTTTTTACTTCAATTTCAACTTTGGATTTACCTTGGAGTTAGTCGCCTCACTGAAGGCGACAAATTTTATCATGATGATCTTCAACAAATCTGATCACGTCGGCCTGGATACTGCGGGCCAAAACGTGATGTGATGCTAAGACGTTTGGTGTCCCATACAAGAAGAACGTCGAACTCGCGCCCAACCCGACGAGATGAGGATTTATAGTCTGTATTTGTTTTATTTCTTGTAATCTTGTGTTTTTCTTGATTAGATGTCTTAATTTTACTAAAAACTAACATATTTTATTTATCACCTCCAGATATTATTATAAATTTTTCCCAGTTTAGGATGAAGGTAGAATGTGACAAGAATGAGGGGGATATATGTGCTTAAGGTAAAAGAAACCGCGGATCTCATATTCTATACTGTCTGGTCGGTGAAAGAGAAGGATGTAGGTCTTCTACCCCACAATATGATAGTGAAAAATGATTTTAAAAGCGTGTTTTTTATATGAACAATTAGCTATCTCCTGTGTCGTTCAATGTCATCATCGTATCGTTCATCTTGATTGAAGATATAGTTAAAATAAGGGTAATGGTCTAAGGGTTTCTATTATTTGTTAATTATATTCACATTACTTTACCATCGTACCTACCCTAACTCGTATTTGTATTGCCAGTTTTCGACTCCGTTCATTTTGACATGCTGAACGTAGCACTAGTTTGTTCGACTAGTCGCCTCTAGTTCCAGTTCGCTTTGAGATGCTAAATAGTTTTGGTTCAACTATGTAGTGTTCCGAGTTGTTCAATCATTGAAATTGAAAGTTTGGAGGATTTGCTGCAGTGCAGCGTGGATTAAAGTCCAAACGCAGGTTCAATGTTCTCTAGAGTTTTGCCCTCTTATTACTTTATGATTGCTTTGGCCACCTGTTTATCAAAACACCACATCGCAGTTGTTCATTGATAAATTAATTTACACTTCGGCGCCTGGATTAGTTTATTATTAAATATTCCAGGCGAGGATGGCGTGAGAATTCAATCCTGTTCAATACATCGATCATGTCTCAATAATTGAAACCCTCGTACAACAACACTGTATATCGGTTTTTACAAATGTTGATAGACAGTCAGAAGGTCAGCCATCTTGGATGATATACAGTGCTGTTGTCGAGATGATCACTTCGAAATTGTTTGTGGCATATCCATAACTCAGATGTGCTCAAAACCGATATACAGTGTTGTTGCAGGATGGTCTTAATTTAAAAATGGGATGACGCAATTTTTAGAATCATCACGATACCATTAATGTATCATTTTATTTGAAAAGCAGGATAAAAACATAGGACTCCCTGCTTTAAAACATTAACGCAAATGCATGTGAATAATAATTAAAAATAAATTAGAAGAATCAATTATTTGAAAGATACACAGAAAAAATCTATCAATAGAAAATATTTTGGTTTCTAACATGATACGAACCCGAAAAATGCCATACATATACGTCTCAAATTTTTCGTAACGTAGTTCTCCTGAAAGGAAAAGTACCAGATTTGTATGCTAGTGGTGATCAAATTTATTATTGATAGATTGTTTTCGCATTTTAATCGATTTATCTTATTTATTTCAAATATGGACGACGTAGAAATGATTTTAATTAACTTGTATCGCTTGAAGTGTTCCTTAAACCTACTTATACATGCAAAGTGTTCCAAATAAATTTTTAATTTAGGTAACAATCAATTATTCAAAACTTTAATTAACGTTTCTCATTTCAAGATTTCATCTCAATTAATCGATCAGGCGAATAATTTGCTTTTATTAATTTTGAATACCTCTTTCTCCTTTTCACTGATTTTAATAAGATTTTTTAGAATCGAACCATTGTCGGATTTGCCTCCATTTCTGGTCCGGACAGTTTGTTGGACGGTAACAGTTAACTGCCACTCACTTTATCAAGTAAACACAATTTTCTGGAAAAGTTCTGTTTTGTAAAATAGGGAACCTTTAAAATGTTTCAGACGTCCAGAAAAAGGAATAACGGGCGGGTCTTGAAAGTTTACTAAATGTTTGGAGAGTAAAGCGAATTTTGAAATAGGTACTTCGATCGATGTGTTTACATTGTAAATGAACAATTCGAGACACCATTATTTTTCTTCTGAACACTTAAATTACACATATATTGTCTTTGTTCCCATTTGTTTGTAATTTTTTTTAAACGTTTTAATTAAACCTATTTTTAATTAATATCGTAATGAAAATGTGAGATTCATTAATTAAAATACATCTCTCGATTTTATATTTGTGCAGTTAAGACCAACACTATTTTCGAAATATTACAATATTAATGTACATGCTATAGGCATACAATACTCTTTAAATACCGCATAATTTAAACAAATTAACTAGAATAAATTACTGAAATAATTAAAGGACTGCGCATGACACGTGATTAGATTTTGTTGACCTTGAAACTTATGCATTCTGTACTTACGCGATAGTTTTTAATATCTTGTTTACTCTATTTAATTGTCAATTTGTAACATATTTTTTTCAGTATTTCTAATTCTGAACATCCTAACCATAAAAAAATCTGTTACATGTTTATCCACTAACTGTTTTTTTCATTATATTTTATTTTACTGATGTCACACTAGGACTTTGTATTAAAGGGTTAATAACGACTTATTGATAATCTACATATTAAAAAAAACATTCTTTTAAATCATTTTGAGACAGGTATATTATGTGGGTTAAAAACTTATACATATCTATCTACTTAGGGTTGCACATTAAATAGTTTTTAACAATACTTTTGATGTTAGTGTATTTTGCCTAACTATAAACATATAGACTCATTTGTCACCATGAAAATTATGGATTATCAGCCATATACGAATATATGACAAAAAATTGTAACGTCAATCTACGTTAAACGACGTATAAACGATAACAATATCGAATTTTAACATTCTGTTAAACTTTGGTAAGAACTCAGTCATTTTGTTCACCTGCAATAATATACTAGATTAAATGGTTAAGATTGAGTGGATCTTTGTGATGACATCAAAATATCACGGTAAACGTTTTTTTACCGAACTTGAAAAATATTGAAAACGTTACATGAAATAATTTCACATTCACCCTTCGTTATTATAAAGATGATGATATTATAAAGACTATAAAATACAGAGATGAAAACAACGCAATTAGTGTATTTACCAGAAATTTTTACGTTATTCTGGTAAACAAAATATACAATTATTCACCCAAATGGCCATGCAATGACCATAATTAATTAGCAAATAAAGTCAGCATGCTATTTAGTATTTATTTATATATCTTAGGGTATTTTTATAAAAATATAGGGACAAAGAATGTATTTTTATTTATTATCTTTGTTATATAAGTTAATTAAGTGGTTAATAAAACAAAGATAGTAAATAAAATAATGAATTTTAACCACAAAGTTAATATTGCCAATTTTAAAAGTACAAAGAATGTAATTACAGAATCGGCTCATTTTTACTAATGTATTACGTTTTATATCATGATCTAAGAATATTTTTTAAAGTCAAGTGTAGCGAAGACTCCCAAAAAAATTGATGACAAGATTTTCGCCGACACTCTAGGGATCGGTATATGTACACAAAAAACTAACCCAAGGAATACTCCCGTCTGATGTTTCAAAACTTGATGTAATAAAGCTTTACAATACGATCGTATATAAACACGATACGTGATTTATTTTGAGAAAAATATATCAATTTTTTTTTTAAATATTATGTTTCTTCCACTCTTCTTCTCAAATATTATATTGTGGTAACATGTACTAATAAAATATATATTGAAATATATTTTGTATTTTTTTTCTACAGAACAATAAAAAAACTGTAAAAATAAAACTTAATATTAATTTAATTATGTAAAAAGTAATGAGGCTATGTATATTCTAGGGAACTATCATAACACTACGTATATATATTATATTATATAATCTAATGTAATAATTTTAAATTAGTTGAGCATAAAAAGTTATGTATTTTTACTGCAATTAATAAATATGACACATCAATTAAATTATATTATTAGTGAGTGCAGTACACCGGCAAAGAAATATCCTGGTTTTTAATTGTATTTTATTTTTCGAATAAATACATAATTCCATTGTTGATTTATTAACCGCAGTTAAACACGTTCATATTTTTTTTATTTACTTTATAACGTTCACACAATTCGCGTTAAACATTTTTTCTTTCTGGCTTCTTGGGTGTCATTTTTAACAATATTGGAATTAGTAATTTGTGGTTAAAATGGATATAATCATAATTTTAAATGAAAATACATTTTTTGTTGTGAAGTAGCGATTTCGGAATGTAGTTCTGTGGTATTTTAACCATTTACAAACCATGCAGTAATACAGGTCTACCATCATAATTAAACCTGAAATATTTCGGTAAATACATACAACATAAAAATCATATTTTAGATTAACCAGAAGAAAATATTAGCACTTAGGAATGACTAGTGAAAATCGAATTATGAAAAAGAAATATTACAAAAACAATTATTTTTTACATTCAATCCGTTGTAAAATTAATACGTTGGTAAAAATACCATTTGTGATATAAAGACAGATCACACACTATATTCACAGTGAAAAGAACAACAAACATACAAATATAATTGTCTCTTTCTCATTAATTAATCTAAGAGAGATAAGAAGGAACATATTGTATAGGACTTAATGAATGCTTTAAATTATGTTATTAATAAATTTTTTTCAATTTAATGCTCAATATTTAGAGTAAATTCGTGCCATTAAAGGCATTAAGGCTAAAAAAAACTTCTAACTGTTATTTACGGTAACACGGGTTGACAGCATGGCTGCGTTCGGGTATTTTATATCATGGTATGGTAAAGGTTAAATAAAATTTAAATGAATCGACTAGATAGATACAGAAGATACAGAAGAAATCAAATTATCAAAAAATTGGTGACAACGTACTTGGTTGATATAACAAAATTGATTAACGCATTTCCCCGGATTGGAAAAGATTTAGGTTCCATAAATATTTTTTTTTTGTTTACCTTTCTAGCTATCATATTTGTGATTATCTACAGTATGTAAGGTGCTGTTAAACATTTTAGTAGAATTATCTATAGATAAACATATACATACACTTGTCGTAATTATTGGTTATTCATCTATATTCTAACAATTTGTTTGCTGTTACAATAATCACCTACATCTTAATATATCCAAGTGTCAATCTATTAGTTTTACAAAAAAATGTTGGAATTTGTTTTGCAGACTGCAAAAAACTTTTCAGACTTGAACACTTATAAAGTCCTCTACACTTTTCTAGTCAAACCTCAGGTAGAATATAATTATATTTTTAAAATTGGCAAAATTAGCTTAGTGGTTAAAATTAATTATTTTTAACTTTGTTTTATTAACCAATTATTGAGTAAAGATACATCTACCGGTTTTGAAAAATATCATTTTCTTCTTCAGGATGTCGATAATGAATGAAAAACACATTATTTAACAGAATCTATTTTTAAAAAACAGTATTCATTTAAAAAATATATTTAGTGCTTAACTCAAATTGTTATTTGATACAAAATTACTAGAATAATTTTTAGGAAAAATTTTTAGAATAGAACTTGTAGTTAAATTTAGTTGGATGTTTATAATTTTTTGATGAGTTTTACACGCTTTATTAACTTCCAACGATTCCAAATTATTTAATTTATGACCAACACCGTTTACATGCAAAATTTTCCCAATCCCAAAAATCCCAATTTTTTATCGAAACCATGACCATTTTCTATCAAATGATTAGAAAATTCTGAAAACTCACTATTATTTAAACATCTCAATTTTAATATAAGAGTAAATAAGCATTTGAAAGAAACAATTACATGTGTTTTTCATTAGTTATGAATTAGTTTTTCATCAGAAGAAAATGATATTTTTCGAAAACGATAGATGTATTTTTACTCAATAAGTGGTTAATAAAACAAAGTTAAAAATAAAAATAAAGAATATAATTCCATCATATAGTCGCTACACTTCACCGTTCACTCAACAGCGGTTGAAAGAATCCAGAGAATGTTTCAAAGATTCATTAATTTTAAATTAAATATACCCTGCGAGGATATCAATTATGATTATCTCCTTAGCCGTCTGAAATTGTTAAAATTATCAGTGGGACGTTCGATGACCGACCTTATATTTATATACAGGATCACCAATGATATGATAGACTGCCCCCAGATTGTTAGTCTGCTTGACTTTCACGCACCATGGAGGTCATCGAGACACAATTCATTATTCTATTACTGTGGTAATGTCAGAACTCATGCATTAGCTAACTCCGCAGTCTCCAGATTGTATTGTTTGGGTAATGAATATGCGGAGGTCGGAGGAGGAAGTCGACGTTTTTGCTGTAAATTTAACTCTTTTTAGGACTACATTATAAAATTTTTTTTGTATCTCAATTCAATGGTGACGGATAATTTGCTTTACTTCACATTTTGTATTTATTTTTAATTTTGATTGCGAAAAGACATACTGACATTATGTAATTTTTTTTCTTTGTGTATTGCACTTCTGATGAAATTTTCTGTTATTTTAGAAATTATATTAATGCCTGAATAGGGCGTGTATAATAATATTAAATAAATAATAATTTTAAAAAAAAGATAAAAGTAATAATAATTCAATTCAATTTTGCTTAATCCATTCCATCATTCTATTATTACATTTTTGCTGTGAACATCAAGTTTTGTCCGATTTAAATTAATTGTACAATCTGTTTGGCGAGCAAGGATTTATGCAAAACTTTTGACCAACTATTAAAACTGTTGAAAAATAATAGGCGATAAATCAAAAATACACAGTAACAATGACCGTAAAACATTTGAAGCTTTAATAAAACCAAACTTTGATATAAAACCTATTGAAAAATTTAAAATTTGTTTATTATTTATTAAACAGTAACTATTTATGTTTGTAGGTACTTTTAAATAAGGAACCTTAAAAGGTAAAAAATAATATTGCATGTATGTATTCTTGCTGTAAAATATATTACTCGTGTACTAAAAAAATACACTTCTTCAATATTAACAAAATTACTTTGTGGCCACATTTTATATAAATAATAAGACGAAATACTTTGTTTAAACCACTATTTATTGATTATTCAACATATTTCGATACATATGATATCTTCTTCAGGAAACAATGGAAGGTGACTATTTGTAAAGAGTATTGCAAAGAAATAACCAAATCTTCTTTGCAAATAGTCACCTTTTAAATTTGATTTCATATTGGTTCCTACTTAGTTACTCACCACTTTATAGTTTTATTTTTATCTATGTTTGTATTTTTAATTTCAGTATACATTGTTTCCTGAAGAAGATACCATATGTATCGAAACATGTTGAATAATCAATAAATAGTGGTTTAAATAAAGTATTTTGTCTAATTATTTATAAAATTTACATTTTTCTGTTTTCTTGGTCGGTTCTGTTAAAAAAAAAAAAATAGTTTCTCATAATTTTATTACTGTTAGATTCAAACGAACGTGTTATAACTTACTAACTAATATTTTAGTGTGAGAGTAGGTAGAGAGAAAAAAGTACCACACTGTTCTGTCCTAATTTTGCTTCATCCGCATTCAGATATCTTCTCTTTCGTGCTCATTTTTAAGGCTTCTAACAATATAATATTTCAGTATAATGTTTACCTGGTCTTTTATTATCTGGTATCCTTCATGAATAAACCAAAATCGTGAGATTTGTAAGGAACACGGGTTTAATCTGCGATACAGAGATTATAATTTCATTTCAATTTACCAAATCAAACATGTAAACCTTCAAACCATGTAACCTTATATAAAACACAGAGGCAAAATAATTGTGTGAAAGAATTTCGATCAGTGCATGCAAAGATATACAATATTGTGAATAATTTACTTATTTGAACCAGGAAACATACTATTTTATTATAATATCAGTTAATCTTAAAAATTTTTATATAATATTTATTTTATCATCAACACTGGGTGTTTACACAGGGGGTGGGGAAACGGGATGTAGGAAGGGTGATAGGAATTTGGTATAGGGACAATAAAGACTCAAGGACCAACAAGGAAGAACACGACTTACCTGGAGTTTCTCCGCTGTAATCACAGCTCTCCTGAACTTCAGTTACAACTTCGCCGATCCATATGAAGCTCTCTGAATACAATGGTACTTTGGCCGTGAGAAAACCGAAACACACAAATTGCTACAGTAATTGTACCAAATAGACCAGCGAAACGTTCACTTGTTGACAATTCAGAAGTCAGACAACAAACAGAAAAGTCATGCTCTGAGGTGAAGGGTATCGGGGAGGGGGAACAGGTAGGTATAGTAAACATAGTGGAGCATCTACACACGCGCATGGTGATCCGTGGATCTGTCATATATATCAAACACTGGGAATTTTGGAAACTCATAAATATTTTAAAATACACGTCAGAATTATAAAACTTCAAAACCACTTCAGTTGACTATAATTAATTATGTCGAACCAAATACTCAACGCACTGTAATCAATTATGTATATAATAAAATCACAGTTAAAAAAGTCAGAGGGAGCTTTCACAGCTGACTCCAGGGTCTTTCCAGTCAGATGCAACACATCTATCCACCGCTGTAGCAGTCTTTCATGTCTTTTTTGGTCCAAAGTAGTGCCAAAGACAATCCCATTTTCTAGACTGTTTCTTTGATGCATTATGTGGTCTAAGAATTGGAAGAACCTTTGTTTACTACTGTATACTTGCTGTGATTAAATTTTGTAGGGTTGAAGCATTCGTACATCGCGCTACCCACGGAATACGTAACATCCTTCTCATGCAATAAGGCGTCAATTTTACGCTTGTCGCTCTTGCAGAATACTGTCTGAGTTTACGATGCATGTATGAAGACTAAAAAGACTGTGAAACAACATAATTTGTCTTAAGAACAATGTATTTGGAGGTAAAAATCCAGTAATTGTGTGTTCTTGGACATACTCAAATATTGTCAATATAATATACTGGTCTAAATAAGAAATATATAAAATTGAAAACTGACTTTTCAGGCGTATTCTAGTATGATGTGTTAATCATTTGTCATATATACATATAAAGAATATAGCTTCCATAATTTATAATAAAAATACGATTCTCATTAGTGACATCTATGCTGTTTCAGGGAAATGAATCTCAAATTTCAGTCCATAGATGGTCACGCCGAAGTTGTAGTTAAATACTTGAAGTGTTTCTACATCGTAGTGCATATATACAACATCTAAAAATTTGATAGATATGGAGGTTGGTTGGGTGGAATGGTGAACGTTACATTATGTAAAGTGATTACTTAAGCCAGCCGAAGACAGGTCGTAGGTCCTGTAATACCCATACTTCCCATATAATAGCTTATATCTATTGTTTATCTTTATAACAATACCTTTGGAGGTAAGAATCTAGTAATTGTGTGTTCTTGGATATACCCAAATATTATTAACATCATTTTAGTTTTTTGCTTGATGTCAAACTTCGAATTCCTTGCCCATTGTCACAAGTGTTCGCTATCAGCGCGCCCAAATAAAATGTCTCGTGAACTACTCTACATTCGGCTATTTGGGAAGGTTGTTATGATGCATCAGTATGATACTACTTGCTTATGAATTATATTTTCTGTAAAATAATTTCTAGTCCAATTTTTGTACTGGCCATAGACGTAAGAGATTAGTGATCTTCTTTCCACCGATTGTAATTCCTCTCTATAATTCTTTTAATACTATTCTGAGTAAATGTTAAATAACAATGGCAAGGGTATGTACCCATATTTTACTCTCTTCTTAATCTATGCCTTGTTTCAAGCAATATTACCGACTTTATTAATTAAGGAAAACACATATTTGTTATGAAGTTGCAATTTCAGAACATAATTCTATGGTATTTTAACACAAATTAAATTAATCAACTAGAAAGATACACAGAAAAAATCTATCTTTCGAAAAAATATTTAGTTGCTAACCGGGTTAGCAACTAAATATTTTTTCTGTACATCTTTCTAGTCGATTCATTCAATTTGTATCAAATCACTGACTTTAACTATGGTAGTGTTATTGCTGTAAAGGCTTATTAGGAGTCTAAAGCGTGGTGGGACTACTATTTTTTCAAGTATTATATTCATAATTTTCTCCATTTAATATTATCAAAGGTCTTTGAGTAGTCAATATAGCTAAGGTACATTGGAATGAAGAATTCATGTTCCTCCTCTATTATCTACCGTACATTAACAAATCTTGCCTGTTCTGGTGCTATTTGCCACGAGCTATAATTTTGTAATCTGGTTTATGACATATACAGCATCACTTAACTTGAATAGGATATATCAACAATTACACGATAATTATATTCATCTTTTGTGAAGCCTTTTTTGTGCAGGGAATATTATTATTTATTTTAAAGTTCTCCAGCTATTTAGAATGCTTCCAAATGTATTGGCATATTTTATTAATAATTCTCATACTTAATTTTTCAATACTTGTATTATTTCTGATGTGATCACATCTGATTCAGCAACTTTTTGATTTCCAAGCTTATTAATTTTCTTAATTATTAACAAATATAAAGTGTAGTGAACTGAGGGATTAAATCAAATTAGTGACCACCAAGTAGCAAACTTCTACGCGACAAAGCCGCATTACCCCACAAGGAAGGCTTAACAAAAATAACAGGCAATATTCGGTTACTCTCTATCAGTTAGATTAACTTAGCGATGAAAGTGGTAAAAAAATATTTATAATTTTTTATTTCACTACAAATAAACTAACTCTTTACGATATCACGATAAATATATAGAGCTGTACATTTAGACAGTTCACTACTAGATAGTTAGAAATACTTATTTCATGAATTGTTGGGAAACCCACTACCGCAAATAGTGGATAGAGTTCTTCGACTCCGGTAGATTTCTTATCTTTGTTTATTTATCTTATAATTTTATATACCTATGCATCAAATGTTCAAGGTTTTGATAGTAAACCAAAATAACTACAGATTTTAATTTGGGTGAAAAAGTTTTCTTTATACTCTGTACTCTGAAAAGACTATGGAATAAACAGCAAGGAAAGTCCATAAATCGGTGTTTAACCCTTTACATCATATAAAGATAAAAATAAGAACATTGAATCTTCACAGATACATTGTGCTACACTCAGTATCCGAATAGTTTGTCATATTTAAATTACCATCAACATTTTTTTTTTCATAATTTTAGACTCACAAAGAACATTTCTAGACCCTTGCCTGCGGGTTTATTCCTTCACTTACATACATGACACATGTAACGCGATCCGAGATATTTTGGTCTAGTAAATTCTCGGGAAGTCAATTCATTCAATTACAATACAATTCAACTATTTAGAACTACTACAAATAAAATAATGATCACCAACATGATCACCAACGTTGGATAGTCGGACAAGCACTAAAAAAATGATAATAAATTATCCTGAAAATATTTAAATTATTAAAGATGGTACAAGCAACCTTCATATTGTTTATTATACAGTAAAATACAAAATAAAAATTGTACAGAAAAAAATGCTTTGGTTTTCAAATATTCTAATAACCCAGGACGGGTATGAAAGATGTACACAGAGCGGTTTCGTAATAAAAAAAAATTATTATTTATAAATAAAATATGCGTATGTATTCGTGAATATAAAACCTTAATGCTCTCATAATTATGATGTATAAAACATTACATTTGGTATGATGACATGAGCGCCTTATTTGAGGAGTATTTTTTTGTTTTGAACTTTACTTGTTGGTCTTGCGGTTGAAATACGCTGGCCTAGTGATCTAATAGTCGGCGGTTCGCGCCACCTTCTAGGAGACCAGCAAGTTAGTCCTCTTTTCATCGCACAAGCGTTTAGATTAGTTTGAAAAGAGTCAAAATATTGATGTGACATGTATTCCGGGTACGCGTCTTTATTTAAAAAAAAAAATAGCATTAAAAAAAACATTATATTTTGTGAATTATTAACTAATTATTAAATTTAATAACGTATGTTTTTACGTAATGCACGTGTTAGAATTATTAATGTTTTACATTTCTAATATTAAAATTTCTAACAAGAGAAACTAAAAAAATGTCATATATTCTGAAAATATTGACATTTCTCTCCAGTGTGATTGTATCAGTTTAATATAAAATGTTCTTACGCGTGACATAGGTATACAAAGGCATTAGAATTTTATATTATATATTTTTATTTATTTTACGATAAAATGTGAGTTTTAATCACGTGTTATATAACATTATGTTAAGTATGTCACAAAAGTGAAACATTGGAAGATAATTATAGTGAAAACCTTTTAGCTTTATATGCCGTAACCTGTCTCTCGTCTCGTCGCACAGAGCCGACCCCGGGGGAGCAGTGCGGTGGCCGTGAATATTCCAGTACAAAGTGTCGCCCACGCCGACCATGCGACCGAGACCAAGCCGCGCGGATTGCATACACTGGAGTAGGATATTTAGAATGTAAACTACAAGATTATTTAAATCAGTCGCCTTACGCCATTACGGCTTGATTGACAGAATATTTATTACACATGCTATTGGAAAATGAAAATTATATGATTTGTATCCCAAATAAGGGCGGTAACGCAGGATGTATTGAAAATATATTATATGAAGGGTTTTACGTTTCAACTTAAAACTGTTCAATCAATTTTAAACTAAATATAGCTTAAATATGAATTAAATATATTAATTAGAAAGATATACATATAAAATCAATTTTATCGAAAAATATTGTTGTTGCGCCACCGGGATTCGAACCTGGATCTCTTTCCTAACCGGGGAAGATGCTTTATCCAACTAAGCTACAGGGACATT
Organism: Eubasilissa splendida; assembly: GCA_031772225.1. Classification (NCBI taxonomy): domain Eukaryota; kingdom Metazoa; phylum Arthropoda; class Insecta; order Trichoptera; family Phryganeidae; genus Eubasilissa; species Eubasilissa splendida. Next base: position 22,481,595 of record CM062855.1, on the reverse strand, counting down.
ATTTTAAGCGACAATTTTCGACCCTATATGTTACCTTTTTGATATTAATCCATTTAATCGTTCCATCATTTGACATTACATCAAAATTTAATAAAAATGAATTGAAAATTCTGGCGTCTGCTATCAGTTTACTCAAAGGTATTTGAGATTCTGTAAAATAAGGTAGATGGCTCTGTCAAATGATGGAACGATTAAATGTATTAATATCAAAAAGGTAACATATAGGGTCGAAAATTGTCGCTAAAAATAATGTCGCTGTAGCTTAGTTGGATAAAGCACCTTCCCCGGTTAGGAAAGAGATCCAGGTTCAAATCCCGGTGGCGCAACAACAATATTTTTCGATAAAATTGATTTTATATGTATATCTTTCTAATTAATATATTTAAATATCACAGACCTATGTTCTGAATAATTACAACTTCACAATAAGAATGTGTTTTCCTAAAAAATAAATATAGCTTAGTTTTCTCAATTAATTCCATAATAATATTATGCTTCCTCGTCTATATCTATGACTATAAGGATGTGGCGGCCGTGGCGACTTCGTTAGTGTTATTTGATTCGGTAGGCTGTAAAGTATCAGGTCTATGAGACTCCTGTCACAGACAAGAAAAGCATCCTGCCATCTCATCTATGTCTCATGGTCACATCGCGTCGTACTCTATAATTTAATTCCTTATCTATTTCACTGTCAAATGTGACATTAATGTTTTGTTCGTATTTTTCACGTTTGTAGAATTCTAGGGAGAGCAATAGAGAAAAGCAATCGGCGAAAGCAACATAAAGCAATCATCGATAGCCGATAGCCACCCGAAGGGCCTATCTGTAAGCAATCGATCGCTTGTCTAATAGTATACGTTTATTTATTTAATTGAGTATCCGGTTGGCAAAGATCCATGTGAGATTTATATTCCTCGCGCATCTTGACAATGGCACATACTATCGTGCCGGAGCGTCGGCTTAGGCTTCAAGGAAACCATCTATTAAAAACGCCATCTAACCTAGAAGAGACATCAGTTACATGTATATACTCATATATATTTTGCCGTGTGTGCATGTTTTTGTAATATTAAATATTTTGATAGTAAATACCGGCACTAAATTATATTATAACTAGGTGAACAAGAACACAACACAAACAATCACTAATGACGGATTTTTTTTTAACATCTGATTTCAGCTAGGATTGTACCGTCTTCTTTCATATGAAAATATTTAGTCTTATGAAAGTAAGAAAGTTAGGGTTCAAATTCATTTTCGAAATTATTAACCTTTAATTTATTGCGCCTTTTCCACAACAATACTTTTAAGTACCTACATCCTTTAAATATCAAAATACTTTAGTTGATGTCATTTTTATTGATTAAATTTTGAATTTCAACAAATGTGTAAACATTTCTATTTAGTTTCTTAAATAAATAATATTCATCAACAAATCAAAATAATAATAATAAAAAAATGCGATTTATTTTCATATCCAACCAAGTGAGAAATAATATATTTTCCAGACGCATTTATTTTATTCGAAATATGCGTGTATATGGCTCACGTACACAGATAACTTTCAAACGTTCAGTTGAGGGAAGTTATATTATTACGCTTTTTTTTAGTGATTTTCCGCAAATGGTTTAAAAATAACATTCATTATCCATGATTTGATTCGCCCATAGACCACCTAATATACGTGAACTCACGCAAATTGCTTGTCCCAATATTTTTATTTTGGTGTCAGCCGCGTGATCACTTTGGCACCACTCACGCAATCAAATAGCTCCGCGACTTTTTTTAAAAATATGACAGGATTGGAACGAAAATTTAAACGCTGACAATATAATATGCATTAATGTAAAAAATACGTCTTGTTTACACAAAGATTTAATCTTCGAAGAGTAAATAATTTTACTATTGCATAAATGTGTCAAACTATTGGATTTATGTTTTCACCTAGAAGGTGTGTAGAATTTCTCCTCGTCCCGCAACTAATGTTCAAAACCCCTCTCATATATGTACACTGTATTTCATGTCTATTCATTTACTGGTATGTGGATTCACATTTGTTTGTAAAATGATTATCCGTAGTTAAGACGTTATAAACTATTATATACTACGTTCAGACCTTACACGTACAATTTTCTAAATCTTCACACATTACTAACGTTAGAGCTTGTACCCCGTGGAGAAAGAATTACGTGGCGTTAATCACGATGAGAGCGACCGGGTTTCCATGCTTAAAAAAACAGGTTGTAAAAAGTTTATGTTTAAACGGCAACACGTTTGGTAAACAATTTTATATGATACGCACTTAACACTATTTTTCGTAGCAGCTGTATAAAAAATAATGAAAAAGTAATTATAAATTCGTTAATAAACTTATTTAACCTTTCCAAAATCACGCAGTAACACAAGTTTACCATCCTAATTAAAACTGTAATATTTTTGTTAATATACGCAACATGAAATTCATATTTTAGTTTATATTTATTCTATTTTAGTAATTAATGCTCAATATTTAGAGTAAGTTTATTGGATTAATAATTTAACAGCCATTAAAACTAATAAAAGTTTTAAATAAATAATAGATATCTCATAGAGACGAAGCTATTTAAAAAATATATATTTAATGAAAAATATATGTAACTTACGACCTGTCTTCGGTTGACTTAAGAGATCACTTTATATAAATATAACGTTCACCATTCTCAATCATCAATCTCTATATCTATCAAATTTCTTCGTCTCTATGAGATATCTATTATTTATTTAATAGCAGTGTCTTTGTAGGTGAAAATCCAGCAATTGTGTATTCTTGGACATATTCAAATATTGCTAATAAAAGCTTTCTTCACATTTAAAATGTAAAAAAATTATTACGGTAACACGAGTTGATAGCATGGCTGTATTGGGTATTTTGTATCACAGTATAGTAAAGGTTAACAGTAGATATATGTACATACGTATATTGTGATTACACCATCTTAACATTAATAATAAAAATATATTATATATCCTTTGACTTCAAAGAGGTAAACGATATGATTAACAAGAATCCAAACTTCACAGAAGTGTCATTCTCAAAGTTTTCAACAAGATGCCATATGGAAGTGAATAAAATAGGTGTACTTATAATCAGTGACTGGTTTTAATCTTGATTCTTTGTGAAATGAAATATAAGGCAGGAATAGATTAGTTTTGTTATTTAGGAGTAATATGATGATATATTAACATAATAAAATTTAAGAATTTAAATGAAATATAGGGATACAAAAAGGGAATTAAAAGTATTTTAGATACTAATAATGAACGTGAATTAAAATAAATTTATAATTTTATTAATGATAATATTAAGATCTGAATAATAATTCTTATTTATTGATCCTGTTTTAATGATTGCATCAAATCTTGCAACTATGTTCGCGCATCCCTTTTCTTTATCTAATTATCTTTATCTCAAATTCGAATGAACTAAAGATTGAACTGAAGGAAGAACATTTGGCTTCTTATCACGAATGAAAACAACAGCTGACTGAACTTACCAATAACAACACCGTTAAGTATTCATAATAGTAAACTAATAAAAGGCGCATGGTACGAAAGGCAATTGTAACAAAAATCGATTTATTGAAAAAAAAGTGTTCACAAGTTATATTTCGTATCGTTAATGATAAAATCGTCGTTAAAATCTTCCCGAGTTAGGTAAAATTGGATTCACAAGTTATCAAAAATAAACTAACAATAGCTATATCAATATCTAATTGTTTAATTTTCTAGGAAACATAAATCAATTGCAAATCGAACATTAAGCGTAATTGTATAGTATTTTCGTGTAAAGCAATCACTTTGTAGTTTGACATGTTAGATTAAATAAAATAAAATCACTTTGTATGAAACCACGAATTTTATTACACGCCAACCGGTTTCGCTTAGCTCAAACTTCGTCAGGACGCATTTATAACTAACAATAAATACAAAAAAAGTGAACTTATATATACATAAAGAGGGAGACAGAATATAAAATCATATGTGAAAGAGAAAGACAGAATACATAATGTATAGATTTCCTAAATATGAATTAAATATATTAATTATAAAGATATACATATAATTAATATATTTAATTCATATTTAAAATATCACAGACCTATGTTCTGAATAATTACAACTACACAATAAGAATGTGTTCTCCTAAAAAATATAGATTTCCGATAGTATTTAGTTAACTTGTAAATAAAGTTGAAAGCTTCTTATAAATTGATGAGTTTAATCCGAAAAATATTTACGTTTCAATGTCTTAGAAAATTTATGATAGTTATCCCTAGAGTGAATAAATTGGGCTACGGAGAATGAAAAAATCTTTAATATAGGTAAGCATTACGTGTGCACAGAAATAAGTTGAAGCAAATAAAGGTAGCGTAGATGATTTATCATACTGAGTGATTTATAGTTGAGCCTGGTTCATATATATTTATATATTATTTAAGGTTTTTAAGTATACATTGAAGAATTATTATTTTACTGAAAATAGCGCAATTGTTTTCCCTCCATTCGTGCATTATAAAATTAATCTCGGAAAATGTGACCACAGTGAGGTAGATAGAGAAAATATATATTATTTTTATGTAATCTTTTCTGTTTGTCTGTATTTTAAAAGCGAGCTTTTAATTCCATGTTTATCTGAGTGTTAACAGTTACAAGCGGTTTTTTCCTCTGGTTTGAGATATAATATAACTAAATTACTTTGCTAACATATATAGGGCTAAGTATATAATAAATACACGTATATACAGACAGCTATTTATTTACTTTATCCTATTTACACATTTTACAATTATATTATATGTAGTTTGATTAGTTCGACTTTATTTTGCACAGAACATGAAAAAAATGTTTGTATGCATGCAACAGTAAACTGATAATTGGAAAGAGGTACTTAAACATTATATGTCAATGTGCATTACCCTAGATCGACAGCGTATATTACATATGATTTTTTATTACGCTGTTTCAATAAACTTTGACAGGGGCTGAAAACGTTTTACTAAACTGCCAATGCATACTTACTATTTGCGTGGATCTTGAATAGTCTAGCATGGCTCAAGAAATTTTAAAAAACTTTTATACTTATTGCAATCAGACAGTTTTTTATACTTGAAGATTTGAGATTCGAATTAGTACTTTTTTTAGAGTGATTTCGAACTGTAAATCCAGATTGATAGAATCTAAATGAACGAATTGCATAAACTCCATGTCGCGCGTCCCGTGGAATGGAATACGAGAATTCTGGTCGTGAATCGGAATCACCGCGGGGTAGTAGAGGAAAATAAGGAGCCATAGTACAGGATGAGGTCGGTGAGGGGATAAGGGTTCTAGTCGAAGGACCAATGATCTCGGGAACCGGGATTCGGAAGAACTGCTCGCCTTACCTTGTATATGACACCTTAGTAATCTCTGCAGTCGCCGCCGAGATCACACAATGGCACACAGATGAGCCGATCTTCGATCCCAATTAAATACGGTGATGTCACAAATTCACCCACGGCACACAAACAATACGTGATCATATCACAAAATACATTGCTGGTGCACTGAAGTTGAAATGTTCACACCGCGAATGCTATCGAGATGTTGAGATCGAACAAATATCAATCAAGTTGACGTCTGCTAACGTCAAGGTCACAATTCACACTGACAAGACGAGTATGAGGAAATGTATGGATGGGAATTTGGATGCAGAATAGTGTCAATAACAACGGTTGCGGCTGATTCGAAAAGACGCGCCAAAAGTGTGTTTTACGAATTCGGAACATGTAGTATGTTTAATTACAGAGTTATGATGCCAAAACTAATGTATGAAAGCGAAGCTTGTAATTGGCAAAAATAACGAACGGTTTGGAAGGAGGATGCTAAAGAAAATATACGATATGAGTGTTGAAGGTAACATGAACAAAGATCGTTCGCGAAAGACCTGGCATAATCAGATAAATATTGGAGAATGTCTCCGTTAAAAGCAAATAACAAGCATGAGAAGATGTATGAAAGTCAACGTATCAAGAGTGCTGTGTCAGGACAGAATAATATGACGTTCTAACCTCTCTACCTAACCCTGCGAGAAACGGAGAGACACTGAGTTATTTAGTTAGTTTGAAATATTTGACATATTACATTTTTTCGTATTAAAAAGGATCTTTATTAAGATTTGCATGGTCAGTGATGTCATTAATCATAAAAATATTAAAATAAAATCTGACCTTTTAAACATAAAGTATGCAAAGTGTGAGGAAAAGATCGTTGAAAGGACGACGATATGCTGGGCATCATTTATAGCTTACTTCAACTGTCGAACATTTACGCAGCGTAAAGACTATTCCATATGGTTAGAGACGTGTAAAAATCCTTTGTCAAAAGTATTCCGAAACGATAAAGCTATTTCGTGAAAATCTTTTTACTGGAATTCTCTAAAATAATTGAATTTTTATGTGTGCAATAAAATATAATATTTGTGTATTTGTTACTGAAAATTGTTTATGTTTGTCATTTTGATATAAAGTTACAATATATTAAGGTAAATTTTATGTGTATACATATAAAGTTTTGAATCTTTAAGTATGCTTTAGAATTTTTCTTCATATTTAATTATGAATCGGAAAAAACGAAAACTAAATAATACTTTTAACACATATTTTACCTGCTATAATTAACAGGTTTAAAAAAAATTATCTAAAGATTAATAGTTTCATTTTAATTTAATTTTTTTTTAAATATTTATTTATTAATCACATTTACACATTAAATACAAAACTCTTTTTTTATGTACTTCTCTTGAAAGCATACACTTGTGCAGATAAGTGAATGGTATATTAATAAAAATTATTACTTACTTTTAATTGGAATATAATAAAATAAATTAATATAAATAGCGATATAAACATATTATAAGTTTAAGGGTACATGTTTATCTTTAAAGTGTTTTTTAATAGCATTCATTATTTCTTTATCATTAATCTTCCTGATATTTTCCGGTAAGCTGTTAATTTTTTTTTTTCTATGTGCGTAGTGTTATGCAAATGACGTGTTGATTTATGAGCATGAGAATACAAATTTAAACCTAGTACAATTTTCAGTAATAAAATAATATTATTCTTTTAATATTTGAACAATATATTTCTTTTAAATAGATCACAAAATGTTGGTACTTTGAATTCTTCAAAAAGTGACTAATTTGTCAGTTTACCTGAATCTTTAGTCTTTTGATTACTTGGTGTGCGTCTCATCACTCTAACATAAGAATCTTGGATAACAAGCAAGTCACAAGAATTTATACTAGTAATAGGTATTCATGAAGACTGTTGAAGATGAGAATCTTTCTCCAGGGTCAATGACTGTTTACATGTTGTCAGTCCTAAGTCTCTATCTCGGTCGATGTGCTCATGATTGAGTATCGCGGTCCTCTATTATGCTTTCACAGCTTGCCTCTATTCTTCGCAATCTTGGAGCATATGCAACATGTACTGGTCATTTATCGGACTCGGTCCATCCATCTTATTGGAGATTAACCTCTCGCCCTTATAAATATGGATTTTTAATCACGGTTTGGCATGACTGTGGCCAGATTTCAGTGATATAGCATCTAAGAATCTCCTCCTTCGAGGCTTGAGTGATCGTGAGCTTGTCGACATACATAAAACTCGAGAGAAAGTAGTTGAAAGGTGTTAAATCGATCTAGGCGACCGAGTCTGGTTGCCCAAACGAGATGTTACACGATGACGAACTATCTTCGCTGTGTATGGTCTGTAGGCTTGGGTTGTCAAGTCAGTTGGATTTTGTAGGCATGAAAACGAAAATCTTTCGTGAGAATACGCTGCATAGTGCTTCTTGAAATGTTTAATTCTTGAGCACGATGCCGAATGGATGTTCCCAGATCACATTCTATCGAACAGCCGTGATGTTTTCAGCTCAACTACCTGAACGAACACGTGTCGGTGGCCTGGCATCAGTAATCGATCCAATCTTCTCGATCACTCTCCTCACAGTTGATGAACTTTTAATATTTTGATAACCAAAAATTGGACGCAATTTGCGAATTTGCAGTCAATTTTTTACCATTTTTGAAATAATGGTTAACAATAAGAATGTGTTGTTTTGACAAATAACAATCCATTTTTAATAATGGTGGACTATCTACTATCGAACTGTTATAGTGGTTTGACTGTCAAAGCACAACAGCAAAAATGGCGCCAAATTTAAATTTTCCGCATCCTTTACATTGCCCGTGATCAATAATTTCTTCAGGATACTACATCACTTCTACCAAATTGCCTAAAGTATGAAAGGATTATTTTACTACATTTTGAACAGAACCTTTCTTTAGTGTGAAGTTTCTGAAAATTGAGGTATTCGTTCGTTTTTCAGTCCATGGTACGCGCAGCATGCAACGCCAACACAACATTTCTCTCCTTTTAAAGGTCCATACGTTGTTCTCTTGTTACATTCGGTTAATTAAGGACTCAATATAAATTATTTATAACCTTGTTTTTAACCAGTTTAAGAGCATTTAAGATATTTAAATAGTAATGGTTTTTCAGAATTTTCCAATAATTTATTAGGAAATGATCATACTTTTGATACAAATTTGGGATTGTCTGAGAATTGATTGTGAGTTAGAATGAGTGTGTGTGTATGTGTACCGCGATAGCACAGTATGAGAAGATATGTACGCGTGTGAGTTGAGTTTCCATAGCGGGCCCGCCGTGAGGACGGCTATCTTCCTTCTGGGCTCCGACGCAATCTAGTTACAATCTGATCGTGTATTATACTCTTGTCGAAATAAATCTTTGTTAAGTGTCACATCACAAATGAGTTTTTATTATCGACCCACACGACAACACATAGCGGTGCATCCGTTTAATCCGCAGAACGGCTGCAGTACATTACACGTATAAACAATGTTAGCGTAAACTTTAATAATTTAGAATTATTAGAAATAAGTCAAATGTGTAAAATTAACTAATATATTATAAATAACCAACTAAATTTAACCACAAGTCCATATTTTAATAATTTTGGATAATTAAGTCATTTTCCACATCTTTTATCATCGTTGTAATTTATGTTAAGTACTGGATTCATTTTTTAAAATAATAATTATATTTAATTAATTTAAAAAAAAAAAAAGGTAATTTTAAAACATTAGATCAAATTGACATATGGTTTTAGTTATTATCATATATTATTTGACATCCTGATGAAGAAAATTGTATTTTCCGAAACCGGTTTCTATATTAAATTTAACTCATATAGTGATTAAAAATTAAGTTATAAATAATTTATATTAAAATAAATAACCATAATGTAAAGTTTGGAATACTTTTTTTTTATGTTATGGAATTGTAAAAGATCTTGAAGAATATATAATTATGTATGATCGTATCCATAATGCAAACATTACACAAACATTTGATCTCTTTATTCTCAATAGACATACACGATTTCTCTATCTTTCAAAAGGTCCTCTTTATTTACGTGAAAAACAGCAGGATAGCATTATAAAATTAATTGACGAGTTTAAGACATTTTTCGGGAGCAAGGGTTGTGCAGGTACTTTTTGAACAGCCAGTCGTTTTACGCAACTTGCTGGTTGTTGGTGGAAAAAATGCCACGTTTTATATTAGTAGTGACGTCACGTGGCCCAAACTTATGAGGCATACGATTACTTAGCGGAGGAAATTTACCAAAAAAATATCTGTTGGCGCTACTTTTCCACATCTCAGGAAGTCCTATGTTTGATTTATGGTCAATTTATTGGAAGAAAAGTAAATTTCAAATTTATTCATGACTTCCGAAAGCACCAAAGCTGAATAATAATTATTTTTTCTTGGCAGAATTTATGCACATGATATATTTGTTTTTATAATTAAATTAATTATTTTCTAATCATATTTCAATTACCTTTTTATTTTTTTATTGCACTTCTCTATTTAAAATATTGATTATGAAAATTAATGAAAATGCATTTTTTTATCCCAAGTCCTGTGTCATCCTATTTGACAGAATAAACATTTAAAATTAATATGTTTTTCAAGCTGCGACTAATTTGTTGTTCATTTATTTACTGTACACACCGAATGTAAGCTAAAGTGTGGGATAATATAAAAACCACCATAACAACAAAAACCACAAACTCTTAAATTAAATTAAACATGTTTTAAAACAGCTTTGTACGGATTACATTAATTAAAACAATTTAATAGTTTTAAATGGATTAAATGGATTATATTCATTAAAACAAAAACAAATTATTCTAGCGGATGAAGTGTAAAACTCTTATAATTACAATATTTAAATTACTTTTTAACGCAATGCGACTTGAAAGTGTATTGCCCTTGGAGGTGGTACACCCCTATGTCCACCGATTGACTTAACGGCGGTATTGCATCAGACAAACAATATTTTTCACAATTGACTTTGTAATTTGACTCGGTATATGTAGGTACACTATGTTGCGAAAAATATTTCCTTCCCTTTTCTCGTAAGTTATTGCTCAGCGAAAACACCACGAGACCCTTGGCAGGGTTCATGATCTTCCATGACGTATTGGTTCGTCGTTGAGTCAGGATGGCACCAAAAGGATAGCTTCAATAAAATAATGAGTACATATTACTTAAAAGTCTCTTGGGCGATACTTAATGATAAACGTTAACAAAACAATTAAGCCTAATATTTTTACAGACTAACAAAAGCTTATATATTAAATAATTTTTATATACACATACAAGGGTTCTTGATTACAGAATTGTGGTATAGAAAAAAACATGTACTAAAATACGGTTGATCCCGGTTAACGGTTGCCATTAAAAGAAATGCTGGTTGAAATCCATAGGCGACTTACCCGGGGAGGTGGTGCCATTCCAGACAGCTGGTCCGGTCCCTGTCCAAGTTGGTGAGGCGACGGTTGACGGGAGACAAACGACAGCCGCAGTGATGGAGAGAATATCTCGATGCCAATTTTGGTAACGAACGCTGGGTGTAGACACAACGTGGTAAGCGCTGTTCTTATCAGATCCGGCGCGTAACGGCGAGGATATTGTGTCTGATTCTTTTAGTGATTTGTAAATATCCGCGCCACCATTATGTATTGAGAGGGATACACATTCACGCCGAAGATGCGTGTACCCACAATACTTGACCTCGTGTCACTGCCCTTTCACTTTCTTCAACGGGCGCGCTCGTGCTTGGGCACGTGACTGATTCGCGCCTGCTCAACAGCGCGATCGTCCAGATATCTGAGCGTTGATGGTTAAAATTGTTTCATAACAACTAAAAGAGTCAATTCAAGTTGATCTGACCAGCATTGAAAATATGTACACAGTGCAAAAATAGTATGGGGCGAGCTCATACTGTTAGCTATTTATTATATTTCGTACGCAGAAAAAAAAACCAACCAATGCACATGGACCGTTACCGCTAAATCTTCGAGACTTCAAGTGTTTTTCAGAGTTTCATCCGTATACCATAAGAATAATTACTAATGTTCACAAAACCTACCATAACTTTCTAATGCACCTACGAACTTTACTTAATTGAAATATACCGAAAAACTCGATAATATGTTTGTGATTTTTAATAGTTTCTAATATCAGAAAACACAGAAAAGGTCGAAATCATCATTTTATTAGTAAACTGTATACAATATATGATTTACATTAAATGACAGCTAGCTTCGCAAGATTTTTGTTTACATACACATCAGCATTCATATGCATAAACTTTAAATAGCTACAAATTTGTTGGTCCCAATACGAAAGTATCCTAACAAAAAAAGGGTACCTAAAGTAACAAAATTGAAACTTATGCAAGAAAGTGGGTTTTGAATAAATTAAATTAATTTATCTATAATAATTTTTTACTGAATAAAATAGTGAAGTGAATTACAGTTTTATCTTCTTTTTCAGGTACGTCAAAACATATTACTTCATCGGGGACACTAACATTTTAATAGGTAAGTAATTATAATTGTTGGTTTTCTAACGGTTTTCACGGAATGTTATATTACTATTTGCTAGAACGTAATAAGAAAACCTTTATTGTTCTTTGTCATAATATAACATGCCAACTCTGGACTCAAATAGTGCAGCTAGTGAATCAATATGGAGGAACTCAGTATTAGTGATTTTCAAAATTTTGCTGAGAAGCCTCCGCGTTGACTCTTAATGAAGTGTAGATATGGTAACAATTTTGTACTGTAACCATATTTTAAGGACCGTATAATTAATTCCCTTTAATATTACCTCAAATATGTGTTAATTATTTTATTAAGTATTAGTTAAATTTAACCAAATACAAATATACAATAATCAACTACGCATTATATTTTATTAATTTTTCTTTTCTTTATAACAATTATCTCATAAATCTTCGTATCAAAATTCTATCCATTAATTAATATTAAACCAAGCCTCATGTTTTATATCGCCAGCTCAAATGCTCATGAAGTAAACCGCAATACCTCAAACTATGACCGTAGAGAAGATTTGCCCCTTTTAATCTGGAAAGGTTTGCGGGTAGTGCTACAACGTTCATCACATTTTTATTAAAACTATGTATATGTATATTAAATGATATTTTTAGTATACTTATTATGCAATAAATATAAATTCTTGTAGTATTAAAAAAAAAACAATAATGTTTCTAAAACACACTAACATTTAATGTTTTGACCATTATTAATGTATTTTTTTTAAATTGGCGTTTCACCCCTATGGAGTGTTCTTTCCGTTACCGAGTAATTTTATTTAATGTGAAGTTTCTTTTAGATTTAGGAACTTAGTTAATATTTTAAAAATGGTTTGATTGTTAGATGTTAACAAAGTAGGAATGTTGATGGTGAATGGAATTTTGTTGTTAGAAAGATCTTGGATTAAATTTGGATACTGGTCATTGATAGGGCATCCTAAAAAAACATGATTTAAATTTTCCTCTTCTAGTTGACATTCACACATAGGAGAGTCCTGAATGCGGATTTTAAACATGTGAGAATTGATACAACAATGCCCGATCCCCATACGGCAGATCGAGGAAGTTTCAAACTTATTTAATTTCGTTTTGGAAAATTATTATTTAGTATAACACATTCTTATTATGAAGTTCTAATTATTCAGAACATAGATCTGTGATATTTTAAAATACTAATTAAATGTATTAATTATAAATATACATATAAAATCAATTTTATCAAAAATATTGTTGTTGCGCTACCGGAATTCGAACCTGTATCTCTTTTCCAATCCAGGAAAGGTGCATTACCAACTATGCTACAGCGACAGTATTTTTGTCGACAAATTTTTAATGTAGATGGCTTTCAAATAATGGAACGATAGATGTACTAATTTTAAAAAGTTTAACATGTAAGTCGATAAAAGTACTGTCGCTGTAGCATAGTTGGTAATGTATCTCCCCCGGATTGGAAAAAAAGATCCAGGTTTGAAACCCAGTAGCGCAACAACAATATTTTTTGATAAAATTGATTTTATATGTATATCTTTATAATTAATACATTTCATTTGTATTTTTTTATTGTTAATTTCTTAATACAGTCTCCTTTTAGCTCAATACAAGATTACGATTTGATACGATTAGCTGATGAAATCGTTTTTACCTTATTTGCAGCTGGTTTGCTAGGTGAAGTCCACTTTTTTGATTTTTCTTACATTTCTGGTATGTAATGATGGATCCAAGTTTCATCAATAGCCATGAAACGCCGTCATGTTGCGTTTAAACATGTTCAAACAGTGCTCCGAAGGTTTCATGCGATTCTATTTTTATTCCGCTCTGAGTAAATGTAGCACCCACCTCGCCGATAGCTTTGTTACGTCCAATATTTCGTGTAGGATTCTTTACTGTCGAGTTACATGGGTTCAATTCCATGTAATAATAACTCCGTGTCCAGGTAACAATTACACGTTTATTACAAGAAGTATTTACAGTAATTTATAATTATATTGTACAATTCAGAGATAGACTAGTAATTACGGAGAAGTGGCGATGAAAAAGAGACCCGTTCCCCCAGAGACGGCCTCTTATAATCATTGTCCCCCACCACTCTTCTGACACACACACATACACACACATGTCTAAAGTGACAGTTCTCATATTTAGGCATTCAATTGAGATGTTTATAATCTCAATAATTACCCGGCGGTTTGCTAACACAATATCATGGGTTTTGTTGACCATATCCTCCATAGTCACCTCAGTCGGATGGTCTGGGCGCTCTTAATCACAACGATATCCGGCCACGCTTGAATTTATTAAACCAGTATTAGATGGTAATCATCGAAGATGCACGGTCCTTATAAACGGTATGCAACTTCACGTTGATTTCCTCATACCTCTTCCCATCCAAAAAAAAGAATTGAATCACTGATTGATATTACTCTTTATCCATTGTTGCAAACAATCATAAACTTGCACAACTTTCAACAGCTATCATAACAAAACTACTCAAAAAATCTGTCTGAAATTTTGACAGGTGTCGTTCAAAAGATGGCGTTAAATAATGGTATATAGATTTTGCGTCAGTGGCGCCATTAGCCTTAAAACACGGGTACTTATCATACAGCCCTTGTATAAATTTTATTTATTTTCTAAAATTTGTTATTTACACATGTATCAATTTTATATACTAAAATAAATCCATTTATATTCGTACAAAAAAATTAAAATTATAAAATATTTGACAGTACTGTCACATTAAGTTTGTGAGACACTTAAATAAATTAATGATACTTTATAAAACATTGTGGAATAACACCTTTGTTTTTGGAAGAAATTTTGAATTGAAAAATGTCAAAAGGGGCACTAAAATGTTGAAGAAAATTCTCGCAAAAGTGTATAACGCTCGCAATTTAAAATAATAGCCTTAGTAAGTACTATAGAACAGAACTAAGAAGCAAAGTATTATAAAATGTGAGAAAACTTCAATATGTCTCCATAACGTTAGAAGGGCTTAATTTTCATGTATATCCGGGAAACGTGTTTTCCTCAGTAAGGCTGTATCACGAAAAACAGCAATTTATATTCCGATTTCTTGATTAAAACGAAAATTATTGCGGCACGTCTACATACTACATGATGAGAATTTTCTTATATAATGGACACAATAAAAATACCTCCCTTTTCTTATCAATATACCCAGTACTTATACATTCTGCGCAGCGCATCAAAGAGTTCAACATTCTTAATGGGTACCGTATTTTATTATTGTCTTAATTAAAATACACAGATAATATGAAAAGAGATAAACTTCCTCAAGATAAATTAATGATTCTATTCTACAGATTCGAAGATAAATCCTACAGATTCTTATAATATTATAACAATAATATCTTTCCGTGTGGTTGATAAGGGTAAATATTTATTACTTTTCTTGTTTTAGTGAACGATTAAATGTATTAATATCAAAAAGGTAACATATATGTTCGAAAATTGTCGCTGTAGCATAGTTGGATAATGCACCTTCCCCGGTTAGGAAAAAGATCCAGGTTCAAATCCCGGTGGCGCAACAACAATATTTTTCGATGAAATTGATTTTATATGTATATATTTCTAATTAATATATTAAATTCATATTTAAAATATCACAAACCTATGTTCTGAATAATTACAACTTTACAATAAGAAGGTGTTCTCCTAAAATATTTATTTTTGATACGTGATACGGTGAAACATTATCAAAATCAAGACTATATTAAATATCATTGTCATAGTCATGGTATAACTAATTGATGAAATCATATCAGTATTAGTCCAGAATTAGTGATTTAACATTCAATATGTTGTTTACTCATCTATTAAGAGAAAAAAAATAGTGTACGTGTCCGTGGTCGTAAAATTTAATATAATGCTAAATAAATGAATATTTTCTCTTTTTTAAATATTCAGAAAAATAAATGTTTTATTTTAGGTAGGTAGGCGGTTAGGGGATGGAGGTAAGTGAGTGATTTTATTTTGCTCAAATCCTAAAGAATAACAATGTACGCAGAATTTAGTGCAGGTAGGAGGCAAACGAGATGTTCAAAGCTGTGGGGTGATTATATTTCCTGTGCCCTAGAGTGCAATTTAGTAAAATCTGGAACGGCATTAACTGACTGATTAATGACTGAAGTATTTATATATGTAATGTTTATATTTTATTTATATTTATATATATCTTTTTTTGGTTTTCTTTTCATAGCATAGCATAAATAATATTTCGTAACTTTAAAGTATGATAAAATATGTATTATTTTTAAACATAATATTTTATTTAATGTCAATTAATTAATTGCTTATTTCAATTTATTATTTCTTTCACAAGGTGATACCAAAAAGAGATACATGTATGTATGTAGTAATAAATTCGAACGTTGTTGTTGGGTAGACGACTGGTGGCGGGTCACGTGTTCTTTGATAACTCTGATATTAGTGAACGCTGGCGTGTCGCCCAAAACGCTGTGGCGTGTCACCTTTGACACGCGTGTCATAGATTCACCATAACTAGCCTAGTGGGTAGAATTTACAATGTATTCAAATAAAGCGATCTTATGATAATTTTTAACAAGTAAAAAAAGTAAAATGACGTGTTCAATAATTGTAGATGATCAGTGTTTGAAACAGTAAAAGAGTTTATGTACTTAAAAAGTATGTTTTATATAAATAGAAAAGCTAAGAAAGATATGGAAAGGAATAAGACTACACGAAAAATATGAAAAGTGTTTTAAATGCATTAAGTACTTGCTAATAAAAACTTTTCAACCGTGGCAAGATTAGCGATGAATAGTGGCCCTAATACCAAAACCTGAAGTGATGCCTGAAGCTTGCACCAGAGAAACCGAAAAGTGCTGATTGCAGTAAAAATGAGTTCCTCAGTAAAAAAAAAGGTTGCTCTGGCGTCTCTGATTCGATTGTTAAAGGGGGAAGGGATAAGAGCCCTCATGTCCTATGAGGTAACAAAAATGGCGTAAGTTTTTTTTGGGTGACCCTATTGCGGGGAACACGGTTAAATTTTTTTTTTTTTTAATATCAGGTCATTTTAACTTTGTATATAATTGTATTAAGTAGTAGCAAAAATGGGTAATGTTTTTTTATGTGATACTTTTTTATTTATTTTAGGTTTTTTAAAGTCTTTTTTGTTTGATTTTGTTGAATTTTTTACAAATTGTTATATTTTTAGTGAAAGTTTTTATAAAACCTTTTTATAAATTTTGTTCAATAGGATTAAGAATAGGGTAAAAAAGTGAAATGGGACGAAGATGGGGATCGTATGAGGAATCATATAGGCTGAGGGAGTTTATGGAAGGGTTTGGGATGGAAATTAATTTAGAATATAATTTAGACAATAAATCGTGTATGTGTCGTTTGAGTCTCTGTGAACGATTGTATTTCTGACAAACCAGGGCGAGTTTGTGATTCTTCTAAGGATGTAGTTTTGTTTGGATTTTAAAATTTTTGTGTGACTTTAACTCCAGATGGGACTCCCGTATGTGAGTCGTATGGACTCCCGTATGGACGGATGATTGCTTTGTATAAGAGTAATCTGTTTTGTAGGGATAGTAAACTGTAGGAATTTAGGAGGGGGTATAGTCTATTGTAGACTCTGGCGCACATAGGGATAATCTATTTTTGACACGGAACTTAATAAACAAATTAGGCATGAATATAAAACAAATTTTAGCAAAGATAACAAAACTCGATACATGACCATGGTATAGTCATGAATGAATGAAAAAGTATTTAGAGAATACTAAGAAAGATGTTTGATGTATTAATTAGAAAGATATACAGATTAAATCATTTTTATCGAAAAAATATTTTGGTTGCCACAGGGATTCGAAACAGTATATGTAATAATGTGTTTTTCTTAAAAAATAGCAAAAGACTTATAATGGAAATGGAGTGATAGAAAAGGAATATGGATCTATTAAGAACCTCAAAAAGCGATGTAGGCAAAATGTAGATGGGGTGAGAGTCGTGTGTCAAAAAGGAAAAGTATGATGCTTTATTCTATCTGCCCACCCACCCCCTTAAAAAAAAGGCGTGATATTATTATAGCTTTATGATTGATTGAAAAAAGTTTTTAATGTATTTGTTGTTTGGTATCATACACATAAAAATTGAACGTGAATTTAGATATCTTGAAATAGCGCCGCGCAAGGCATGGATACAAATGCAAACGTGATTTGATGAGTCATAAAATTTTTACGACTAGATCGTTCGTGAGGTGAAACAGATATCCATAAATAGCTACCTACACACGTATTTTTGTAGGATTTTTATTGTATCGTCTATGAAAACTAAAAAGGAAGTTTTAGATTTTAATTTACGTATTATTAGCACCTTTTTAGCGGCAACATGGGGTGCGGGGGTGGAATGAGTTTTTAAATCTATAAAATTTATAATATGACATGATGGCATTTAGTCTAAACAATATTTTTTCGGGAATAATAAGATTTTTGACGTTTATGAAACTCAACGTTTTGCAGTTTATTTTTGAAAATATATCGCAGTGGAAGAAAATATGGGTGATACTCAGTTTGATTTCAAATTCAAAAAAGTCGAGATATGAATACAAATATGTATGCATTGTACTGATTTTATTAAAGACATGACAAAAAAATGCTTTAATATCTAAGAACTTATGCTTAGGTAAACTTTATTGCAATTATAAAGCAGAAATAAAGGTAGGACAAGACCTAACGAAATATAAATAAAAAGACACCCGTAACGTAGATGAACTTTCTCGCCCACGCTTTTCAGCTTATATTCAGAAGAAAATTTCAATGAAGCTTTTCAAGAAGCTCTTCAGGAGCTTGTTGCAAATGGGAAGATTTTGAATAAATTACGTTATCCTGGTGATGTGGTACTTCTAAGAAGTAAAATTGAGGACTTACAACTTCTGTTGAAACGAGTAGTGAAGACGTATGAGATTACTGGGTTAGAACTTAATATAAGTAAAACAAAAGTATTATATATGAATGAGCGAGCTTTTGCAACCACTGTTCAGTATTATTTTATGAAATAGAAGTAAAACACTTAACAAATAAATTTTAAGGCGATTTGAGATGTGGATCGACAGAAGCCTAAAAACGCTGGATGGCTAGAGTTAATATCGAAGATGTTATTTTTCAGATTAATAAATAAAAATAAATATTAAATATAATATTAGGTTGATGCATAATTATTATCTGCCGTTTTTTAAAAACCACATTGAAACATAAATTAAATTATATTATTATATTGTAACATAAGTAAATATGAAAACAAACTCAAAATACATTATGTACAATTATTATTCGGGGCCGTAGTCACCGTGTTCATGGAGTTATAGATGTTGAAGTTCTCAGCCAGTGACCTGGTGGTGCTACTTTCGTCCTCTTCCACAGCCGCTAGAAGGGCCTGGTCATCAAAATCCGAAGATCGACCCTTACCTGACTCATCTAATCTAGTATCATTAGTTTTGAAGCGAACAAATCACTCTCGGAATTCCCTTTCGCTAATCGTTCTTTTGCCGAAAAGATCGTTGAGATCGCGAAATGACTCCGAAGCTTTTCACGATTTCTCCAAATGGTACAGCATAATGTGTCACATATGCGTATGGTTTTCGATGCGCATTTTAATTTCCTAACTCTATTAAAGAATTATATTATGACAAATGTCATAATATAATTCTCGACAAATTCAAAAAACAAAACGACGCGAAAAAAACGTCGGATAATTATGCATCAACTTAATACAATCTGAAAACTTTAATATCTCGGTCATGTAATGAGACATTCAGAGAAATATCAAATCTTGTGTTTCATAGTACAGGGAAAGATTTGTAAACTTTGGAAAATCCTGGAACAAGATAAATAAATCATGGCTGAAGAACTTGAGGATGATATTAGCCAACGCCCGTTGAACGAATTAGGTACGAGAAGAAAAAAATTACCATCAATAAACGTCTTCCCAAGGCATCATAAAATACGAAAAGATTCTGATGAGTATGGTGATTCCGATACTTGAATCGTAATTCTCTTATAATAATAGACTTTTTTAAGAAGACCTTGCCTCGTGCCATATATTTAAAAAAACTATAATATATATAGTTATTTCCGTAGCTGATTAAGTACATTTGCAGCAATTTAAGTAAGTCAGATTTAATAAAATTTTGGCAAGCTTTAAAATTTATTTTATTCTGCTAAACCTAACCAAAACTTTTTGTTGCTGATCAATTTTATAATCCTGCTGACCATGTAATAACTTTGTTCCATGACCATTTATTTTGAATGCGCATAAATATGAAGCTGACTGAAGATAAAATTTTGTTTGTTTTCTAACCACGTATTGAGTCTGATATTTTTTCACTGTTGACAAAAACACGGTATGATGTCCAAATTATTTAATAGTAGTTTTTTTCTAGCTAACCCAATATACAAAATTCAAATCATTTAAAAAAATGCAAGCAATCTTTCAACCCGGCCAAATAAAGATTCTCAAATCACCAGGCTAACTCTTCTGATCTCAATCCTATTGAAAATCTATGGACAATAGTGAGCCGAGGCTCATAAAAAAGGATCGTACCACAGCATAATAGCTCTATGAAATTGGAAATAAAATAGTCAAATAAAGGTGGTCATATTTTGTATCAGTTTTAAGTTAAATTAACTATTTATGTTTACTATTACAACAGTTTTCAAACATCTAAAAAAAAACTTGTCTCAATTAATTCGCACACCACTGTAATTATATTACATATTACATGAGCTTTCAAGAAATATGGGGTGTATGTAGTGGTAAAATCGATAGACGCCATTTGTACAAAATTTATGTTGTAATGAATAAGACAACATTATGTCTGTACTATACTCGTATTATTATATAAATCTATATTAGTTTCGAAAGCAAAAAATAATCTGTATTTGCCCACAACTAATATTAACAAATTTAATGACGTCATTTAACTAGAGTTCGATGTTAAAGGTGTTTTGAAAAGTAACATTAATTTAAATTATGACCAAAAAAAAAAACGATAAATAAGCCCCAAAGAGTTTAATAATCTCAGCAGTATTAATCTAATCCTGAAAACTGCCCAACTTTGATCTTAATTGGAATTTGAAAATTTTGTTTTTAATGGATTTATTTTTTATAAATTATCCTAACAAAATATTAACAAAATCAGATTGCAGAGTTTTGTAATTTCAACTTGGTATTGTAAATAGCTCGTGCACGGTTATTATTTGGCTTGCTATAAGATTTGCTTTTGTAGTGCATTTAGGATATTAAACTGGGAAACTCTGAAAGCTTTGACAATAGTCAAATCACAGAGACAGAAATGTTTGCTGAATACTTTGAAAATAAGATTTTTAAAAAGTTTTTTTTTATTTTGTTAAAAATAGTTTTAAAAAGAATTGCGCTAACAAACAACACATTTAATCAAAATAATCTGAAAATAATTTAAATTGACATCAATTTTTTTTACTTGCAATTAAAAATGAAGTTATAACATATTTTAGGGACAGATTGTTAAACACATATCAGATATCTCATATAGACAAGGCTATTTATTTATTACATTTAATAGAAAATACATGGAAGTATGGGGTAATTAGAGGGCTTACGATATGTCTTCGGCTGGCTTAAGTGATCACTTTATATGTATGTGTATATAATGTTCACTAATTCTCACCCCTTAATCTCCACATTTATAAAAGATTTGAAAGTTGTATATATGATAGTGTGTGGACCCGATTCGAGTTCCACTACACTATCGCCACCTATGGACCAAATTTCATAATTCATTTTTCCCTTTTTTAAACAACATATATAATTTTTTTGAATTTATTTTTAAGCAATATTCTTTATTTGTATAATGTTTTTTAAACGTATTATACTAGAATACGCCTGAAAAATAAATAATTTTTAATATATTTTTATCACATATATGTATATCATGCTAACTTATACATCTACATGTTCCATTGGTGTAACCATTAAATGTGTGCAATACATTAATTTTAAAAAATGTGTTCAAATTGTGACAATTGCGTAACATTTTCAAATTCTGCACCATCCTACCGGTGATATTATTTTATGCAACACTATAGGTTGACAAGAACTTTTTTTATAACATTTTATGTCAAATTTTCTGGTAAAATAATATTATATCAAATAAGAAAAGATTTTACCGCACGATGACGGATATTTCACACAAAATAACTTGTATTTATATCAATAAACGATCAGAATTTGCCGAAGAAATCGTGAATAGAATTTAAAAATCTCAACATCACCTCGTTGTTACAGCCTTATCATTCCTGTCTTCAATAATATCGGATAGCTGAGGATATTCATCACATCCGGCATGTATTATATTTTTACAGCACAAATATACAGAAATGGTAAAAAAAATAAAGCAAACAAATGTGATACTACGAAATTTTATTTCATTCACATTTTAATTTGTAATTTATCTTTTTGAAATAATAGATTTATTTTACAAAAATGCCAGTACTTTGCACAGGTTTTTTAACGCACATATGTATGTACATAGTACTTCCTTGGTAGACAGTAAAAATATAATCCAATACCTTCATTTTTCCTTTCACATGCATATATGTAGAAGAATAAATATAAAACACACATGCTTACCTCATGTGTAAAAGAAAAATAAAAGAAAGCCACTCTTATATTATATTACCTTATTTACCTGATCACTCACGAGATACACTTACATCAGCACCATGGCTGTGGCTCAGAGCAAGTCTCTAATATTTCAGGTGTTGACATGTGAATTCTTTCACTAGAATATTTTATCGCAATTAGGAAATTCTTCATCAAGTAAGAACACATGAACTATAGCAAAACATATATTATAAAAAAGATTGTTTAACGGAATAAGAAATTGCAATAAATGGATAATCAAATGAAAACGAGCACAGACTAATAGTAATAGAAAGTTACAATATCTCTAGACGTAAATACAAAATACTTTTTACAATAATATTAAAATTAATCATATAACAATAACTATTATTATCGATTGAAGCACACTTTTGGGCATATAAGGTTTATCAATTAAAAATTCCCTATTAATTGTCAAATTAACAATATTGATTTTAAGATGAAATATAAACTTGCAGGCGTATAAAGAATATTCAAATAAGAATGCCTTGTTGATTGTGCAATTATTAATATTGATTTTCAGACCAAATTTCACTGTACTGGTACACAAGAGAGATTTAGTAAATAAATTATTATAAATGTCATATGAAGATCCTTTTAGATCAAGTTTTACAATAAAATATTTAGTAAGGAAGTTATAAAAATGTATTTAATGTTAACGCGAAGAAATATTTATGTATAGTTACACCACATATAAGTAATAATGAAATTATTAGAAATGTCATATGAAGATCTTGTTAGATGGAGTTTCATAATAAAATATTTAGTAACGCAAAAATTGGAATGTTCCGAGATGTATTCTTAAAGTCAATTATAGTTGAAAAACTTCAAAAAATACTAAGTTCAAAATGAATTATAGTTTCAGACACTGATTAATATCACATAGGAAATTCACAGTTTTGATATTATTTACATTTTTTTTTTTTTAAATATTATTTCCTCTCAAATAATTTCAAACAAGAGAATCGTATATTTAAGAGAATATATACTTGTTTTATCGATGATTTTATAAGTGAATGAATTGGGGGACCTCGCGTATAGTAATAACACCTCGTCGAGGTGACTCTCATCAAGAAAGAGCAAAATATTGGTAGTTATATTCCATATAACTTGGTGAAAATATTTCTATGGAAAGACTGTGACTTCGAGTTACTTACTTACTTACCATCACGCCGTTTCCCCGTGGGGGTAGGCGGAGATGATAGAGCGCCACACTCTTCTGTCCTGACACCCAATTCTCGTCTCATCCACATTTATACATCTTCTCATGCAAACTCGCCGATTGTTGAGGCTTCTAACAAAACCATCCTCCATTATCTAGTTTACCTGGTCGTGCCAAGTTTTCCGCAGACGTCCTCTACTTCTGCTGCCATCAACACTTGCGTCATATATCTTTCTTACCACTCTTTCCTCATTTATCCGTTCCATATGACCAAATCACCTAAGTGATCCTTTCTTAATCTAACTCATTATACTAACATCAGCTTTACATTCTTTTCTTATTTCTTCATTCTTTACTGTCATAAAAAGATTTGCCACATATACGCCTAATCGATCATGTTTCCACTGCATTCAGTCTACTTTCGTTCCTCTTCTGCCAGCTCCAGGCTTCACTTCCATACATCAGTGTCAGTACCAGGACTCCATTGTGCACCGCTAGTCTTGCCTCGGTTGACGAATTCCCGTTAGATATAATTCCATTCAAAGCGCCGTTCACTTTATTTCCTGCAGTCACCCTCCTTTCGATATCATTCTCAACCTTTCCGTTTCTATCAAACATACTTCCCAAATACACAAACTCATCTACTTGTTCCAAACATTCATAACCTACAAGTATTTTACACGGTTTACACTTCCTCTTTCTCAAATACCATCACTTTCGAATTGTTAACATTCATGAACCAATGAATCACCGCACTTTAAATATTGCTCAACCGCGAACGCGCGGTGTTCTCCTAACCAGTGACTCATTGTGACTGGCAAATTATCAAATCACGCGCGTCGAATTTACCTCACCTTGATGGTTTACGAGCAATTACAATTTAATCTTGAAATTTTGCCGCTGGACACCCTATATATTATGAAATCACCGATTTTATAGTGGTAAACATTACGGCATGTGTGAACTAGATAATGGGAGCGCGTTCGACTGTGGCCGAAAACGAGCCGAGAAAGGGGTTGGACACCAATAGGCTTTTACGTTACCATATATGATCACTTAATGAGTCTTAGGCGAGGGTATGAATCACTTGGATGTTTGCGAGAACATGCATAATTACGCGCAGAAAAGAGAGAAGGACTATTTACGTCTTGGCTTATGAATAAACAGAATATATTAGTACGTAACTTTGCAATTGATGGACACACATCCCCGGATTTATTTAATTAATTACTTCATAACACGTGTTCTTTTAATTTTGTATATCCCTCTAATCTGACTATTATTTCACAAATTTTTTGTACGTAAATACTTGCTCAAGTAATGTATTTCAATGTAGGTTCTTATTTATTTTTTCGTTTTTTAAATTTATTTGTTTGACAATATAAAAGATTCACGGAAAATATTTGAACAAGTAAGGTGCGATTATCGGTTGAGAAATTACAACAAGCAGTGAGGAAACACGCTGACGTCATTGTATTGTGAATTTCTTTGTTTTCTTTTCAAAATCTGTATTAGAAGTATGACAGATTAATCCCTCCAACGTAAAGTAACTCACAAATAGGTTATTATTATTTGTTATATTAATAATTATTATATAATATACTGTTAAATGTTAGTATATTGCATGCAGTATATAAAAATAGTAAAATACAGTGTATTAAAAAAATACTGGCATTAAATAATGTATCAAATACCTACATGCGAACAATCCATTTTTACCATACTTTACGTATATGAGGTCGACGTTACTAATATTAAAATTAATAAGTTTAAAACTTATATGTCTTTAGTAGTTTCAAGATGTATTCACAAATCTCCCTAATGTTGCAATTATTTTCTGACTATTTAGCACCAAATAAGAACTTAATTTTATTGTTATAATAATAATAAATAATTACAATGACTTTTCTTCTGTGTTTTTGGTAAATCATACGACTTGTATGCGTGGCTCCAAAAAAGCTAACCAATTTAAAATTTATTTCAATATTTGACATTTCTTCATTTTGTATTAGTGTACGGTAGAAAAAAGAACAATAAGCGTGTGCGGAGCATCTGAAATCAGTGGCACGAAGACGGATCGTTTCTGAATTATTCATGCGGACTGAAATATCTGGATATACGTATTTGAAGATTTTCATGTTCCTCAGTTATTATATTCTGGCTGTTTTTAGAGCCGGATTAACAATTCATTTCCGACAATTCTTTAACCATGCTTCCACGCATTACACTCCCCATATATATGTTAAAATAATAATTTTGCTAACATTTGTTTGGCTGTTGGCTGAAAAAATCTACGGATTTAAAGATGGAAGATTCAGCCTACCGACCGAGAAGTCACAATAAAAATAAAATAATTATTACAACCTTTAAATGTTTTTGGTCAAATGGTAGATAAAAGCACTTTGTGAAAAGAGTGAAAAATCAAACATGAATGTTCTTTACTTCCTATATTATAAATACATAACAAAATTTATATGACTTTTAAGAGGATTAAAGAATAAATTTGAGAGATGTTTCTGTTTTTAAATATTACTAGCGAGTACCCGGCATGCGTTGCAATGCCACTCAAAGAAAAAAAATGTTTGTTTTTTAATTCTGATTATTGAAGTGCTTTTAGATACACAATATTTTTTATTTTTCCATCTGGTGCATATACGAAGAAAAAACTATAATTAATGGAAAATTCGCCACAAAGAATCCTAAAAATAGCCAATCAACGTGTCCGTATTTCACATTTCACGATATATGGTTTGCGATGAAACTGATAGCCGTGGCGCGCAGATCACTTTCTTCGGCGAACTTTCTCATTGTAAAATGGTTGTACTAATTCAGAAATCTTTGCGGGCGTGTGCACAACAACTCACCAAAATTTCATCGCAATTGGATGAACGGTAAAGAAACGCATACGGAACAAACAAACATTCATTTATATATATATATAGTTTAAGTTTTTAAAGATTTTTAAATGGGGTTTCTAAGATAAACATAATTTTCAAAAGGCGATTATAATGCATAAGTGATCTGATTTCTCACTTCCATACATCAGTGTCGGTACCAGGACTCCATTGTGAACCTCTAGTCTTGCCTCAGTTGACAAGTTCCCAAGCTATAATTCCATTCAATGCTCCTTTCACTTTATTCCCTGCAGTCACCCTCCTTTCGATATCTTCCTGTCTTTCTGTTTCTATCGAACATACTTCCCAAATACACGAACTCGTGTATATAATTAGAAAATTATTTTTGAGTTTTATTACGGCATGCCTTACTTTTGTACATAAAGCGGGGATAAATATTTCAGTGAAATAAGACCTGCGAAAATGGAAAAACTTTGGTTTGAATTCCATCAGGGATCAAAATTAGTTTGGTTAAAATTTATCCCTCGCATAGCACCAAATTCCATAACCTTATTATACGTGATTTACCGAACGAGGATAATATTACCTAAATGTTAGTGAATATTGCCAAATGATCTACGCTCATCAAGATGACTGTAAATTTAGTTATCTTAAAAAATATATATAAATATTTTGTTTGTTTTTTCGTAAACTAATGTATGGTGGATGGTAGATTAGCTCCTATATAAATTTTTGCGGCTCTATTTGAAGATAAAAAATGAATTCGCAATCGACGGGATTAATAATAGACACGGTTAATAAAACAACAATGAAAAATGATATCTAGCCGAGTGAATTAATAAACAGATGTAACACGTTTCTAAAAAGCATCTATTTATGTTGTTAATTAATATACGCAGACAACTGTTATTTTAAAAATAGCTTACGTTTAATATTTTAGACGAGTTTTTATGCTCGTTATGAATCGCCAGGGTCTACCATAAGTAAGGTCGGGACAGCGGTCAGTCGGTCTAGGTCGGAAATTTGAGCTTTCGAAGTGACGTGAAAAAGTTCTACAAATTCATAGATCTTTACGAAATTGTTTCGATTACCTCGTAATGATTATCATTAAAATTTTTCAACAACATAAATCATAAACTTGTATAATTTGAAGAATCAAACAACAAAACAAAATATGTGTATGTTTACTCATATGTTACTTAAGGGCTGGTTTTTATTTTTCCAGTTTGAAATTCGAGAAATTCTACACAAATTACATATTTTTTCAAGATGAGACTAATAGTTAAATTCTTAAAGTATTAGAGAAATACTTAATTACGTTATTTTTTACGTAAATCATGGGAGAAAGGAAGAGACAACATGTGTCATGTCGCTCGGGACCGGTTGGAATGATGTGAAACACTAACAATTAATAGGATCGATATAAATAATATTTAGTAAAAAATGATTTGTGTTTTTGATATTAAATAGTAGTTGAAGCCTCAAAGCATGTGAGTAAATACAATATATTATTTAAAAACTTTTCACTGAAATAAAAGTATTTTAAAAAAGTCGAAAATTGGTAATATGTCCAGCATATAACACTTTTAATTTTTAATATTTTGTTAATTTTTCTTTATTGAGCTTTGTCTTCATAATCTTGGCTTTAAGATTATAAGAAAATATATTTCGTTTATGCAAAGAATTTTTCACATTAAAATAATTTTGCATGCATTGTAGCATGCAGAAAATGCCTTTAATGGTCGCGGTCTTTCTTATATTGCTTTCATTGTCTTAATTATGGCAAATAACATTCACTTTATTAGTTTTAAATAAGTGAAAAAATCCTGTCTAAATGATAGTTTATAAAAAAATTAAATCCAATGTATAACGAATAATAAAAACCCACATTTTAGAATTATCAGAATTAGAATATGGCGCCTTAAGATGAGCAATGAATTCACAACATATCTGTGTATATATAAATCTTAAATCATAAAACATACCCCCGAACTTTTATAGTTATATTACAAGCACCTTTCACTAATTAACTATTTATACTGTACTTTTAACATTGCTTTCCTTTATGAAATGAGTTAAATATTTTATAAAACTCAATTAAAACGTCTATGCAAACCCAATATTTAATTAACATTCGCTTTCAATATTATTTTTAAACTTCACAAAAACCTTTTAAAATCTTGAACTTTTATTATATATTTTAGTGGAGTAATAAATCTACAATATAATTTACTATTACCAACGTAAATCAATTTTTTTTAAATAAATATTTAAGTATAGTACATCTTTATCTATAAATCTCAATCTGGCTGTTTATCTAAAACGATAAACTCCTAAACACTTTGACCAATCTAAAAATCTAAATAAAGTTTGTCATGATTACTTTTTAGGATCCCACACAAACGAAGGCACCATCCCCTATTCCCCTGATTACCACATCTCTTCCCTCGACGTTAACGTTTTTTATAATAAATGTTCCAGAAAACGTGGAGGTGGAATACTACAATCCACTCCAAATTTAGCATCTTTACTTTTTAGGATCCTGCGTAAAACTATCCTCCCTCCCCTCAACCCCGGGATATCTCAACCACCCACGGCTTGTTTCAATTTGTAAACATTATTATTTAGAGCATGCGCAAAAAAACATTTCTGATTCCCGGGCAATGCTGGTCACGGACCGATAGTTGTATATAAAAACCGAAGAATTGAATGTTAAAGATCTCAGATGAAGTTAAAAATAATTTCTAAACTAAAACTCGTAACTTAAAACACAATGTGAATATTTAATTATCTTTAAATAAATAAAATTAAATAATTTCCTCAAATAAATTATAATAGCACAAAAAAAGATTACGTTTTCGATTACGATTACGAATTAATTAAGATCCTAGTAGATCTTCTGTAAGTAAATATAAAATAGTTAAAAATAAATCTTTAAAGATTATTCAGTGGAAATTACACATTTCAGTGCTGCATTAAACGTTCTCAAATATTTGGCGAAAATGATAAAATCTATAATATGTGCGCTATCTTCCACATGAGGTTTTACTGTACTAGTTTTGGTGTTGTTTCATTATTGTTGTTAGAAATTCTATACTCACTGGATGACCTCAATACTGATCTCAGCTGTCCCATTCGCTTTGTGTACAGATTTGACAAAAATAAAAATACATTTTGCATCCGTGTCGGTGCTGTGAGATTGCATTTTGTATACCCTTTAAAATTCTATTTCCGATAATTTGCAGACCACTGTTAAAATATAGTAAACAAAATTAATATATTTTATTTGGATAAATTCATAAATAATTTAATAATATATTTTTCTAAATGTTATTAATTATACACAAATTAAATTAATCAATTAGAAAGATATACAGAAAAAATCTATTTATTCAATAAATATTTTGTTGCTACCAGGATTCAAGCTTGGACCTTTTATTGTACGGAAAAAATTTACTAAATCAACCAAACATGTTTTCGATCAATTTTGAACTTATATTTCGTAGTCTTTCTAATTATTGATATATCAATTATTCGATTTTTAAATGCATACTTAACTATGTATATACATTATGAAAAATCTATACTTAATTTTGTATACTAATTTTTTAGGACTCTGTATACAATACATAAACACCCTCCCTCCGGCAATCCCACACCCATCTTGCAAAATAATTTGTATTAAATTGAACCTCATCCGTTCCAAATTTGCAGTTACACTTTAAGAATCTGCATATGATATATTGCCAGAATGCCATTCGTTTCAAATTTTTCCTAGTTACTCCTTAGGACCCTGTGCAAAACGTATGTGATCTTTCTTCTCTCACACGTTATTCCAACCTTCATATTTAAATGTGTATTCTATTGAGTGACATATATTACAAATTTTGCACAAGACACGGGCACCCTCCCTTCTCATTCTCCGTACAACCAACATCTCCCTATGATATAATAATCCATAATATATATTGAACACCATCCAAATACTGTCCAGTTACACTTTAGGATGAATAAGGAAAATTAAGCCACCCTATCCCACTCCCCCAGATATCTCACACTCCCGCTGCCTGAACAAAATTTTGCGTACATCGTTATTATTTGAGGCCTTCGCAAAACAATGGCTCCTCGTTCCTCCCTTCCCCTAAATCTCAATAACAAACCTATATTAAAACTAAGTTGAGATCCCGAGCAACCCCGAGCAATCCCGGGTAGAGACCACTGGTTACTTATAAATTGGTACGAATAATTTAAAACCCCTTATTGCAATGAAAATAGGTTTTAATTTTAAAATTCGCCTGCAATATCTAAACCAATCAAAGTACTCGGTTTTATAAATTTAAATTGCTTATTTGATTACTCGGTGAAAATCAATGAAATTGGATCTTTGACAGATATATTTATAAATTTATTTCCTTTGTAATTAGCAATTTCCAGATAGGATCATTTGAGGCCAGAGAATGTAAATAGTTAACTCAGGCAGGAAGTTGATTTATAAAAGCGATATCAGATGTAACAGTTAGTTGCTCTAACCATAAATTAGAGCAAAGTGTTTATCAATGTCCACGTTATGGTGAAATTTTAACATCTACCCGGAAAGCCTGGTAGCAACCGAAAAGCAGGCAGTTTTTTGATTGTTTGAAATATTCCCAAGACACCTGGATGTTAGTTCGCGCGACCTCGTGTTGCGAATATAATATTTCACGCTGGAAGACATTTGTGGATGAACACTCAGACGCACTTTGACAACTCAAATAGGGTGGAAAAGAGAGAGATTAATGATTTGGGCTTTAAGTACGGGTCTCGTGACGAATCCTACTAAATAAAATCTCGTCAGAATGCTGTAAATACAAAATAATTTTGAATGCATAGCGATAATAAAAAAGATTTTTCTAGGAGAGTAGATAAATATAATAACAACTTTATAGAAGTGAATGCTAGAAAAAAGTAATATATAATGCACATTTGTTTTCATAATCACGATTGTTTATATTTTTTTATAAGGATATCATGTTTATTACCATTTATTTATGTATTTACTCTAGTGTGTATTAAATTTTTCAGTTTATGATTACTTTTATCCGATTTATTGCTATAAATCTACGTATTTTTCTTGTTACTTCTTTACTAATGTAAGATTGTTTGTAAGTTTAATATATCATGTTTACTAACATATGTCTATAGATTGAGTTATTGTAATTATTGCAAAGGATACTGCCCACCTCGATGTGGACTCTAAATCTAGTGAAATGGGCAGAGAATATATAAAATGAACGTGTAATAATGAATGTATGGAGTTACTCGGATGAGGCAAGCGTGATGAATACCAGATGAAAGCAGCATATTGAGAGGGTTGAATGGTAAGGGTAAAATCAATCGCTATTCTCAGTGCTCAGTTTATTGCATGGCGTATTTAAAATATATGTGGATATATAAATGTAGCAGACAGCAGGTATTATGAATATTAACCATTTACTGTTGATATTTAATTTATTGAAGCAAATTTATTACAATAGTTAAAGCTCAACGATACGTGTACCGAACTATGTACATTTTTAATTTTTTTATTAATACATAAGTATACATACAAATATACTGTTAATATATATATACATTAAACAACTTAATAACAACAATAGAGATATGCACCCCCAAATAAGAAAGATCTTGAATTGTGGGGGTTGCTATCGACATTTATATAAAACAAGATCACAATCTATTATAATACAATGTTAAATAATAAGTATTTCTTTAAATGTTAGAAAATTGATCAGATTAGAACTTGTGAATAAGAAAGATATCGGAATACATAATTATTGAATTATTCTGAAGACTTTTTAGCCATTTTAGAACCTCTTTATTGTATTGTACATATCTATATTTGCTGCTTATTTAGATGATATAGTTTAAGAACAATTTACGATGCATGTCTCGGTCCTATTTCTAAATTGGTCATTTTTAAAATAACATTCTTTTTTATTATTTTAAATGTTTACAATTTTACATAATATATGAGTTACATGAATCTGTTACAAAACTATAGTTAAATATTTTTGTGAATCGCTTACCTCTCCAAAAAAGAGACAAGCTCTTGTGCTAGTAGAAGGAACTTGTTCATTGATTTTATTCCAAGTCTGATAGTTATGATGGATTTTTATTTTGTCCTCTTTAAAAAAATGAAATAAAACTTATTTTTTTATTAATTTAATCTAATCCAATTTTATATTAATTAGAAAGATATACAAATAAAATCAATTTTATCGAAAAATATTGTTGTTACGCCACCGGAATTCGAACTTGGATCTCTTTCCTAACCGGGGAAGGTGTATTATCCAACTATGCTACAGTGACAATATTTTTAGCAACAAATTTTCGAACCTATATGTTACCTTTCTGATATTAATACATTTAATCGTTTCATTATTATTATAGATAATGCACCTTCCCCGGTTAGGAACGAGATTCAGGTTCGAATCCCGGTGACACAACAATAATTTTCGATAAAATTGATTTTGAATGTATATCTTTCTAATTAATATATTTAATTCATGTTTAAAATATCACAGACCGTCTGTTTTGAATAATTACAACTTCGCAATAAGAATGTGTTCTCCTAATAAAAAAATTACGTAATTTATTATTATTTAGATGGGTTATGTGTTCTTTAAAGTTGAAAATATTATCCAGAACTATTCCTAAATATTAACACTTAGTTATTCTTTATATAATGGTTATATTAACAAATAGTGTTCATTACAAAATCACAATCACACATATGCACGATATGTTTATATTCGTCAGTCGGTAGCCCTATTTTTGTTGCAGAAATGGTTATATAATTAGTTTTATCGGTATTTGGAGTAAGCAGATTACAATGGAGCCATTTTTTAATTGATCTAATTCCTAATGTCGCTTCTTTAAAGACATGTTCCCAGATATTTCCGTTGATTTGGATAACTGTATCGTCCGCGAACCCGATTATCATACCTGAAAACGTATTTATCTTATAGATGTCTTTTATATAGATAGAGGGCCCTAAAACTGTACCTTGTGGTGTTCTACAGTTAACCACTAGTTTTATCACTTATGCAATCATTAAATTTAACCTGCTGAACTCTGCCATTCAAATAGTTTTGTGGTAAGTCTTACGCTACACCTCGAATGCCATAGTTTTCTAGTTTTAATTACAATTTTTTGTGACTTACTGTATCAAATGCTTTCTGGAGATCTAGAAATACAGTTATACATTTTTTGTGTTTATCTAAATTATCACTAATATTTTTGGTTAATTTGTAGATTGCGTCAGAAGTACTGACTTTATTTACAAAATAGATTAGTTGATATAAAACTGTGTTTATCAAAAAAGCTTACTAATTGTTTTATTATACAATTTTCGAATATCTTTGCAAAATTCGATAGCAGGGAAATCGGTCTATAATTTGTAAGTTTCTCGAAATTTCCACTTTTAAAAATAGGTGTTATTATTGCTCCCTTAAAGATAACAGGAAACATTCCTGTGTTTAATGATAAGTTAAATATATATTTCAATAGTTTAATTGAGTTATTACAATTTTTTATTATTATTAACAATGAGGCTAAATGACTAGTAGTAGATGGTAGTATTAAATCGTACCAATTTTTGTATTATTATCAAATTTAGTTTACTAAATTTTTGGTCTTTTGGGACGAGGTTCGAACCCCCAACCACCTGATCAATACTTGCGAGTGACTTTCCACTAGGACTAGATAACCAATCAAATTGACATGGTCACTTCAAGTGCGCTAGTTACACTTGTGTTAGATGACGCTCTGCATTGCTAAATTTAAATCAAGTCTTGCACTAGCGATACGTGTCATTCGTATCGTAATGTGAGCAATCCAAACGTTGGGGTATATAGATATTATAACAATTATAATAATGCATAGCGCGCTCAGACTGCTCATGTTAAGTATATTTGTCGCTAGCATTAGATCAGGAATTAGGCCCCAGGTTTCGCATTCATATAGCACTGTTGGCTTCACGGTCACGTAGTCGATTAGGAATTTTGTCTATTTGGATAGCTGTTTGAAGCTGAAATCGTTCTGTTGCGCAAAATAGACGACGTTTCAAGTCTTCATTTTCTTCATGATATGAATAAATATTTTGGAAATATGAATATGAAAATTTGATATAATGACCCTTATAATCTGTAAAAAAAAACATTCAAAAATATGTTATTTATTAGCAGTACTGAATAATTAAATAAAATGTAATATTTACATTATCTTTATTATAATTAACAATTAAAGCCCGGTGGGTCAAAACAAAACACGTCCGGCGGTGGTGGGTGATTTTAGACCAACCTCAAGTTATCGGTTTTTCAACCGTTTTGTATGAGATTTTTTTATAAATATTTCATTTTAAATATGATTTAATGAAATGGCATAACGTGCTGTAATGTTTCTGCTAATTAATGTTAAAAATTAAAAAATATTAAGAATAATGTATATATTCTCACGCATCAACAGACGCCCTACACAGCCAAAATACAAACATCCACTGAGCACGTGATCTTCTCGTCGGAACTCAAGCAGGTAGTGTCATAAAACTTACAGGTAGGCGCAACGCCCCTCAAATAATTATATTACTGGCATTGTCTAGGGGCCGCGAGACGAAAATAAGTCAAAACAAATACATGGACGTATACCTAGTATCTTTTGTCTACCCGCTCAAAATGTTGACAATATATGTTTCAGCGTAAGCATTGAGATTCAATCCGACTATTTTAGGTCAGTTTTTGAGCGTTTTTTCATATTTTTATAAATAACTTATTTGAATCTCGTCCGATAACATTTATTTGTAACTCAAATTATTTTTAAATATTTAATTAAAGATTAGAAAACAGCATTAAATGAATATTTGTAGCGTAATTCATATTTTAAAAACACCCGGGTCTAATCTGACCCACCACCACAGAGTGTGTCAACTAAAAACCTTGATTTTCACCGGAAATATTTTAGTTTATTCGTTGCAGCATGAAGAATCCGAATATTTATGATGCAAAAGAAGAACAATGAAATAAAAAAGTCGTGTTTGAAATCTGTTTTTCTCCAGTAAATAAATAGACATGAAATAAAGTGTACATGTAGGAGAGAGGTTTGTAATATTAGTTGTGGAGCAAGGGTCATTCTACACACATTCTTTATGGAAACATAAATCCGATTGTTTATGACACATTTATGCAACAGTAAAAGTATTTACTCTTCGAAAATTAAATCTTTGTGTGAACAAGACGTATTTTTTATATTAATGCATATTATATTGTCAGCGTTAAAATTTTTATTCCAATCGAGTCATATATATTGAAATAAAGAATTTTCGTTAGTTCACGTCTATATACTTGGTAGTCTGTGATCTCTCAGAATTTTTATCTCTCTAGCAGTGATGAAATAATAAATTTCGCAAAATAATTGTACTTTCGACACTCACAACAAACAGCGCTTTTATGTATGAATAGTTCTATGAGTAATATAATGCTAATATTTGTTTTAATATGTCTGAAGTATAATGTTCAAAGCCTCACAGTACGGATACCTAAATGTCAAAATAAATCACCTTAACAACAACCAGACTGCTTTCTTATTTCAATTTCAATCTGCTTTCAATATAAGTATGAAACATATCAATTATATAAGAAAATATGTTTAGACGAATGTAAAAATATCACTGAAAAACTGCAATCGATATTTTTTTTGAAATGTGTTAAACTGCCACCGGGATTTTTTTATTACCGATAACTCAATTCATATAACTCTTTTCTACGATACATGGATCAGCGAGTAGTCTAAAAAACTGGCCTCCACTTCATAAAAATCGGTTAAGAAGTGGAAAAAAAATGCATATCTAAAATGTAATAAAACACATAAAAAACATAGTCATGGCCATAGTATTAGCTTTATTTGATAGATAATTTTATGTCATTAGTGTTTAACTATAATTTTGCGCATCTGGGTGCCGCGGCTGGCTCAAATAATACGCAATCTGAAAGTCCAATTTTCGATCACTTTTTGTAGCAGCTGGGGACGTATATCGGTAATAACGCGATGAATGTTGGTTTCCATGTAGTCTATTGTCACAGATTTATCGATGTACAACTTCATATATTCCCACAGAAAATAATCCAAAGATGCTAAAATCACATCCATCCATCCATTACGCGAAATTATGCGCTCATCGAAAGTTTCCTTCAATAAATTGATAGTGGCGCGCGCTGTGGCAGTTGAAACTACAGCTCTTTCATATTAATGGCATT
Organism: Eubasilissa splendida; assembly: GCA_031772225.1. Taxonomy (NCBI): domain Eukaryota; kingdom Metazoa; phylum Arthropoda; class Insecta; order Trichoptera; family Phryganeidae; genus Eubasilissa; species Eubasilissa splendida. Next base: position 22,444,597 of record CM062855.1, on the reverse strand, counting down.
CAATTATGGAACGAAAAAGTCAGTAATCATGGATCTATAGCGCTCTCCATTGACTGTAACGTTCTGGCCGTCATCATTTTTGAAGAAACAACAGCTTTTTCGGTGCGCACTGTACAACGTCTCTGCGTATGCATATTATCAATTAGAGTATGCGTGGTGCGAAAACGATCCACGGTTAATCGAATTATTTGCTCGGATGGATGATTATATCGACCGTAAAATGGACGTAGCGCACGGTAAGTTTCGCGAACTGAACCACGATTTTCGAAATTAATTTGTAAGCGTTGTTCTGGCGTAAGTGTATTTATGGTGAACTGGCAAACCATACCAAGCACAAATCAGCTATCAAATTGGCTGTCACTGGAAAAAGTATTGCCAATTCGAAAACAAACCTCTAAAAAAACACCTTAAAAAAACAAACATTGTTATACTTATCGAGCTATCTATATTACTAAACTTTAGGTTGTAAATAATAAAATAAATTAAATGATGTGCCTAGTAATAGAAATTAAAAATAGTTTGAAAAAATATAAGAATAGTAGACTATTATTACGTAAAATTAAAACGAGATAAATGAACCTATTTTTAATATAGGTAAAGATTACAAAATATATTCAGTGAACAATATATCAATTCTGCTGGCTCAGTGTTCATGTGTATACATATTTTACCGTGAATCCACGTGAATTTATTAGCTGAAGTTAGGGAATAACTAAAATTGATTTATATATTTATAATAAGACAATATTGGTTGTGTACGAGAAATAATAAATTTAATAATATTATTTTGTTTGTCAATGTGAATTAATATTATAATTATAAACTGTTTAAATATTACCGGCATCCTCAATTAATGGGGTGAAATAACAATATTGATTTACGAAGAGAAAATATGTAGGTATATACACCCAGTAATTGGTATAGGATTTTGTGAACTAGGATTTGAAAATAATTTAGATTGGTATCCCGTAATGAGAAAATCTAACCGGTAATCCGTTAAGCTCAAACATAAGTGCAGACATGTCATTCTTTTAGAGATGATTAATATATACATGAGATGTTATTTATTTATTAACGCCCTTATGGGCTTTTACAAAGTAGGTTTGGTATAAAACATAATAAAAAACACATGAGCAGCAACACAAGTAGCATGGAATATATATATATATATATATATATATACATATAGAATAGAAAAAATATATATTAAAAAATAAGTAAAACAAACTATAAAATATAAAGGTTCAAGACAGAAAAAATAATAAATATTTAGGTTTGACATAGAATGGCTGAGTACCAAAATCAGTTGTATCTTTAACTCAGAACAGCATCAAAAACATCACTCTTATATTTAAACATAGAATATCGGAATATATCAACAAGACCAAAATCGTTCCCAAGCCTGTGTTTTTGTGTGGGTGCACTCCTATAAAAATTAGTAAATGATGAATTTAGATTCAAAAGCACCGACGACCTGGTACTCCGCGCAGGAGCGTGGTATACAATTAGTTCAGTTAAATTAGGGGCGTCCAGTATGCCATTTACTATTTTAAATAAAAATAATAAATCACTTAACGTTCTTCTACATGATAAGTTAGTTAAGTTAAGAGTGCTCATTAGAAAATCATAATTCAATTGTTTAGCAGGTATACACAGTTTGAAGTAAATAAACCTTAAAAAATTATGCTGAACCCTTTCTAATTTTAATTCGTGCACTTTATAGAATCAAGACTAAATAGTTGAGTTGAAATTCTATATTGCTACGAACTACAGCCGTGTATAAAACTTTAAGCGATTTAAGTGAATTGATATCTTTTACCGTTCTTAATACAAAACCGAAACATTTCATAGCTTTATTGGTGATTTGATTAATGTGTGGAACGAATGATAGTTTTGCATCAAATAATATGCCAAGATCTTTAATTTGAGATACTTTTCTTAAGAGTAACGCTATTTATGCTGTAATGAAAAACAATGGGTTTTTTGATTCTGCAAAACGTTATAGATTGGCATTTATCAATATATAAAAAAAAAGTTTTTACTTCACCTTCGTCATTGTATTATCTAATATTAACTAGGACACACAAATATTAATAAGCATTAATACTTAATAATTATAAATAATAAACTAATACACGAAGAATGTACTGCTAGTGTAAAAATCAATGAATACATACACGTTACTATGGTATATATTATACCAGGGTAACGTTGCATGTATCGATGTTACAAATAATGTCATACCGGGTTGCGTAATATTACCATGGTCTATTTGATATATTATATTTATTTTTTATTATCTTTTACACACATAGAAAACTGCAAAATGAAACCATTACACGTGAAAGAAAAAATTGCGCGTTGGATAAATAATTAAATATATTCATTAAAAACATAAACATATAAAATCAATTTTATCTAAAAATAAAGTTGTTGCGCCACCACAATTTGAACCTGGATCTCTTTCCTAATCGGGGAAGGTACATTATCCAACTATGCTACAGCGACAATATTTTTAGCGACAAATTTTCGAAACTATATGTTACCTTTTTGATATTAATACATTTAATCGTTCCATTATTTGAAAGAACCATCTACCTTATTTTAATTATTATAAATAATTGCTCATTGAAGCAGCCATCGCGCATTGAATAATTATCTTGCATGAAAAATTATGGTTTCTACTAATAAATATTGCGGAAAAAATAAATTGTATTACCGATTATCTTTACTATCTATTTATGTATAATATATGCAACTACATGCATCACATTATTATAGTTAACTGAGCACTCATGTTATAAAATATGATTTCCCGAAATAAGGGCCGCATCCCCATAGATCACCAGGCAACCAGTATTTTACCTCTAGACCAAATAAACCAGACATAAATTCATTCGGTAGTTAAAATATACGTATTTTTTTCAATGAAGTTTTCTGTAATTATCAAACGTTCTAGAGAAATTTATGCCAGTTGCATTCATTCTGCTACTGAATTCGCCCCTTGTTCCCTTTAGTTCCCTATTGTGAAGTTCTTCATTCGACTGAACCGTCAACCTCTGCATTTATGAAATTCGAACAATTGGCGTACGGATAGAAGAATATTCTAACTTTTATATTATATTTAAGCAGTTTCTAACTCCCTTTACTTTAATTTTATTTTAAATTAGCATTTTACTCGCCATAAGATGCGATGATCAGCCAAGTTGTTGGATACGGCAAAAGAAAAAGAATGAGAAGAAGATGTGGTAGAATTTATCTATCACCAGAATCTTACACAGAAGTACAAAAAAACATTTATGACAGAAAAATATTACATACATATTGCGAAATACCCCTTCAGATATTACCCAGAGGTTTAGCGTCACATGACAGACATATATTTTGGGCTTTTATGATATTTGTATATTAACCATGAGACGTTAAAAAAGCAAATCATGTAAAAATAATCACATAATTGAACTTGACAACCAGCCCTATTCTGAGAATTTTCCCAATAAACATGACATTTTAATCAGGTTCAGACCATTAAAGCCAGCTTCCCACAACACTCGCGATACTTGACAGTAATGTATAATATATTTATTTTACGATGGGCGCTAGGTAATCGTAATTTTTTAAATATTGAGTCTTGAGACATTTAACAGAATTAATGGTAATATTTTATGCTGCCAATTAATTTTGTTGTTTTATAAACCACTGTGAGTTATTTATATTCAACCTGTTTCGGAAAAATACCTATTCCTTCATCAGGATGAAAAAACTAATAAAATTTAATTCAATACTGCTCTGGTAAGGATCAGAGGTCTAAAACTGGTTAGTTTTAATCAATATATCTCAAGCAGTACTTTAATGGTATAATACTCATACGTGGGACGTGCTTGTCATCTAGGGGTTTCGATACTCGCCTAGTCAGCGCCGGCGCTAGACTTATTTTCGCCGGCGCTAGACTTATTATTAACATAAGTGAAAATAATGTTTTCAATTTTTGTAAAACCATCCCCATAAATTGGCCGCTTCCTAAATTAGCCGCCCGCGTATCACACACGTTAGGGTGGTATTTTTTTAGACCGGCATTTTGAAACAAGCCCAACGGCGGCTTTTTGCCAAAAGACGTTCTGGACACTAATGTTGACTACAAATTACTGCTTTATTGTTATAATATTGTATAATGTTAGTCTTTGAGTTATTTTTATTACAAACTATTATCGTTTTACAACTTGGAATTTTGTTTTTCAATTTTTATATATTGTTCGGTCGCCTCTTTTATTTGGCTGCCACAGGCAGGCACCTAATCTTCCTGTGCATAACGCCGGCGCTGCGCCTAGTGATTTAAGTGGTTCGGAATTTGAGCCTCGTTCCAGAAGGGCCATTAAGTTAGTCCTATTTTTATAGCATAGGCGTTTAGCTTAGTTTTAAAATAGTAAGAATATTGATGCGACACGTATTCCGTGTATGCACCTCTATTTATTATATATATTTCATAATGATGAGTTCAAAATCACGAATCGTGAGTTAATCACTGATATCTTGAGTCACACTCACTATTAGTGATTGATTATTTGGAAATATCGTGATTCGTGATTCATTTTTTTATTGTATTTATATTTAGGAGAACACATTCTTATTGTGAAGTTGTAATTATTCAGAACATAGATCTGTGATGTTTTAAATTTGAATTAAATATATTAATTAGAAAGATATACATATAAAATCAATTTTATCGAAAAATACTGTTGTTGCGCCACCGGAATTTAATCCTGGAACTCTTTCTTAACCGGGCATTATCCAAATATGCATAGTTAGATTATGCACCTTCCCCGGTTAAGAAAGAGATCCTAATTCGAATCCCGGCGGCGTAACAGTATTTTTCGATAAAATTGATTTTATACTCGTATGTATATCTTTCTAATTAATATATTTAATTCATATTTAAAGTATTTATATTTGGTTATGGGTCATGATTCGGCGCATGTGCATATGAAATGAGAATATTCACGAAGGAATGACGTTATAATTTGTGATAAGCGCCAACTAATAGATTCTGCCAAAATGTTTTACGAATTTGACCCGAAAAACAAACTCACATTTTTAAAAATGTTTTCATTCGCTTTGTGATGATATTAAATTATATATTTATATTATAACACTTACTGCCCGGTGGGTCAAAACAAAACACGTCTGGCGGTGTTGGGTCATTTTAGACCCACATCAAGTTTTAGATTTTTTAATCGTTTCGTAAGAGATTTTTTATAGATATTCATTTTAAATATAATTTAACAAAATGGCATGATATGCCGTAATGTTTATGCTAAAAAATTAATGTTAAAAATTAAAAAATATTACGAATAATGTACATATTCTCACGCATCAACAGACGTTTTACACAATCAAAATACAAACTTCCACTTAGCATGGGATCTTCTCTTCGGTTGGCGATTGCATTACCTGCTGGTATGTAGCAGTGGTTATAAACAATTAAAATGTATTATTAATTTTTTATATATTTGTATTTTTTATACGTAAACCAAATGAAAATAATTTAAACAAAATATTTATAGAAGTGAAATAAATATATTATAAAAATTACATCCTTTTTACACGAAACGCAATCAACAATATTATAAGCAGAAATAAATATAATTGACAAAATTTTAAAAAATAAGTATAACAATAGACAACTTATACTCAAAATATATATAATATTGGTTGTGTTCTGTGAATTCCGGTCAGTAAATTATTTGTTATTGTCAGAATATAATTGCCTAAAATATAAATAACATGTTTCAGAACTGCCTTTTGTAATTTATAATTAGCAACAACAATATTGAAAACCCGACCAGGTAGTATCATAAAACTTACAGGTAGGCGTAACGCCCCTCAAATAGTTATATTACTGGCATTGTCTAGGGGCCACCAGACGAAAATAAGTCAAAAAGAATACATGACGTATACCTGGTATCCTTTGTCTACCCGCCGTAAAAAATATGCTCATAATGTTGACAATATATGTTTCGGCGTAAGTGGTGAGATTCAATACCGTAAAAGCGACTGTTTTAGGTCTGTTATTGAGTATTTATTTGTATCTCAAACTATTTGTAAATATTTAATAAAATATTAGCTAGAAGGAAAACAACATTACACGAATATTTGTAGCGTAATTCATATTTTTACAAATACCCGGGTCAGATCTGACCCACCACTGTGAAGGATGTGTTTATTATGTTTTATTACGCAAATAAACTTTGAATAATATTATACGCATTTATTTGTGTATTATAATATCGTGCTGTGTACACGTATTAGTAATAAAACTGTGATCACAGTCACAGTTTTCAATCACCGATATTATCGAATATCAATCACAATCACACCAGTGAGTCAAGAGTACCACTTTTTCTCATCTCTAATAATTTATAAATACCATGTGATTACAAAGTAATATGGTCTTATGTATTTCTTAATGTATGGAAAAATTTTCGTGCAGCATGGAAGATTAATCTGATATATTACAACGCAGAGTGGCTTAAAGTTTTTTCATCTCCGCATCGATATTTTCTTCGTTCGCTAATTCTTGACTCTCGCGACTGAAGTGTTTACAACGGAAGCGATGTGCGCAGAGTAATGATAAGAAGTGGCGTTCAGATATCGATTAGCGTGTGTAGGCTTACGAAATACTCAGAGGCGTGCACTGCATATGAGCGAAAAAGCTATGCATTGCTAAAAATTCAGGGACACAAATATAAATTATTTGTGAACTTGTAATTTTTTAGAACAGTTCTGTGATATTTTAATACAAATTAAATACATCAATTAGAAATATATACATACAGATAAACGCAATTTATCTAAAAAATATTTTAGCTGCCACCGAGATTTGTACCGGGATCTATTCCTATCCGGGAAAGTGTGATAACCAATTACACCACGTCAGCCACGTAAATAATCGACAAATTTTCGAACTTATATGTTGCAGCAATTTCATAATGATAAATCTTACGCACCATTTATTTAAAATCTATCTTTTCTTATTGCACATATTTGATTATTAAAGTATGTTCAAAAATGAATATATACAACGTAAGTTGTATTAAACAATTGTAAAAAAAACAATATAATACAACTTAAGTTGTATATCCAAAAATTTAATAAAATAAAATTGAAAAATCTCTGGCGGCTCCAAGCAAATATTTCTCAAACGTATTCCATGATGTATTTCGGAAAGTGCTAAGTGTAATTTATTATGAGCAATGCCATTTTTGTAAAATGGTATTATAATTGGAAAGGCAAGCTCATTTGTCAAAAATTAACTGAAATAATTAAAACTGTATTATTAAAAAACTAATATACACTAATATTTAAAAAAAATCTTAGTTATTTACATAAACACTTACTCAATTACCATAACGCCGGTTCTCCGCGGGGTTAGGCAGAAAGAATAGAGCGCCACACTCCTCTGTCCTTCCTGACACAAAATTCTCACTTCATCCACATTCATACTTCTTCTCATACATGCTCGCCGTTTGTTGAGGCTTCTAACAGAACCATCCTCTATTATCTGGTTTACCTGATCGTAAAAATAATTGTTATATGAATTTGTAACGAATTTTATCCTGACAGATAGTAGGATATGATTAAGAGATGCATGGATGAACTTTATGGATAAAAATCACTTGAATTTATAAAGTAATTTTTCCGTGACATATAAAACGTGCTTTTTAATTAAGTTAATTAATGGTTCATGTTTTAACTCACGGCGTCCATTATTTTCTCGTAAATTTAAATGTTTGAAAAACGGGTAAAGTATGCAAAAATACGTTTTTTTATGAAAAAAGCAATGTAAAATAACGAGGCTTTAAATAATAGTGAGGTCTTATTAAATCTCTGGAAAAAATAATATTTGTATTTAAAACTTATGCTACACTAGTAATTTTTTTTTTCAGTAAGCAGCTTAGTAAATAGAAACGAATTAATTTTAATAAGTAGCTTATCTATATATAATTATATAAGTAGCCTTTCCGCATTTTTATTTTATTGTTTTGAGCTTAAATGGGATTTAAAAATAGTTCAAAGCGATCTCTAGGATTGCGTCGGTGTGAAAAATATTTGTAACAATTTTATATGAAATAGAACATTTTGACATAACTCTTGTACGAATTAAATATATCAATTACAAAGATATACAGATAAAATCAAAATATCGAAAAAATATTTTTATTTCTACCAGGATTCGAACCTGGATTTGTATTAAATATCACAGACCTATGTTCTGAAAAATTACAAGTTCACAATAAGAATGTGTTCTCCTTAAAAATAAATCTAGTCACTAAAAAAATCCGGCACCGTTATCTCAAGTGTGTTGACCAGATTTATTTCACAGTAAAACTTTACCCACTGTAATGCAGAAACAATTATTATTTATTCATATCACTTGTGTAATTTCTGAAAATAACTTTTTTATTTCTATCTTTCGTAAGATTTATTGAGTAATTTGTTACATTTAAAAATACCAAGCATAAACATATCTATATTAATTTCGTGTTTTTTTCTGTATTTTACCGTAACAAAGGAAGCTTACATAAATATTAATACTTCTTTAATATTATCAAAATTACTTTGTGGCCACATATTATATAAATAATAAGACAGAATACTTTGTTTAAAACACTATTTATTGATAAATCAACATGTTTCGATATCTATGGTATCTTCTTCAGGAGATAAAATGTATACTAAAATTAAAAATTCAAGCATAGATAACAACAAAATAATGAAAGTATAAGTGGTGGGTAACTAAGTAGGAACTACTGCGAAAACAAATTTAAAAGGTGACTATTTGCAAAAAAAGATTTTGTTATTTATAATATCTAGCTTATAATTTAAATAATTTTAATCAATGAAAATCGAATCGGTTAAGAATCGACGTGTATGCAACCGATTTATTAGTAAGATTTTTTGTATAGCAAAGTACTTGTAGGATGAGTGGTAAAACATGCTGTAGAGTTCCCAAATATCCTAAATACACCGATCAAAACATCTACACTACTCTCTCGGACCACCTTTAGCTATTAACAAAACGATGCTCTTGATGTGGAGATGGTCAAACTTACGGTGCGATAACAACTAACTAATTGACAAGGCGTTTGTTGAATCTGAACCACATACCTATAATAATTCGACAGCTTGCATGAAAGTTAGGCGTTAGTCATCCAACTCCTCTGGATCACTTAAAACAGCTAGGAAAATTAAAAAAGCTTATCTGACATATTGAACGAAAGTTTAAAAAATCGCCCATGTAAAGTTTGTTCTAAGCTGAAGTTAAGCTAATTGAGTTATGCAAACCTCACCCACTACACTGACCAGACATTACACCGACATATTATGACTCATTTGCATTTCAACAACTTCTTACAGGGTAAAATCTTCATCAACATGATCAAAATGTATTTAGATGTTTTAGCAACTTCAGGATATTAATATCACCAGAATAAATAAACTTGTTAAATTAATTTACAAAAATGTGTCGATTCTAATAGTTATACAAATTAAATTAATCAACTAGAAAATTATACAGAAAAAATCTAAACTACCATAGAAAATACAACTTCACAACAAAAATGCGTTCTCCTTAAAACAAAGATTCTAATAGTGCTTAATTTATTTGACATCCTGATATTGGAAATGGTATTTTACAAAACCGGTTAGTGTATGTTTAAATCACAAAAATTATAAGATATATTAAAAAAATAATAACACGCCTCATACCGGGTCACAGCGACCTTGTGGTAGTCACCGCTAGAGGGTCGCGGAGCTTTACACGACGGTCGGCAGAGTGTGGGTCCTGGCGGCGACGAGGAACGGTATCTTAGATATTCTTCTCTTGTGACTGCTCCAGCTAACAGATTTCTTATTGGCTAGTTTCGCATTGTGAAATAACTATATTTAGAGTAACTAAACTTTTTAGTCTACCATCTTAACTGTATTGTATGCCTGTTCAATCGCTACAAATAAAACTTCCACAGCTACGTTATATCCCTGATAACTCACTACCAGTAAGTTAAACTTTTTGTGTAAGAGACAAACCACGAATTGGGATTGGTCCTGCCTATACTTATTGCGATGCCTAAGCCACCGTGAGTACCTACTACGAGGCATTCCAAAAAGTTAATAATTATCTGAGAAAAATGAATATGAATTTAAAACACAATTATTTTCTCACCAACCTAATATTACTAATAAATATGTATTACATATGTGTGCACGTTTATTTTAAAAACCACAATTGTAAAGGTATATGTACACTATCAAATTCAATTATTGGTCATAAATATTATACGTTTTCGTTTAAAGGATTAACAAAATTTTACTTTCTACCCTTGATAAAAATATTGAATATTTATAGCGCAATATATATTTTTAAAGTCTTTGACTTTGTTGAAACCGCAATCTGAATGATGGACTTTTAAACAAAAATTGACACGTCAACTGATTATTTTGTAAAGTCACCATCATTTATCTTCATTATTGTCAGACATTAATTTAGGAAACAAGCTAGTATCGGATAAATCGGAGATGCGGTCAGACTAATGGAGTTTTTTTTGCCACAACAATCAGAATCAGAATAAAAATTGTCTCATTTCCCGAGCAAAAATAAAAATATCTCCATTATTTTCGGTAGCACAAAACCCCCCGCGGGGTGCGGGCCATAATGGGTGGCGAGCATTTTCTATTTGGCCTGTCGCTTTATGCTCACCCAGTGGTGGACTCCCTTCCGTTATGAGGATAAAAATAGTTTTTTTTTTATAAATTTAAGCCTTTCGAATACCATTTGAATGTTTGACTTGTATTTTGAGTAAAAAATTTTTTTTTACTCATTCCTTAGCTATCATGTAGACTGTGGTCACTTTGTCTATTGCGGATTAGAAAAGGTCCACAATAGATTAACCAAACCATGGCCTCAAGTTCGTCATATATTCGTGAATATATAGGTCTATGATGTTCTCCTTCTGTTAGTTTTCGATTTCCACCAAACTTTACATGTATATTGAGATGCAAGTACTGATATATCTCTGGATATCTCGTTTAGTTACTGATACTTCTTTTTTTTATTTATTTAATATCTAAAACCGTAAAATCTTAATTTATAACAAATATTGACACTGCAGATCTGAGGGCTTCTACAAGAGAAGTACCTGTTTTTTTTGTAATAAAATAATGCTTAAAACACATATCATCTGACAATACGCATTAGTAATCAAAGGTTTTAATCATAATTATTATTGGCATAACTGTTAATATTAATATATATTATTGTTTGTTTTTTACACATATTTTTAAAATGAAAGTTACAGAAAATTCTATCGATAATATAATCACACTTTTAAATTTTATGCTCTGGTTGGAAACTAAACTATTTTTTGTTATTGTTCAAAATATTTATAAAGGTCATATAACACCTGTCTTGTTTGACTGATTAATTAATCACTCTGTTCAGATTTTCTGATTAAACCACGTTACAAGTTATAATCGAATATTAATGATGATAATTTAACTAACTAGTATTATAGGATGAATATTATATGCCAGGCCGATATTGTTCTTAACTGTTCTAACTAGGAAATTAAACACATTTTGTTAATTTGGTTTTTATTTATCGATTATTACAATGGCCAAGTGTCCACCTATAGAAGCGACACAAATACGTGCTCTTTTAACCATATTTTTCATAACATTCTCGCACACTTCGCGGGTTATTTCAACAATTTTATTTCGAATATTGTCCTGTAGCATCGGAATTGTTGTTGGCTTATTGGCGTAAATCTTTCCTTTCTAATTGTTTACGTGAATGCCTTCGATAGCTGGTTCCCAGGTTTCTGATTGACAATAAGGGCACATATGATACATGAACACTGCACTAACTTTTTTATTGTACTTGCTGATTTTCTGGTCCGATGCTGTTGTTCTTTTGGCTGGCTAGATTCGACGGACCGAAGTGCGCACTCCTGGCGATCGGTTTATTTGGACCTCTGTACTGGTCGAAGCACGGGATGTAATTGATTCGCCTGTCGTTTACTGTATTCTTGCATTCTCAGAAAAAAAAGGCGATAATACTCACATATACACACGCACAATATCATCAATCAGGAAATCCAGTGGTGCAAATCGGAGTAACAAGGAAGACGTCAAATCAGATGATTGAGAAGGCCAGTCGTTATCACCGCTTTTTGACATTATGCGGTCGGGAAAAATTTCTCGCAAAATTTCAAGCGTAGCTCGGGCTGTGTGTGAGGTGGCACCGCCTTACCACATACCGTTATATCACAGTTACTCTGCGTGGGTATAAAGGTCGTTAGTGTATCAATTAAGAATTTTCAGTGCCCCAATAACGGCTTATTTGTTTATTAACAAAAACCACCCAGTCGAAATAAGCTTCGTCGCTCATGGTGATTTTTTTCCAAAAGTCATCAGTTGAGCTGCAAAACATGTGCACTCCAATTTCGTCGGCGTACATGGTCATTTTTCTGTATGGTTTGTATCAAATGAATTTTATACGGGTAGCAATGCAAATCTTTTGTGAGTATTTTTAACAAAGTTCCTTGAAACATTCCCAATTCTTGTGCACGGCGTCGAGAAGATGTGCCAGCACTTTTACAAACACTCCCTCTCGCTACATCAATATGTTCCGATGTACGTACGCTACGTTTTCGTCTCATCTTCGTTTTATCTGCCCGAGTTTCAAAATTATCCACTACACGTCAAATGGTTGACTTGCCTGGTACGTGATGAACACCAAAAAAATCACGCAATTTTCTTGTTGTATTCACAATTAAATGATTATTTAGATAAAATGTTTGAATAACTTCAACACGTTATTGAGACGTTAGATACTTTATAATAAATTGTAATTAACTACTCTTTTTGATTACCAAATGTTAATTGATGAATATTTACCAAACTAAAATGGCAACCAAATAAAATCGGCTCGGAACATAATATTCATCCTGTAGAAATACGAATAACGAAGTGCAATTGCTGACCATAGCAGTAAATTTTCATAGAAGACATCTCACTCGTGAAGTATCTAGAGACATTGTATTTAAACTGCTTTGATTATATGACCCCATGTTTCATATTTATTAGAGATGAACCCAAAATCACGAACTGTGAGTCAATCACTGATATATTTGAGTCACTCACTATCAGTGTTGAATATTTGAAAATATCATTATTTCATTTTAATTCATTTTTTTTATATTTGATTATAGACCGTGATTCGGCGCCTGCGCATTTGTGATGAAAATATTCATGAAGGAATTACATTATAATTCGTGATCAGCGCCATCTAGTAGTCTGCCAAAACATTTTACGCATTTGATCCGAAACGCTGAGAATTTAACCCAAAAAATAAACTCACATTTTTTAAGCGATTTCATTATATTTGTGATTATATTAAATTAGATATAATTTATGCTACAATATGTTTTTACGCAAATAAAGTTTTAATAATATAAATAAATACGCTCAAAATTATGATTTATTTATTTATTTCGTGTATTGAATTACATTAGAAATGAAACTGTGATCACAGTCACAGTTTTCAATCACTGATATTATCGAATACCAATTACAATCACACCAGTGAGTCTAGAGTAGCATTTTTTTTCATCACTAATTTTTATATGTGAGGATGTAAATTATAAAGACAGAAACCTTTTTAATGTATTTTTTTCTAATTTGTAATAAATTTTCTTCTTATATAGCTTTTAGGCATTATGCTAATTTATTGACAATCAAAAGAAGCACTTTTTGATATAAATTGAGCACTCAAAATCGATGTTAGTTGCAAAATAAATTTCTTTTGCCCGCCGCAATTTATTTAGAATTCGACCAATAATAGTATTCGCTACTTTGAAATTTAAATGGCCGCCATTATAGCGACTAGATTGTTTTCGAAAGAAGGTGATGCATTCATATTATAGCTATTGTCATTCATAATAATAAGTGCATTAATAAATATATTGTTCTTCAAGCTTCAGTTTTTCACAAAATATAAATATATGGAGGTTGCTGATATAACATCTAGTACCCTCATGTATGTATGTATTATATATGTGTTCTAGACTTTCAGCAATTTGATCTGTATCTGTATGTTTGTCTATATCAGGAGTTTGTCATATAAAATATGGTTGGTAGTTAAAATGATAATAACAAAAATGATAATGTATGCATAAACAGGATAACTAAAGCTAAATCTCACAGAACACTAACTTAATGAGTAAGCTTATAACCTTTTTTCTGTTACAAATATAAACAATTATATAATATATTTTTAAAATACTATTTTCCGGAACCCCTCTATGCTATGACAGAGGAAGGTTTGAATATTACGGAAACACTCAATAAACACTAAAATTACACTGTAGTAAGAGAAGGGCCAACCAATTGTACCTTCTGTAATATAACACTTGACTGTAACATAACACTTGGCTTTAGATTGTATCTACTTCCGTTTGCGTCTCCTGAAAGATTACGAAAGTCTCATCAAATGCTTAAAGCTGTAAGGGAAGTGTCATGATTTTGATAATTAATCTATTTAATGTTACAGATTTTCAAATTTATAGTACTCTAATGGACCTGTTCATTTTTATTTTGTTAATGAAAATATAAATGTTAAGGTTACCGGAAAAATTCATTATCACCATAAAAAACATTTGTTGACAATGGTTACACACTGTAAGGTAATAATATATATTTTATTATCTATTGCATAAACTTAATTATGCTAATGAAAGAAAAACGGTGGAGATAGATCATCCTCAAACAAGTTGGTAAATAAATCAATTGGAATTGTTAAATCTTTTATTATAAATGTACATACCTTATATATTGTGAATTAAAAAAAAAATATTAGTATTACAACGACTTTTACACAATTTATTTGCTAAAATACAAAATTTTTAATTTATTAACCACCTGCATTTCAGATCATAATATTATATACAAATATTACCATATAAATTAAATGTATCAACTAGAAAGATAAATAATACATAAAACATTAATATATTAAAAAAAAATTTTTTTTGCTACCGGAATTCGAACCTAGATCTTTTCCTATGAAATGCGTTATCAGTTACACTACTCCAACCGACAAAGTTGACGACAAATTTTCGATCTTGTATGCTGCTGCTCTTTCAAATTGATTAATCAACTAGAAAGATATACAGAAAAAAATATTTTCTTGTCGAAAAGATTTCTGAAGTAAGGGTAATTACGTAGTAAGTTTGAATATAATATTTTGTTCGCTCCTGTGCTTTTTATCAAATACAGAATATGGTATTGCCGTGTATTGTAACTAGTGGAGGTTTCTCCGCGAGCGTTTCTCGGATTTCTATATTAAATGGCAGCGTTCTTCAGCCACGCAAGGGGTGTCTGACAATACACTGATGTTGTACATATGTATGTCACTTCCATTTTGAAAACCTAGCCATAGTTAACATGTCGACTGGAGGCTGTTGATTCAGGGTGAAGACCCTCGCCGCACGTCAAGACACGTACTAAAAAAAGAGTAGGAGTAACGATATAACACAACGTACGTGGCATTTAAACCGTTTAATGGCTGTACTAAGATGTTTCTGTCTTATTCACTCTGTTGTACATTGAACTTTCATAATGAAATTTACCCTAATACAATGCAACATTTTATGCATTTAATGAATTATTTACGTATATAGTTAAGATGATAAAAACCTACAACAAATTAGTTTAACTTATTTTTAAAAAAATGTAATAAATTAAATTATAAAAGTGTGTAATAAATACATAATAAACTTATCACAGTGATTTAAACCCCCACATAAAAATCACTTAATTAATTGATTTAAAGTACGTGCAAATTTCTGTTGTTTTTAAAAATAAATCAATTTATCAATTTAGATAATAAATCTAGATGTTGTAGTGAATTTCATTATTATTTTATGTTAAAACACTTAATTATTAAATAATACATGAAATAACGTGATTAAATAAATGATGACACAATAGCATTTTGGAAACAAAAATCCTTGAATGCAAGAATCAGGTAGATTTTATTTTTGTGTTAGTGTGTATTTTTTAATCTTTTTTTCAAGGCATAAAATTAACGGAGTTACAAATTTGGTAACATACATGGTGTAACAGACCTAGTCCACAATTTTTTTTAGGTATCTGACTAAATTATGAGTCGAAAATGTTCAAGAGATATGTGTCCAATTTTGACCATGCCAGAGATATAAGCATTTCAAAAAAATCGTAATAATGCGATTATTTTGATTAATTAAAATATTTTATTGATTCCAAATTATATATTGAATACAAAAAATTATAGATCATAGAATTTTGAGCGGCTAGACTATTTAGATAAACAATGTAACAATTTCGCAAATATTTATTTCGAATTACTTGGATTTCAAGCTTAACACGACTTTGTAATAATTTCATAAAATAATATTTTACGTGATAGTGTAGAATTTGCACTTATTCCTTGAACATTTCGACACGCAATATAGTCAAGTATATATATATATATATATATACTAGTAGTAGGCGGCGAGGATTGGCTGTAAAGTGCTTGGTTCAACCGACATATCACTGAGACACGAGCAGGGTCTCTATACATGTTCTATGACTTCTGATAGTTCCTGCATCCTGTTCTGAAAGACGTCCGATTCGTTTGAGAAGATTACAATATCTGTAAAATTCAGATGACGTAAATACTCGCTCCTTATGTAAATACCAATCTCCTCTCACTCTAGTTAACTGGATACATTTTCGAAAGTAACTGTAAATAGTTTAGATGAGAAGTATATATTTTTTAATTATTACAATATAATAGATTTGATTAATAATTTATGGATAGGGAATGAAATAATATTAATCCTATTTTAATAATAATAATCGGTGCACAACACATTCTTGAAGTGCCATGATAAAAAAATCGACCTTTAAATATTGTATACATAATTATGATATATATATATATATATATATATTTACATAATGTTTGGCGAAACCTTGTTTACTAAGAGAATTTACGAATGAGACATTCTTTATAGAATCGAATGCCTTTGCATTGTCGATAAATCCGATACACAGTGAAAATTTGTATTCTTGGCAACGCTCAATGATTTCTCTAACGACCTGCATGTAAGCGATAGTGCTGAAATCTCCTCTAAGCTTTTAGCTGGTTGTTGTCAAGTATAATTTTCAGACGACTTGAGATTTTACCTCAACAATGTTGGTAATAGATCGATAAGTAACAAACTAGAACTTATATGTAATAGCAATTTTTTTGTGTAAATGATTTTGTGTGAGCGCATTAATAAACACATAATACAATGTAGAAACCCTTACCTGCTAGAGTAATTTTAATATTGAACATATATTCCATATGTTCCACTCAATTTAAAATTACTTAGCTTTGACACTTTTATTAACACAAATTATATTTCTTGACATCGTATAAACAACTGCACAATTATTAGACATCTCCATAAACAAACGATTTCAAAAATTAAACAAATAATAGATATCTCATAGAGACGAAGCTATTTTTTATTATATTTTAATGGAAAATATATGCAAGTATAGGTAATTACAGAGCTTAAGACCTGTCTTCGGCAGACTTAAGTTATCACTTTATATAAATAAAACGTTCACCATTCTCACTCATCAATTTCCATATCTATAAAATTTATAGTTATATTTATATATATATATTATTTATTTTACATTTTTACAACTTTTTATAACATGAATTAAGTATTTTACATTATTAAAATTAAATGGTTTTTTTTCGCATACCTATCCAAAAAGAGACCAGCTTTTGTGCTTGGAGAGGGAGTTACACTATAATAATTTTATATTTGTTAATATGTGGACTCACTTCGAGTACCACTACACTATCGCCATATAGGACTAAATATGATACTTCCATATGTTTTCCATTAAAATATGATAAAAAATAATTTCGTCTCTGTGAGATGTCTATTATTTGTTAAATAACAGTGCCTTTGTAGGTGAAAATTCAGTAATTGTGTGTTCTTGGACATATTGAAATATTGCTGAATTCAAGAATATTCACTGCGACAATAAAACACCGTGCAAACATTATTCCTTGTAATATATAATAATTTACAACATCCACGAATTTATAAACGAAATAATTTACCTTCATATAATGAAAAAAAAATGTAATTAAAAAAGAATATGTCAAACTATTAAAATAAACGCATTATAAATTACATGAAATAAAAAATAAATATTTTAGTAAAAATTGTTATTGTGACGGTAAACGTAGATAGGTATAGGGTATTCAGCAGAAAAATTACAAGATACAAATTGTAATTGCTCGTAAACCATCAGGGTGAGGTAAGTGGGAGAGGTATTGTTCGACGCGCGTGATTTGCGGATTTGTCAGTCGCAATTTGTCACTGGTTGGGAGCGTACCGCGCGTTCGCGGTTGAGCAATATTTAAAGTGCGGTTCGTGCACGTCGCGCTTTTTGTACTCACTTAATACGAGCACGCAACTTATTTGGTGTTGGGTTCAAAAGTTAACAAAACGAAGTTAGTCAAAAAGAACAATGGTTAACCATACTCCTCTGGGACCATCAACGACCAGAACATGTGCCTCAAGTTCGACGTGAAATTATGCGCAATCTGCGTAAATCCATAAGGAAGATTGCACCCTGTGCTGGACTAAAATAATCAACAGTGCACGTTATTTTAAAAATGAAACTACAGTTTCATCTATATAAGCTGAAAATCATGCAGCTTCTCAACAAAAATGACTATTCTTTACGTGAAACCTTAGCGAAAACGATGCTGGAACGTTTTGGAACCGCACGAACGCTTGGAAACATATTGTTTACTGACAAAACACATTTTCATATCGATGGCTATGTTAATAAACAGAACATGAGATACTGGTGCCCCGACAACCCAAGAGAACGCCATCAAAAATGTTTGCATTGTCCAAAAACGACAGTGTGGTGTGCAATTTCTGTCTGAGAGATAATTGACCCTTATTTTTTTAACGACCGATGGACAGTCAGTACTAACGTGTATTTCCGAATGATCGACGAGTTTTTGGTACCGCAACTACAGCTGTTTCCCGGCTTCAACAACAGAATACAATTTTAGCAAGACGGGGCCACTCCACACACAGCTAGAATTTCAATGGAGAAGCTGAGGGGAATTTTTTCCAATAAATTAATTAGCAAGTACGGAGACATACCCTGGGCACTTCGGTCACCGGACCTTACACTGTGTGACTTTTTTTATGGGGATACCTTAAATCGAGAGTTTACAGCAACAATCCTTGAAGAAAAATATCCGCCGTGAAGTTGCTGCCAATGAACCAACGCATTGCTTTCGCGTATGCAAGAGTGTCTTGAGAGAAATGGATGGCATGTAGACGATATTGTTTATAAAACGTTAAATTAACATCAATTTTGTATAAATAAAATATGATAATAACATTGTAGTTTATTTTTATTTTTATTGAATTTGAAAACATTCACTTCTTCAATATTGGCAAAATCATCTTTATATACGTTTACACACAATATTTAAAAAATGTCAAATGTATGTATATCCTGGATTACGTCCATCCACCATAATTTTGGTCTTCCAACACTCTTATGGCCAACGGGTTTTCTTTTAAAAGCGCTTTCTTTTCTGATCGATCTAAATCCATTTCAGTCATGCTATTATGAAAACTTCTACCTAAGATTGATCGCGCTAGGTAAAATGTAATAAAAAAAATGAGATTGTAGTTTTCCGCAAAACTTTTTTAAAGTAAAACTGAAAATTTATAAGTAAATACCTATATGTTGCTGATTGTCGTGAGCAATACAAATGTATCTCGGTGGGTATATTATATATTCTTATTTATGTATAATAGATACATATTTATGTATGGTATATTCTTTTTAGTACTTTTTTAAAAATCTATACTGCCTACATCTACACTAAGTTACTAAGCAACACAGAAGAAATAAAATACACGTGTCATGACTCGCATTTATAGTGAATCGTTTTTTGGTTTTTGTTAGATATATATATAAACTAATAAGATGTAATGACTAAAATCATTATTTTATAGAGACCATTATTCATTATTTTTATATCGATATTAATTGTAATATTGCATAAGTTATATTAAAATCAATTTTGTTCTCTGCTGTAACAGTAAAGAATGGCTGAATAAGAAACATATTTTAATTCATATTAATTCAAATATTTCGAGTTATTTTAATATCCTTTTAAAATCATTGAACCAATGAATTTCGGCCTGTTGAATAACCCAGTATATTTAGATTGAAATTACCTAGCTGAAATGATAAAGAGAATGAAACAGAAAAGATGATTTAATATTTTTAATGTTTTTATTATATTTGCCAATGATATACACGAGATAATAATGTATTCTAGAATTTATGCATACATTCAAGTTATTATAAAAAGTATTCACTATTCAAAAGAAACTTCCACGAGATACTGAAATCTTATTTGATTATAAAGAAATAAACGTGGATTCTTCTCTGTCTTTCAAATACCTAAACCGTTTTCTTTTACCCTACTCGTATCTAAATATTATTCTATGTAAGTACGTTTTATATTTTGTGTATTCTTAGAAACCTTTAAATCCTTTGACACTTTGTCGAGTCAAGTTACAATGGGGTTTACATAACATGTACAGAATGTAAATAAATGGACTGTTTTAACAAAGGAAGTGAATCGAAACTGCACACCTGAACAACATTTATAAGAACTCAAAGGATAATACGGCTATGTGAGTGAATAGGAAAACTACCATTTTAGTAGATAAATAAGAAACGTATTTCTATAAACATGTTTTTGAAAGCACCTTTTTATATGTCTATGTAAATAGTATGTTCCTGCCTTTATTAACTATAATTCTGAAGGGTTTTTCAGATAAGAATATTTCCTAAAAGTTTTCAAAAGATTTTTTAAGAGATTTTTATGTACAAAATGTTGCCTCGAAAGAAGCTTGAAAGGTTTTATGCATTATTTAATATAATTTAACGCATTCTGTATTATACGTCGAAATCTACTGATATTGTTTTCAATTCATAATGAGAGGTATTGAAAAACAAAAAAGTAAATGAGGGGTACATTTGCAAAACTGACTCCATTCAGTTTTTATGAATGCAAAATTTTTCCAATATTTATCTAGACATTATCTTCTCAAAACGAAGTTGCAAAAGCTACTTTAAAAATGAATATTTCGTACAAACCCGTCTTATTCCATCCAATGTTACTAGCAAAACTGTTCCAATTCAACCAATAACGGCAACGCATACGACTTACTTATCTTTATAATGTATCGTATATATATGAGTATGTTTTGAATAACTGCCGGCTTTATTTTTCATGAGACAGTAAATGCAAAAGAGACTTCTTCCAAACATAAATGGTAAATATCATATTAATTTTTTAAATTTAATTATATTATGTGATTTCAATCTATATTTATTAATGTAATCTATTACTAAAAAAACATATGTACAGAAGAATGGCATTTTAGAAACATAGTTTTTTGCGATTTCTCAATAGAGTGTTAATACCCCTCAAATCAGTATTGTTAGTGGACGTGCTTGTTAGGTCTAGCGTTAAGGCTCGTCCAGCGATCGAGTGGTCGAGGGCTTAAAACCCTTCCCGGGAGAATACTACAAGTTAGTTCTGTTTTCCCATCCAGTATTCAAGTGAAATATATTCCTAATATAAATTAAATGAATCACCTTAAAATATATACAGAAAAAATCTATTTAAGATAAATATTATGTAATTTTAAATAAAATAACAATAACTTTGTATGAAACCACGAAATTTATTATACGTCAACCGGTTTCGCTTATCTCAAGCTTCATCAAGACGTATTTAAAACTGATCATAAATACAAAAGAGTCCAGAATATAAAATTACATATGAAAGAGAGAGACAGAATACATATACGGTATAGTTAAATAGAACACCAAGGGATACAGAATATAAAATTATATGCGAAAAAGAGAGACAAAATACATATACAGATAAACGGAATATTAAGGGATGGGAAAATATAGTTTTTATGGATATTAAATTGATTTTAAAGGAAAAATACCTAACATGGGGCTAATGGATAAATTAATTTGATTATTAAGAATTGGCGTACCACTATTTATTGACTTTTTTATTTCAAGGGCTTCTCAATTGTCAAACCTGTTTTTATGGAGGATATTGACCCCTGTGGTATTATTAAAAGCATGGTATTTTTCAATAATGTGGTTGGAAAATTCTGAAAAATCATTATTGTTGAAACATTTAAGATGTTCTTTGACACGAATTTTGACATTACGTGCAGTTTTGACATCTTTTGCACATTTGTGTTCAGTTTGATTTGCCATTTCACCATGAATAGATTTAGATCAGAACAACTCTTGCAAATTATGCAAATTTATTTCGAAAATCGCGGTTCAGTTTGCGAAACTTACCGTGTGCTACGCTCATTTTACGGTCGACATAATCATCCATCCGAGCAAGTGATTCTAATAAACACGGATAGTTTTCACACCACGCATACTCTAATTGATAATACGCATCTGCAGAGTTGTCGTACAGCGCGCAGCGAAGAAGCTGTTGTTTTTTCAAAAATGATGCCAGCCAGAACGTTGCAGTCAATAGAGAGCGCTATAGATCGATAATTACTGTCATTTGCATTACCAATTAAATGTGCATTAATGTGGAAGAGCTGTGTCAACAAGACGGCGTAACACGCCATACAGCGTGCGCCACATCAATTTATTGAAGGAAACATTCGATGAGCGTTTAATTTCGCGTTTTGGACCTGTGATTGGCCTCCAAAATCGTGTTATTTATCATCTTTAGATTATTTTTAGTGGAGTTATACGAAGTCGCTAGTCTACGCCGATAAACCAAAGACTATAGAAGACTTGTAAGCGAACATTCGTCGCGTTATTGCCGATATACGACCCCAGCTGCTTCAAAAAGTGGTCGGAAATTGGATTTCCAGATTGAACTTTATTCGAGCCAGCCGTACCGCCCATATACGCGAAATCATATTTAAACACTAATGGCATAAAATTATATTTCCAATAAAGCTAATGCCATGGTCATTACCACGACTTTAATGTATTTTATTTCATTTTAAATTTATACACCTCTAAAAGAAACACCTTTTAATATTTTAAATAATATTAAAACTTGCTCATGTTCTAATAAATAAAATGTTTAAATAGACATACGTTTTAGCAGGAATAATATTTCATTATATTACATAAATTTCAGCTTTATTTTTTTTTAGAATTCAAATATTACACATTATTTATATTTAACCACAATTTTTGATCAGAAAGATAGGAAAAATAAAAATACACGTTAACTTCTTTTGGGAGGTTTCTAGTAAAATGAAATGTGGGTTTATTGAGTAATGGAAGAGTACAGAAGATAGTGAAGAGTGGAGCGAGTTGGCATATTCTGTCCCAATAACTTGTGATAAGAAGCGGAATAGAACGATCGTCGGGGTGAGGGACCCGAAAGGGAAAGTCCGATACCCTGGTGTAGATGTCGCCGGCGTCGTCGGTCAGCCGGGGACGGTTATGATGGCGGTGTATTTGAATCGCCGCCCCGCGCACATTAAAATATAATTTTTGTCAAAGAATGTTTGATCACTTTTAATCTTTTAATAATTACAATATATAAATAACCACAAAGTTACTACTTAAAATATTTTATATGCATTGTAGCGATTCACCTAAATAACAAAATTTTAACGATCACTTTAATTAAGGTAAAATGTTTCTGCCGGAACAGTGGACATTGGACAGTTAACCAATTTAACGAATCAGTGGAAATGCGGTACGCTAGAGACTCCCCTCTCCCACCCATTCACCGTTACTGCCCATCCATCAGTATACATCAGACATCCTAATTAGATAAGCTGCGTCGGATGAACGCTAGGCTACATCGAGAGCACAGATGTGATTATTTGAATTGAATAAATGTCATTATTAGATCAGATAACGATCACTGCAGAAAAATGTTTAAACGAAAAGAGCCAAACTTTTTTTAAAACAAGCACTAAGAAATTGTAAAAAAATGTTTTTTTTCTATGAATACTTAGATATTTTTCCACACTGAAACTCAATAGATAATAATTAGTTAAACGTGTAGAATATTAATTAATACAAATTAAATTAATCAATTAGAAAGATAACCAGAAATAATCTATCATTGGTTGCTACCGAGTATTATTTCGGTAAAGTTTTTTCTGTACATCTTTCTAATTGATTCAAATCATTTTTATTTAAAATACCACATAACTATATTCTAAAATTGTAACTTCACAACAAAAATATTGATAATGCACTTACGAGGCGAAACGCGTCTCAAGTAAATTAAACGAGTGGAATAAAAAAAACAAGTGATATTTTATAATATATTTTATTTCTATAAAAAATATATATTTATGTGAATTACAGCGGTATATTGATAAAAAATATCATTAACTACCTCCGAAGGGTTGCCAAAAATTTATGATTATTGAGTACCTTTTTTAACTTGTTAACATTCCTAATCACCCATCTAATATTTTTTATTACATTTAGTTGCTTTATTGCTTATAAATTCGTATACATACAATAAAATAGAAAAACATGCATATTCTTTAACCCTCCATTAAAAAATTTCGTAATACTATTCCAATAGGATACAAAGCAAAAAGTGTCGCACCAGAATTTATTGAACAACCCTTAGTAATGACCCAAAAACATTTATAAAATCTGCTCAATTCAGTCGAAAATTTATAATCATGTAGATATTAATTACATTTTGTGATACGATAAATTTTTAGTTTATTGCTAAATGTAATTAAACATGTAAATTCAGGTGAGCTCAATAGATGATAAAAGATAACAGAAGATTCAAACCATTTAACACAATTTATTCAAGGGATATGCAATTTAAGTCACGATTCAATATCTAACATTATAGATACTCACTCGAGTAGGTTGATGCGAAGATAAGTTAATAACAGTTTCGATAAATTGCGAGCGCTGTAAGCTGCTGTGCGATACAAGAACTGGAATAATACACGTACTTTAAACGGCTGCGGCAGCAATGTCACCGTGTCGCGTGGGCAGGTTCACGTTGAGCTCAGAAGGTTGCGTAGTATCATCGCACATATTATACACTTGTTCGTGTTATGAACCGTATAACCGATTTTGATGCTTTGTGTTATCACTATCGGCAAAAAGGTGCAAATTTGTCCACAGGTGCAAACATCTAGTAAACACAACCAACCACTTAAAAAATATTTAATAAAAATGTAAAATCTTTTTTATTACATTAATTGTTATATTTATTACGATAGAATAATTATTCGAGGTGACTAAAACTGAAAGATACGAGCGTAATATAAAAATAAATTTATCTATCTCATTTAAAATTCAATAAATTAGTCAGAATTTCAATAGTTCTATTAAAATTTATTGTTTATTTATTTTTGTCAACCATAACTTTTTATCCATTTTGATGTATTTTTTCAGTTTATAGGAACATTTATTGATTATACTGTTTCAACGTAGTTTGATAATGCCTTTACAAAGAAGCACACTCACATTCCCCCTAGCTCATATATAAAAGTCCTTAAACTTCTTACTATTACTTGATGGATTCAAATAACCTCTAGGTATAACCAAAAATAAAAAAAAAACATTTTTTATCATAAATGATTTTTATTAGCACGATGCACGCTGACACACATACATAAAAGTATATTGTAGATATTAAATATAAATTTACGGAATATTTTTCAGTTCCTTCTATACAATGCGCCATTTACTTTTTGGGTTTACTTTAAGGTTTTGGGATGTCAAACTTAAAAATATCAACTGTCAGATTTCCAACTGTCAGGCTTCCTAGTTTTGGGATTCTTTTAAATTGAAATTTCGATTTGAGGACAGACAAACCAAGTGCAAGTTGTCTGATAAAGTTATTGAGCCTATTTCGCATTGCTGAAGATTTTTTTTACAATTCTATTGTTTATGCCTATAAGATTTACGTTCAAATAAGTGACAACCTGAGTGGAAATGAAGAATTTGGTTAATGATTTTGGAACTTTGTCGTATATATATTTCTATCTCAATAATACACGCTTAAAATTTAAAATCATTTTCAAACCAAAAAAAATTCTAATTAAATTTCACTCCTTCAAAGACCGATACAATACAATTTCTCTCACGATGGAGAATAAACACTTCGTGCATCGGAAGTGTTCAAACACCCCTTGTCACTGTAAAGGTGAAGTCGTCCGTTTATCTCACCCCCTTTCAATTCCCCGCAATTGACTCTTGACTACTGCGTATTTGAAATAGGCGCTATTTCCGTGCGTAACACATCCCCACCAGCGGTGAATATAGGTATCCAAATGCAAATTTTAATCTATTCACGCACTACATTTCAAAACGTCAGTCATTATCTAGGTCGCTAGGCAAACGGTATCGCCTCGCGACAGCGGAAATGACCCTGATCCCTTTTGTCGCCGGACTTTTAATAGGTGGTATTGATCAAGTTTCTGATCACCGTAAAAATTTCTAAAGTTAATTTCCTGCAAAACTCAAATAAGTGTGTAATACCAATAGCAATCGGACCGGTATACAATCGTGTATGCGTGAGCTTATCTCGTATATTGGATTTTTCCGCGATAATCATCTTAACAGTGAAAATAAATAATTGATTTAATAACGACGACTCCACTAGAAGATTTTCAAAGTGAATACTTATGAAAATAAAGAATAAAAATAATAATAACGACTCCGTATCATCTAAAAAGTAAATAAATAACTGTGAAAGTAAAGGTCCAAATGATCTACCTGGCAAAGATGAGATTTTAACTGTACACATATACATATATATAACTTTATAATCAAAAGAATTTTCTCGTCACACTAAAGGTCCTGGTTTTGCCTATGCAGTGGAAGTATTTTTTCTCGTCACAACTTTCAGAACGGTATAACGTCCCAGATATTTTGAAGAATGTGAAAACAGGGAGTCTACAGAGATTGCAGCGAGAATCGATGAGTCCCGTAACCCGCACAAAGTCCTCATACTTAAGCTAACCGGATGAAGATCGAGGCTTAGGTAGGAGGATATTGTCAAGTAATCAGACTGGACCACAACGGCAATGTCAAAATATGGATGATGCTCTGTAGTGCCTGTAGTCATGAACTTCCAAATCCCACCAAACGTCTAAAGAAGAAGAAGAAAAAATAATAAATAAAGTATAGTAATCAATAGTGATTTCGAATTTTATCTAATCTTTCTGTTCCTACTTACATGCATACAGGATCTTTAAGAGACAGTAGTCTAAATAGATCCTATGTTCAGGAAACATCACTACGCACATCTAGATCAAAACTTAGACAACTAAAAAAAAACAAGAATTTTGAGTTATTATTGTATTCGGATATACGCATATACGTCATATACGCAACTAACTTAGCCCCAGTTCTAGAATAGTGCCATTTTAGGATTTATTTATGATCTAAAATGTTATTTAGTTTCTTAACTTTAGTAACAAAATATGAAGAAAATTTTTATTATTTATTTGTCTACTGAAAAATGACCTTTTTAGTTGACTTAATTTTATTTAATCTAGGTATGCGACTAGCAACCTGTTGAGTATCAAATAATTTCATTCAAAACTCAACGATTTAGAAGTTATTCGAACTTTTGTTATTTTTGAGAATATTACAACCTTTACAAAAATGAGCGCTGTGTCATGAATACTCAACCTGTCGTGATGAAATTTGGCAAACATACACTGTGATAATGTAGCTACGAGATTTTTGCTTACGGATAATTAAAAATGCTATTTTAACTTTTTGCTAAATATCACAAAAGTTCTAATATCTTCTAAATCGTTAATTTTTAGATAACCCAATTTGAAAGTCAATGGGTTGCTACTGATATATCCTAACGTGTAGGCTTTACTTGGATTATTGTCTAATATACAAATTATTCTAAATATATCTCTTTGGGGAACTTATGGTGTAGTTTTTATTAAAAATCAAAAAGATACTCATTGTCATTTATAAAAAAATAAATAAATAGGTAATTAGTTTATTTACATTACAATAAGTTCAGTATTTTTTTAAGGATAACACATTTTTATTGTGAAATTGCATTTTCAGGACATTGTTCTGTGGTATTTTTTATAATAATTAAATTAATGAACTAGAGAGATATACAGAAAAGATATATTTATTGTAAAAATATTTTACTTGCTACCGGGTAGCAACAAATTTTTTTTTTCGACAAATAGTATTTTTTCTATATATCTGTCTAGATGATTAATTTAATTTGTATTAAAGTTCAATATGTTGTACGTGTAAATCATATTGTGAAAAAAGAGTTTATGGAAACGCTGAATAAGGAATAACACTTATTTTATTTATTTGAAACACAATTTTCTATTATTTAATTACTATAAATTCTATGGAACCTATTTATACGATAGCAGTATGGAAAAATTAAGTCTTACTTGGAAAATAATGATTTTTATTTATTATTAAAGATGATATATAAAACAAATTATAATGTATAAATATATAAAAGAAACAATATCTCTGACACATATCTATCTTAGAAATATAATTCACAGGAATCTATTAACACGGCTGCAATACTAAAGAGTTAAGTAATACTTGAAATTTACATGATTCCTTTCTACATTAATAATAATAATAATAATGGATAATTTGTATAGCGCCATTTTCGTAAAAACTTTCACCTCAAGGTCGCTTTACACATAAACTGTTTATAGTCCTCCAATTATCTTTGTTTTTGAAATTAAAACTTCTTATTTTCACTTATGGAAATGAGTTTTTAAAAAGGTGCATTTTTAGTTTCACCTTAAATAAAGTCTCTGATGCACTGTTTCTTATGACGGAGGGCAAAGATTTCCACGCTTTTGAGCCTGCCATCACAAATGCCTGTTCAATAAATTTAGACTTCTGCCTACGGTTGATCGATTCTACAACCTTTGCTGCAGCTGAAGTACAAGCTGGCGTCCCATCTATGTTAGATCGGACTTTTTTGTACGCACGGTAACACGCGCCATTGTCAAAGTGTTGCTTCAAAAATTTACGGTACAATTGTACTTTATTGTAGGAGATATGAAACACTCAAAGTCGAGTATTATACGGAGATTTATTTATTTATACATTAGATAGACTTGTATCTTTCGTATTTAGTGGTTAAAAAAATAGACGTTATTTGGATATGTAACATGTATAATATTTAAAAATAAACAAACTTGCATTCATAAATCATTTTAGTAAAATTGGGACTATTGCGCTACACGTAGTCAATATGTATTATACATATTTTTAACATTATTCTGATTTCTCATAATTCAATTATCTTCAGAAAACAAGGCTTATGTGTAAGCATGTTATGCTGATAAAATGATTTTATTGTAGGTTATGAATTATTTTGCTTTGCTGGGGGATCATACCATCAGCCAGCTTTTGCCAATTAATTATTTATATTTTCACAGACAGAACCACTTAATGTCATGAATATTCTCTGACACAATTTGTTATTATCTGTTTTCAGTATCGTGATGTTAATATTTGATTTGTGCTTGATCTTTAATAAGTAATAATGCTGTTATCCAAAAAGAATTTTAAAGCTCAACAATACTGTGTTATGTATGCATTACTTTATCCATAATCAAACAATGAGGTATTACCAATATTCATAGTATTCTATTGTAATATTTTTGATAGGATTTTTTTGAGATTATTGTTGGAGCTTGACCTTTCGTCCTCATCTTCTGGTACATCATACCCTTAGTTTTTTTTCTTTGCTACTAAAGGACTACCTTGATCTAACTGTTCATGGTTGGGTTTCTATCAATAAAATATTCGTTTAATTGTTATGTATGTACTTAGACTCTGAATCAACATTTGTATCTTTTAGTTTATCAACTTTAACCTCTCTGTATCTAGAAATGATTTGAGGAAAGTCATGAGTTGGAACCATTATTTTTTATAGATTTATTTTCATATTGTTTAACTATTTAAAATGTGCTCAAATTATTTTATCTCGCTAATTTATGTTCATTGTAAACAGATGTGCATTGAAACAACACATAGGAGTACTGGACATCATTACATTTATTGCCTTTTTGCCTCCACACACACTCTATAATTAAGCACTTCTACATTATATAATGATTCCCAGAAGAGCATCATCTCTAGAGCTATGTAAAAAAAAGAAAACAGTAGTAAGAACCTTTAGTACTTTTAAGATTAGCAAAATCAACTTTGTGGTTAAAATCCATTATTTTCTTGTTAATTCATTTAATTTGTAGATAATACTGAATTAGTCAACATTCAGGTTGTCATTCAATGGCGTGCGTGACACAGTATAGATAAAGTTTGATGGTTTATATATAAAATATAGGTGGCTTAAAATGATCTATTTATAAAATTATAAAATATCATTAATTAAGTTAATGATTCAGTCGTGATTGTATACTGATCCAGACTATTGCTGGATAAATCTTTCTTGGTCTTATTCAACATTTTATTAAATGTATTCGTGTATTTTTAATACTCAGCCTTATATTTCATTAACAATCAATATCTAAATATCAGTTTCATTCAGAATGATTTTATGTAATTAAAGGTGTCCCAACAAGAGCAAAAATTAAAATTTTATATAAAGATTTTTTTGGAAAATACCGAAATTTTGATTTAATCATATAGTAGACATGTAGATATTATGTATAAAACAACACATCAGGCATGTGTAGCTAGTGGCATCGTCCTGTTGGAACCACATGTTTTCGAAATCAATACCATCCATGAAATGTTTTTTGAAATGTTCAATTCACGAGCACGATGCCGAATCGATGTTCTCGGACTCTCGACCACATTCTGTCGAACAGCGTGATATTTTCTGCTAAGCGACCTGGAAAAACACGTGTCGATGGTCTGATATCAGTAATATATCCAGTCTATTCGAATTTTTCGATTGTTATTTTCATAGTTGATGCACTTGGAATATTTTGATTACCAAAAATTAGACGCAATTTACAAATCGTGGCAGTTAAACGTTCACCATTTTTGGTTAATAATGCGTTATTGTGTCGAATAGTAATCCATTTTTAATAATGACGGACTGTCTACCGTCGAATTGGCGTAACTGTCAAAGCACAACAGCAAAAATCGCGCCAAATTAAAATTTTCCGCTCTTATTGGGACACCCTTTACGTAAAACATATTGATCCAGGGTATTAGACTTAATGGAATAGTGATTACTTTGTACTTAAGTGTGTCATGCTTAAACTAGAACCCGCAATCCGGATTTCGCTCAACACAATTGTCGAAAATATTTCGATGATAAAGTATTGTACTGGAGAAATAGTACCTACCCTTGTACGTGGGTACATCCTTCTAATGCGAGGCAAATTAGGCTCATACGTTAAAATAAATCATCCACTTGAATATGAGAATAAACGCAAAATTTTCGAAACGTGTCTTCATTAAAAAACATTATCTTGAATACTTTAGATATTGATTATTTCATTCAAGAGCTCGTGTGATAAGAAACTGTATAGTAAAAATATAATAATTCTGATTTGTCTAAAGACTCTATTAACGTCTTAACTTCTCTTATCAATGTATGTTTAAATCAAAATTACTTTCAATTTAATAACATTATTTACCATCAAAAAGAGGGACTCCCAATGTATGCTCCAACGAGTCCTCTTATGGCGGATATTTTTATGGATGATTTAGAAAATAAGATTTTAACCTGTAATTCACCTCTTGTAAAAAATATTATAATATGGAAAAGATATGTCGATTTTGTATATAGACTAGCACAGAACGCCCGCTTAATAGTTTCCTTACCCCCATCAATTTTTACCACAACCAAATTAAATTGACATTATAAATAGTTATTAATTTCTCCTTACATTTTCGAGATATAACAATATCTGTAGTAAATAATAAAATAAATTTTAACATCTATCGCAAACCTACTTATACAGACATTACCATAAATAACTCCTCCAACCATCCAATTTCATATAAACACTTAGCTTTTCATTCAATGGTTCATCCGTTAGTCACCATCCCTCTATCAAATATTGATTTCTCAAAAGAATTAGAAACTATTAAACAAATATCGATAAACAATGGTTATGATATAAACCTTATTAATATAATTCTTAATAAAAAACTTCTACAGATAGCTACTAATAACTTCTTGTACACTAGTCCTTCCGGTAAAAACATTCATAATGACGTATTTTACCAATGACGTAGAGTTCTATATATTAATATTTTTTCTTCCCTTTACGTGAATAATCTTTCTTTTAATGTTAGGCAGCACAAACAACAATTTAGGAAAATTTTTAATAAACTCAAAAGATAAAGATAACAAATTAAGCCACTCAGGTATATATAAATTAACTTGCAATAACTGTCCCTCATTCTAAATAGGCAAAACTGCTCTTAATGTCAACATTCGTGTCAAAGAACATCTTAAATGTTTAAAAAGTAATGGTTTTTTAGAATTTTCCAACCATATTATTGAAAAAAATCATTGTTTTAATACAGGTCAGGACGGGGGTCTATATCCTCCATAAAAACGGGTGTGGCCTCCGGTTGGACAATTTAGAAGCCCTCGAAATAAAAAAGGCAATAAATAATGGTACGCCAATTCTTAATAATTAAAATAATTTATCCATTAGCCCCATATTAGGTATGTTTCCTTTAAAATCAATTTAATATCCATCAACACTGTATTTTCCCCTTCCTTGATGTTCCGTCTATCTGAATATGTATTGTGTCTTTTCTTTCGCACATTATTTTATATTCTCTCTCCCTTCATGTTCTATTTAACTATGTGTATTCTGTCTCTCTCTTTCACATGTAATTTTATGTATATATAAGTGCACTTTTTTGTATTTATGATCAGTTTTAAATAAGTCCTGATAAAGCTTGAGATAATCGAAACCGATTGACGTATGATAAATTTCATGGTTTCATACAAAGTGATCATTATTTTATTTAATATAATATGTCAAACCAAAAAGTGATATTAAAACGAAAATATTAAAAAGTATTATTTGAATTTGTGGATTTGATTTTATGAAAAGGTGCATTTTCAGTCTGTTTTTTTCTCTGATTCATTATAACGGCATTGTTCCTAATGACGGTGGGCAAAGAGTTTCACGCTTTTGGGCCTGCCTCTTCAAATGTTCGTTCACTGAACTTAGACTCCTGACAACGTCTGGTTGTCTCTACAACCCTTTCTGCGGCTGAATTAGAAGCTGGCCTGAGACCTTGACGTCTACCATTCATCGTCCGGGATACAGAGCTTTTAAAAATACAGCGGCGATACATTCGGCGATATTTCACCTTGTACATCAACTAGCAAAATTTAAAATCTACTATTTCAGGGAAATGGACCCAATGTAGTTCACGTAGAAGGAATGTTATGTGAGAGAATTTCGAAGTTCCATAGAGGTATTATCCGTGCTTGCCAGCTTGGATATTATTTAAAAATCTCACTTTAATTATGACATATATATAGTTGGTTTATTGAAAAGTAATTTATTTATATTATCTAACCAGAATCATACTTACAATATTTATTATTTATTTTTAGAGAAACAAACAGTGTAACAATAATAAAATAATATATAAAATGAACACCAGTGAAGTTTCTTTTGAATTAAACAACTAGTACATAATAAACTAAAAAATAGTACACTCAAACAAACTGATACACAAAAAGACTTTTACATTAAAATAAACACAATAGACTAAAAAATACTAAATATATACTTTAAAAAAAAACTGAAAAAATAAACAAAAGAGTATTTTTAAACTGAACATACAAAGTGGAAAGGGTAAAGAGGGGAGGGAAATGGGATGCAATATATACAATTTATATTAATAGTTATTGAAAAGTTGGCGTGGTTTAATTTTAAAGGGAAGCAATTTATCGTTGAAAATTTCCAAATTATTAGAAGAATTTACGGTATTATATTTTGAGGTAGAGCGGATCACAAAACAATTTTTTATGTGATTAGTTCTGTCAAAGTGTGGTACAATTTAAAGTTATCTAATAAATAGGGCAAGTCAACTAAGTTATTTAAAATTTTATAGAGGTAGGATAAATCTTGTGTGTTTCTTCTATTTAAGAGGGGGGGAGGGGGATTTTTATGGAAACACACAATTTCTGAATGAGATTTAATGTCTAAGCGGGCACGTGAATTTAATATATTAAATAATTGACGTTGAACATTTTCAAGTCGGTCGCTATAGATGGTATAATGTGTGTTCCATACTACCGATCCGAATTAAAGTTGACTGCGTAAAAATGAGAAATATAAAATGATAATATATTCGTTTTTACAAATACACTTTTGACGAACGGCGAATATCGTATCAAATTGCATTATTATTACTTGTGCTCGAGTGAGAGTCAGTTGATATTTTTAACGCGACGCAGGAAGGTGTTCCGTGATTAACTTTCATCATGTCGGGTTTGTTGACGCGATACAAGAGACATTCGTATCAATCAATTAGAGTGAATATATTTATTTCATGGAGTGTGATATTAGTTATAGTTAGACGCGACGCACGACGCGTTCCATAACCGGATGACTTTGATCCTCGCGGTATCCGGGTCAACAATTTTTGCGTTATGACTTTCGACTTGACAAGACAGTCACGAAATTTTCTTATTAACCAATTCGTACTGTGTTGAGATGATTTTGACCTTATCAGGGGATCTTTTATAAGATCCCACATTGGAAGGTATAGACCCTTAGTGAGATCGATTATAAATGAATAATTGTGTGTCATCATATCTTGAATTTAAACATAATGTGTGTACATGTGTAACGGTCATGATAAGAATATAGCACCACAACTCGTCGATTTTTGGCGTCAACTACGGGGAAATCTGTTATCTTGGCAAGCCTTCTGACTCCCATTCCATTAAGGGTCAGTTCTTTTAACATGCCCTATGTCTAAATATTGTACTTCTTTGTGATAACTAACATTTATTATTCCCTTACCTCATTTATTCTGACCTCACAAGCTGGAATATTGTTCCTGAAATTGTGTCATTATTAAGTTAGGTCTAATATCGTTCAATAAATCAATTTAAACAAAAAATGTTTTATAAATTATACGAGTAATTTATTGAACTATATTTTTATAAATTATATTAACATTCTCTCATACAATATTGTATGTTTCAGTCGTGCGGTTTTAAATCACGTGGCTTTTTTGTGAGGTCAAAAATCTTTTGCTATCTAAGTGCTACTATTTTATCACTATTATTATGCAAATGTTTGCTTTATACGTGTAACTTCCAGGCTTATAAGATACTTAGGAAAAACACGACGTCGTTACTTCTTTATCGTCCATATAAAGTGCTTATCGTAAATGAAATTTAAAAAATAGTATGCCCTTCCTGATTCTTGAATATATTATAATGGTTAAGTCCGGATTCCGGAACATTGGTTTCCTTCGTGATTTTTGTCGTAAACTAACCTCTTTACCGAAATGGTTCTTTCAGCACTTTTGAAATTTTCGATAACCATGATGTGCTTTTATGGATGTCGTAAAACGAAATACATTGAACTAGACAATTTCATATGTTAGTGTAAAAACATGGGTAGGTCAATAATATTATCTGTTCTTTTTTACGATTCGGTTCGTTAAATGAAATGTATTTTTAAATAATACGATTACGTACTTGTCTTCTTAGTACGTCTTCAGTGTACACCTCGTAATGTGAAGGTCCAAAAAATAGACTTTGTAACACGTTTATTACAATGTGATACAATTAATACAAGCTACATCACTAGTATAAGTAAAACGATAAAGCCGATGGACACGCAGAGAGAGAGGCCGCGCCCTGCCGCTCGCCGCTCTTTATGACCTCGCACGCACGCACGCCGGCGTTGCGGCACTCACACACGCAACCATATAATCACAAGAACATCACAATAATTTTACCCACTTGTAAAAAAAATTGAAAATCCTTGGATTTAATTTTATCTTGAAATATGTTTATTATTTATATTTATTCATTTAATTTCCATCAATCAATAACAGAAAAACAATTTTGTTTTTAATATATTCACCTTTACATTATGTACAAAAAAAAACTATTTTGTTGTTTTTAATTTATTCGCATTTACATTAGGTACAGAAAACAACATTTAACTATTAATAATATTTATTTGATTATATTTGGATTCCTAAGTATACTTTCCTACCACTAAAATGATGTATTTATATATATACTTGAATACCTCTCAACGTCTGTGGATTCTATACAAGTAATCTTTTTTTATAATAAACAAAAGACAAAAAAAAATCATAAACTATATATTATATAGACTCTGCAATAATTGCTCTGCATTCTGCATCGATAAAGCAACCCGCAATTTCATAATCAAATTGAAGAACGTTTAACATTCCTTAAACGATTTAACGATCATTAACAATTTCTTTGATTTTGCATTGTATTCTTTGGATCATAAATTTAGTTAATACTTATGATTTTATCTTAAGTAAAAGTGGTCTTAGATAAGACAAAAAGGAAAGAAAATAAAATAATCTAACTTTATTTTTAAATCTTTCCCGATAGTTTTTCTCATACTTCAATTCATATTCCTCGCACCTGACCTAAGATACGTGAATGTGAAAAGTCAATGATTAGTCGTTTCCTAAGAATCTTAAGTACATCATGAATCTTGGTGTAACCAGAGAATATCTATCGATGAGTCTAAATATAAATTTAAATATTTTTAACGAAAAAAAAGACGTATCAAAACTCATTAGTTCATCAGTAGTTCATTGTGAGGCGCCTTATTTAAGTACTAGATTTTTTTATTAAATAAATACATCATTTATACAACACTTTCTTTTTTTCGGACGCTATACATATTAAACTACTTCTCAATATAGCCACCATTATTAAGACACTTGTCATAACGGGGCACCGATTTGTGTATACCTTCGTCATAGAACGATGACACCTCAGATGTCACCTGGGGTTATCACTGTCATCAAAACGCATGCTAATGAAGTAAAATATGAAAAACGCTTCAGATGAAGGAAAATATGGAAATCATTTGGCGCCAAATCAGGACAAAACAGGACACACTTGGCGATGAATTACAGCTGGTTTCATGTTTCGTACATTCAAGAAACAAATAACGGGTCGTATCTCACAGTCAGCGGGCTGATCTATTGTCCTGAACATTTCAACCATTCATTATAAGATGGTCACATTACGTGAATGTTTCTTACTTTTCATGTAGTGAGTCAACAGGTGAAGGGAACTATTGCGCATGCATAACATTGCGACAAAAGCACTGCACCGTGGAATATCCGGCAACGATACCTACTTAAAAAACGCGCCTCGTGTAAAATTTATTAAAAAAGCAATTAATGAAAAGAGATTAACTACAATGTTACTGTTTTAAACATTAAAAAGTCTTAATATTCATTAGTTATTAGTGATGAGAAAAAATGATACTCTCGACTCACTGGTGGTCATTGTGATTGTTATTCGATAATATCAGTGATTGAAAACTGTAACTGTGATCACAGTAACAATACTAATTCGCATGCGCCGCACAATGTCACAATACACGAAAACATCATTTTTAGCATATTTATTTATATTATTAAAACCTCATATATGTAAAAAAAAAAACGCATTCTAGCATATATAATGAATGTAAATCTAATTTAAGATCATCACAAAGAGAATCTATTTTTTTAAATTCTCAGCAAATATACGTAAAACGTTTTGGCAGAATCTTCTAGATGACGCTAATCAAATTACAAAAAATCTGGTAGATAGGGCTGTTTCAAGTAATAATCGATTTAAGCCGCGGCGTCAGAAAATCAATAGAATTTTTAACAAAAAAAAAATTGGTTCACGTATTACGATTTTCCCAGATGTTCAATCACTGACAGAGAGTGTGACTTAAAGATATCAGTGATTGACTCACGTTTTGTAATTTTAAGCTCATGATTGTCGACCAAATTCAAGACGCGCAGATATATAGATAAATAATATTCTTGAATGGTAACTATGCGTCATAAAACGACTTAGAGGACTCCAAAGCCTCGATGGATAAACGAAATTATCGAAACAGTGGCAGTGACAAAGAAAATTTTGCCGAAAGACCGAAGAAAGTGGCAGAAAATTGGGGAAGTGTTCATAAAACAATGGGTTGATAATGGCTAATGATAATGACGATATGGTATCGTGACACTCGATTTCGATGTTACCTGCCAGAACAGCTGAACTCACCTGGGAAAAGTATCTAACCACCACTGTGGGACGGCAGCCACACATTAAGCATAAGCACACCTATAAGATGGATGGGTTACTGCGAGATTTGCGCGCTTTGTACCCAACGCTTTTACTCTTATTCTATCTCTTAAGCCAACAGCAGTCTCCTTATTACATTCTACCGTATAGTTCTACACGCATGGTCTAATAACCTTTGTAAACTAATGTATTCAGTTCAGTTACTCCATGAATTTCCTCACACGTAACCAATATAAATATCACAACTTACCCGAGCACAGATAGTAAGCAGTCTTTAGAACGGACATTTCTGATATCATCTTACTTTCACACACTCAAAATTCTTATGGTTATTGAACTCATCCATTCAGATCACTCACAACATAAAAATTACACTCATTATAATTTACCAAACTGGTGACACATCATACCTACGTATAGTCTTCATAATGATAAATCGTGTAAATAAAACTCATCGCAAATAAAAAATGAATGGAAAATTGATAAATTTTATTGTAAAAAAATGTCATATCCATTAAAAGTGTATATATGACCTTAAGGTTTTAAAGATATATTTTGTTCAAAAGGGTAAATAAAAAGAGTAACATTATAATGCTGCTGTAAGATGATTTCAATTATTGTGGTTTTAAAAATTATGCTGATTTAAATCTTATGTAGGTACCTAAGTAATAGTTAAAATTATTTCATTCTATCGGGATTTAATTTTACGTTGGATTTAAAAAATTCTTTGTTGTGTTTGGTTATGTTTCATAAATATGGAAGACGATCCCGTGCAGCCGCTTAGATAGCTATTATTTTTCATTAATATGAAAGACGATTTAGTGTCGACTGTCGATGCCTAGATAGAGAAAGACGGCAAAAATTATTAGCTCTATAAAGTACCGATATTTAACAAATATTGCGTTGAAAGTTGGTGCAATGGTAAATCGTAAGATAAAGGCAAACTGAACATCAGACAAATGTTCAGTTTACCTTTATTATCACGCCAAAAATTCGTAAATTAAAATTATATTGTGAAATATAATATTCTTGCATACTTCGACCGAATTGTAAATATTAAAAATACATTTTAAATACTGAAAATAATTACACGAAGTAAAATACGTTAGACATCTTGTCAACCAATTACGCTGTATTAAATTATGCATTCAAACAAGTTTATGGCAATTGACTTAGCGAAGATTAGCGCTAAGTTTAACACGTCGAAATGAAAACCACTTTCCTTCTCGGTAAACTGAAACTGCCGCCCTCGGGTTAAAAAACCTCACACGTTTTGAAAAGTTTCCAACATCCCGTCTGCATACTGGAGATGAAGTAAAATCTATTGTACCGGCGCCGTCAAAAATGAAGGCATAAAAACTTTGGCAGAGAAAAAGTTCAAACATTTCCTGAAGTCGGTGAGACACTCGAGTGTTAACATTTACTTTTGAAGTTAAAAATTAATTTGTGACATAGAATTTTAAGAAAATTTACAGTATTTATAAGTTTCCTTTGGGGATTTTAAAAATTTTACCATGTAAAATGAGGGTGTTTCATATATTTGAGCTGTGAGTACTCATTCGCCACCTGGTAATAGGGATCTGTGCAACTTTGTCTCGCATATGACGAGACGGAGCCGAACAGCTGCCATCTCGAAAACCCTCTTCCGACCTTTATTTATTAAGATTTACATTACAATTGATACTCTATTTGTTGTGCCATCGACACTTGCGCCATATATCATTCTTATCATTCTCTCCTCACTCATCCGTTCCATATGACCAAACCAGTTAAGTGTTCCTTTCTTAATATTACTCCCTATACTAAGATCAGCTTTACAATTATTTCCTTATTTATTCATTCTTTACTCTGCTGCCATAAATGGTGTGAGATGCTTGACGTTCTTCACCGGCTAGTCAGGGAAGAACAAGAGATAATGT
Source organism: Eubasilissa splendida (assembly GCA_031772225.1). Lineage (NCBI taxonomy): Eukaryota > Metazoa > Arthropoda > Insecta > Trichoptera > Phryganeidae > Eubasilissa > Eubasilissa splendida. The sequence continues at coordinate 22,404,220 of CM062855.1, read as the reverse complement.
GGGGTCGTTGCAAGATTCTGACTATCTTCTCACCTCGTACGCTATCTGATGATCATCATCGAAGGAATGTGTATTCGTGTATATAGCGCATGTGTCGGTGTGATGTGAAGGTTATTCCAGAATAAAACCCCATTGATTTTAATAACAACAATATATTATGTATTTTACAGAAATCTTAAAATAAATAAAAACTTGGTAGCAATAACACCATCTTACAAATAATAAACTATAATTTATATTTTGTCTCCTATCTTTCCAAATAAAAAATTTAACGGTACTGCGTCCAGTGTATAAATCAATGAAATATCGGCTTATACTTATCTTGTACTTCCATGTCGCGGCGCTCCGTCCGACGTCCGTGGTAATGTGCAGGATCCGAGATAAAAACTTAGTATCCCACACTGATCCTTTTCTGTTTGTCGTCCTTCCTGGTAGTCAACAAGCGATCAAATAGGCCTGACAGGACCCCAAAAACTTTTTCAGACATCCAATACAGTAGTACTCTGCCGTAGATTACTCTGGGGGCCCTGTACAAGTTCGTGACTCCGACCGCTCGAGCGAGCGGCTGGCACGACGGCCAACTCGCTCTCTCAGCGGCCGGGAGGCGTCTGCTGAGCGAGTTCCGTTGCCGTTTGAACCACAGCTTTCCCCTCCCGTCGCCACATTTGGCATAGACTAAATCACTTGAGTTGGTGATTCCAAAAAAATAATTGTCAATATGATAATATTTTAATTTTTTTTGCTAATTAAAATCTTAAGAATGCGTGACGACATTTATAACATCACAATATATATGCCACATATACGCCTAAGTGATTTCATTTTCACTGTATTGTCTCGTTGTTATCAAATAATATGCAACCATATTCAATATTTAAAGTTAAAATAAATTATGGAACGGATGAATGAGGAGAGAATGGTAACGGAGATATATGACGCAAGTATTGATGGCACCAGAAATAGAGGAGAGACGGTCCTGTTAAAAGTTTCTATAATCGGCGAGCTTGAATGAGAAGATGCATGAATGTAGATGAGGCGAGAACTGTGTCTCAGGACAGAAGAGTGTTGTGTATCTTCTCTGCCTACCCCTGTGGGGAAACGACGTGATGGTAAGTTAGTTAGTTATAATATATTTATATTCAAAATAAAAATTATATAATTTACAAAATGCTTAAAAACAATTTCAAATTTATCATCATTATAATATCGTTAAGTCCCCTGTCTACTCTGCTACATAAATACCCGTTTTCATAAAGGATTTGTAGGTATATATTAATAATATGCCACACGCAAATCCAATCGTTAAACCCGCGTCATAATTTAAAAATAAAACATTTTTTAAATTTACACAAGATCAAAATTCATTGATATATTCGTAGGCGAAAATGCAACACGTTATCCGCCAGTGTGTATCAAGCTATTAGTGATGGGAACATGTATCGCGTTCTTGTCTTAAGTAATGAATCTATGTTCTGAGATTTGATACCTTTTCTTTTGGCCGAACAGAATAAATTAAAATTTCAAAGTAAACCCTACTTCTTGTTCTTCAATGGTCCTGCAGTCCATATCGAGCCTTGATTTTCTGAATCTTTCGCCTCACAATGCTCCGATTCTTCGATGACTGTGTTCCAGTTCAAAATTTGAAGCTGGTCTACGGCGCCTTTACACCATCCGGAAGTAGACTTTACGCGAAATCGGAGCCTCTCCACCCTTGCCACCTTAGTTTCAATTAAAGACTTATTTTTAAGATCCGAGCTTCTTGCATTCTCTGGTTCTAAATCCAGGAAAATAAAATAATCCGGCTGATAACACTCACCCCGTCTATATTGTATGAAAATTAAAATATACTTTTCTATAATAAAATCTGATTTTGCCCGGTAGAGAATATTTATATATTATTTTATTTTTTAATATGGGTCGTAAGATAGTATAATATTAAGACACAATTAAAAAATATTCTACTATAATTATTGGAATAACATGATACTTATATATATACATTTTTTTATACTTAATAAATTAGAAATACTGTAAAATATATTAATTTAAGTTAGGTTATAAATTGACAAATGAGAATAGTAAAACAGATATTAAAAACTATCGCCTAAGTACACGTGGGTTCCAATCTCAACGAAATCTAACCACGTGACACGCGAGAATCCTCAGCGTTTATCGGCACGTATTACACGTTCGAATGACTAATAATAAAATGTTACTTTTAAACTGAACCCGTATCATCAATAATACATCCGTTTAGCGATAATTAATGAAACCTCGTTGTGGTAATTAAGTATTCTTGACAGAGGAGAGAAATTGCATAAATTGGTTTTGTAAAACTTGGTGTGTAATAGGCAGAGGCAATATACATAATGGAAAATAGGGCCCCTGATATTGGCCCCCTGTACAATAATATATTATAACATGTACAGCAATATATAGGTTTACAAGTTAATAAATGATCTAAATAATTTTTAATTTTTCAACGGTTTTAATGGCCTGAGGTAGTAAATATATTTTTAGGGACCTAATAAATAACTTGTTTCACGGACCTTTTGGGTCCTTATTTGACATAGGCCCCAAAGCACCACATTGGCGTAATTACGCCGCTGGTAATAGTATTGGAGGCCTCATTATTTGGACAGGGATGTTTGTGAAAGTATTGAGGGTCTAGTTTATTATTATATTTTGTAGTGTTATTAGGTTCTTGATTTTTCGTATTTTTTCAAAAAGATTATGTGAAAACTTGCGAATATCTTTTTGTACGTATTATCTTAGATCTAATAACTGTATAACCTGTGTACAATTTTGAGTTACGTATTGATCTGGGATATATACACGTTCGTGCAGTTTTTGTAGAACTACACTGTACCGTACTAATTTTTCATGTACCCTTGCCCTAAAAGTCTTCCGTTAAGTCTATAACAATATATTTTGTAGTTAAGACGTCGATTCAAATTTAATCTTCCGCACGCACGATTTTTTAAGTAGAAAACATATTTCAGAAATAACACATCGAGTAAATTCTTTCTTGAGAAACTATTACTAGTATTAATATATAATTACAGAAATACGACGAAGAAAATTTTCGTTCTTTCCGAATGGACAGATGTTGTGTTTATTCTATGTACCAATTTTTATGAAAGTGGTCTATATCATGTTTCCTTCATTCCGAGGTTTAATTGATTAAAAAATATTTTTATACTACACAATATAATGTTATATTAATTATAATGTTTCAAAATATGTTTATACTACTAGATTTATAATTTATTTTGACATATAAATTATGCATGTAGCTTATAAGGAAATAAGAAAATATAATATTAAAATGACTTACACTATTATCAAAATAAAAACTAGCGGAATACCGTTGAATGTCATTACAATACACTGAATATAACGCTTCAAATTTTTCACAATTATTGGGCACATATGTAGAAATATACTACTCTCAGAATATTTTCATACATTTATATGTAAAATATACATACAAATCTCATTTTGTCTAATTTATTAATGGTTTGAAAAATCTGTGAAGCTGCGAAAATGTTCACGGCTTACTTTTCATGTTATTAAACTGATATTTTCAGTGAAAAGCTTCACGCATCGCTGTTAGAAAATTTTAATTTCGTCGGATAAGATTACATCATTAAGTAATCAATCAAAAAGTCATTCTGTAATAACTTTCAAACGATATTGAACTGTCGAAACTTTTCTTAGATTTTTTCTTACTTATAGACGGTTCAACATGCGGCTATCACACCTATTTTATTTCTACAATTGCATCAGCATTTTTCACTTTTTTTAAAATCTTACATTTAAAGGTACAAAAAAAAAACATTTTAAATTTTTTCCATTTCTTAATCAGATTTTCTGTCGTCATCGCTTTCATGGTATTTTTTTTAATACACTACTAATTTTTTATCACCAGTGATAGTCGAATATTTCAAGTACTAGTGAAATTTTACTACAGGGATTGTAAGGGTAAAATTGTGTCAGAATTCCTCAAAACTTTTACAGCTACCGAAATAAACTTTTTATGCTTGCTTGGTTTTATCGTATGTCAGTGTAAACATTTTATATACTTTTAACACTGCGTCACCATAACCTATTTTACTTACGAAAGTAAATAAATAACTGAAAAAACTATGAATTGGGTGAAAGTTGACCGTATACATATTTAATTTAAGGTTTCTGCGAGCACTAGAATTGGCGTCTCTTCTAAGTTAGATTGCGGTTTTCTTTTAGGTTTTCTGGATGAAACCTAGGCCGACATTTCGGTATGGTACCACATGCCATTATCAAGGCGTTGTTTTATAAAGTTACGTTAAAACCGTACTTGTTTGATATAAATCTCCCACAGTTAAGTGAGACCGTGTCTAAACTCTAGCATAGATTTCTTCGAAAATGCGATTAATATAGATAATACACCAGTTCCAAATATAAATATATAAAACTTTTTACGTACTACTTACAATGTAGTAGTAAAAATTGTAAACGCAAAATATTAACTGAATGCTGTGAAATATGCCCATTCAAGTGTATGAATGAAAAATAAAATATGATACAGGAAATAATTAAAAACTATATATTTTCCATTAAATATAATAAAAATAATAACTTTGTCTCTATGAGATATCTGATATTTATTTATTAACAGTGTATTTTTAGGTAAAAATTCAGTCATCGTGTGTTCTTGGACATATTTAAATATTGCTATTGAAATATACTGGTCAAAATAAGAAAATATATAAAAATAATGATTTTTCAGGCGTATTCTAGTATAATATGTTAAAAAAATCTGATTCTCATAGTGATGACATATATGCTGTTTTTTAAAAATAAGGTTAAATGAATTATCAAATTTGGTCTATAGATGGCCATGATGTACTGGTACTCGAAGCGAGTCCACGTACTAACATATATACAACTTTCAAAAATTTTATAAATGTGGAGATTGAGAGGTGAGAACTGGTGAATGTTATATACACATACATATAAAGTGATCACTTAAGCCATCCGAAGACAGGTTGTAGGCCGTGTAATTACATCATACTTCCATATATTTTCCATTAAATATAATTAAAAAATTGCTTTGTCTTTAGGAAATATCTGATATTCGTTTAATTAAAAATTGATTACATGACCATTAATAAGACTGAGAAGGGTCGCTAAGGTGGTTTTGGCACGTGAAACTCATGAATAAGAAACATATGGTAAGTTGATGAACGGTAAAATTGATAATCAACACTCAAAAATCTCACCGCAAATTGAGAAAATTATGGAACATCATAAAAAAGTGGAAAAATCAATTCCACACCAAAGACATCTTCTCATTTCCGACTTCCGATAAAATTGAAAATCTAAAATTCGCGCTGATTCCTGAAAACTCCAATTTGCCGCGCTATCTGAAGCAGCCGTGATTTATTAGTAACCCGGCGTAATACCTATCAGTGATTGAAGAATCCGAGCTGTTGAGCTTGTGACCTATTTGACCGTCGTCTATTTTCTTGCCGATTCACTTCTCCAAATTTACATTCTCCGCTCCGTGTGGGATCTTAATGATAATGGGTGGGATGAATACTTAATATATTCTGCGCATGTACAAAAAATCACATGAGAAGTCTTCAAATAAAAAATTCCGCGAAAGTAAAAAAAAAAACACAGTTCTGGAAAAATTCAAAGTAAATCTCATTTAGGTCAATTAGTTCCTGCGGCGGCTATTCAAAAGCAGGTTGTTTTCCTGCCAGTTATTAATAATGAATGCTCTGTACTGGTTTTTTTTAATGTGACTTCCGTGTACAACGTGTGCCGTGTGCGTGTATTTTATGATTTAAGCTGGTTTAATTCATCTCGCAGGCAGGTGGTGTGGAGAAGGTATTTGGTGTATCAAACCGCAATTTAAGAGAGAAGAGTTTTTTTTTTGCGTTACAAGTTATAATTATGACTGGTTGCTGACGTACTAGGCTAGACTATTCATGTAGCTTTGATGGTTCTGTTGCAATAATATATTTGTAAATTATATTATTAAAACAGAATTATCATTAATAAAAAAATATAAAATACATTATAGACAATTATAAATATAAATATAAAATAATGCGTAAATAAGAATAAAATAAATCTTAATCACATTAGATGATTAATAAATACAAAAAGTATATATTAATTATTTAATGTGTAAATTTTATATAATGTGAAGAATACCTTAGTAATATTAATTACATTAGTAATTAATTGTTTTAATCATTTTACATACTATCTATTATTGTTTTTCAAAGTGAATTTTGTTGTTGAATTTTTGTAATACAGGTTAGAAATGGTATTTTGAAACTCGTTCAGGGGCGGTTTTTTACCAAGAGACATTCTAGAATCTAGTGTTAACTTCAAATTACTGTTTTATTAAGAAATAATCATACTATTATTTATTGGATTTGCTTTTCTGGATTTTTACAATACATTATTATCGTTTTGCAAGTTGGAACGTAGTTTAACAATTTTTATAAAATAATATACAGTGAAGGCCGCCTTTTTGATTTGATCGCATAACACCGGCGCTGCTAATACTCGAAACTCTTCTTAATACTCCTTAGTATGATTCAATCAGTTTATCAGGTTTACAGCTAATGTAATTCTGTACATGCATTATAATTTTTATAATAGAATAGAATAAATCAATTTCCCAAAATATACTTAATTCTACTTTTCCCTCAGTAACATTGTATCAAGGTTCTACCATTGCACTATCTATAACACTCTGGTAATCGTTTCTCAAATTGGAAAAAGTCATTAATACTTATTACTCGAGCGAAAAATCTTGGCTCGGTCATCGAACATCGGCTCAAGGAATGAGTTTCCAAATAATCAGAGGGTGTACATTTTATACATATCTTCGGGCTATTTTTCAATTGATATTATTGTGTTGACGGGGTGGTCATAAATAACTAAAGCTAAGCTAATATGTTAGTAAATCATCAACTTATAATTTAGTCTAAAAGTTCAAGTATTATGATAGTAATTATAAAATCAATTTGTCTGAAAATCTATAACAAGCATAGGTATTTTTACCAAATTCCCTAAATTAGAGTTTATTCAAGAACAACAATGTCATCATTATCATCATCATAAATAAGTATGGTATTTTCTCACGCAGGTAGGCAAAGAAAACACTTTTCTGACATACATCCATCGGTGTTAGTACCAGGATATCGTTATGTGCCGCTAGTCTTGCCGCGACTGACAAATTTTCATTAGCAATTACTACTATTCAAAGTACCGTCCACTTTATTCCCTATAGTCATTCTTATTTCAAAACAAATTAAATAATTCAATTGGAAAAATAGACAAAAAAAATATTTAGTTGCTACCGAGTTATATATCTGCAGGTATATATTTTCAATTGATTCATTTAATTTGTATTAACATACTACAGAATTATGTTCTGAAAATGTAACTTCACACCAAAAATATGTTCTCCTTAATACTCTCACTCCGGTATCTTTTTCGAATTTTTATATATATATATTTATTATATTCTATATCTATATCCTGTCTTAATATTATATGCTAACATATATAAATTTACTAATTAAAACTAAGCCAAATAGTGCTTCAAAATGATGTTATAAATACTTGACAGTTCATAGCGAAATCATTGTTCTTTTTTTCTTATTTGATGTAAATCAACCAATCATATTGAGTGATGAATATATAATATTCCAATGCAGCAACCTATATATTATATAGCGTTAAATAAATAAGCGAGGTCATTAACTGAAATATACGTCTTAATATTTTAAGTTTATTAATATTTGCAACATGTTACATAGTTGTTCAACAAATTGTAATATTACAGAAATTTGAAATTGTTTCAGTTTATACATTAAAATTACGAGTAATACGAGTTTATTGCTTTGAGAAATAAGCTATAACAATAGTATTGAAATATTCGTAAATGTTCAATATTGGTAAGGGAAATATTATTTGTAAATTATTTATAATATAAACAATTAATTTTTTTTAGGGAGAACTCATTCTTATTGTGAAGTTGTAATTATTCAGAACATAGGTCTGTGATATTTTAAATACTAATTAAATGTATTAAATTAATTTTATCCTAATGGCGCAACAATATTTTTTGATACATTTGATTCTATATGTATATCTTTATAATTAATACATTTAGTTAGTATTTCAAATTGACTTTTTAATCGTTAAATAATAATTTCTGGAGATGTCAGCGAGCACCAACACGCACGGTGTTATCTATTTATCTTTTCAGTACCAACTGAACCACGTTTTTGGGCATCTTGCAAGATGGGAAGATAGCTTAGAGAAGCTTGTTGTGGTGGACAAAGAAGAAAGGCATTTTGTAGAGCATTATCAATAAGATGGGAGTTAGTGATCTTCAGTTCTGAGGGACAAATCTGAATCACCGTCTAGGCCAGGAGTCGGCCGACCGTAGCTCTTTTCATAGGCATTTACGACTCGTATGATACAATACATAAACTAGCATTTGCCATTCTCACAATCTTTGGCTCTACCTATTCATACAAACAAACATAATTTTCCATGAAGCAAATAAAAAATAAGTTAAGAATCAAATCAACCGATGATAATTTATAATCATGTTTAAAATTTAACAAATAGTTACTTGTCAGCCATAGATACGCTTTCGAACGCGATGCAAGGTCACCGTTCTAACTAGTAAACTTTACGAAGCTTAAAAAGTATTTTATTAGTGTTTAGTTATTTATCTTATTTTATAAGTAATGAACTGAGTAACTGAAGCTTATAACTTCCATAATTTATATTTTTCTAAGTAGCCTACGACTGTATTGTGAATTTGAATATGAAATAAAAAATTTGATTTTTGCCTAATATTTGACTGTTCTCACTAGAAAGTTTGCCGATCCCTGGACTAAGCCAACAACTACTGGAGTTAACTTAATATATAATCGAACCTTCACAATCTCACCTTGAATAAATTAAGAGTATTTAAATCGTGAGAATCATAATTTCATTATATGTTACCAGATTATTTTCGTGTCATACTCCACATGAACATCTACGTACATACCTACATATTGAACATCGAATGGGATTCCGAGATTTCCTTCTGATACGCATTATTCTCATCGCAGTTCACAATACATTTCATAACCTCCAAACTGATCTGGAGTCAGACAAGATTCAACATTGAATAACTTCTGATGACCTAGACGCTTCCTCCAAGCCTCACACCTGTCACACGCACAACTCTTTAAAATGTAATCGTCTCATGTTCTTCGGTGATCTTTGAAACCAGTTGCAAAACCAGATCATCATTAGCAAATTTGTGTAGAACACTCACCATTTTGTGGATACGAACACATTCTACGATGTTCTGATTTCAGAATATTTATAATTACATCGAGTTACGATTTATGCTTGATAATCCTTTTTTTGTCTGGTCGGAATTGACGTTGTGTTTTCATATACTCAATTATCAGCGCCCCTTAATACTACGGCACCAATTTATAGTCCCTGACTTACTATCTACTAAATAATCAGAGCACTTCGTGCTTCAAAATAAGTCATGGCAGCGGGTGTTAATCATATTATCATGTGGGTTTAAGACCTTCACGAAATATTACTTTAACAAACTGTAATATTAACGGAATTCAAATCGTGTTTAAATACATTTTCTTAGCTAGCTTTCATACAACGCTCACAATAAATATATGATATCTATATATGTATGGATAATAACCTGTATTATTAGGAAAATACTTATCTAAGCTTGCAAAAAGGAAAAAATTACTTATTAAGGCCTCCTTTTCAATAATAATTCATATTTTCGCGTTTTTTACGAAAATGTGGGTTTTTATTATTTATTCATATTAGAAGTTATACACTAAATTAGATTTTTTTTAAAATTACAACTTATATATGACCTTTACACTAATATAAAACTAATAAACTGAATATTATTTGACATAATTAAGGATTATTCATTTTCCATTAAAATCATTTTCCGTGTGTAACACAATTGCCTTAATATGGAAATTTTTTGCATATACGAAATATATTTTCTTATAACCTTGAACCCAAAATTAATATAATAATAATTAACAAAATATTAAAAATAATAGAGTTATATAAACTATTCAATTTGCAGGACATATCAATTTTCGACGTTTTCAAAATACTTTGTTTTATATTAATATTATTTGAAGCTTTAGCTACTATTTAATGTCAAGTTTTATATCAAAAATACAATAATATCTTACAAAATAATATTTATACCGATTCTGTTAATGTGTCTTTTTTATTGTTTTTTTCACTTCATATCACGGATTTGAGCGGCCGTGATAGACGCCAAATTCGCGCTCCCGTAATTTTCTTTAAAAAATTGCGAAAATACATATTTTCACGAATATGTTACCTATAATATAAAGTAATATAGTATATGTTTACAAAATAAACTGCGAATCGGTAAATTATACAGTTTTACACTGATTTTAAGGGAAAACGTTTTCTTGAACAGAGTAAAACATTTTTTGTACTTTATATGTATGTCACAATAATTTATTTCATATGTATTTAACACCGTTGTATTTTAAACAAGGCAAAATACAACATAATTATGAAATAAACACGTGGTGTTTTAAAATCGATAATATTAAACAAAACCACAAAATGCATCTGACATAATACTTTTATATTTAGAACATTGATTTATACTTTAATCTAAATATATATATGTAGGTACTTTAACTAATTTCATGGAAATAAATTTGGTACTTCAATAAATTATTTATTTTTCAATGGATTAATTTAAGTGACATTTTATTTCATTTCAAAATATGAATATGAAAAAACGTAGATAAGATGAATACGACTACGATACGAGTTATTTTTGATACTTGCCTCGAATGCGAGAAAATCAACAATTTTATTGTCATTTCTTTCTCTCATAACTTTCCTGTCTAGCAATATATACGTCACAAATAACGTCATTTTATATTTAGGTGATACTTACATAAATTTAACTATTAGCTTCATCTTAAAAGCGTATGTAATTCGCGTATAAAACTAAAAAAAATAAAGTCTACCCTTAACTAATATATTGATATATTAAATTTAGTTATTAAACTGAAAAACACATTAATTAACAAAACCAAATTTATCGGTTTAATAGCGGTTATATAATCTACTTACGTCTATTAGCGGTTGTAGACCTATAAATTGTTTCGTATCTGAGAAATATGTTAGAACAGGGTGATAAAATAAGTCAGTATATGAACCTATAACTTGAAATTTTGGTTTTAATATTATTGATTTTTGATCAAAAAATATTGAATAGATATAATATGTTCATCTAACTATTGAGAGTTGGTACATATATTTATTATTGACTTTAAAGAGAATTATAAAAATTATTTGTTTTAAAGGAACACATTTTTGTTGTGATGTTGCAATTTCAGAACCGAGGTTATGTTGTATTTTTAATACAAATTAAATTAATCAACTAGAAAAATATATGCCCATTATTCTGAAAGTAGTCTATGTCATATTTCTTTCGTTTTGAGATATTTAAAGGTTTGCGTTTAAATTCATAAAAAATATGTTTACATTACACAACATAATGTTTCAAAATTTATTTTGTCTAGTAGTTTTATAATTTATTTTGACATAAATTTTGCACGTAGCTTATAAAGAAATAAAATATTTTATGGTTGAAATGACTTACTCTATTATCAAAATAAACACTAGCGGAATATCGTTGAACGTTGTAACAACACACTAATACAACCCTTCAATTTTTTTATTATATATATATTATATTAAATTTGTATTAATTAAAAACAATGTGGTGCGAAATAATTGATAAACTCATGTTTTTCAATGTTCAATTCAAGTATATGAACCTGGAACTTTTCATATCCAGGAAAATGTGTTAATTAATTCCGCTATATCAACCAATTACATTTATGATAAATTTTTGAACTTGTATTCCTCAGCTTTTTAAAATTGATTCATATATTTAAAATTTTTAAAAGCAATCGACTATGTATTGCGAAACATCCCAAATACCTTTGAGTAGTACACGCCGGAATACAATAAATGATTTTATTAGATTTTGATAATTGTTTATACAACATATATTTTTTTATTGTGATATTGCAATTTCAGAACATAGTTCTGTTGTATGTACCATATACAGTAATACCCCGACTTATGCTACCCCGACTTACGCGAACTCAGAGTTACGCGGTTCATTTGACGACACTGCCGCTAGACGTTGACCGTTGACAACACTGCCGCTGGACTGCCGCCCTCTATATTCAGTGTTTCTCTTACTGTGATTGCTAGAAACTGATATCGCTCATGTGGTAGAAAAAGTCAGGCAATTAGATTTGGAACGATGTCAACGAGCTGTTGGATTCACTTAGTCAGGAGCTAACAATCGATGAGCTCATAAGCAAAACGACAATGAAGACACTTCAGACCCAATTTCACCAGAAAAGCACACGATAATTGCAAACTTGACAGAAGGTCTCAGCTCAATTAAAAATGGCTTAAAAATTTAAGAAAACATAGAGACATAATAGAGACATAGAAAACATAGAGACATAGAAAACATAAAGACATAGAAAACATAGAGACAGAGAAAACATAGAAAACGAAAAACGCGTTATAGTTACAAAGCAAAGAATAAAAAAAATATTAGCTTGCTATAAAGAAATTCTGTGTGAATAAAAGATAATCTTAAATGATGAATTCCTTGAATGAATTTTAACAAAGATAAAACATAAAACTGTTTTACTTAACGTTTCAAATTGTTAGTTATTATAAACTGAAATCCAGTTCAGAATAAGCAATACTTATACAACGTCCTAAGACGAAATTTAAAAATCAGTTATGCAGGAATAATTCATTATCTAAAATATAATACTTAATCATTATCAAATGGAATCGTAATTAATAACTAAACGTATGTTACATGAGCGGATACGTGACAGTTACGAGATATTGTCTTTATTTTGACAGATGTCATACAATCGAACGATTATTGGATATATATGGTATTCAATTGTCATTATATTATTGAAATTAATTATAAGTATCCACTCTAATCTATCACGATCCGTGACAGTTTTGGGCGTTATTTTGTATCAGTGGAGCGTTGTTTCTCAGTATCAATCGAATTATATTTTAGAATGTGTTTCATTTTTTCGATTCTTCTTAAATTATTTTTTATCTCTCTTATTATGTACATCTGTTTTATAATTGTATTTTCTGGCTTTCTATCTTTATATAAATTGTGATTTTCTTGTAATAGTGGGATGGTGTGTGTATGTGTGTATGTGTGCCGCACCGCCGGTGCGGGAATGTTTGGCTATAAAGACGGCGCGCAGGAGTGCGCGCGTTTCTTTTATCTGCAGTTCATCGCCTTAATAGTTTGACTTATACTAGTGATATACCTTGTACTAAATTGTAGCTAATTGTAATAAAATATTAATTGTTACAAAGTCTATTTCTTGGACCTTCACATTACGAGTTTGTACACTAAAGACGTACTAAGAAGTCAAGTACGTAACATAAATAAATAATGAAAATTCGTCAACAATATCTTAAACAAAATATATCTGAGATGATAAAAGTTTGCTGTTACTTAGTATAATGATTAGCATATGACACTTCCAATATAATACATATTTTTTATATGAGCAAAATAACGAGAAGATATAATATATTTTATTTTTGTTTCCATGGTTCTGTGATCTTGAATGCAAAAGCAAACTGTAAATGTAAGAGATTATTCAGCATGTTAATGCCCGTCCGAACTCTGCTAACATTTCAAAAGCGGCTACTCAAGAATTCAGTTGGGGATTATTTTACATCTGTCTTATTCTCCTGGTGCTGGTCCATCAGATTTTATTTTTCTCTCTTTATCCGACAATCTTCGAATCTCCCTTAATAATGTCGCTGATCTTCAAAATTGGCTTGACCAGATTTCTACAGACTTAGAATCAGAAAACTGACAAAATATTGCGAATCGATCGTAAACGTGAGAAAATATTATTATTGATTAGATTATGTATTTTTTTATGAACAAATTTTTTTTTTGAAAATCAATAATTCTGTCTTATGCCTTATCCAAATATATAGTAGTTTATTACGAATAAACTTCCATTGCCTACTAATATTTGTATATGCAATCTGTAGAAAAATTATTGCTTTAGTGATTTATCGTTCACAGGCTCATTGTTAATTTCTATACGGTACGTGAAACCAGGAATACGAAAAAAAATCAAATCTATTTTTTTTTTATACGTTGCAAATCGTTTTATTAATAGCCCCTTTCAAAGCCTTGAAAATTTAACAATTTATAACTCGGTTAATTAAAAAATATATATAATTTCATGTTCGGAACCTTGGCTTTTGACCCATAAGAAAACATATTTTATATTTGTGTGAATTTTCCGTTCTTAGACATTTTACCGGAATACTGAAAACAAATTTAATGATCGCGATTATTGCTTGAAAATAAATTTATTATACTGTATAACTGCAGATATGAATGAATAATAAAAACTCGAATTTTTTGCAAATAACGCAAAACGATGAAATAGTTTTGAAAGAGTACCCTTAGTATTTTTATAGCTACCTCGCTATCTTCCCAGCCTCTTATCAATGCCGTCAGGGGGCATACATTATAAATTCACTATCAAAACCACACATTAGTCACCGCAGTCTCCCTCACATAAATTTAATAAATCCTTCAAAGTAAATTCTAATCCACTCCAGAACAATTTGTCCCAACGCCCATGACACAGCGATATGATACAACCCCTCCAAAAATATTATACAACATACATATTAGACACAGCTAATGTAAATTTGAACTTATTTTATATTGACCTTTTGCATATATCATATGTAGGTACATAATTATTATTTTATTTTTAGAATTGTATTTTTATTGATCATTATATCCATTTTAGGAAAAAATTAATATGAATTAACTATTAAAATTAATAAAATATAAAACAATATTAAAAATGATTATCTGATATTTTTAAAAGAAACTGGAGAATTAACGGTGTATAAAAAATTAAATAAGTTTAAAAAACACTATAATGTACCTATTATATAGGTATAAATATTAATTATTTATTATAAGTAATATAATCATTTCGTGTGAGCGAAATGGGCCCCATCCGTAATGATATTTTCTCAGATTATTTTTACGGAAAATTCATTAATATTATTGTTTTTATCTGAAATGTATGACAACATATTAATAAATACAAATTAAAACCTACCTATTGAAGGTTTTTAATTCATAAAATGGAAGCGATAGTCATCATCACTCATCTAACAAGTTTAGAAATGTGACGTAGCGGCCATTTCATTTCATAAAACATTGTAAATAAAGAGATGTAATATTTATGCACATTTGATTGAACTTTTGAACAGTGAAAATAGTAATGATAAGGCAGTGAAATGGAGACTAATGAAAACATTACACGACAACTCAAGTTATTTGAACAAATTTAGCGCCTTTTGTATACTTCGTGTAATGTTTATTAATAATAAAAATATATTAAAGTTTTTTGTGAGTACCTGAAAAATGCGTTGAATAACATGTCCAACTCACGATATTAGAATTAGAATTTTAGCCTTACACATACGTGAAATATGATGTGGTAGATGGAGATTCATGGTTTTTTAAATCTAGTAGGTACTGTTAGAATGCGAAATTACCCAAAACAATATTTTGTTCAAGGATAAAAAAACACTTAGTCGAAGTAAGAAATAGAGGCTAATAAAACTCAGTATTGTTAGACGCAGGTAGACCGACATAGCATGGGTACAGCAATAAGGAGTGCACTATAAAGGACGTCTTCTCAAATTCTCGGCCGAGAGAACTCACTCCACAAAGACGGGATTTTATTTTGAATTAGAAAATAAAATCAATATCGTCTCGGAAATATTAAGCAAGCGCTTTATAGATTGTAATTTCGTGAAAAATTTAAACTGTGCGCCTTGAGTTTAAGCTTAGACTGTGATATACTCTGCGTTTAATTGTTGATGTGAAAGTATCAAAAAGAGTCCCGCTGGATCTATAAAAAGTTGATCAATATAATTTGATGTAGCGAGAACAGACTGTCGCTATTGCATAAGAACATCGCGTCCAGAGTCCCGGTTTGCCTGGAAAATTGGGCATCATCTTGTGGTCAATCAACTACAAACCTGAACTCTGTCACCCTACGCTGACACCACAAGGAGCTGACCACACTTCACGTCCAGGATCCAGGACCATACTAAGAGGTAATCGCTTACGTGAGGGACCTGCATAATCTACATCAGACAAGCGTCAACATAGACAATTTGGTAGAAAACTTTATGCTGGCATAATGAACACACATATTTAATGTTAATTTCAATATAATTACGTTAGAATAGCATTATTAATAAGTGTTCAAGCAAATTGCTCATTTTCCACTTTTTACACATGCAAGTATCATAAAATATAGATAATAAACTTCCATATATAAAAATATTCTTTCATTTTATAACCATTTGACTTGTCAATATTTAAAAAAGAACCAGTTAGGCTAGATGCCTCCCCCGTGAACATGAAGCCGAGGCAGAAAAAAATTAACTAACAGTACATACGACAAGATTTGCTTCTATCTATTATTATTATCTTCGATATTAGTGTTTTTGACACATGTTCTTAAGATACACTTCGTTTGCCTTTCACTAGTACTACACACGTTCAAACTATCAAATACACGTTTAAATATTTTTATAGATCATCCCATAAACAGTACGGTATTTTTTATACTACTTTTATTTTTCAAAATTAAAATAAACAAGGTTTTTTTTTAACATATACTCTCCTTCATTTTCTACAATGCTCTTCCATATTTCTGGTAGACTTGAAAGGCCTCGCTTCCATAATTCACTTGTCTGTGACGAAAAAATACTTATCCAGTACTGTTCTGATCTCGTCTACAGAATTCATATTTTTTCCGTCCTAATGATTTTGAAAACCGCGGAGTAAATGATAATCAGATGGGGCAATGTTCGGCAAATGTGGTGAGCGGGGCAACGTTTCAAAAAAATGTTTATTCAGGAGACGTGATAGCAAAGAAGAGCACACATGATAACTTTTTCAATGGCACACAGATATCGATGAATGGTGGAATGACCAAATCCATGCTTCCTTAATAATTACGATGAAATTTTGTTCCACCAGGGTTTACAGATCTTCTAGGATGAGGCTCGTCTTCTAGGCTAACCATCGCTTATGTTTATTGTCCGATCCCCATATACTGCATTAATATTCCTCGCACTTTCCATTGCATTGTTGCCCTTATTGAACTCATAAAGCAAAATATTCCGAATCTTTGTCACTTCCATAAAAAAAAACTGTCAAAATATTGTAAATTTTTATAAATAGCCAATCGACAATTCTAACACTTATTCTTTAGTTATGTCCGCTTTTCTGCTGTGGGAAATATTTTTTTATTCTGTTTCCTACGAAGACTGTACTCTTCTATACATGTGAAGCAGTCTGTTAGTATCAAGCAAATTAACATATTAATTAATAAGAAAATTGTTTACCTGTTTTAAAATCTATTAACTTAAACAATACATATAATACTAATTGTTTCGATCAAGAAAAGTTATGAAATTAATATGAAATAAAATTGCACTTATGGATATGGTAAAAATACTAAGCACTCAAATTTAAGATGCTTTGTAACAATCGTTTTCAATAAGAATAGAGCTCTATTTTCACGTTATCTATGAATAATAATAGTTACCGCACGCTTTTTCTAATTGTACTAGAAATCCCAAGATTCTATATTATGAATCTATATCTACTATAAGAAATAGGACACAATATAAATGTACAATATCTAAAAATCTTTCCCAAAAATATTAAATAACATTTTTTTAAATTGTGGAAAGAGATATTATTTATTCGTGGAAAATTTCATCAATGGTTTATAAGATACTTAGTGCAAACTGAAATATTAAATTTATTTTATCTGAATTAAAATCCTATAACTTTTATTCGGTATTACTTTTTTTATTACAAAGTACCTACCAATATTTATTTAACACTTAGAGATAGAAAAAAATCTTATTTTCTTGGTGAACATGGAAATTCAATTTTATTCAAAACGTAATTATGAAATGCGTTTTGACAGCACAGTTTGAACAAGCGTCTGGGGAATAATTTATAACGTAAGTACCCAGACAGAAAATTGAAGTAATAAAATAAGAGTTGCTAGGTTACTATATTTCTGTAGAATAATGTATTTTCCAGTTTATTCCAAGAATTTAATAGTAAATTAAAATTAAGGAAAATTCATTTTTATTAATGAAATAAAAAAATTTGGAATTCGAAATTTGTCTTCGTCTAATTCCTTGTAGTCACTCCCCGGTTCTACCTCAGTAACATTTTCTGTAGTTATATGCTTCAATTCGTAGTTATTTAATTTATTATAGAAAATATTAATTACATCCAAATGGATCGCGTGTGCGAAGAACAACTATTGATTACATGGTAAAAGATGTCCCACTTTTTTACATAAATGCTGCCCCATCAGTTGTTATGGATATAATATATGTATCAAAATTTAGATTGTTGTTTTGCAATGTGGTTTTCAGAGCCGCGATGCACTTATCTTCAGATAAACTATCTACATCACGAACTTGACCTAAATTCCAGAATTTTTCCTCGGCATGGACATTCTCATTCAAATAACATTGGTTTCTTGATTATGTCCATTCATCAACAATTAATCAAAACCGCGTTCTATTTTCTTTTTCACCAATAAAATCCTCCAACATTTTGGCACGAATTTTTTTCGCGTATTCTAAAACCATTTTGCGAATGGAATTAGGCAATTTTGGTAATACATTATCTCTTTGGTGCAGTCGCGATCCTTTGTCTTTTACCTATCGGGTCAGCGTCTTTTCTCTGTTTAAGTACCCGCCGAGTGCATCGGTTCTTTTCATGAAGGCGTTATCTCTCTACATCGCTTTTATGGAACGATCTCTTCGGAACACCTCTATTGTTCTGCGATTACTCATTATGTAGCAGCTAGTCTGTGATCGTAACAATATTTTAATTATATATATAAAATTTCGAATTCGCTCTAAAATTTTCGGAATTCTAAATCATATTTATGAAAACGAATATCGAAATTCGGAGAATTCTGAAATTTCGATTGCAATCCCTAGCTAGAAAGATAGTCAGAAAAAATCTATCCATCGATAAAATATTTAGTATTGTATTATATATAGTAGGTATATATTTAGTATTTCAGATAGGAAGACATACTGTTAGTAACAAAATATTTTTTCTGTACATCTTTCTAGTTGATTCATTTAATTTGTATGAATTAAAATTAACTTATTATTATAAATAACCAATGTTTTTTGTGGGCCAGCTAAAATGATTTAATTTATATTTATTTATTGATGATGAGTGAAAATATACTTTTATTGTGACGTAATTTCTGTACATACATTAAAATGAATTAAATTATCAGTTGGAAATATATAGGAGGAGTTCGGGTCAGTTGAACTACTTTTTACAAAAGTAGTTGTAACTTTTTTTGAAATTAATGTAGGAAAATAAAATTAATTTCTAAAGAAAGCTTAATTACAATGCTTAATTATGTATATATATTTCATTTTTATTTTCTATATATATTCTATATGTAATAAAAGTGTTGTCTGTTTAAAAAATAATTGGAAAATGACTCAAATCTCCCTAATAGGTGGGACCGGGAGATATGACCATACTCAATAAATTAGTGAAAATTTAATAAAAAATTATATTATTAAGGAGAACACATTCTTATTGTGAAGTTGTAATTATGAACAATGTAGATGGCATTCATATAATGGAATGACAGATGTATTAATTTGAAAAAGTGTAACATATAGGTTCGAAAATATGTCATTAAAAATACTGGCGTTATAACACAATTGGTAGTGTACTTCCCCGGATTGGAAATAGAGATCCAGGTATGAATCCCGGTAGCGCAAAAACAACATTTTTCGACAAATTTGATTTTATATGTATATATTTAAAATTAATACATTAAATTAGTATTTAAAATTATTCTTTCCTATGTGCGTATAGTGGTGTTATGCAAATGATGTGTTAATTTTGGAGTATGAAAATATAAATTTAAACCTAGTACGATTTTCATTAATATTTTTTTTTCTTTTTCTTTTAATATTAGAATAATAGAATTTCTTTTAAGTAGATCACAAAATGTAGGTACTTGGAATTCTTCGAAAAGTAATTTTGTGGGATAATCTTTTGGTTTTTAACTATTATTTTTATAAGTTTTTGTACGTTTTCTACTGGAATCAGCCTAGTATTATAATCCGATCCCCAACTTATGATGGCATATTGTAATATGGATTAAATAAATGCATAGTATACTAAGTACAAATTCTTTATAGATAAAAATGTGATTCTTAAAAATAGGTTTATAATTTTATAATCTTTTTACCAACTTGACTAATTAGATTTTTCCATTTAACATTTTTATCGACAATTACTCCAAGATATTTGATTTTATTTGTTGTTTTTTTAGAGAGAAAACAATTTTGATTATTTTGCGTGGAGTGAATAACGAAGATTTTTTCATTATTTAATAATACTAAATTAATGTCGAAAAAATTCTTAATTATGTTTATATCTTCGGTTTATATCTAATTTTAATTATTATCTATCCGATTGATTCCTTTAACTTGATTTTTACTTTACTAATAACGTACATAATAACTTCAATAAACATACGAATTGTGATATCTCAAAATTATATTTTTCCCGTAAGAAAAAAGTAAAATTAATGCTTTTAAATAAGTTCTTTATTTTATATGAAAAATATTCTACGTAATAACTACCACCATTCGGAAAAACGCTCTTAGTAATCTGAAATTTATTTGTGTGTCGTTTCTAATAAAATATTTGAAATGCTCTGAAATTTTTTCAACCAAAAGCATATTTATTTTCCATTGAATTAACAAAAGTAAAAATTCGTAATGCTAACTAATATTATGATTAAATTTGTGATTAAAAAGAACTGTATTCTTATTTTTCTATCCATATAAACGTGTGTTTTGATATATACAATGTATCAGACCTCTAAATATTTAACGTATTGTTATTGTACTAATTTTTATGTAACCCTTGTGTATTTGTGCGCTTGAAGTTAAGGCCATGAATGGGTCTCTCATGAATAGTTTATTTGTTTTAACGAAATGTTTGTTGGTAGAAAGTTATACAATTCAAGAGACTACAACGGAGTCGTATGTATTGTTGAAGACGATTGTGCTCTGTGCAGAGAGCTCAAATTTGGTTAGAATTCACGTAAAATTTTTGCGGGGTAAGAAGATCTACGAACGGGACGTGAAACGTTGACTTGGTCCACAAACGGGGCGTGGAAGCCTTCGACTAGGAGGGCGCGCTCGGACGGCACGTGATAAATATAATACTTCATATTATATATAAGTGTACAAAACATAATATTCTATATTATTTTATTTAGCACGTCCAGGTAAACCAGATAATGGAGGATGGTTCCGTTAAAAGCCTCAACAATCGGCGAACTTGTATGAGTAGATGCATGAATGTGGATGGGGTGAGAATTGTGTGTCAAGATAGAGGAGTGTGGCGCTCTATCCTCTCTGACTACCCTCGCGGGGAAACGATGTGATGGGATGTTAGTTAGTTCTTTATTTTTTTTAATTTTTAAGCTAAAATCGCTTAATTAACACACCCGACAAAGATTAACATAAATTTCATTCAGAAATTAAAATATAGAAAAATTCCAATTATATATGTATTTTAATATAATTACTAATAAATTGAATCAACTAGAAAACTGTACAGAAAAAATCTATCTATCAAAAAAATATTTAGTTGCTACCAGGATTCGAACCTCTTCCTATTCGGGAAATTCTCTTTCTATCCGGGAAAGTGCGTTCACCAAAAAAAATTGTCGAAAATGTATTTGGTTGCAATAGCGAAATGGTCGGATAGGAAACTTTGAAGTTCAATATGTCAGTTTGATTAGTAAATTTCACGTAATATCTTGTTGTTCCTGGGGCACGATTTATCTAATAGTATAATTATTATTTTGAAGTATAACTACTGAAACTAGCATATTATTTTTGATAAATTTCTTACAAAACTACAACAATAACTTTTTTTTAGGAAAGCCTGTTTTGAACTAAACTCATATTTCAACCAGAAGTGTAAGCTGATGAGGTTTTCTTAGCTCATCGATGGTATAATTTTTGCTTTAAAATATATTAAAATAATGTTATATTTGTGGAGAAATATTTCAAGTATTTCCACAATAAAGAAATTTTAAAAAGTGATATTCCGAGCAAGATATATTATTATACATAATGCATATTTTATATCTTAATCAAAGTAGTTTGAAGTTTTTTAATATAGGTAACTACAGATTGCTTTTATCTATTAATCTATGAAAGATTTACATCAGCATCGGTTGTTCACGATGTTGGAGCTCCTCTAGGCTCGATTAATAATGTATACAGCGGAACCAGGTAAAATTTACAACTATCACGGGTTGTTTTAATTTTTCGAACATGGAAGTTATTTTTTCTATATATTTTTATTATGAAGAAGGGTTTAATAAACTACAATATATTTTTAAGATTCGTAATAATATATAGTTAAAAATATGCATCTATATATCATACTATTGTACACGTGCATTCAGAATAGTACAAAATATATATTATAAGATTCTGATATGAAAATATTACATTTTTTTCTAAAAAAAAACAAAAAATTGTAATTTATAATATATGTGTATATTAAATATGTATGGATGGTGAACCAACCTATCTGTTAAGATAGATAATTTAAAAATATACATTTGTCATATTTTAAAATTAGGGAACAACAATCACAAGGCGAAAATTACCCGTCGCATAAAACTAGTATCTAGTTGCCTTTGTAAGTCGGATTTAACATTTTTTAAATTTGGTTCCCTTATTGATTGACGCGTCGAGTATTCTAGTAATGGGTGTGTTCAACCGGTAATTACTCAGCCATATTAGTCTAATACCACTCACCCGACATGATCACCACCCCGCCTACAGAAAAATATTGACAAACTCTAATGTTTCGACAGTTGGCGCATGAACGTGAACCCCAGCAAAAGTGTAGTTTTATTTTTCTCCAGAAGGATAAAAAAGTGTACTCCTTTCTGTAGAGATGTTATGTACGAAGTTTCTATTCGATGGGTCGATACTGTGAAATATCTCGGATTTATATTTCACAAAATTACAACACACAACACATTAACAACATTCGCGACAGAGCCCAAATCTCGTACAACAGACTATACCCCCTCTTAAATTCCTACAGTTTACTATCTCTAAAAAACAAATTACTCTTGTATAAAGAAATTATCCGTTCCATACTCACATATGCGAGCCCCATCTAGGGTTCAAGTAACATAAAAATTTTAAAATCCAAACAAAACTACATTCTTAGGAGAATCACAAACTCACCCTGGTTTATCAGAAACACAATCATTCACAGAGACTCAAACATACACTGAAACGACACATACACGTTTTTAAATTTTGTTCTAAATTAATTTCCATCTCAAACCCTTCCATAAACTCCTTCGGCCTATATGATCTGTCACCCGATTCTCATCATCTTTGTTTCATTTCACATATTTACCCTGTTCTTAGGCCTATTGAATAAACATTATAAAAATATTCACTATATACTTTCACTTAAAATAAAAAAAATGTAAAATAATCAAAAAATAATAATTAACAATATATAAAATATAAAATATTAATATTTTATAAAAAACTTTTCTCATCTTTGCTACTACTTTTTACAATTATATACAATGTTAAAATAAAACAATTTATTTATTCCTCTTTCAATAGGAACTCCGCAAAAAATCTTACTTTTGTTGTTACCTCATATGTCAGAGACAAGAAAGCTCAGCCCTTATCCCTCCCCTCTTTAATAATCGAATCAGAGACCGGTAATTACTGATGATACAGAAACTCTAACCCTAAATAAGCGCTCTGCAAACAAGCTAAAGTACCTTAACGAGCGATGGAATGAACCAAACTGGCGTTGGCTAAAGTGACCGTTTACAAAGCGAAGAGATACGTCGAGGAACCAGGTCAAAGATATCATGAAGGCTATTTATGAGTTAAAATAGATATGGGCCGGTCACGTTTTTCATCAAATCAATGACGGCTAGGTTGATCGTTATGCTGGATACCGTGATCTTCAAGTCGAGCAGTAGGAATATCTGAGTAGCTGTGGGTCAATAATATGAAGGAGTTGGTAGGGATAAACAGCTAACTGAACAAGACAGAAAAAGTTATCTAAAGAAAAGAGAATAGAAAATAATATTTAAATAAAAAAACAAAATTTAAAAAACAAATTTCACCGGGTCTCGAGCACGGAACTTTTTCTTACCGGAAGAATACGTTTCCAATTACAACACGGCAACAATGTACTTTTCTCATTGAATTTTTACATTTTATTTTATTCCTTATTATTATTACTGGTATTATAGAGGAACATATAGACTGAGACTGCCATTCAGGAAGAACGCTAAATCTCAGAAATCGATGATATACAGTGCGATGAAGATTTTTGAAATGCCAGAAATCATAAGAAAGGAGGAGAAACTGAATAGATTCAAAATGTGTGAAAGATTAGTTGTAGTAAAAGGAACAATTTTGATCTCGTTTATATTAGAGCATATATAAAAATACTTATGTATGCACTATATTAAGAATAAATAAATCAAAATAATTGAGAACGAATTTTCCCAGTAAGAGAAAATTTCAGGTTCGAGTCCCAGTGAACTATATTTTTTATATTTAAAGTGCAACATCACAATAAAAAATAGTTTTCATTCAAAAACATATACATATTTATGTATATAGTATTTAAGTCTGTTTATTTTCTCCGTGGCGATGAAACTCTATTTTTTTTTGCTTATTGCATGTCATCTTATTATGTATTTAACAGAAAATGCCATATTTCCTAAAATGCAATCTGCATACAGATGTCATCATTGTACAGAAACCGTGGTGGTTCGAGTCCTGTCTGACATTAAAACACTCACTAACTCGGGACATCTACTAATCACTGCTCGCTCTTTCAGATATGAATGCTGTATTTGACACAGTCGATCATCAAATCTTTCTTGAGAGACTGCAAAAAACGTACGGGGTAGATGGAAATGTACACGATCGGTTTAAATCATATCTTTGTAATAGATCACAATCGGCGCGATTCTAAAATTCAACCTCCCCTACATCTATTTCTAATATCGGGGTACCTCAGGGATTAGTCCTTGGACCACTGTTGTATAATTTATATACGAAATATATAATATCGTCAGGGTTATGGCCTCACTGTTATGCAGACGATATGAAAAATTATTTTTTATCTACGCCGGATGAGACAAAATCATTAAAACAAAAAATTGCAAGACGCGTTGAGGAAATAAGCGAGTGGATGGCACAAAATAAACTTAATTGAATTCATCCAAAACAGAGCTACTATAGATAGCAACACTTAATACAGGAATCGATGTTTGCGAATTCTAAATCTACAGTTAAGTCGTTAGGCGTGCGCATTGACTCAAATCAATTAATACACAAATCAGCAAAACCATCAATGCTTGCTTTTATCAATTGAAAAAGAATAAAATTGTTCGGAGGCAGTCCGTCTACTTATAAACGTATCTGCAGTGTCACGTGTGAACTATTGTACTTATGCACTTATGCTGGCCTGTCAATGTTTCAGCTGTTTTAGACTGCAATCCATTCTAAACACGGCAACACAATATTATATAGTTTATAAATTCTCTCGTAAAACATCATTTTTGTACGAGCCACATTGGCACCGGTTTTCTGAAATAATTGCATTTAAATTATGCTGATTGATGTATAAGATGACACATAATATGACGTCTCTGTATCTTTAAGAGCTTTGTATCCCAGACAATTTCAATAGTAGACGTCAAATTCGCAGGTCACTTCTCACTTCAGCCACAGGAAGAGTTGTAGAACCGACCAACTATTACCAGAAGTCTAAGTTTAGTGAACGGGCATTTGCGGTGGTAGACCCAATAGCGTGGAACTTTTTGCCCTCCGTCATAAAGAACAATGAATACATCAGAGTTTTATTTAAGAAGAGAGAGAAAAACGCACCTTTTCAAAAAATAATTTCTATAAGTTGAAATAATAATTATTCATTTTAAATATAAATATAATGTAGAACTATAAACAGTTTGTGTAAAGTGCCCTTGAGGCGAAATTTTTTACGAAAATGGCGCTATAAAAATTACTGATATTAATATTATTAACTCATTCTTAACTTCATACTAACATGCAACCCCGCACCACCTCAAAAATATCTAATTTTGCATGCGAATGAATGTAAAACACTAATTACTAATTATATATTCAAACTGGGTATTTTTCCTGATAATTATTTAGGAAAATCTTTGTAAAATTTAATTCGCATGTAAAATTACAAATCTTAATAAGAACTATTCACTATACCTGAGCCTGACATTACTCCTAATATCGTACACTTTAGACATTGTTAAATCTAATTAAGTTGTGGTAGTCATACGAACATGAGGAGAATATATTTACTCCACCCGTTCTCTTTTGAAACACTCGATACGAATACGTTATCATGAAAAGTAAATTAATATCTAAAACTAAATTAATAAACAACTAACTTTTTTTACTGTTTCTGCGGTAATTAATCACATATGTGAAAATAAAACACTTGTTTTTTAATTCTACTCGTTTAAATTACTTGGGACGCATTTCGCCTTGTAAGGGTAACAATTTAACTAAACCTAAACAGTGTTTTTTTAGAGATATATAAATTTAAAATGAAATATTTACATAAAAATCATGGTAATGGCCATGGTATTAGCTTTATTGGAAAGATAATTTTATGCCATTATTGTTTAAATAAGATTTTGCGCACTTGGGCGCCGCGGCTGGCTCGAATAAAGCGCAATCTGGAACTCCAATTTTCGACCACTTTTTTGTGCTACTCACCCGTATATCGTTAATAAAGCGACACATGTTGGCTTTTAAGTCATTTATTGTATCTGGTTTACCGGCGTAGACTAGCAAATTCACATATTCCCACAGAAAATAAAAGGTGTTAAATCACACGATCTTGGAGGCCAATTCACAGGTCCATTACGCAAAATTATGCGCTCATCGAATGTTTCCTTCAATAAATTGATTGTGGCGCGTGATGTGTACCATCTTGTTGAAATCACAACTCTTTCACATTAATGCCATTCAAATGGGGAACGAAAAAGTCAGTAATTATGGATCTACAGCGCTCTCCATTGACAGTAATGTTCTGGTCCGCATCATTTTTGAAGAAACAGCAGCTTCTTCAGTGCGCACTGTACGACATATCTGCGGATGCGTATTATCAATTAAAGTATGCGTGGTGCGAAAACGATTCATAGTTATTCGAATTACTTGCTCGGATGGACGATTATGTCGACCGTAAAATAGACGTAGTGCACGATTAGTCTTGTGAACTGAATCACGATTTTAGAAATAAATTTTCGCAATTTGCAGGCGTGAGTCTGTTCATGGTGAAATGGCAAACCAAACTAAGCTCAAATCAGCTGTCAGCTATCAATTTGGCCTTAGCTGAAAAAAGTGTTGCCAATTCAAAAAGCAAACCTATGTACCCCACTATAGACATAAATACAAGTTGTTGAGTTAAATTATTAGATTAATAATGCCCTTACAAGGAAAAATACGTCTCAAATGAATTAAACGAGTGGAATTAAAAAAAAGTGTTCTATTTTCACATATGTGATAACAACTATTGCATTTTATTCCTTGGTTTGCAGTAATACAGTTTTCTGTATATAATTTTTCCCTCGGAAAACTTATTACACCTCCGGGACCGTACAGTGGGATGGATAACGTAGAACTTCCTGATGGACTCAGTTTTTGTCGAATACTTTACAAAACATATAGATGAAAATGACACATTTCTTGTCAGCTCTATCTGTGACTTTCAGTTCATTGAAGTCATGGCTGGAAGAACTTCAAAACTTACAATAACGTTATAATGTACGTAATATATAGTAGAACGGTATACTTATGTACTTTGAGAATATGCATTTATTTCGCTCATATATAAATATATTCTCTGATCGATTGTTGGGACAATTTAATAATTCCAAATATATATATTTTTGTTTTTTTTTTTTTTTTATAATTTTTTTAAATTATTTAAAAAACCGAAAGGACCCATTTTTAAATATTAAAGTACACGTAACAATTTAACAAACATACATATATTTAGTACATTGATAGACATGTGATATATATTATTAAATTTTAAAGTTATCAAAAAATGTAGAAAAATTTAACATATGGGGTACAATAAAATTATAGATCGTATATAATCAATTATGTTAGTACACCCTAGCAAGTTACTTTGCGGCCAAGACCACTATTTCCCTGCCAATTACTTTTGCTAGTTGGAGTTCGCTGTGCTTCCGATGTATTTTTTAATGTTGAAAATATGATATATTATCAAAATATTACATTTCAATCTTACTTATTCAATTAACGCAAACAAATAGGTACATGCTGCACTTACACTTAAAATTATCTATATTATAAAGTTAATACCGTTCCAGCGACACGCGCGTACACACGCCATCTAGCGACAGATTATATATTCTTCTCTTTCCGTACCTGCGGCGATGATTTAAAAACTTGGTTTTAAATAACGCGGTTTGTGAGTTGCATTTTCGGAACAATGTAGTATGTATATTTTGTCCCTCGTGTTCACTAACGATCGTTTACCGGACATGTACTAGAAGAAGAAGATCAGTAAAAATGGATAATCCAACCGTTCTCTTAATTATATCAAAAATAATTTTAATTGGGGTCTGGAAATCAAGAATAAGAATAGGTCGGCAGCAGCAAGCCAGGTTATTCACGAACGTGACATTTACATACTAACTCGAATGTCGCCTTCAACACTCGAGTCGAAAACTCTTCATATTCCAAACCTTTCTTCGATTTTTTGAACGTTTATATTTTAACACCTGTATGGGCTTTAACATAAATAAATAAAAAATTGGAATGTCTGTAGGGGAATATTGAAAAATATGTTTTACATAAAAACTGCTTGTGATTGCACAACAGTCAACATTGGCCGCAAAACGGTCACTACATTTTCTAGCCGCGTAGCAGCCACTACCTAGTAAAAATGCGTTTTGCTTTTTCCTAGTTTTTTTATTAATTATTCACTATTTCGTAAATGCCTACTTTAACAAAATATTAATATTCTAATTTTCATTAAATTTTATGTTTATTTTAATTCTTATTTTACCGATAGGCAGCATACCTTTCCGAAAGTCCATTGTTCATCTTTTTCATGCCTTAGATGACATGTGTTCAGCAGAAATAACTGCATCCAAAGTAATATTCCTTTTTTGCTGTCTTTACCAAATTTAATTATTTATCTCGGCTTTACCGCTTCTAGACTTCATATTTCTTAAGTAAAAAATATTTTATATGATTCTATTATATTTTCGTCTACTATCACTTTTGACTCATTAAACTTCATTGAAATGTGTTCAAGGTCATTCTTTATCGCGTTTACTTTAAACCACTAAAATTTAATCATCCCATTATATAAAAGGCATCACCATCTTCGAGGCATGCACCTTCGAATCCTAACTCCGTAAGTCAAGATGTTAATAAGATTGCGATCAGCATTCTCACCCTACATTGTCTCAATATTTCTTCAGGAGTTTCAGGAGCTCTGTGGCCCAATTTAAATTCACCGAGCAAAATTGCACAAAAACTCGTTCTGTCCGTATTTCACTTAAGACGTTAAAATATTACCATTTTTATATTTTTGTGAACAAAGGTTAGTAAAAAAATAGAGAACAACAAGTCTTTCAAAACACGATACAATTAACTTGCTCAGTGAAAAGTCTGTAATAAACAAGGGAAATTAATAGTTAAAGTGACAATGAAAAGCTGTGAAACTTTTTATTAATATTATATTTATATATATATATATATATATAAGAAGAACACATTTTTGTTATAGAAAGAGGACCAGGTTCAAATCCCTGTGGCAAATGAATATTTTTCGATTGATAGATTTATTTATATGTATTTTTTAGTTGATTCATTTAATTTGTACTAATATTGTATTTATTTTTAAAATTAGATTAAAATGATCATACTTTTGATAAAAAAAATTTTGGGATTGTCTATTTTACATGTAAACGGTATTGGTCTTAAAACAAATAATTTGGAATCGTTAAGCATAAATTAAGCGTGTAAAACTAATCAAAGTATTATAAACAACAACTAAATTTGACCACAAGTGCCATTCTAAAATTATTTTAGTAATTTTTTATCATCTAGTAACAATTTAAGTTAGGTACTCAATTTATTTTATAAATAATTATTGATTTTTAAAAAGAGAATCTGTTAAAGAAACAATATAACATATGTTTTTGACTAGTTAATGATATCCTAAAGAAGAAAATGATATTTTTAGAAACCGGTAGAGATGTATTTTTAATTCATTTATTGGTTAATAAAACAATGTTAAGAATTAAAAATAATGTTGTATTTGTTTATTCTGTTTTTTCATTAATGTTTTTAACTGAAGAGTGGAATGATTATTATTAAAGAGAATACATTTTTATTGTGAAGAAGTAATTATTCAGAACATAGGTCTGTGATATTTTAAATACTAATTAAATGTATTAATTAGAAAGATACACATATACAATCAATTTTATCGAAAAATATTGTTGTTCCAACCGGGATTTGAAACTGGAACTCTTTCCAATCCGGGAAAGGTGCACGCACAATATAGTACGATAAAATTGATTTTAAATGTATATTTTTTTGATTTATACATTTAATTATGAATGATTGTGCTATTTAACACTCAAAGAATCGAAATAATTATTGAAGGTTATAGCGATCACGAGAAAATAAATCATAGAATCACCCTTAAAGTAGAGACCATATCACTAGTTGCTTCATGACCCAAAAAACCTTAAAACGACAATATTTTAAAGTCTTTCAAAGAAAAAAAAAGTTATTTTAGCTTTTTTGTCACGTTTACTTTTACTCCAAAAGTTATTTGTATGATAGTTCTCCGTATTTAATGTATTTTAAATTAAGATTTAAGAGCTCACTTCTTGATGTTGTATGTATGGTATTGTATAGTGTTACAATTTATTTGGTTAACTTTGAAAATTGAATAATTTTTTTAATTGTAATTTTATTATTTCGAGTCCAAAAAATATATTTATTGCAATTTCGTAATCTTTCGGCGAGGAAGCTTATGTAATTATTTACAAAAAAAAAACAAAAACATTAACAGAAGCATAAAATCCGTTTTTAATTTGAAATAACTATAATTGGAGCTGCTAACAGTGTTTTAGGTTACTCGTATAGTGTGGCAATAAAGAAATCCATGACAAGTATCAAGACACTGTATAGGTTCACATTAATATTATTTTAGTGAATTTCGTCGACACCTTGTTACTCCAGATTTTTCTATTGATAATATGATCAACGATGCAGAATGAAAAATCACCACTAACCTGGACCGATTGTTGCTGTTTTTCTGCCCGTCGTAGATTGGTCCGATGTATTGTTCTTCCTATGCCCCGATCTACGGGTATTATTCAACCGGCCGAAATAATGCACTCCTGAAGCTTCTTATTAGATATTTATCTAGCAAGGTACCAACCGTAATTATCGACCCGACCGTGGTTTGACAGTGATTTCCCGATCGCAGAAAGCGGCGACCTTCACACTATATAAATCAATCATACCAACAACAAAAATCCAGGAGTGCCAGTCGAAAGAATAAGAAAGTACGCGAACAAATACATTGTCACCAACTATGGATCCATTCGGAGAGAAATAGATCAAGAATTCAGATTATAGAAATAAGTATATATATATATAGGGAAGTAGAAGGAGCGAGAAGTATTGACACAAGGGAGACACGTCACACATCAAAGAAAGATCCAATTAACCCTTCCAAAACCATGCAGTAACATAGGTCTACAGCGCCAATTAAAACTGTAATATTTTGGTACGTACTACGCAACATAATATTCATATTTTAGTTATTTCTAAAGAAAATGTTTATGCTTCGAACTGATTAGTGAAAATCCAGTTATGTAAAGCGAATCCTACAAAAATAATTATTTTTTAATTCAGTCAGTTGTAAAATTAATATGCTGGGAAAAATACTATTTGTGGTAATACAAATAGAGATGGTACATTAATTTTGCAATAAAAATAAAAACAAACACTCGAATATATGATCTCTCTTTCTCACTAATTTAATGAATTTTAAGAAATAAGGTATTGGATTTGCTCCGAATTATATCAGGATATTGATAACATTTTCGTAATTAATACTCAATATTTAGAGTAAGTTTATTGGATTAATAATTTTAAAGTCATTTGAACTAATAAAAGCTTTCTTCATATTTTAAATGTTAAAAATGTCTTACGGTAACACGAGTTGACAACATGGCTGCATATGGGTATTTTATATCACGGTATGGTAAAGATTAAGGTGTCTCGGACATGTCTTGCGAATGACAGCGTAACAGCTACCAAGATGTATCTTATTGACAATTCCGGAGAGAAGATGGCTAGATCATCTCAGAAAGGTGGGAAAAATACCAAAAAAGACTTTATGGAGACAGATTTGATCTTGATTGGTAACAAGGAAATACCGATGGGGACAGGGAAATATGAAAGTATTTTGTCAAGAATTTGGGGCCCCGAACCTCTTAGAATAAGGAAATGAAAATATAAAAAAATATTTTTTATTGTGTATTATTTTATTAATACGAAAACGTTTACAATCTATCTGTAGGTTTCCAAATTCGATACGGGTAACCTTTGGATTCAAGAAGCGGCCATACATGAAACAGGTTGCAATAATAAATTTTGCACGTGCGAGGTGTTCCGACTGTTTTCTTGGGGAAAATTCTCAAAACTAGTCACGCGTGGGGGAATCAAAACACTTGGACAATTTCTAATACGTGCTAACATTTTACGTTCTCCTCTTTTTTATACTACCTGCGAACGGTGAAAATATTAATAAGTAAACTACAAAGTTTATCTTGGAAAAAAAAGTCTGTAATCCTTTTTGTAATATATGTTTACTAATAATATGTAATGAACTAACTGACTTACCACCACGTCGTTTTCTTGCGGGGGTAGGCAGAGAGGATAGATTGCAACACTCTTCTGTCCTGACACACAGTTCTCGCCTCATCCACATTCATTCATATTCTCAGACAAGCTCGCCGATTATTGAAGTTTGTAACAAGACCATTCTCCAGTATCTGGTTTACTTGGTCATGCCAAGTCTTCTGCGGACGTCCTCTACTTCTGGTGCCATCAATACTTGCGTCATATGTCTTCCTTATCATTCTCTCCTCATTCATCCGTTCCATAAGACCAAACCACTTTAGTGATCCTTTCTTATTTTACTCACTATACTAAGATCAATTTCACATTCTTTTCTTATTTCTTCATTTTTTACTCTATCATTAATGGATCTGCCACACATACGCCCAAGCATCCTGGTACCGACACTGATGTATGGAAGTGAGGTCTGGAGCTGGTAGAAGAACTAGACTGAATGCAGTGGAAATATTTAATAAATAATATCATTTAATCTGAAATCTGATAATCTTTTAAAGATATTAAGTTTATACTTTGTTCCTAATCCTTTAAAATCAGGTGCGTGCACCGCAAACAAGCAAAAAATAGTTTTTTTAAGATTCTGAAAATTGTATATATTTAGAAACTTTTAGACACTTTTACACGAATTAGCATAACCTATGGCTTAAGTTTTCAATTCCGATAGTCTTTTGACGTGAAAGGTCAACCGGTATGAAACAATTTATTAGTTTGTGTTTTTAATTAATTATTGTTTATTCAATCTAATTATAACGATTTTACTGAACTAAATAATTATTTACTGACGCTGTAGTATAATAATATAAACTAAGTTTATGCCACTGTTTAAACTTTCGGATTAATTATGAATTCTATAAAATTATGTGTTATTTTGTCAAGGAGATATTTAGTACGTTGTAATTAGCGACTCATTCCGAATAAACCGTGAATTTTATAAAATAATTATTTTATATACTATCCCAATTTTATTTTATGTAGGGTTACATCTGTTCCAATATCACGTGTTAGGAGATTTGAAAGAAAACTAATACATTGTACTGAAGTCGATTTCCTTTGATATATACGAATCAGATCGATTTGATGTTGTTCTGAATGTATATTTTCCAAATAGAAAAATTTAAATTGTTAAAAATTATAAAATTTGATTTGAAACAGTAGTTAGAGGTTGAAATAGAGGTTGGTTAACTATTATTTAATACCTAACAGTTTTAAGATTATTTTTTAAAAATGTCATGTTTATAACGATCGTTTATTCAAAGATGAAACGTCAAACTATTTTTTTAACTATTAAGAACAACACATTCTTATTGTGAAGTTGTATTATTCAGAACATAGGTCGGTGATATTATAAATTCTAATTAAATATATTAATTAGAAAGATATACATACAAAATCATTTTTTACTTATTTCGGTTTTAAAAGTAATGTCACTGTGGCATAGTGTCAAAAATTTAATTTAAATGAATTGTTAATTTTGGCGTCTGCTATCGGTTTACTCAAAACATATTTGAAATTCCGTAAAAACAATGTAGATGGCTTTCAAATAATGGAACAATAGAAAGTTCGAAAATTTGTCGTCAAAATACTGTCGCTGTAGCATAGTTTGTAATGCACCTTCCCCGAATCGGAAAAGATATCCAGGTTCGCATTCCGGTAGCGCAACAACAATATTTTTCGATAATTTTGATTTTACATGTATATCTTTCTTATTAATATATTTAATTTGTATTTTTTTTAACATTTTGGGATGTTGAATAATATGAAATGCTCGTGGTGATTAAATATTTTATGTTTTTTATTTGTTTATCGTTAACGAATAGGTTTTACACAATAGTGTATTGTTTTGGTGTTTTGTCAAGTTGGTGTTTAATACATTTCGGGTGTAACTTTACACCGAGCGGTTATTATATATTGTTTGGGTTGGTTTCTTATATTTTTGTTAAGTGGTTTCTTGTCTAAAATAAAATAAAAGTCACTTAACAAAAATTCATTGGCAATATTTAATGGT
Organism: Eubasilissa splendida; assembly: GCA_031772225.1. Lineage (NCBI taxonomy): Eukaryota > Metazoa > Arthropoda > Insecta > Trichoptera > Phryganeidae > Eubasilissa > Eubasilissa splendida. Next base: position 22,368,849 of record CM062855.1, on the reverse strand, counting down.
TATCATTTTTTCAAATGTGTTTGTGTTGCTGAATTAAGTAAAATATTAAAATATAAACACAAATACGCTTAATATAACAGTAAATGGAATGTATAATATCTAAACATTTTTGATGATTATCTAATAAAATTCTCACCCTACCAAAATGCAACTTGAAACTACTTATCTCATCGCATACTTCGATGTTCACACTTGGATGCAACTAGACATTCTTATCATTCACCTGCTGTATGCTTTGTACCTTCCAATATAAAAGGCTATAACTTCAGGCGCTAACGACTGCGACATGTGATGTATTATTGTCTTGTTGTGCAAAAAACAATGTATACATTTTAATTTGCCTATTTTAATTTTTTTTATTTACTGCACAAAGACCTTTTACATATAACTTACTTACTTTGCACATACTGTAATAAGATAAAATAAACAAAAATGTAATCAAATACGCATTGCTAATAAATAAAAATTTAAATTAAAAAATGAGTAAAAAAATTGAATAATCAAAATAATAGTAGGGCAAGAGCTCCGATTTCGACTACTACCCCAGCTTTGACCACTTGCAACTTCGGATATCCATAAATAAGGCATTTTTAACGAACATACGTATTAGTCTATGGTAAAATAATAAATGATAGTTGAAGCGTATCCGCTTTCTAGTAGATCTAGTAGTCTTTGGAGTAAATTTGTGAAACATAATACACTAACTTTTGATAATATCTTAAGCAATACAATAAGCGACCCTTGCTAAGTAATTGAAAAACATGTTTTGAATCTTTTATTTTTTGATTTGAAATCAAATTGATTTGAGGCCTATTAAATAAATGTGTGGGAACTTGATTCTGAGGTTTATTTGGTATCCATGGAATTCCTGATGCTAAAAATCGACATGGCCACAACCAATACAACAATGTGTACTTTGCTTGGGTTTGGGCCATGTTTGTGGCCAGAACTGGTTCCTATATTACAGCAGTTTTGGCCATTATGAGTTGTATTGAATATATTTTAGTCCTAGTTCAGAATTATGAATTACTTTTTTTTTATAGATTCGATAACATGGCACCAATTAAAAAAATACGTCGATAAGGTCAAGAGGAAACTTTTTTCTTATTCGCCACCCAAAGTAGCTACTGCAAACCGAAATAACAAAGTACCACGTTCAATCTTATATCACAAAATATCTGGACGAGCGCCATGGTTATGTTGGACCACTAGCTGTGCTTGAAAATTCTTTAGTTACTTGGATAAAAGAATGTTCGCGAACTGGATATTCAATAAACAAGGACGGTTTATTAGATTTGGTTAAGAAAATTGTAAACGGTAGGAAACATCAAAACTCCATTCATAAATAATCGTCCTGGAAGATCTTTGTTTTTATCCTATATGGCTAGACACCCTGATTTAAGTAAAAAAAACTTGCAGAATATATAATATTAAAAGACCTGTTCAGAGAGAATCAAAAAGGTTTGATGAAGTCAATGAGTTATTGTCTTATCATATCTTTAATCCAACATCAAACAAAAAATTCAAACACCACAGAAAACTAATTCGAAGAAACCATTTTACCACATTCCTGAAATGAAAAAATATTGGTAATTTGTCAATAAGTGAATTTATTATTAAAGTTAATTAATCTCTAAATAACTTAAAGAGAGTACTGATTAGTGATTAATGGAAAACTTTCTACTAAGTTAAAGATTTTAAGATTATGTCTACCAATGTTTCAGCTGGATAGATTACAATCTATTCTAAATGCGGCTGCACGGATAATATATGGAGTTTCCAAATTCTCTCATATAACATCCCTTTTACATCAGCTACATTGGCTCCGATTCCCTAAAAGAGTTGAATTTAAATTGTGCTGGTTGATGTACAAGGCGACACACAACATGGCGCCTCTATATCTTCAAGAACTTTGTATCCCAGACAATTTGAATGGTAGACGTCAAACTCTCAGGTCAGCTTCTACTTCAGCTGCAGGAAGGGTTGTAGAACCGATCAGCCGTTGCCAGAAGTCTAAATTTAGTGAACGGGCATTCGCAGTAGTAGGCCCAAAAGCGTGGAACTCTTTGCCCTCCGTTATTAGAAACAGTGCATCAGAGACTTTATTTAAGAAGAAACTAAAAACGCACTTTTTCAAAAAATCATTTACATAAGTGAAAATAACCATTTTTTAAATAAAAAAATATATTATGTGTAAAGCGCCCTTGAGGTGAAAGTTTTTACGAAAATGGCGCTATACAAATTATCCATTATTATTAGTATTATTAGTTTCTGTTAGAACATAGAAATCGCCACCAAATAAGGATTTCGTTTTAGTATTAAAAACACCATAAATTAATATTTATTTTCATTAATAAAAATATTGATTTGAATTACAAAGATACTTTTATTTACACTCATAACGTAAAAAACCTCTGATAATATAATAACCAAAACTGGTGCACTAGCGTGGTCACAAATGGGTGAAAAGTGGTCAAAAAGTGTGATTACACACATTTTTATATTATTTTTATTACAAACAAAATAATTGACTCCTGTAACACACTTCTCCTAAACTAGAAGGATGAGTGTCTGATCTATTCTATGGAGTTTTGAAATCAACGTTATACCAATAATCGCACCAGTCGTAAAATTTTGAAAGTAATTTTTTTCTTAAAGTGGCCAAAACTGGAGCTCTTGCCCTATACATAACGTAATTGACAATTTTGTCTTAAATTTACATTTAATACAGATAAATATATAGCAACCTTGTATTAAAAAAATGCATTTGTACTATTTGATTCATATTATGTAGAAATTTCGAATGGTGTGCTACAAATTTTGATAAATCAATGAATTTCATTGGATTCGAGTTGTCAGATGTTTTTCGAACAACAAATTCAATTAAAATCATTAATTAACATAGCGGTAACGTTGTGGTGTGACATGTGTTAACGGGAATATGGAAAGTAAAGACGAAGTGTTAGGAAAAGTTTTGTTGTTAATTAGTGTTTTCTCTGAATTTAAATTCATTTGTATTTAAGCGGTTACCAAATTGTTCATTTAATTCTTTATAAGATACCGAGTGGAGAAGTTTAAGTATATAACTATCGAATGAGAAGTTTGTTTCAATTATGTGGTTCACAAATTCCCAGAAGTTGTTATTTTTTAGGCAGCGATGATGTTCCTTTATTCTCGTATTTAGATTTATTGCGGCTTAATCTATATATTTTTTATCGCAATCTCCACAAGTAATTTCATATATTCTGATTTTTTCTAATATATTATTTTTTGTTTTTGAATTGAGTAGAATTTTGCCGATTTCGTTGTTGGTGTATAACGCGAAGTTGATATGCAAAGGCAATATAATAGAATCATGAATATATTTATTTGATTAAATATTAATACGACACGGTGTAGGTACCATTAAAAACAATGCATAAAAACAATAATTGTTTAAAAAATTAATTAATGAGACAGAAAAGAAAATTAAGAAGGTAGTTACAAGTTAAAATAAGAAGGTAGGTAGCCTTACATTATACTAAAATATTTATGAAAACAATAACTTTTCAACTTGTTGGTCTCAAATGCTATATAAAGTATTTTATTATATGAAAATAATTAATATTAAAATAAATTTGGAAACTAATTAAAAATACACAATGAGAAAATACTATAATGTCAAAAGTACTCGTATGTCTATATCGGTATTATCCCGCATTATGATGTAAGGCTCTAAATATGAAATGGTACATCTAACAGATAAATGTGAAGCATTTTTTCCTTCATTATGCAATGTCTCATCGCAAAGTACAAACCGTACAGTTATTGTCAAGGTTTTACCTCAAAAGTTACGACATGACCGTACTTGTTCGCGGGGGATATAAATTATTATCTCTCACAGTTGAGTACACAAATCAACTGTACAAAAGTTTGAATAACTTCTAAACCGTTGGATTTTGGATGATCCTATTTGACGCTCAATGGGTTACTAGTGATGTCACTTAACCGCAGATTCTGTTTAGACTACTGTCTTCTGGACACGCTGTGTACCTTCTTGATATCTGACAGCTCTGCGTTAAAATACGAATCTTTTATTTTCATAGTGTTATATTCTGCGGCGCCAGATATAATTCGGCTGCGCCAGTTGATATGTCACTTTCTTATAGAAATTGATTGCGTGGTGACGTGAATAATACTCGGTAGAGCCTTGTAATAATTTAGTATTTATTCCCGTAATAGAAGTAAAGGTTACAATTGATCTCATATCTATCTGCGTTGAGAGACGCGGAGCAAAGACGTTCTACACTCGCTGTCGGTTATAATTATGCATTCTCGCCGGATATAACTCCGCACAGATCCGTTCGCCTCGAACGTGCGTACGCCTGTCATTCCGTCATCATTCCATAGACATCCCACATAGTAACCTAGAGCTTTATCAATACTTGTCGCACATGTATTCTACGAGGGCAAAAGAGAACCGGTTCGCCATAAAGTCCAAAATGAGAATGAACATTTATCAATCCTCCCATATGTTTCTGGCATCCAAAGCCAACAACATTTTGTCAAATATTATGAAATATTTCTCGAAGGACAAACTCAAATACTCTCTCAGGAGCTGGTTATTGTGTGTCGGTAGAAAATAACAAAGATTTATGGAAATGCTTACATGGACCGAACATCAGTTAAGAACACATTCTTATTGTGAAGTTGTAATTATTCACAACAGACGGTCTGTGATATTTTTAATACTAATTAAATATTTTAATTAGTATGGGCTCGAAAATTTGAAGTCAAAGGTACAGTGTCCTGTAGCATAGTCAGTTAATACACCTTCCCTGGATTGGAAAGAGATTCAGGTTCGAATCCCAGTAGCAACGACCATATTTTTCGATAAAATTGATTTTAAATGTATATCTTTCTAATTAATATATTTAATTAGTATTTTATTTTTATTTAAATATATTAATATTTTCTGTTTTATTTTTCTTTTTCTTTTTATTTCTACTGCCTTCTGTGTATTGTATTTCAAACAATAACAAATAAGAATATTTTTGTCATTAAAATTATTTTACAATTTTGATTATTAAATTTTGTTATTTAAATCATTTAATATTTCAGGTTATTCAATTTTGTAACGTAGGTTTTAATTGAGAATAATTAACTAATATAATGTTTAGATTTCGCTACCTGATATAACGAATGAACCTGTCTTCTTTAAATATGATATCGGCTAGTTAGAGGCTAGATTTCTTACATGATATCGAAAGGAGGGTGACTGCAGGGAATAAAGTGAACGGCGCTTTGAATGGAATTCTATCTAACGGGAATTTGTCAATCGAGGCAAGACTACCGGTGCACAATGAAGTCCTGGTACCGACACTAATGTATGGATGTGAGGCCTGGATCTGGCAGGAGAGAAACGAAAGTAGACTGAATGCTGTGGAAATGAGATCACTTAGGCGTATATGTGGCAAATCTATTTATGACAGAGTAAAGAATGAAGAAATAAGGAAATAATTTAAAGCTGATGTTAGTATAGTAAGATTAAGAAAGGATCTCTTAGGTGGTTTGGTGGAACGGATGAATGAGGAGAGAATGGTAAGAAAAATATATGACGCAAGTATTGATGGCACCAGAAATAGAGGACGTCTGAGAAAGACTTGGCACGATCGGGTAAACCAGATAATGGAGGATGGTTCTTTTAGAAACCTCGACAATCGGCGAGCTAGTATGAGAAGATGTATGAATGTGGATTAGGCGAGAATTATGTGTCAGGACAGAAGAGTGTGGCGCTCTATCCTCTCTGCCTACCCCAGCGGGGACACGGCGTGATTTAAGTATGTACTTATATTATTGTATCAACAAAATTAAATAAATAAATAATTATTATATATACTTATATATTATATATTATAGATATTTTTTATTAATTATTAACAATATTTTTTTTTGTAATATAAATGTTTACTTATACGTTAACTTAGGAATACATTCTATTATTTTTATACAACCTGAAAAGGTTTATCGTTGCTTCATCAGAAGTATATAAGATGACGCAAAACGCGAGGGTTGTTTATTCTTCATGCTCTCCGAAGTGTTTAATACCCTCGGGGCTTACACTCCACAGGGCGGAAAGTCAAAGGTGGGCCAGGAGGAGGGGGGGATGATCAGGGTAGGGGTATAAGCCGAGAGATTCCCCCTGAAGAGTTCCTGATTGTGGTGGAACCGGCAAGCGACACCTACAATACTGCTTAATCTAATAAATTACGTTATATTCTCGTGTTGAGAAAAGCTGATAAACTACAATGTATTTATAACGAATATTTATACGGTTATAGAAATATAAGTATGGAATACTTGATAGTTAATTCATTTTATCTTAACAAATTTTCCTGATTATTTGCTTAATGTACGTTTGCGGTAGCACAACTTTGGGTTAGTGTATTATTCTTCTTATCCTCGTCGAGTCACCTGTATATTCATAGAATAAAGCTGAGCTGGAGCGCATTCAGAATATGCATGTGAATAAAAAAATATATTAAATTAATCGATCTATATAAACATGAAATGACAACAATAGGAAACACCGTTTACAAGACGGATAATCGTTGGACAATCGCAATCATCTGGTGGTACTCGAGAGAAATCAAAAAACTGACAGAATATCAAATACGTGCCAATGAACAAAGAAAAATATGAGGTATTTAGGGAGGCTTTCATCCAACAGTGATTAGAAAACAACTGATCATGATAATATAACGATGTATATAATAATGAAGTGAAACCTAAATTGAGACAAATTATTTATCAAAATAATCATAAATATTTTTTTAATTGTTACTGTATCTTCAGAAAATGAATTCATGCACCTTTGAGCTAGGATTTAGTGTTGATTAATTAATTATATCTACACATCGATATTTGAAAAAAAAATGTTTTACTGTTTACATATTTAATTTTCTGCATTAAAAACGAACATAAGTTTCATTAGTGACGAAATCTGATATTTTTATAAACAAAATTAATTAAACGGATTATAAATTCACCACCTTCTTGCGTTTAAGTGAACAATTTTAGGATTCACCCTTTTCAGCGGGGGAAAGTGTTCAAGGGTGGGAGTCTCTGTAGATTTATAAGCATCGGATCAACATAAACAGGGACAAAGGATTACAGTTGAAATCTTGAAGCTATCTCCAGTATTGCGATTGCAATCGTCTCTCGTCTTTCGACGAAAAGCACTCGCGGTGTAATTCCAAAAACTCTACTACCTTTATTTATCGGTTCATTTTTAATTTTAAAAATATTAAAAAATTACAAACTCCGTACAAAATCTCGACCTGGATAATGTTTTTAGTTATGTAGACGTCAAATACGAAAATAAATTGTTAAAACGTTTAATATATAAATATATATTTTTATTTATTATCTTTGTTTTATTAACCACTAAATGGTATTTTTCGAAACCGGTAGATGTATTGAAACTCAATTTAGTGGTTAATAAAACAGAGATAATAAAATAATATGAATTTTAACCACAAAATTAATATTACTAATTTTAAAAGTATATAAATATATGTTTTTTTTTTAATTTTAATTTACATAACAAAACTTTATACTGCACACACGTTGGGTTATTTTTACCACTAGTTTCGAGAGGTGCAGTCCTTCTCATCATCTGGTGGTTAACTAAACTAAATACTGTGTTGTAGTCTATTCCCGGTCAAATGTATAGGTCAATCCACGATAAATCTAAATATGAGAATAAAGAAACATCGCCGCTGCCTAAAAAATAACAACTTCTCGGAATTTTCCAACCATATAGTTGAAATAAACCACTCTTTAGATAGCTATATACTAAAAATTCTAAACTCAGTACCTTATAAAGGATTAATAATGAACAATTTGGAAGCCGTTGAAATACAAAAGAATTTAAATTCGAATAATACACTAATTTGCTATATAACATTTCGTAACACTTGGCCTTCACAGTCCATATTTCCGATAACAATCAAAACCTCTCCCTTCATCTCAATCCCCGCCCCATTACCCGAATAGACTACAATACTGTATTTAGTTTAGTTATCATCTGATGATGAGAGAGACTGCACCTCTCGAAACTAGTAGTGAAAATAACCCAACTTCTGTTTTGTACAAAGTTCTATTGTGAAAATTAAAATAATCATGTTACAAAGCAAAGTAACCGCCATGTTAATTAATGATATAAATTCTTTTGTTTTCAGTACGCATCTTTTTCTTCAATACATATATGTTTGACCGTCCAATTTCAGATATGTATCAGTATCAGTTTGGTCTGAGTCTCAAGTAGGTACTTCAAGTTGTCTTGTTCAGTGGAATGAAATAAGTTGCAAAGCGTGTACTCCCAGAATCTGGTACTACTCAAAGTTGAAATAAGTTACATTGCAAGTATTAGACATGTTACAACAAGTTAGTAAGGCATTAAAATACATTTTTGGTGGCCCTGCACGCGCCCATAGATATGGCCGTGTAAGGACTTACCTATCAACCATTTAGGGCCCAAACCAAAGTGACCAATTAGCAGGCGCAATAAAACAATATGCACCAGAAACGGACACTGCACAAGGAGCTAGTGATCACTTTTTGCAGACCGTCCTCTCATCAACATCTTTATTCAACGGCATTTTGAGCGAGCCATTCCAGAGTTCAACGTTATTTAACAGTATAATTCATCACATCAGTAAACAAAATTTTGTAAGTACTCTTTCATTTAACACCCTGCTCTAGTTAAAACAACAGACACTTTATATTGCGACATGCAAACAACGCACGTGAGACTAGAATACGTTAGAAGCTTCTGTCTTACAGCAACATAACCTGCAGACACAATCATGAGTCAATCATATTTAAATAACCTCAACATCCACACAATTCTACTTCTACACATTGATTATGAAATGCTCAACTCAGCGATGGTCTTCAAAAACCACGTCTGATTCCCAGGAGCTGCTACAAAAAATATATCTCCTGCATCGCCGGCTGTTATGACAACCGTGTTCTTCCTTCTTTTATGAGACCCCTGGCTCCGCTAGTGCCCCAACGGGCTAATATCGAAAATATTATCCTTTCTCAGAAATTAGACCTAATTTCAAAAATGAAAAAAATATATATCCGGTCGCAAGTACTTAAAAAGTTTCGATTTTTGAATTTCATTTTCGACATGAACTAACGTAAATTCCTTGTTTCAATATTTACATTTTGGTGTCACCCACGTGATCATTTTGGTACCATTAACGCAATCAAATATTGACTTTTTTTTAAATATATGACTATTGGAACGAAAATTTAAACGCTGACAATATAATATGCATTAATGTAAAAAATACATCTTGTTTACACAAAGATTTATTTTTGAACAGTAAATACTTGTACTGTTGCATAAATGTTTCACAAACTATCGGATTTATGTTTCCACAAAGGATATGTGTAGAATGCTTCTCGTCCCGCAACTGATGTTCTAAACCCTTCTCCTATATGTACACTTTATTTCATGTCTATTCATTTATTGGTCTGTGTATGAAACGTTTCATCTGTGGACATAACGAATTCACTAAAATCATAAGCAAGTCAAAAATATTATGAATATATAAAAATACTTCTGTACAGTAGGTAGGAAATTATTTTAATTATGTCTTATAAACGTGGATAGGTACCTAATTATCTACGTATAATTAAATACTAGTTTTAAAAATGTTATTGTTACGCACCATAATTTAAATATTATTTATAACATTGCAAGGAATTATCGCCTTAAGGATTATTTAATAAATACAAGCTTAGTTTTTCTTTTTTATGTACGATACAATTAAAGTATTATGAATAATTTCTTTACCTAACTATTGAAGATCGTAGAGTGTCTTGTAATTCTACTTTGGCGTGATCTTACATTCTGGAAACACACTCCACTTAACGTAAGGATACCAGAAGTGACATATACTTAAGTTTCTTACCTTTGAGTAGATGATACCCGTCCAATCCTATTATTATAATGGGTTAAAACTTTAAAATATACTTATATCTTGGATGAATATTTGTTTTAAAATACCAAGATTATTTTCCATATTGTAAAAGCCTTTTAACTAAATTATATAATTGCCTGTAAGAGATACTCTTATACACTCATCCCCCTTTTAAAAGTAATTATTTCTTGTCAATGGATTTTAAGGCGGCGACTTTAATAATAATTCAAATTTTAGCGTGTTTTACAAGTAATACACTAGATTTGACTTTTTTTAAACCATCACTTATATAAAACTTTTATACTCATTTAAAACTAATAAACTAATGTTGTTTGCCAGAATTAAGACAATACAAACATTATAAGAAAGACCTCGACCATTAGATGCATTTTCCGCGTGCTTCAAAATTGTGTTAATTTTATTAAATTATTGCATAAACGATATATATGTTCTTACAATCTTAAAGCCAGGGTTACGGAGACATATCTCAATTGAGACAAATTAACAAAATATTAAAAATTAATAGTGTTATAAACCATTTAATTTGCAGGACGTATTACTAATTTTCGATGTATTTAAAATACTTTGTTTTAGTGAAAACATACGTTTTTAAATAATATATTATATTTTCTCACTACAGCTACTATTTAAAACTAAGTTTTATATCAAAAACACAATAATCATTTTTTAAATAATATATTTTCAGTCTTATAAAATACGATAATTTTAATTGTCCATCGATCTTCAATACACCGCTCGATCCGGCCATGACGGTCGTGGAATCCGCGCTGTCATTATTTTCGTTCAAAAATGGCGAAAATATATGTTTTAATGCATATTTTACCCACGGTATCAATTAAAATTGAACTTATTCACAACATTAGTAGAAAATTTCATTAATAATGTTTTTTTTACTAATTTTAAGGAAAAAAAAAAACGTTTTCTTGAATAAAGTAAACATGTATGTAAAATATGTACGTTATTTTTATGAATGTCGCAATTGAATATTTCGTTTATATATAACACTGTTGCATTTTAAACACAATCTGTATGTTTAATATATAGTATATAATTATAAAACAGACGTAATACCAAAACGGCAACAAGGCGTTTTAAATCGATAATATTAAACAAAATATTAAATTGAAGCTGTCATAAAATTTTTAGAACATTGAAACAACCATCTAAATATATGGAAGTACTTTATCTGATTTAAAAACATATTCATATGTATGAATTAGATACTCAATAAATTATTTATTTTTCGATGGATAACACTCATTACATAATATTAATATGATTTATATCGAATGCAAGAAAATCAACATTTTTATTGTCGTCTCTTTCTATTTAAATCTTCCTCTCTTGAATGATTTACATATAAACAACGTAATTAATTATTTCTCTGAAACTTAACTTAAGAATTTAACTATTAACCTCGTCTTGAAAGCATATCTAATTCGTGTATAATTTCTCGAATTTAAAACTGGAAAAATGAAAGCTCGCCCTTAATATTATTCAATACTTGTGATTACTTGTGAAGAATTCAAGTCAAATAAATGGTTATTTTTATACCACCAATATTACAAAGTAAATAAAATTGTGAATAAAAATTGAATTCCTTGGTCAGCTTCAAAATAGGTACCTACTGTGTATATCCGAATCTATCCTGAAGAGATTTTTAGTTTTAGTTCCTGATTTGAACAAAATATATTTTTTATAGTTTGACAAATTTTTATAAGTTTTTTAAATATAAATATGAGTCAATGTAGAACATTCATGCTAACTAGCAGATAAACAAAGCTTCGCCGATTGCTATGCGACTATTGGTAACCGCTGCGAGGTCAGGGTCTCATCAACTATCATCGATTGCTTGTAAATAGGCCCCGCGGGTGGCTAGTGGCCGCTTCGAGGCCAATAATAACCGCTGCGCAGTTAGGGTCTCATCAGTTATCGCCAATTGCTTCCTGCGAAGCCCTGCGGGCGGCTAGTAGATACTTCGCTACCGATAGTGATGGCTCTCAGGGTCTCAATAGAATCTATATTTCAATGATATAGCTATCCCCAAAACAATCCACACGTAAATTTATTTTATTTTATTTGTTAGTATATAATACAATGTAAAAATCTATTTGGACTGTGCCAGTCTCACTAGAGAAATTCTGTGTCGAGACGGACAAATAAAATCTCGATGTAATTAAAATTATTCTCATAGAATCTACCTTTCCCCAAAACAAATCACACTCCACTTTTGTTCGCGGATAGACAATAATAAATACATAAATGCTATTTAGAATCGGATGAAAAACAAACCAAAAATCGTTATTTTGATATTTCGGAAAATGTTTAATTCTATGGTATACCATATATAGAAGTCATGTATGTTTTTTCTTACTCATAATAAAGACAATAAACATTTAATTTCAAATTAAATATATATTTACGTACTGTTATTGAATATATAAAAGAGAAAACATTGAAGTAATCTTAACGTAGAGATATTAAAATTACGTTTGTTTTTCCCTGCTTATAGATCTGGCTATTTAATCGAGCACTATACAGCCATAGTGACACTACGTTCAAGACGTCTATAAAGTTGTTTTACAAATCCGAAACACTATGTTTTACTAATTATTAAAGCGGAGTAAACATATGGTTCAAAATGATTTCTTTAATAAAAACTATTATATTTTGTGAATCCTGATAAAAGTTCTATATTTAATATTGAAACGTATCTTGAAATGACTTTGCTGTGTTAAAAATAAGATCAATATATGTATTTAATGGTATCATGGCACAATAGATAACAATCATATTTGAATTAAATATAATCAATTAATATATTTTTGAAATACTCTTTTGTATAGGTACTGAACAAACTGTTTTACTATGAAAATATTTCAATTTTATAAATTTAGTAAAAATATAAATATCTACTGTACTTTCAATACATCAAATATCAAGATGCTATGAGTCCTGAAGATTCAAAAATTATAAAATGTAATAATTACAAAATAATTATCATCATTAGTTATTGTCATCCACTACTGGCTGAATGCTTTCCCGCGACTTTACTACTCTCCTTTGAATTCTGTCAATCTTTGACAAGTCACTTCCAATGCTTCAATAACTCCGTTCACTCACAGTAACTTTGGGTGTCCCCTTGCCTGTTTTTTGTCTCATTCAAAAATTTTCATTGTCTATCTCTGCTTTCTGAAATACGAACCTTCCACTGCCATTTATGATTTTTTGCAGTAATGATGAAATCACTTACTTGCTAATTCACAATGATTATTAACAATTTTACAATAGTTAAATATCGGTTCAATCAATTTATTTAACAAAAATGTGTATCTTGTTTAAATTTTATATATAAAAAAACGAACGATTTTATGTTTTTTTTGTGTAGTTTAACAAATTACAAGCATCACTACACGATTTGATAAATAGTTACGTAATTCATACCCTACAAAATTCGTATTTTAAAATCGTTTATCATTGTTAGCAGGGTAGAGAGAGGTCGCCTTCGCTGTCAATATTAATCAACGTTCTACTGAAATATGTTTACCGCTTTCAGTCCACCGAAACGAAAGATGGTCCTTCTACTAACAGGAGTGATCGTCCACGGCTGCCCCCTCCTTATATAATATTTAAATAAATTCTCTAAAAATACATAAATATTTCAAAATGATCGTAATCTCCAATAACCATATTAATTTTTTTTAAAGTTTAAAAGCATTGTATAATACTTTTTACATGTGGCATAGCAATAAATTACCGGACCACGAGTACAAGCGTGCTTCAAGTATATTCGCTTCCTCGCAATAACATACATTTTTTCACTGTTTAATATTATAATTAATTTAGAATATGTTCTGAGGATATCAATTATGGTTATCTTCATAGGCGTCTGAAATTGTTAAAATTATCAGTGAGATGTACGATGATCGAACTTATATTTCTATACAGGATCATCAATGGTATGATAGACTGCCTCCAGATTGTTGGTCTGCTTAACTTTCATGCACGATTGTAGACATCGAGACACAATTCATTGTTCTATTATAGTGGTAATTTTAGAACTCATGCATTAGCTAACTCCGCAGCCCCCATAATGCATTCTTTGGGGAATTAATATGCACAGGATGTCGACATTTTTACTGTAAATTTATCTCTTTATATGACTACTTAATTATAATTGTTTGTGTCTCAACTCAATGGTGATGGATAAATTGCAATACTTAAACTGAAAAACATGCTGACATAATGAAATTTTTTTCTTATGATTATTTCCTTAGCTGTCTGAAATTGTTAAAATTATTAGTGAGACATACGATGACCGACCTTATATTTATATACAGGATCACCAATGATATGATAGACTGACCCCAGATTGTTGGTCTACTTGACTTTCACGCACCATTGAGGTCATCGAGATACAATTCATTATTATATTACAGTGGTAATGTCAGAACTCATGCATTAGCTAACTCCGCAGTCTCCAGATTGCATTGTTTGGGTAATGAATATGCGGAGGAAGTCGACGTTTTTGCTGTAAATTTAACTCTTTATAAGACTACATTATTACAATTTTTTGTGTCTCAATTCAATGGTGACGGATAATTTGCTTTACTTCACATTTTGTATTTATTTTTAATTTTGATTGTGAAAGGACATGCTGACATTATGTAAATTTTTTTCTTTGTGTATTGCACTTCTGATGAAATTTTCTGTTATTTTACAAATTATGTTAATGCCTGAATAGGGCGTGAATAATAATAATAAATATGTAATTATGTACTAGAATTTTTATTCAATTGTTTATTTATATTATCATATTATTTAAACATTTTACTATTCGATGTGAATTTCTAAAATTGTTCATGTATAGCTGTCATTACTACAAAATATCCTAAAATGGTAACATCTGGTTTGAAATTCCAAAAGTAATACTTTGAATACTATTAGATGGTACTACGAATTAAGTCACTAAGATTTTTAAACATATGCTGTAATCGTTGCGATTGTTGAAATTGTTGAGCTATTCCGGGCCCCCGGACAGCTGCTAAGGTTTCCCAAGCGATAACTACCCCACTACTTTTAACACAAAATGTATTTTTTCGGTGGATCCATCAGTAATATTCTCACAAAAACAATGTTAGAAATCATAACTCGAGTATCGACCCCGCATGCTGAGCAACCCCTTCCTCCCTCATCTGTAAGGCTAGACTTCCGTGCCAAATTTTTATACATGACTATAATGTTGACTTTATAATTCTGACTTCTATGAATTATATAATTAATTAATGATTCATTTTATAAATCAAAGTAATAAAAATTTATCGCTTTTCAACATATTTTTTCTTTTATCGGCTCCCCCAAAATATTAAAAATAGAACTATAAAAATAATGTTTCCGAAATAAAAGGCAGTTTTTTTTAGAGGTATAGAACGATAAAATTAAATTAAATTCATAAAAATCGTGGTAAGACCATGGTATTGGCTTAATTGGAAAGATAATTTTATGCCATTAGTGTTTAAATATGATTTCGGGCATATAAGCGCCGCGATTGGCTCTAATAAAGCGCAATCTGGAAGTCCAATTTTTTACCACTTTTTAGAGCAGCTGGGGACGTATATCGGCAATAGCGCTACAAATATTGGCTTCTAAGTCGTCTGCTGATTTATCGGCGTAGACTACCAACTTTCCATATCTCCACAGAAAATAATCGAAAGGTGTTAAATCACGTGATCTTGGAGGCCAATTCACAGGTCTATTTCGCAAAATTATGCGATTATCGAATATTTCATTCAATAAATTAATTGTGGCGCGCGCTATATAGCATGTTGCGCCGCCTTGTTGAAACCATAGCTCTTTCATATTAATGCCATTCAATTCGGGAACGAAAAAGTCAGTAATTATAGATCTATTGCTGTGCACGACGGCGAATCGACTCATTCGGGTCCTCCTCAATACCTCGCTCCACTGCAGCAACAACCTCTTCGGTGCGCACTGTACAATGTATTTTTGGATGCGTATTATTAATTAGAGTATGCGTGGTGTAATAACGATCCATGCTTATTCGAATTACTTGCTCAGATGAACGATTATGCCGACCGTAAAATAAACGTAGTGTACGGTAACTTTCGCAAACTGAACCACGATTTTCAAAATAAACTTGTACAATTTGCAAACGTTGTTCTGGCATAAGTCTATTCATGGTAAAAAATGGCAAACCAAACTGAGCACAAATCAGTTGTCAGCTGTCAAATTGGCTGTCGCTGAAAAAAGTGTTGCCAATTCAAAAAGCAAACCTTTAAAAAAACATATTTTATTAAATTTTGGTCCACCCGCAAACCTCATGGGTGGACTGTAATATATTATATGAAGTTTTTGTTAAGGGTTTTAAGCATTTTAGCAAATACTAAACAAGGGAGAAATTTGTAGAAAAAAAAAATTATATGCAGAGGTAAAATCATGTTACTTGTCTCAAACACACATTTTATTTCTATTATTTTGAAATTTTTACAATTTTTTATAATATAGTTACATGAATCTGTTACAAAACTAAAGTTACATATTGTTGTCTATCTCTGTACCTCTACAAAAAAGAGACTAGCTCTTGTGCTTGGAGAGGGAGATAAGTATTGTATATCGTGTCATCGTGTCGTAGGAGATAAGTATTTACATTATATATTATTGTCGTGAAAGGGACAGTAAATGCTACAGTTATCGCCATTCATTATATCTTCTCTACTTACTCCCGTATGGGTAAGAAGTGATGAAAAGTTAGTTAGAAAGATATGCAATATAATATCATTCATCAGTGGCGAGCAGTGAATAGGTAATCCCTTACAAGTTTGTATTTTTAATTTGATCGCATATATGCAGGCAAACCTAGACTTTCGTACAATTCGCTATTTCGTATATTTTCTTTCTGAATTAAAAAAAAAACGCATCCGGTCGGCTCGTGCTTCGAAGTTGTCATTTTGACACCTTTAGTAAGTTGGCAACCTATGTAGATGTACGGTAACGATCCTATATGATTGCAAAAATAATTACACTGAGCAAGCGCATGACTTCTTAGGCTTCCTTTAAGGTTGCATTGTGAATACGAATACAGTTTCTCCCCAGAATGTGAAAGCACTTAACGATATTTTCTGATCGCGAGAATAATTGCACTGTGAACATGAAAATAGTTTCTCTCCAATGTGCCTATTTAAGTTTCCTTTCCGATCGCACGAATACAGGGAAAAAAGTATGAAAAATATGATACAATCAACTCTTGATAAATTTATTAAGGAATAAATTCTCTTTTATATTTTTCACTACTTGTTTTTTTCCCTTTTCTTTCGTACATTTCGACTTTAATATATTTTTGTGGAACCAACGATGTACGAATATCGATATCTGTCTGTATATTCCTTACTCTTACTATATATGTATATACATACTTACGTATTTGTAATGAATGATTTTTTTAAAAGAGGTACATATTTCAATATTCGTATCTATTTTTAAACATAAATAAGCGCATTATATAAGCATAAAATATGCTATTAACTTGGTAATCTTCCACTATTATTACCTACTGTTTATAAACTGCCCACTATCCGCCGAGTTGAAGATACGAAGCCTTCGTTAGTGCGGGAAGTTAAGAAGGTGGACTGCCTCTGATGGGCTTTTGTTTCTATTGATCTCTTCGCCATTAGAGTACTGGGTTAAAGGACTCCCTGTTCTTTCATAATGGTGTAGCAAAGTGGAGTTACAAGTTAAATGGAAGATTTTATTAAGGTTTTACTACATAATGAGAGTTTTCGTCGTAGTTAGCAAAAACATTATTTATTTTTTCGTGTGATGGGATCTCAGCACCAACACGCTCGGATAGGTGTTTAATAAATTCCTATACGGCAGGGATCCCTGAACCATGATGAATTTATATGATTTTAATTCACCATCCAGGACAGTCCGGATAATTTTGTTTTGCAGAATTTGCAGTTTTTTTATGTGTGTGATTTTCCAGCGTGACTCCAGATAAGTGAATACAAAGTGGCTTTTGAGGTGCATTAATATCAATATAATGTTGTACCTCGATTGAAACACTGCCAGAACTTTTGATAACGCTTAATGAAATATTAACGGGTACACTATTAAAAACGGGTGACACTTATTATTTATTTGATATGAAAATTAGTATTTTAAACCCGTTTAAAAACGACGTTTAATCATCAATTTTTCTGAACCGGAACATCTCTTATATTAATAAATACCACCGTGTTTAATAACCAAGTCATGAACTTTTTTTGATATTCTAACTTCTTTATGAAATATACGTCTAAGAAATATTACTGTCATTATTTAAATAATTTCTTATTACGTACAATACAGTAGTGTTATAATATTACAATTTTCAAATTTCTAAAAATAGATTTGATTAGAAAATATACCTTCAAAACAAAAAAACTCACATTTCAAAGAAAATTGAAATGTATCAAGTATGGATAATATGTATCGTATTTTATGACACACTGAAATATATTGGGATTTTATATTTTTGATAATCATTATTCGTAAAGGTACCACTAGTCACCGTGTCCTACGTACTACAATGTAATATACATGGAATACAGATGTTTGATTTCAGGTTTTCGCGAACCCTAGTGCATGGCCACTTCTAGTTTAGATAGTATTTTTCGCACCATGGTTTTTAGTCACGGTTTCTCGACTATGGGAGATTAAAATTTCCGTTACGGTGTTAAAATAAAAACGTACGTTCCGGTCCTGTAAACTCAGTTTACATGTAGACTTTTGCGATTTATAAATCAGATAAATATGATTATTTAACATTTATCACAATAATAGTCGATATATACACAGCGTGTAACAGACCTAGTCCACAATATTTTATGGGTGGATACCTGACACAATTACGAGTCGAAAATTTTCAAGAGATATGTGCCTAATATAAACCATGTCAGAGATATAAATATTAAAAAAAATTATAATTATGCGATTATTTCGATTATATGAAATATTTTATTGATTTTAAATTATATATTGAATACAAAATATTAAAGGTCATCGAATTTCGAGTGACCAGACTATTTCACGTTAAATGATTTAGGGCCTGAAGCAAAGATATTGTTTAATAACGGATAAATTTCGCAAATATTTATTTCAAAGTACGTACACTTAAAGTTTGACATGGTTTTGTAAAAAAATTCAAACAAGAATACTTTCCCTAACATTGTAAAATTTTCACATATTCCTTGAACATTTCGTAATATTTCCAAGTATTCGACCATAAAATATTGTGGACTAGGTCTGTTACACCCTGTTTAAATGAATATATATATATATAAATTATTGTGTACACGAACTACAGCATAAAGACGCATAAGATGCGTCTAACTCGACCAGCGCATGCTCTGCCACTAAAGTGACTATCGGCATCCGGCACCCTACGCCTCGCGCACTGCGCCATCAGCACCACTCCGTACGTACAAATACACGTATTGACAAATTCACGTCAGGTTCTTCGAGAAAATATTTTTATTGTTGCGTACGGTAATTACTTATATATTGTAGTTATTTTATACAATACATAAATGTATTACAGAAGAATACCTAAAATATGAACCGAGTATTTAGTATATTTACAGAGATATTCATATAATTAGAGGTAACTTTAACTCAGTTTACATCATTGGATAGGAAAGGGTAATAAAATAATAATAATATCGCGAAAAAGTACTGTTGTACAGTAATTTTTATAAGCAACTTTATATTCGTATACCTATATCATCAGGTAAAATTCTATATTGACGATTGAACTATTGAAGAGAAGACTGAGCCAGATATTCAAAGTTAGGTCTTTAAACGATAGTTTATTATAGAAAAGCGATTATCAGGCGATGTTTCAGTAATGAGTAGTGTAGATTTTGAAAATGAATTTTTCAGATGACAAGCAGATTAGCTTGAGCAGATTAAACTGATTTTTTTCTGTCCACGAGTTGTTATATATATTTATTTTTAAACTCGAACACACGGATATAACGTAGATTTTGTAGCCAAAGTTCGTTATAACTAGGGCCAGAAGACTAATAAAATTTCCGTGATAATAATATATCGAATAATTTCGACTTTTTCGCAAATTTAAAGTTACCTCATTCTATTAGCACTGCTAGCAGATATGTTTCCAACTTATAGATTTGTTTATAACTAATAATAGTTTTAATGCAAATTAAACGAATCAAATAGAAAGATATACGGAAAAATTCTATTGATTGATAAAAAATATTTTGTCGCTACCGGGATTCGAACCAGAAGAGCGTTCACAATTTTCGCTATGGCAATCGAATACATTTTCGACAAATTTTGAACTTTTATATATTGTGTAATCTTTCCAATTGATTGACATCTATTATCACTATTATTGAGAGTTCCAGGTTTGAATCCCGGTAGCAACTAAATATTTATATTCGATTGACAGATTTTTTCTAAATATATTTCTAATTGATTAATTTAATTTGTATTAAAATACCGGTGAAATGTAACTTCACAACAAAAATGTGTTCTTCTTTAAAATAATTTTGCTTTAAAATGACTGAAGTTACGAATAAAGGTATCGTTTCAAGAATTCTGCGAAATCCCTAAGTAAATTGAAGGTATAGCAAATATAAGGCAACCAATTAAGCGGTTACCAACTAAATTTTAACAAGTCGTAAATGAAAGAAAAATATCGACCAAAAATAACTGTAATCAAATCCAAATTTAATTATAATTAAAGTAGGTAGGGCGCGTCTTTATTATTATTATTTCAGAACTACTTAATTAACTGACTAACTTACCATCTCGCCGTTTCTCCGTGGAGGTAGGCAGAGAGAATAGAGCACCATACTCTTTTGTCCAGACACACAATTCTCGCCTCATCCACATTCATACAACATCTCATACAAGCTCGCCGATTGTTGAGGCTTCTAACAGAACCATCTTCCAGTATCTGGTTTACCTGGTCGTGCCAAGTCTTCCGCGGACGTCCTCTATTTCTGGTGTCATCAACACCAAACCGCCTAAATCATTTCTTAATCTTACTCATTATACTAATATCAGCTTTTCATTATTTCCTGATTTTTTCCTTCTTTACTCTGTTATAAATGGATAATCGATAATAATTTTGGTGCGATATTTTCGCAGTTTTAAATATATTTTTTTCAAAACGGACTGATCAAGATGTTTATTAAATTAATATATATCATCCATTTGTAATGTAAATTTTTAAATGTATTTTATAATTTTAATATTATTTTAGTCGTTTTAAAAAAAAATTACACTGTAGAAAATATTTTATGGTATTAAAGATTTTTTTAAATACACAAATCAATCATTATGTGAGCTAGAAGTACAGAATCTAACCAATGATTTAGTTTTATAGGTGTCACCAACATCCACTAAATACCTTTTTCAATCAACGGATTTGACCTTCATCCTTTCTTTAATAAGAGTCGATCGAGAACACAGTGCTTAATATTGTCAAGCGGGTAGATTTATACACCGGCTGGGCATTTGTTGTGGTAATATAAAGCAGGATCACAATTAGGGTCGCGTTCGGTACCCAACCATCGAATCTGTCAATTGAAAACTGGGATAAAATAATTTTTTTTCTAAATTATGTAATTATAAATATACATTTAACTACGTTTAAACATATATATTTGAACCCTTTACAATACTAATATAATCAATTATGATATATGAATGCGAAGTTTAGATACTCCCCTTGGCAAAAGAAAACAGATTACTTGTCATTGAAAATAAAATCCGGGGTAATAAAAAAATATTTCATTGATTTCTTTATTCGTGTAATATTTATATGTAGTTGTATAGAATACATATATATTTGTATGTATGTATACAGAAAACATTAATTCAATTTACGGATAATATTTCAGGAACATATTTCATCTAGTGATAGATAAATCGTTGTTTAAACCATTATTGCGACTGTGATTATGTTCGATTGTAACTATTACCGGTAACGTTAATGTATACTAGAAAGTAAGCATTCAACAACCAATTAGCGTTAAATCTGTCACAAAACATAGTCTCAATTGCAATCACATAACGATTTACATTCATTAATATTATCCGTAAAGCGAATTATTGATTTATTGCGCAATACACATGGCCCAAAATGTGCTAACCTTACCGCTGAATGGTGGAGATGTAAGAACTTGGAACTAAGATATCTGAAGAAAATTAGGAAAGTAAGTGAACTGGAATTTAGCAATAAATAGTAGGTAGGTACCGTTACGCAAGGGCATCAAAAAGCCATTGGAATCAACACCAAGGGGAAGATCAGGAGTTATATTATGGACAGATACTGTCAAGGTGAACAATCGAGAGGTAGATACGTCTAGAAAAATAGAAAAATGGTTAGTAGCGACAATTGTATAAGAAAATATACAAAAGGGTGATGAGGCCATAAAGAAGATTTAAATGTTTGTAAAATAATTATATCACAGATAATAATAAAATCATTTTACTTTTAAATGATGTGGTTCAATGAAACATGGTGAAATTGCTTCCAGTAAATAAAAATAAAAGTATATAGATATTTATTATTTTATTTTAACTTGCGAAAATAATTTATTTATCTCGTCTTAATTAATATATTTTTTCTGTATAATATGTATTATGTGTTGATCAACCCACCATAAAGCATAACAAAATTACATAAATACGCTAAAAATATTGTAAACATATCACAATTTATGAGAAAAATTAAATTATAAAATAAAATGTAAATGGTTGGTTTTATTACAAAATGATTCCACGAAATGCGAAATAGCCGCCAGGGTTACTAAACATAATAAAATATTTTTTAATTATTTTACAACAACTTTCATATACTTCATTATATAAACGTTAATGATTATACTAGAAAAATAAATAATTATTTCTGTTAAAATTGTATTTACTTTCACGACCTTATATTGGAAAAATTAGTAAAAAATTTAATTATTTTTTGTATCTAACCTACATTGGAGAAAGTCAATACACCTAAAAACAAATATGAGCATCATGAATGCGTGCTTATGCTAATATTGTGTGCATTTTTCCATTTTGAACATTGATTTTTATCTCAATTAATAGGTATTTTGATTAAAAAATTCATGGATTTTCACCTACAAAGACACTATTGTGATAAAAATAATAGATATCACATAAAGACGAAGCTATTTTTTATTATATTAAATGGAAATATATGGAAGTATGGGATAGTACAGGGCTTACAACCTATCCTTGGCGGGTTTAAGTGATCACTTTATATAATATAAATATTACGTTCACTATTCTCACCCATTAATTAATCTCTATATCTATAAAAATTTTGAAAGTTGTATATACGTTACTATGTGGAAACACTTTGAGTACCACTAACTATCACCATCTATGGGCTAAATTTGATCATTCATTTCCCTGAAACAGCATATATGTCACAATGAGAATCTAATTATTTTTAAAAATTATTTAAAGCTCTATTCTTTATCTGTAAAATGTTTTTAACACATTATACTAGAATACGCCTAAAAAATGAATATTTTTCAATTTTATATATCTTATTATTTTTATCAGCATTAGCAATATTTCAATATATACAACTTTCAATAATTTGAAAGATATGAAGATTGATTAATGGGTGATAATGGTTAATGTTAAGCCAGCCGAAGAGAGGACGTAATCCTTGTAATTACCCATACTTACATATATTTCAATTAAATATAATAAAAAATAGCTTCACCTCTTTGAGGTATCTATTATTTGTTCAATGACTTGAGATTATAAATTGTTATTTTAGCTTAATTTTTGTATTCTTCACTTCAATAAAAGAAAAACCACAATCAAAAATTAGTTTACCTTATTCTGTTCTCTAAACATTGAGATACAACACTGTAGATTATTTCAAAAATACTTTAAAAACCATCAATAAAAATATAATATTACATTATTCAAAAATATATTTTTTTTTGTAGAAGTTAATTAATTGCTCTATGATAACCCTTGAATGCTGAACTCGAAACTAATGTCACATATAAAATACAAACAGCGTAGCAAATGTGGCACTCACTCACTGATGTTCTTTGTGGCCCAAAAATGGCTAAAAGTCGAGTATACCAGACGGCCGTACAATCCACTATGATGTATGTAATAGTGATGAACTCAAAATCACGAACACAGTCCCACTCACTATCAGTGATTGAATATCTGGGAATATCGTGATTCGTCATTCTTATTTTTAATATTTATATTTGGTTATGAACCGTGATTCGACGACTTCGCGTTTGTGAAGAAAATATTAATTAAAGAATGACGTTATATCTCGTGATCAGCGCCATCTAGTAAAGTCTGCCAAAACGTTTTACGCATTTGATCCGAAACGCTGAAAATTTGACCTGAAAAATAAACTTACATATTTTAAGTGATTTTATTATCTTTGTGATAAAATATAATTTATGCTAGAATATGATTTTACGCAAATTAAGTTTTAATATAAATAAATATGCTCAAAATTATGTTTTCTTTATTTATTTTGTGTATCGTTTATCGTGCGGCGCGTGCGCATTAGTAATGAAACTGTGATCACAGTCACAGTTTTCAATTACTGATATTATCGAATATCAATCACAATCACTCCAGTGAATCAAAAGTAGCATTCAGTAAAGCAGTAAAAAAACGCCCGAACAAAATATTAGCACCAATGCACTTAAAATTCTTTGATGAGCTGGAGACGAGCTGATGGAGCTTGAGCGAAAAGACTGGACGGAGTTCATAATGAGTATATCAAGTAAGTTTTATGATTGCATCCATCATTAAGATAATCGGAGATGCCAGGCAGAAATGAGGTCATGTAATGAGAAGACCAAATGATCATATTGTCAAAACTGTGTTTAGAGTAAAGACTAGCAGAAGACAACGAGGGAGACCTCAATCACCTCGGTGGACAAATTCGAGAAGGAATGGATGGATATAAATGAAACAATGTTATAACTCTACTTGAGTTTATTAGCACTGCTCGAGTTTCGAGAGAAACGGTAACTCTCATCGATAGGTGGAGTATTAAATTTCACCTGTATTTGTTTAATACTTCACCTGTCGATGATAGTTACTATTTCTCTCGAAACTCGAGTAGTGCTAATAAAATAAAGTAGAGTTATAACATTGTTCCATTTATATCCATCCATTATGATGAAACTATACAAAGTTAACGCCGATTCTATCAATAATATAATCAAGAATAAAATAAAGGATGTCCACATAAGTCAGGAAACCATCCAAGATGGAGAGTCCTGGCGCTTTCATATAATGAGAGTCGATCCCAAGTTAATAGAAAAGGGAAAGATGAAGAAAATTAATTAAAAAATTTAGTTAAACAATTTTTCAGTGCATATTATTTATTTATAAATAAAACAACGTAAATTTGTATGTTTGAAATAATAAATATACTGAAAAAATGCAAATGTAAATCTTTCTTTTGAAAAAAATAGAGCTCTAACCGAGGCTTAGCCGATAGACTGCTCTCCCACCCGAGTCCTTTCTACGCCAGCCTAATTATTACATCAGATATGTTATATATCTATATCATATGTTATACAAATATTGATTTATGTAGATTTAAATATAACTTAATTTTGATAAATAAATAAACAAATCTTCAAAAATTTGCCTATTAAATATTTAAATTTACACTACCCGTGAAATAAAACAATCAGATGAAACCAGCGAAATATTGTAAGATTTTAACTTTTATTTTATTAAAAATACATTTTTACTGTGAAGTTGCATTTTCAGAACATAGCTCTGTGGTATTTAAATACAAATTAAATTAATCAACTAGAAGGATCTTTTTCGATAGAAATGTTCGATACATTGATTATTTCTGTATACCTTTCTAATTAATTCATTTAATTTTCTTTTCGATACATTTTTTTGTGTACCTTTTTAATTAATTAATTTAATTTGTATTATATTTTATTTTTAAATATGTTACATGGAAATAAGTTAATAAAAATTTTTAAACCGACAAGTATGGATTCATTTATGTTGAAGACCCATGTAACTAACCAAATTATTGTTTTATATTCTATAGAAATAAAAAATATAGCAATACACGCTAGACACTATAGCATAACGTCATAAAAATTGAATAAAATTAGACACTATAGCATAACGTCATCAAAATTGAATAAAATTAGAGATTTTAACTGTAAACCAGTGAATTTTGAGTCATGAGTTTTTACACTTCATATTGCATTTTTCCGAGACTCTTTATTCAATCATTATTCATGAAATAGAAAATCTGATCTTTTTTAATTAAACGACGCTTGATACTAGTATTCTTCGCGGATTTAATTTCGTAGATTCCATCAAGAGTTTTACAAACTAGGTAGCAAAAATTTCTGCTGAAAATATTTCATCATTATTCATAAAAAAAATATGGTAATTTTTTTTTCTCCGTCTCTGAGAAGTTGTCTTAAATAAAGTTATGGATTTCTTCATTACTCTCATAATTGCACTTTTAATATTTTAATTGTTGACGTTGATAAAAAAATAGGGGTAAAGTTCAGTAGCCTAAATGATCCCGGATATAAAATGTACGTCAATAACCTCCGAGAGACAAAACACCCACTGGTACTTCTAGATAGCAACTAGGCCTAATTTTGTCCTAGAAGGTACTTCAGTGCTAGGGTAGAGGTTATATTAAGTATCCACCAAATAAATATATCAATTTGAAAAAGGTATATACATATAATTTAACAAGTTTGCAATTTGAAAAGATTAGCTTTTTTTTACAAGGCAAAATAAGTTAATTGCCGGATATCCTTTCTACTTACACGATAAAATGAAACTGCCCTTAGGCGGAAACGATTGGAGTATGTTCTCATTTTGTCGAGTGAAAATTGGATTTGTTTAGTATTTTTTTAAATTAGAGGAATTCTTGATGCTCTATTTTTTGACTCCAATGATTACATTGTCATACCAGGAGTTTTTCTCAAAGATTAGTTATTGACATTATACTGGGAAGAGATTATAATTTTACATGTTTTGAGTTTTTTACAGATCGAATTTTATTTCATTGTATTTTATTTATCGTCTTTGTTATGGTACTATACTATCTAAGGCAACTGTGTCTAATTTGTACCCGTTGAGAGATATTAATAATTTAAAAAAATAATAATTAAAGGTGTAAATTAAATAAACGATACACAAGATGAAAGTATCCACAGAAATCTTTATTTAATCGTAATATATTTACAATGATGTGCATTGACTCGATTGCCATCTACAATCGAATTCTTCTCGATACGTGTCCACAAAATAACAACAGTGACAATAAGATTTATTCACGACACAAAATATAATACAATTACATGTTACGTAATATGTCTATCCCGGATCGCGGCTGGAAGCAGAGAGGGCGCCTGTCCGCTCATTATATCTATTTCGCTCGCTCTCAATCGTACCAATCTTTCACGCGTGAATAATATATACTAAAGAATACCTTGAAGTTTAAATATAATCTAGTAACATTTTTAATAAGTTAAAAATGTACGAATTAAGACTAATGCTTGTCATTTTGTTACATATTCCGATAGAATATAAAAAAATACGATTATTTAACGAGTCTACTTCATTTGAAAAAATTAGCTTGGAGAAGGAATGTGAGCGATATAGTATATATGTATAAAATGATCAATAGCATGTTAGACTGCTCTGAGTTGATACAAATGGTTTCGTATAAAGTACCAACTCAAATGAGACAACATGAAGTGTTCTTTGTAGGTGCACATAGAAATAATTATGCTGTTAACTCGCCAATATCGTGGATGCATCGGCTTGGTAACAAGTTGACTATCGTTGACATTTTTCGTTACAGGTTTCGTTGATACTTGAGCTGAATAAATATTTGTATGTAAATTATACTTAGTTTTTATTTTTTATGTTATATTGAAATGTTAACTAAAGATTAATTGTTATATTTTAATTAATTAAAAATGTGTTCTTATGTAAAAGCCCATAAAAAATGGTATTTCTAAATTTTATGAAAATTATTAATTTTCCGTTACACATTTTACAAGTAAAATATGTAATTTATTAGTTCAATCCAGTGTAAAGTTGGCATCTATCTATGTACCAAGTAAATTTAATCTTACTTTCTATTATATTCTCTTGCAAAACGTATTCTGTTTCCGAGATTTCTTAATACGTACCTGTACGAATTATGCGCTTTCCCGATGTACGAATTAGGACCATGGATAATTTTGTCAAAAATATTCAAACAAAATATCAGAGCCACACGTCATAAACAGTGCCATAACCAAAACATAATTAATTATACTATTTTGAACTGCATATCATTCAGTTAGCACATTAGCTTTACAGATATGTTATTTGTTTTATTGGCGGATAACAATAAACGGCCGCTATTATTTACGGGTACAATGGCGATTAGTTTAGTACGATTTTTTACTACTGGTGGTGCTTCTTTTCATCTAGTTGAATTTTCTATAATTCTAATTGGTACGAATTAGGCGCAGTTCCCTTATCCAATTCCATGTTTTTTGTGGCCGTCTCGTAAAGATTTTTTAATGAATAATTAAACGAATTGTTTACACATATTTACAAGTGTAAGAAATTTAAGTGTCTTTCAGGTATCTTATCATGGTCATGTCTAGAATCCACAGTTAACAATAGAATTTAGCTATCCACTAAAATATACTAGACTCCATTAGCTTTACAAATTACTAAGAATCATTGTTTGCCATTATTGTTTATTCTTTGCCCAAGATTGTCTCTCAAGTTTTTTTGTATTAGTTAATCCCGTATTTCCCTTTCCATCCATTAATATACCTTAACATTTTATTTTTATTATATTAAAGTACTACCAAATGTATATTTATTTAATAATTTTTATTTTTACTGTAAAAGTAATTTTTTTAACACTAATTCTAATACATATTAAAATATATCTAAGGTAATTCTGAAGAACATATTTAAATAAAAAAAAAATTAAAAGTTTGACTTTCTAGGAGTTATGAAGTTAATCTTTAATTACAACAATGTAAATATCCCCATTTAAAAGATTTGTAGCACCGTTATTGAACTTAATACTTTGAACAAATACTCCACGTTTATTTTGATACAAACTTTATCAATAATTCTAGCATTAAGAGGCACGTCGACGAGGCCTCGACGCATGCGAGAGTAAAGATAAAATAACCCCAGTATTTAGTATTCAGTACCATTATACAAAACGCAAAAACAAACCTAGAAAATAATGACTCACACCCTAGTGTGCACGGATCTTTATCGGCAATTGGGTGGCGCTCTCGCAGAAGTATGTTTTTATCTTAAACATACCATTAGATATTATAAGTTTTAAACTATTTTGTTATTTTGTATATCATAAACTAAAACTTATACATAAATCAAAAATCTTTCGTTATAATTCTACTCTTTCAATCAAACATATTTTTCAATTTCAATAAAACATTAAAAATAAATACAATGTACAAAATAAAAATTGTACATTAACAAACTTCATAAAATTGTTAACACGATAAATATTTAAATACTAATAAATTAATAACAAAATTTTTCTATAAACGTAATTTTATCCAATCCAGCTTAGTCAGAGGTAATTTTTTTTTTTTTACATTTTGAAATATAAATGTGTTTAAAATAAACACTCCAATACAAGCAAACGAGATAAATATATTATGTTTATTTTTAATTATTTCGCCTCTCATAATACCTAACATTATTACTTTATGTTGCGCATAAACCCCAATAAATTAAATTATTTACGCAATCGAGATAACAATCCTAGATCCTTAATCACTGAAAATAAATCTTGACTTTGGTTACGTTTTAACACAATCTTCCTTTCGTAAGAGAAACTGACCACAATAATATCAATTGAGGATTTTTAAAGGAACCATTGTTCGTATAAACCACACCCGGAATTTGAGTCTGACCATTATCTCTAGGTCAAAGACAAGGATTCTTGAAACAATTTAAGAGAATTTAAAAAAGATTAAGGTCAGATCAAAAAGAACTTATGAAATTTATATAATAAATTTTATTTTTAAAATACAACACTAACTATGTATGTCACAAAATATTATTTCCACTCCAGTTCAGCCTAAATAATTTAAAAATATATTATATTAAACTTTGAACATTGACTCACACATATTTTTGTCTTCTAGATTGAAATGTGATGAAGGAAAGTATGATTGAAATCACAAAATAATCAATTTGCATCCGAATTTCAGACGTTACGAAATAAGTGGGACCATTTGATATTCATTTCTAAAATATCAACCCTCCATACCAATAAACCTTTAAAAATAAGCAAATAATTATTTAAAATGAAAAGATAATCAACAAGTAAATTAACAAAGCAAGAAAACGAATCACCATAAATTGAATTATTTAACAGTTAGGAATTAGTTGTGTCGCATCAAGAAGTAATATTTAGAAATGTTTATAATATGTTCGAGAATTTATATGTATAAAATATAAATGTATGTTATATCGCTATATAACCTTCAAAAAGTCTTCAAGAGCACAATAAAATAATAAATAATAGTGTTTAAAATCAAATTAACGTATATTTCGATATTACATCCCATCTCAATACTGAATCTTAGTGAGGAGACATTACGAATCTTTAAGATTTAGTTTATTAATGAAGATGACGCTGTAAGCGTCGAAAACGTTTTATTTTTTTATTAAACGACGTTGTTTTATTTTAATAATTAATTAATTTTTCAAAAAAGTTAATAGTTAATTACAATGGACTTCCACAAAGTTAATCAAAAAACATTTAAATAAAGGAATATACATTGTTTTAAAACTGGTAGGCATTTAGTAAAAGACATAATAAATAAGTCGTATAATAATGTTTATGAAATCGTCGTGAAGGATGTCGCAAGGATGCGGTAGGATCACCGCCTTATTTTATAACATACTTAATTATAAGTACTTAACGTTTTAATACTCTACTCAATGCATTATACGATAAAAATATTTATTTCTATAATAAACATATAATACATTATAAAAACATAAACCAAAATTATTTTATGGCTTCACCCCCCCCTCCCCCCCACACACACACAATAAAATCTTACATTATGGTAGTGGCATTGACACGAAGATAATACAATGATATTTTAGAATAAAAATACTTAAGCTTTTATAGGGTTTTTGAATTTTGGAGCAATATATGAATGTCAGAATATCTAATTCCTTCTGATATGCTGTTTTTTTTATTACCATGCTCACGCTATTCATGCGAATAACAAAGCTGAAATGACAATAAACTAGGCACCCCTCAACCAGAATAGAGGCCTCCTACGGAAAGCCGAAAAGTAGGTCAGCCGCTAGCTTGTTGAGCCGGACTTAAGAAAGACTAAAGAAAGCAGCTAGGTGCGGAGAACAGAGAATAGAGAGGAATGGTGGTCATTAAGAAAGGCCTCCATCGTTTAGTGAATTGAGTTGAATTGGTTTTGTTCCTGGTCTGGTATTAATGGTAATTTTTAATTTTAACGCAATTTTTTTTTTTTTAAATGGAGATGTTAAACTCAGGAAAATAATGGATAACTAAAGTAGTTTGATAATTAATATCTTACCTTTTTTTAATGTTATCTTTGTTATATATTTTTTTGGTTACATTTAAATGATTTGGATGTGCGAGATAGATAGACGAGTTATTATTCAACCGATCTTCCGTATTATGAGATTGACTGAACAAATTCATGGTATACATCATCAGTCACATATTACAAGTTATATTCATACTATATTATTACGTGATAGATTGATAAAAATTGAAAAAGTTATTATGGATTGATTATTTTATGACTGAAAAATTGTTTATTTCATGCGTTGAATATGAGTTAATAATTACTTTAGATATATTTGAATATGTCCAAGAACACACAATTACTGGATTTTAAACTTATAAAGGCACTGTTATTAAATAAATATCAGATATCTCATATATATGATATTTATTCATAGATATGTGGATGTATATTTATATCTGATATTTATTTAATAACAGTGCCTTTATAGGTAAAAATTTAGTAATTGTGTGTTCTTGGACATATTCAAATATTGCTAAAATAATATACTGATTAAAATAAGAAAAATATATATAAAAAATTGAAAAATATTGATTTTTCAGGCGTATTCTCTAGTATAATGTGTTAAAAACATTTTACAGATAAAGAATATCGCTTTAAATAATTTTCAACAAAAATCAGATTCTCATTGAGGTGACACATAATATATGCTGTTTCAAGAAAAAATGAATTATCAAATTTGGTCCATAGATGGCGATGGTGTAGTGGTACTCGAAACGTAATACCATATATACAACTTTCAAAAATTTGATGAATATGGAGATTGAGGGGTGATAAAGTGATCACTTAAGCCAGCCGAAGACAGATCGTAAGCCCTGTAATCACCCCATACTCGTATATATTTTTCATTAAATATAATAAAAATAGCTTCGTCTCTATGAGAAATTTAAATTTATTTTATAAATTGCCTACTAATAGAAATTTATTGAACATATTGAATATGAATTAAAAGCATGCATGGATGTACACGTGGTAACATCACACGGCGGTGATATTGAAGAAGATATAAATTTTCCTTAACAAGGTTTAGTTTGTGTCCACGGTGAAAAGGGTTGGTTATTTTTTTTTTTATATGATGGAGGATTCACAATTTAAAAATTTAAATGGAGTATGACGCCTTGAAATATTGATATTACATTTCGTAGTAACAGGGACATGCGTATATGTAGATGATATTTCATTATAGTAATTATGTTTTCTAGGCAGAAGAAAAAATAATTGTATATTTGACCCCCTCCTGCAAAAACACTATATATCGGTTTTTACAAATGTTGACGGAGCATCAGCCATCTTGGATAATATAGTGTTGTTGCAGGGAAGTAAACTAAGAAATTATGTTTTTATTTATTTTATATGATTGTTTAATATAACATTCGATGCCAAAAAAGATATACAGCGTTGTGGCATTCATAACTCAGATCTGCCCAAAACCGATTTACAGTATTGTTGCAGGGGTGGTCTCATTTATATATATTGTAACGTTACGCAGGTACTGTCCCTTGTATTTTTTAGTGCGTGCCATACTCGACGTATGTCATCACAACTGTTTGCACCTGCGCGGTAAATCAGTCCCATTACTTTTGACAGACGGGCGATCTATAGCTGTCCGCTGTATTTTTATGTTAAAAACATAAGATCCTTGGTCATCCGGCCTTGTAAAATTGGTAAATATAATTTAAATATAAATACTCGTGCATCTGTGTGTGATTTTTGCGTCGCTAAATTGCATTGTGAACATTTTTTGTTCTAGAAACATGAGTTTCCTTTGTACAAAGGGTAATTTTTTACACATTTTACAGCATCCATTTTGGCTCAGGGCATAATATTATTATTTGCCATAATTTGGATGTCCCTCGACTCGCCCACACCAGTTCAAAATGGCAGAAGTGGCTTATCAGTAATGGAATATCGACATTGATTCGAGGAAAATAAATCGAAGTCCGGCATCTCAGGATCTTCGTGAATTCAAGAAAGTAGAATTATCTTGTGCTGTGGTGCTGCGAAATGTGAAGACAAACGACGTTTGCGACAGTAAAGTTTATGGAGTGACTTTTTACATTAACACTTAATGCCCGGTGAGTTTAAAAAAAATACGTCTGGCGGTGGTGGCCCACCTCAAGTTTTCGGTTTTTCAACCATTTTATGGGATATTTTATATAGATATTTCATTTTAAATATGATTTAATGAAATGCCACGATGTGCGTAATGTAAAAATATTATGAATAATGTTGGTCAGTTTTTGAGTTTGAGTTTTTAACAAATGTCTTAGGTCAGTTTTTGAGCATTTTTTTCATATTTTCATCAATAACTCATTTGAATCACGCCCGATAACATCTATTTGTATCTCAAATTATTTATAAATATTTAATAAAATATTAGCTAGAAGGCAAACAGCATTAAACGAATATTTGTAGCGTAATTCATATTTTTACAAACACCCGGGTCAGATCTGACCCACCACCGCAGAGGATGTGTTAACTTGTAGTTTGAACATTTTCGACTCATATTTGTTATATAAATCTACTCCTAATATATTTTAAGTCAGTAAAATTAAATATAAACATTTATATTTCTATACATAATTCTTTTTCCCTTTTCTCTTTAGGAAAGTAATAAATGATTTTGTCCTCATTTTATAATGAATATCTTTTCCCATGTGGTCAAATTCAATTATTTCCGAATGTTACATCAGTCCTTTTATACAGGACATTACTTATAAATGACCCGAACTGAACCCGCGTCACACTAAACAATACGTAAAGTGTTCTTAGTTCAGTGCCGCGCTACAGGATATTAGTAAGTTGTCCGTAAAAACCATTATGAAAATTACATCTCGCTATCAATGGTCTCGGTGGTTTAGCTGAAGATCCCTGAGCCATTTGGCAATAAATTACCGAAAATAAGATGTAATTAATGTAGACTTTTTGTGAGCCCGATGTTTTTAATGGGTCGGTCCAATAAAACTAGTGATTTATTTTTCTTTAATATCGCTTGGGATTATAATTTGGAATACCGTTTTATCATTTGAACACTAATTTATTACATTTTCTTACAAAAGCAAAATAAAAGATCTTTTGTGTACAGAACAAAAATGATTTAACAAGAATAGATTATGTAAGGAACACTATTTGCTTTTTTAACATTTTTAATTAAATGGATTATCAACAGGTTTTTTACAGATTCTTGAAGATAGTTCTATTTATCTCTGTTGAAAAAATTGTGTCGCACCAGTATTAAGCTTGCAAAAGTTAGTTTAATAACTAAATATCATAAATAAAATTGTCCAGTTAAAAATAATTTTTGGGTTTTTTCTTTGCATGGCTTTCAATCATATATTCGAATCCATGGAATTCGAATAAAATATTCCGTGAACAAAATATTTAAAAAAAAAAAGAAAACCATTAAATATAATCTACTTTTTGCATCTCAGCCAAGGGAACAAAAAAATATTCTACAGTAAAAATGAAATATCACATTAGATATAACATATATTACAATTGAATGAAATTCAACACACGTTTATTTTTGAAGCTGCGATTTTTCATATAATTTTAATTCTCTGTATTTCTAAATCCTTTACACTTTTTCTCAGAAATACATTTGGTTTAAGAAAATATCATATATTTAATAATTTTAAGAGGTACGGCTCCCAGGGCTAATGATAAAAAAATACGTGACAGTGAGTGGCATTCAGAATGTCGTACTGTATGCATGTACAGTGAAAAATTGTACGTGTGACTTGAACACGTTCGTAACTCGCGCTTGTTAAATAGGTATATTATAATTTCATTTTAATAAGATATCAAATATATCTCAATATAAATTGTAAATTATAATAGTATAGCTAGGAAAAAGAACAATCGAAATTGGTGTTGTACATTAAAGTTGGAGATCTCATCAGTCGGACCACATTTAACAAATCTCTGGCTTTTTTGGAAATTAAATTAAAAATAATAGTTAAATTGTTTCGCTGTGATAAATTTCATTCTAGAAATTATTTTTAAATCCATACAAATTATTATTCAAATATGAAACCGACGACCATCTTTGTACAGTTCAGTGGAATCCAAGGTTCGCCAAATTATCTGCAAAAAATTTCCTAATTGGTCAAATATTATTATGGTTATAAGTCGTATACAGAGTGAATATTTTTATTTGGTTGCCATTTTGGTTTGGCAGAGATTTGTTAATTTGCATTTGGTAGTCGTATAAAACAGATGATTACAATTTATTATGTTTATTATGGAGTATCTAACGCCTTAACAAAGTGCTAAAGTCATTAACACATTTTATCTAATTAATAGTTTAGTTACGAATATACGAAGAAAGTTGTGTGATATTTTTGGTGATCATCACATGTCAGGCAAGTTAACTATTCAACGTGCAGTCAATAATTCTGAAACTCTATACGCACTGCCAGATAAACCGAAGACGGGACGACAACGAAGCGTATGTGCACCAGAAAATATCGATGCATTTGTTTAAGCCTGCAACACATGTGGTTTCAACAAGACGGTTCCACCTCACACACAGCCCGAGCTACGCTTGAAATTTTGCGAGAATTTTTTCCCGGCCGCATAATATCAAATAGTACTGATATCGACTGGCCTCTTCGATCACCTGATTTGACGGCTCCCGACTATTTCCTTTGAGAAAGATCTACGCCATTTCTGTGTTGAAAAGAAAGATCTAAGCCGATAACAATTCCGATGCTACAGGACAATATTCGAAATGAAATTGCTGAAATAACATGCCAAGTGTGCGAGATGTTTAAAATGTTATGGTTAAAAGAGCACGCATTTATGTCGCTGCCAGAGGCGAGCCACCTGGCCAATATCACATTTCATACGTAATTGTAATAAACCAAATAATCAATAAATAAAATTCAAATTTTTAAAATGTATTTCAATTCCTAGTTATTTTAAAACAACATCGGTCTGGGACATAGTATTTACCCTGTAGGACTCAAAAATCGGATAAATTGGTTTGTAGCATAACAGCTTACGGCAGGTTCTTAAAAAATTTCCTTTTAGAAATAACAACAAATTGATTTAGTGTGCGCGTGAGCACCTTTTTGAAACTGTACAGGATATTGAAACTGAATATAAAACTATTTAGGGGCCTAGGATAGTAGACACTAAATCATTATCCTAATTGGACGGAGTGTAACGGAACTACTGAGGTTACGTCATTACAACTCTCGATTTAGAATCATTATATAATATGAAATAGATAGCTTAAGACGCGATCTCGTGCTCCTTTAAACGCGGACACGCTTTAAACAATATTTATTCACGTTTAACATTATCATCATATTAAAAATATTAATAATTTAAATAATATATATATATATATATATAACTATACATTATAATTGCAAATTAAAATGTCTCGAAACGTTACGTTTTTTATAATATTATTATGATTAAAACTTCTTAAGATATATTGCGCATCCTATAAAAAAGTAGAATTTATTTCTAATTTACGTAATATTTCGGAATACGACTCTTCAGAATAACAAGGTTCCATCTAACACTGACAGTGTTTTGAGATAATAAGCTCAAAAGTGAATTTCAAAATATATTCATGTATATGTTTTGAGTATGCAAATATGATCAGTTATAAGGTATTAACTTATTTTCAGTATTATCAATGACCACTGTGAGATGAGCGAAATTAAAAATAAATACACATTGTAAATTAACAATAATGACCCATAAATTGAAATAAATAACTGATGCAGTTGGAACTTTCAGTTCTTGTTATTTTTTTAAATATCCGTTAAATAGAGTTGGTGTGTATGGAAGACATAAATAATAATGCATTTGGAACCTATAATATTTCACGCAATAACTCAAATTAGCCTAAAATGTTAGTTGGAACCTTGTCAAATAGACATAAATAAATATGATTCTCTATGCCAAATTAAACCCTATTTAAAAAATATTTATATTATATTGGATACAACAATAATGAAAAAATTTCGTACTACGGTTCTCTTGAAATAATTTGCTTGTGTAGAGAAGTGGAATGTATATCAACAAAAATTATTGTTTACAAGACTCGTAAATGTTATATAATAAAGTAAAATATAATAGCTTTAGCGATACACATAATATTACAATTTTAGGGGTACATGTTTATTTTTTACGTGTTTTTAATGGCATTTGATAGTTCTTCAATATCACTAATTTTTTTAATGTTTTCAGGTAATCTATTAAATATTTGTTTCCCTTGGTACGGTATAGTGATTTTGTGCAAATGATTTTTAGGTATGAAAATACAAATTTAAATCAAATATGATTTTCAGTAATAAAATTATATTTTTCTTTTAAAATTTGAAGAATAGAATTTATTTTAAATAAATCACTATTATAATTAGTTCACCCCTCTTTTCGAGTGGCTGCTAGTGTTTTTTTTCGACGGGACCGCATGTTTATCATTTTCCGCAGTAAACAGCAGCATTAGTGATTCCTTCGTAGTTACACATGTCGATTCCTTTCAAAAGTGTATCAAACTACTATCGTTTAATAAAAAAATGAAGGGTCTACGATAAAAAAATAGTTATTTAATAAAAATTGTTTCTTGTAAAATTGACTTTTTTTTACTAATAACACTTTGCTGTGGGATATGCGATTATATCGCTGTTGACCGAATTTCACATGTGACTGAATTTATATTTAAACCACTTTAAACTAATAATTTTATTTAACCATCTGTTACTCATACTCTACTATATTTCAAAATCACCAATAGGTATAACATTATTCGGTGCTTTATTTTAAATATTAAAATAATATTTGAAGCAATTCTTATTTCGAAATACACATTTTGTTTCAATATGATAATCAATTAAATATATTCCTTCCATCAATGAATTATTCAATTTTATGTTGACAAAATCTTGACCATGCCAAAAAAATTGATAATTTATTTCAATGTAAAAAAATAATTATCAGAAAATTGTACTTACTTTCGAGCCTATGTATAAATATATTGGATGATGGATTGTGGTTTAAGTGTGTCATGTTGATGTGCTGTTTAATGTTGGCTGATGATGGATTCTAGTAGATGATGTACATCAGATGCTTATTTTATTTTTTATAAATGATTGATATCTTTTTAATGCTAATTGTACATCTTGTTTTTCAATCCACATATAATAAAATATACATGCCCATTAAGTGCAAACATATTTTATAAAAGGGTTAAGGCAACTTTCATATAAACGAAAAATAATTTACAAAGAAAAAAATTAATAAACAAAATTAAAGTATGACAAGAAGATGTATATCTGTATGTACAAATTTAAGGTGATGGTATTTAAGATGGTTATAGTATCTAACGATAAATGAATGCTACTGTAGAAAAATTTACTTTGGATGGAAGTAATGGTGAATACATCGAATTCATTATTGGGAATATTATACTTAAAGGTCCATGTCCACGGAAGGAGACAACCTCAGAGATTTTGTCAAGATACATTACTTAACATACACAAGTCACTTTTAACGTGATCTTATTATATATATATTATAGTATGTAAGCGAAATTTGAAAATAACAATAGAAAGATGAGAGAAGTATAAATGTGGTGAGTGAATAAATAAACTAAACTCTTTTCAATAAATTTATTAGAGCCGTCACGCTGCTATCGGTCCGCAGAGTCTGGCACTAACGACCGGTAGAACCGGTTATCACCAGCTAGTTATTCATAATAATCGCTTATTACCTGCCAATTATTCAGAATAATCGACATAAATTCTTACATCAAATTTCAAAACGGCACAGTTTATAGGTAGTGTGAATATTAGGTGCAAAACGACAAATCTCTGAGATTTGATGTATACTAACACGCTGACTTACGATAGCTAAGAGCTGTCTCCGAAGAATCTCTTAGGAACATCATCCATGTCTCATCAGATTGTCTCGAGACAAAGATGTTATAAAAATCTAATCTATGGATACGGACCATTAAGCATCATCTGTCATGAGAGTAGTTGGATCTGTCGATAGGTATAATATATAAAAATATTTTTTCAAAGTCATATTATTATAGGTAAGTAAATTCAATTTAAAAAGTATTTGATAGTTTACCGTTAACAACAATTATAAAGAGCATTAAATGATCGAAACTATAAAATCTGATAACAATATCCTCTTCACGGGCGAATTAAAATATCGGATGAAAGTTTTACTCATGCTTCAACTTTTTCCATTTACCTTGGATGGATTTTATGATAATTTTTATAACTTTGAGTATTCAACTTTCTCTGTGTTCGACTTTGGTCTATTTTTTCATTTTCTAGATTTTATCAGAAAATGTTCATAAGTTTAATATAAAAGAGAAGTTATTAAAAGAATTTACTACCTTTTTATTCGACACTTAAAATCCCATAGCTCGCGATTTTTACACATTTTTATTCGTCAACTTTTTATTCTATTATAATAAGTTCAACGGTTTTCAATTGTTATATCACTTTTACATAATTTATCATACCCAAAGTTTTGAGAGAAACATTAAGTATAATTTATTATTAGTCATTAATACACGCGTCAGACATCGATGAGGGTTGCGAGTTCAACTATGCTTGTACCGGTATTATCAAGGGCTGCGGGATAGTTTCCCCCTTTGAAGACTACCGTCATATCATAGGATATCTTCTGAAAGTGCAACACATGCTCGCTGTGTGCGTGCCACCTTGGTTAAGAGGGTGGCCAGCTACAGTATGTTAGTTGAGTCCCCGAATAAAAATAAGCGATCCAGCGGTAATGCCTAAGCTTTCGTAAACACTACTTTAGTTTCGTATGAAGATTATTTTCTATTTCATTGGAACAATTTTTAATATCATTTTGAATTTATTATATAAATGCACATTTCAAGTCTACAATGATTCAACCTAAATTCTAGATTATTGCATCTTCATTATAATGATAAGTCAGATTTGCCACAACATCCCTAAGTAATCTAGTCGCACGGTCTCACGAAAAGCTGCCGGACAGCCAGCCTGTGGACGTGGAAGGTTCCATCCAGAGCAAAGTTCCCTGTAAGACCTCAAAATGAATTGAGTGAAGTTAAAATCCTCCAGAATAGTGTGTTTTTTGACCCAAATTTTTAA
Organism: Eubasilissa splendida; assembly: GCA_031772225.1. NCBI lineage: Eukaryota > Metazoa > Arthropoda > Insecta > Trichoptera > Phryganeidae > Eubasilissa > Eubasilissa splendida. Next base: position 22,328,037 of record CM062855.1, on the reverse strand, counting down.
TGTTGACTTATATACAATGTTTACGTGAATGCTTTCGATAGCTGGTTCCAGGTTTCCGAATGACAATAAGGGCACATATACATGAACACTGTACTAACCTTTTATTGCACGTGCTAATTTTCTGGTCCGATGTTGGTGTTCTTTTGGCTGGATAGATTTCGACCGACCGAAGTGCGCAAAAAAAGAAAGCAATACCCACACACACATCTACAATATTATAAACCAGGCCTCCACTTAGCCCCGACACCAATGGACTTTTTCCTACAAGACTACCTTAAATCAAAGGTGTACAGTAACAATCCTCCCTCTCTGAATCAATTAAAATAAAATATCCAAGAAAAAATGGCAGCGATCATGAAGAATACGTGCCGAGCAGTTCTCAAAAATTTTGCCTCGCGTTTAGAAGAGTGCCAGTGAAATAACGGATCACACTTAGAAATAAAATAATAACAATAAAATTACACGAACTATACTTAAATGCAAAATAAATATATTTTTACTAAACCCATCCATTATTTTCTAACCTAATTTTTATTATGAAAAAGATTTTTAGGACAACTTGTATTATTGAAAATAATTATAGATAATTTTATTTGATAGATATTATGATATAAATATAAAGTATTTTTACTTATGTAACGTACAATTATCGATTTATTTGTATTTTTTGAGTAGGTACAGATAACAATGTCACAAACCCATCAAAGATTTTAATATTTTGCATCAAACTCCAAAAGATTTAATTTACACCTGTGCTTACAATATTATCTAGATAAATTTATCTCATAAAATTCACAAGTTTTCAATGTATGTATGCAAAAAAGACATACAGTTTGTCATTCAAATGAATTATTTATAATGATGATAATCACTGATTTTTTTTTATTTCTTGATCAACATTGTTCGTTTCAGATGACCGCTATACTTATAAGGAACATCTATCCCCAGAGGTGATACTGTTTCAACGTTGCAATAGCAAATTAACGTTTTTATCTCATAATATTTCTAATGTAAATATAATCGTATAATTGTCCTTTCAATTTATCATTTTGTCTAGAAAACTGAGCAAAGGCTTATGAAAATAATTACATGAACCGAACATCGTGTATTTTTTATTCTTTTCGTTTTGTTTCAAACTTCCTTCATCGTACGGTGTTTCAATCACGGAAGACAAAGACTTTTTTATGATTTTATAGCTATGTTTAATTAATTATGTTATTATCTAACGGATATAACGGATCTCCTTCAGCACAGACTTCGGTTTAGTTAAGGAAAATGCGAACATCTCTTACATTATTACATTAAGTAAATACTCATATTAATGTAACAGCTTTTTTTAAATCTTACTGAATATAATCATAGCTTCGATAAAAATTCAGGAGTTGATATTCTCCACATAGATAATAAAGATAAGCGCTTAGATAACTCAAAGCTCAAGAAATCAAAAAGTTAATAATTAACAATCAAAAAAATCTAACCAAGTCCTGCTCATATTTATCTTATGCACCCTGAAGAACCCGGTTTGTGTTAGCAAAAATAATGTGGTGTTTAAACAAAGTGTATTTAATTATATTTATCGGTTTTGAATATAGAGTTTTTTTTATTATATATGGCATATTATATTATTTAAATAAAAGTATAAAACATTTTCTGTTGGTGGTGCTTAAACACCATCATTTCTGGGGTGTAGTCTTTCCATAAAATATGATAAATATCTTTGTACATCAAAGATGTAGATTTTTATGAATATGAATATATGTACAAGTATTACGTTTTTATCTGAATATATTCCCCTCAAAGCATTTTCCGAATTGCGTTTCACTACAGCCTAAATGGAGGGCTGTACGAATGTTAGTGAGTAAAATGTCATATATTTAACACATTTGCCGCGGTAGATCAAACCTTACGGCGCTATTCAGAAGTTACATTTTTGTAAACAGAGAACCTATTTTGTTTTTTCTTTTGAAGCGTTATTGTTATTGTGCGCAGTTATCTTTACATTAGGAGGGAAACGTTGTAATAAGCCGAGTTCTTTGCCAGTGTTTTTCGATAAAACTTTATGCTTTCTACCTGAATGGAAAAATATAAGATTGTTTTAAAAGAATCCCTCGAAAAAGTTTAAAATATTTTACTATATAAGGAAATAATGCAACTTGTTATATATCTAAAAGCGATCAAAATATTTGGTTACAAATATAAATAAAATATTTTAACTTTATAGTTCAGGTGTACTTTAAGCATTTTTTTTTCACTATTTTAAAAAATACGGTTACTTGGGTTACGGTAAAAAAACAATTCACAGTAGAATAACTCAAACTCAGTTTATCTAACTCTTATTATGTAATAAATTATTTTAATCGAAGGCACAATATTGACGTCTCAAGATATAATATAAAGGATATTTTATTATATATTTCATATACCTACACATTATAAAAAAAAAAATTAATTGATTATATTACAAATATGCTCAAAGGTGAGCACCCTTTTTAATTGATATATTAAGTGAGAGAACTGTCACTTTTATATGTGTGTGCATGTATGTATCAGAGAAGTGGTGGGGTCATGGGTTATAAGAGGCCGTCACTGGGGGAACGGCTCTCTCTCCCATCGTGCCTTCGCAATAGTATTAATAATTATCTGAGTTATATAATATAATTGTACATTCTGTAAATAAGTTGTTGTAATAAACTGTAATTGTTACCCGTATCTATTGAATTTCGCTTACAAGGACTCAATCCAGCAATTAGAGAGTACACATAGAGGAAATAACCCAAAGGGAATCTGTGATAGTATTTCCAAAGTCAACACACTGGTGCAGTCAAATTGGAAAATTTCCACATTAAGTCTAGAGTTTGAAAGGGCAGGCGTCGCCATTAACGTGTTAAAGTGGATCCAGAAGCGATGTATAAAGTAATCCTTTTGTGCCCTTCTTCAAATTTAAATATAAAAAAGCATGTACGAGTTGTTCAATCAATATTGGATGGGAAAAAACCTATTTACATAGTTTATACTTGAATAAATATTTTTTCAAACACTTCGTTAAGAACGGGAAATTTACATTTTTTTTTAAATTAAAACCTGAGTACGCTTTGTAGTGGATGAAAAGCTCTCCTCTCACAATTTTAATTCAGTGAATTGAAGAAAAGGAGATAAAATATCAGAATCAATAGAATAATTAAATAGATACATGAAGAATACAATGTAAAATATAAATATTATACATATATGAAACAGTCAATTTAAAACAATAAACTAGAGAATTAGGATTAAATAGTGAACTTGAGAAATAAAAAAAGCCTTTTGTGATGATATGATTTTTATTATCGCATTGATATAGTTTTTTTTTAATATAAAATACAAATGCTTTTACAAACTTCGCTCCTTATCAATATTTTTATAATTACATCATATGCACATTTATTTTGCAGTATTAATATGCAGTATTTTGCTCTAGTATAAATACCCTACACACAGATTAGTTAATAAATATACATGATATAGGATAGGGGTTTGGAACATTGTTTGTGGGGCGAGGGGCTTTCTACGCACATATACCCAACAAAACATAAATTCGATAGATTATGACAAATTTATGCAACAGTCAAAAGTATTTATTATACTAAAATTTAATTTTTGTGTAAACAAAACGTATTTTTTAAATTAATGCATATTATATTGTCAGCGTATAAATTTTCGTTCAAAATCGAGTCATATTTTTAAAAAAAAGTTGCGGTGCTCTTTAATTGCGTGTGGGGGGTGCCACCAAAATGAACATTTTGGGAATAGAAATTTGCATTAGTTCATGTCTATTTATTTGGTGGTTTGTGTCTACAACCGAATACTGGATTCCAAGTTTGGCATACAGCGCGCATACCTGGAATAATTCAGTGATATGGACTACGCCATTGACGTGACTTTCTGTACCAACCCACCCTGAACTGCCTCATATTATAGAAGCGACGACGATGTTCATAGGATAAGAAAAGGTCCTCCAAAACTGCTCAATAATTTCATAATGCTCCACCTCGGGCTTACATTCCATTAGCTTTTCTGTACACGAGAAGAACAAATTATGCATCGCTATGTGCAAACGTGAAAAATAAACAGGGCGACACAGCAGCCTGTTTAAGCAGGTTTACTTCCTGGAGTAGCTAAATTTGTTTACACAGGCATTATGAATCGCACCCTTAGCTGCTACATACAGAATGCATAAATTAAGATTAAAGGTGTCACTCCTACATCAATGCAAATTTCCTCAAACATTGGAAGATATTTCGTTAATGCATAAGATCGTAGCGTTTTTATTTTTCTTGCTTTGAATAGTTTTTAAAAACGTTTTGGTCATTTTAAGGCAATTTTTTTGTATTGAATTCATTATAACTTTTTCAATATGTAAAAATATTTATTATTAGCTAAAGAAATGGAATTCAAGTACAAAAAAACGAGCATTTCCATCATATTCATTTATGTTTGTTTAACTAAGGAGTTAAATCAGTACAAAAGCGGGTATTCATGATCTCTGTTGGGAAGTTATTTGACATCCGCCATATCCTCTTGATCTTATTTCATCAGATTTTTATATTTTCTAATCTCTCCAGCAATCTGACTGCTCTGCTTTTCAAAATTGACTTGACTTCTTCTTCACCTCCAAACCAAAGAAATTCTTAAGGCGTGGAATCAAAAAATTGCCAATCGTAAAGAAGGCAGGAATATATATTATTCATTAGTTTATGTATTCTATTTATTTAAAATAATTAAGTTTAGTATAAATATTACGAACTTGTACATCAACCCAATACAATGGATGTCTGATAAATCTGCGTTCTGTCGGAGTCGTTCCAGAGTTGCTAGACAAGATACAATATACCTGTGCTATTTTAATAATATTATCGCCTTACAAATATTAATAATAATAATAATAAAAGGCATAGAAATTTCCATATAAAAAGCTTAGTTGGCGTCTAAAATACCTAGATACGTCTTAAGAGTATATAATCGACAAAAATATAATATTACGTCATCAGCCTTCATTATTCCAGTGTTTGACATAAGTCTCTTTTATCTTGATTCATTCCTATCGTGTGCCAGCAATACTGAAAGCATTTAATGAAAATATTGTGCAAAAAGTTATTTAAAACAACGCTAATATGAAAAACTCGCCATATAAGTTAAAAATATAAACAAAGGGAATACACAAAGTCGGCAGTAAAATGTATAACCTTTGAAAGGACTAATAAATAAGAACTGACAAAAGTTGTCTGAGACCTTTTATGAAGAACTATACTTCTCAAAGATAATACTATCTACGAGTAAAAATATTAAAGATTAGAAGTATTCGATCAAAAGAAATTCGTGAAATCACCGAAGATGAGAAAAGACTAACATTAAAGAAAATGACGGACATTAAAGCCTCCGGCGTAGATATGTAACATCCTACTAAAGCCATCAAACTTGATACCTCATTTACGCTTTGACAATGCCATTCAATAAATATCTAAAATAAGTTAAATGACCGAGTTGAATATTACATGTTATTATTACAAATGTATAATGGTAGGTGCAAACTAACTAATAACCGTCATGTCTTTTCCCCACATAAAGACATAAAGGCTAAAACGTTACACTGTTCTGTCCTGACACACCATTCTTACTTCATCTAATTTCATACGTCTAGTTATGCATGTTATTCGCTTGAACACCCCTATTGAAGCTTTCAATAGGGCTTTTCTACAATATTCGATTCATCTGGGATGCCAGATCTTTTACGGATGCCCTCCTATTCCTCTTGTCTTCAACACTCATCTCATATATTTTCTATAACATGCTCTACTCACTCACATGTTCCTTATGACGAAAGTATATCAGCAACCTAGTCATAATTCTATTAACTATTATGGGAGTAAAGACCGGCGATCTATCTTATCACCGGCTAGTCAGTGGTGAACACAAAATTCGCGGGTTCTTCACCTCAGAAACACATACCCACCTTAGTTTGTCACATTCTGCCTTCATCCTAAACTGGGAAAAATGTAAAAGTAATACCTGGAGGTGATTAATAAAAAGGTGTTATACATTATAAAAATGGCATTTAATCATAAAAAAAACATGAACAAAGGAAATAAAATAAAGATACAATCCATACTAACAAATATTAATTTCGTCGGGTTGGGCGCGAGTTCGACGTTCTGCGATTCAGGCAGGTAACAACAAGATGTTCCACTAGATGGTATCACTCCGGTCCATGCCCGTTCGAGCAACCTATCATCGTAAATGATCCTCAGCATCCAGGCCGACGCAATTGGATTCGTATGCGGAATTGTAGAAAATCACATAGCCCGAGGTTGTAATGTGAATCAAAAGAGTAAAAAATTGAGCCTACGGTGAGATTAACCGAAGGCGAAGAAACCAAAGGGAAACATCTCGTTTCCTATAAAGATTATTTACTGTGCGATTGGATCAAAAAATTTATAGTAAATTATGCACTAGTGATTGAATTACATCAAAATATTTACCCTTTGGTTATGCTGGATCGCTCACAGTTACATGTTAGAAACGCTGGTCATGGCAATCAACCGCGCAAATCTGACAGCTCTGCTCGATGATTTGAAAAAGAACCATAGATGATGACCGTTTTTATAACTTTCAAAACAGATTGCGATACCAACGTAAGGGCAATTATTTGTGATTGCGAGGTTCTTGCCATTAAAACATGTGACGGGGTAATTTCGAACGTGACCCTAATTTGTAATGTCACGCTATACAACAAACAGCTTTCTATATTGGCTCCTATTTTGTTATTTCTTATCTCTATCAAACATATATATTTCAAATACTAATTTAATGTATTAATTATAAATATATACATATAAAATCAATTTTGTCGAAACATATTGTTTTTGCGCTACCTATGTTCTGAATAATTACAACTTCACAATAAGAATATGTTTTCCTTAATATAAGTTGTATAAATGTGTACAAAAATTAATAAAAAATGAATTGATAATTCTGGCGTCTGCAGTCGGTTTACTCAAAGGTATTTGAGATTCCGTAAAAATAATGTTGATGGCTTTCAAATAATGGAACGACAGATGTATTAATTTGAAAAAGTGTAATATATAGGTTCGAAAATTTGTCATGAAAAATACTGGCGCTATAACACAATTAAAAGTGTACTTCCCCGGATTGGAAATAGAGATCCAGGTTCAAATCCCGGTAGCGCAAAAACAATATTTTTCGACAAAATTGATTTTATATGTATATATTTATAATTAATACATTAAATTAGTATTTAAAATATCACAAACCTATGTTCTGAATAATTACATCTTCACAATAAGAATGTGTTATCCTTATTAATTTAGTATTTATTCCGATCACACTAATACAAATTACAAAATAGAACTATCTACGTTGGAAAACGTGGAGCGAAGAGCCCGTTCTCTCGCTGTCTGCCATACTTATGCATTCACGCCTGACGAACCTCTCCATACGCACACATAACTCAGATCTGTTTGTCATGAATGGGCGTGCGTCTGTTATTCCGACCTCATTCCATAGACATCACAATATATGTAACTGATTTAATCTCAAACTTTAAGTACACAAAAAAAAAATCTTTCAAAACTGGCTTTCAAGTCACATTTCCGTACATGGGTAATCAGACCTGGTGGTGGTACTAGGAATGACACCAATTTTGAAAATTCTAAAATGTGGTCAAGAGTCAATGTACCTCCGGCCAAAATCGATACAATACAGAATGTCCCAGATGATAGTGCCGTATTTGCAAATAGTCCTTAAAGCCTACGAACCTACAGGAAACGGAAACTTTTTGACATAAAAAATATTATTGTTCGTGTCCTTAGAAAATTTTATAAAAAGCTATTAAATTTGTATTTCACTGTAAAATTATTTCATTCCAATATATGAGATATTTATTCATGGCTTGACCGAGTTCACGTTATGAAGCACGTTTCTAAAGATTTCGATAAAATGATAAAGCTCTGTTGCCTCCGAATTGTAATATCTGTAAATTTTCTTATTCAAAACACTTATGTAGATAAATATAATTAAAACAATTCACTTTGTTTAAACACCATTTTATTTTTGCTAACACCAACCGGTTTCGGAACCACCGTTCCTCTTCGGGGTGTATATACAATACTTACTTAGAGTTACAGAATATTAGTGTCTGGTATTAAAGTGGTAGTGGGTGATTTGGGGGGGAAGGAAAAGGACTGTAGGTTAGATTTTTTTGGTTGTTAATTATGCATTCATTATTATTTATGGACTTCTTGATTTCTAGGCTCTCTAAGTTACCTAATCATTTACATTTATTATCAATGTGAAGAATATTGACTCCTGTATTTTTATCGAAGCTATGGTTATTTTCAATAATGTGATTGGAAAATTCGGAAAAACTATTATGATTTAAGCATCTCATATGTTCCTTCATCCTAGTATCAAAATTACTGAAGAAGAAACGGTGGTTCTGAAACCGGTCGGTATTAACAAAAATAAAATAGTGTTTAAACACAGTGAATTATTGGGAGAACATATTCTTATTGTGAAGTTGTAATTATTCAGAACATAGGTCAACAACAATATCATTCGACAAAATTGATTTTATATGTAGATCTTTCTAATTAATACATTTAATTAGTATTTAAAGTGAATTGTTTTAGTTTTTGTTTAGTTAAAGCGGAATATAACAATATAAAATTAATAATTACATAAAAATATATGACAGCTTTTTATATTTTTGTTGTTGAGCAGTTATGTTGTTGCCAGTTTTCGGCAGTTATTTCGGGGATTCGATTCATTTTCAAATCATTTATTTTATTTTACAATACGATGTAAGAAGAAAGAGGTATGATGAGCGAGTGTTTTGATGAATTGATAAATTTGTTGCTGTTTCACAGCAATATAAAAATGTATGTACCATAATTATTTTTGCGATATATTTTACTAAAAACTTATTAAAGATTATTTTGATATAATAACATCATTGGCAGCATTTTGTGACTGATCGTAAACCAAATTATAACGTAATCGTCACTTGCATCTTCCATCTGATGTTGAAATGGCTTGTATTCTCGACAGGTTTGCTTCGCTTCTTCTACCTTGGTACTTTGATAAGCTAGAGTAAGTAGCAGGTGTGAACATAAAACGTTCCTCACAACATTATACTTAACGACATTGTAGCTATATTTGAAGAAGTCAACATCCTCTTATTTTCTGATGACCTTTAGATATCCAGAACGATTGCATCAAAAAGTCTCTGTTTTATTCTTCAAATCTTAATAAATTACACGAATGGTGTACACACAACAAACGTTAGCAACCATAGCAACCAAAATATTTTTTAATAATAATTATATGTATTAATTATAAATTGATTGAATACAAAAGTACTGTCGCTGTAGCATAATTGGATAATGCACCTTCCCCAGTTTGAAAAGAGTGATCTAGGTTCGAATTCTGGTAGCGCAACAACAATATTTTATATGTATATCTTTCTAATCAATACATTTAATTTGTATTAAAAATATCACAGACCTATGTTCTGAAAAATTGCGACATCACAATAAGAATGTGTTCTTCTTGAAAATATTTTTTTGTAGAATGATTTTTTCTGTATATTTTTCCAATTGGTTAATTTAATTTGTTTTAAAAATACAACTTCACCACAAAATTGTGCTTTCATTAAAAATATATTTCGTTTATGTATGTATGTAGGTACGCTATGATTTCTTAAAACATTATTTTTAAAGGAGTGTATTATTTTGTGACAAAATAGTACATTTATTTAATTAATATATCGGAAATCAGTAAACCAGGTTCAATTGGCGTTAAAAAGCTGGATGAACTTTTCAGATTCTAGGTGCTTTAATGTTATACGACGCCAACTTTGCTATTCCGAGTGTGCTGTTAATTGAGTTAGATAGTTAATGTATAGTTAGAGTTCCAAGTTATCTTCTTCAAACACCTGCTTACCTCCCCGTAAAATTAAAAAAGTTCACTTCTTCAATATTTGCATAATTACTTTGTGGCCTCATTTTATATTAATAATTATACAAAATACTTTGTTTAAACCACTATTTATTATTTATCCCGCATGTTTCGATACCTGTGATATCTTCTTCAGGAAATAATGTATACTGAAATTAAAAAATACAAGCATAGATAAAAACAAAACATATAAAATAAAAATAAATAAATAAAAATAACAAAAAGTTATAATTATAAATGTCTAAATCCTCTTTGCAAATAGTCACCTTTTAAATTTGTTTTCATATTAGATCTTACTTATTCTCCATATTATATTTTTGTTTTTAACTATGCTTGTATGTTTTAATTTCAGTATACATTGTTCCCTAAAGAAGATACCATAGGTATCAAAACACGTAGAATAATTAATAAATAGTGGTTTAAACAAAGTATTTTGTTTAATTATTAAAAATATTATCAAAAATGTCTATAAAAATACCAGCAGCATTTAATCACATTACGTACTTCTACTTAACTTAAGTTTTTGGGATATAAATCGAAAATAAATATTTATCAAAGTCAATAGTACTATTTTGATTACGATATTTCAATTTCTTAATGACGATCGGTTTTACAGCCAGTACAATAGCCATCAAAAATAAAACCCGTGTTAAAAACAATTTATTTTTATTTTGATGTCAAGCGGTTTCGGAAATAAAAAGTCTTTTGAGTTATACCTAACTTAGATCCAACGAGAACATCACATATCAATATGAATATGTACGTATAATGCGATACAAGTGAAAGATTAGTTTCAAAGAGTACACTCTGATCTTTGACTTGGTATACATCAAACAAAATTTAATTGTTTGCGAAATATCATATAGTTTATGGGATTTTAGCTAAAAATATCTTAAATTTCGATATTTGCCTATATTCATTCAGATTGATTCTATTCATTACCTACCAACTTTGTAATGTCCATCATCTGTTTAAATTTTCTTGCAATATTTTTACATCTTACAGATTAAAATAATTTAAGACTGTCTGCAAATAATCAGTTAATATTTTAATTATCGTTATCAAATGCAATACACAGTCATGTAAATTATGCATACTTTATCACCGAGTAACGCCAGGCGTTGAATATTGACTAAATTCAATTTTTTTAAATTTCATATAATTAAAAATAATTTACAGTTAGAAAGTTTTCTGTATTTTATATTATTTTGTTAATTGTATTGTCTATCTCCTTAACTTATAATAAATTATATTTATTTGCTTATTTTTTCTTGCAATAGCCTAGCGACTTATAATATTTATGTTATGTACTTTCGTGATCAGTACTTTTCAAGTTGTATACCTCATCGAAGATTGTTGGCAGCACAATGAGAAACTCTTTATGTGCCAATTATTATCTTTATTACAGTAATAATACAATTGTGGTGCAAAGTATACAACTATCCACGGTGACAAACGATAGAGAAAAGAGGCCGTGCTCCGAGCGCGTCATTCTTTTAAGCCCGCCACACACACACCCACATACATCTGGCACCGGTGGTACTGGCGCACTGACACACACACATACACATAATCTCAAGAACATGACAATTTATATGAACGGTATTCGTCCGGTAGTCCAATATACAGAAACTATCAGAATAACTAGATCGGTTTCGCCGATTTAATAAAATAAATTTTGAAAATTATATAAAAATGTCACCGAATCAAGATTTCAATATATAAAATGGTGTACGCCTTGGCTAAAATATATTTTTTTAAACTGACCAACCAGCAATTTGAAACCGCTCTTCCAGAATTCTGATTTCACACTCGGCCACGACCAGTAATATGAAACGCACGGATATTACCAGATTTTCATTAAATACAACATCGTCCATTAGCACGTTACTTGTATTTGTAGCACGCTTATGCGTGCGTGAAAGTTATCCATAATTTTGCATTTAAAATTCAACGCACAATAATGAATAACTTTTTTCATTATTTTACGATTCCCGTGTTTCTCAAATTTTTAGTAATATAAATCTCTTTTCCACAATCCTTATGCACAATATCTTCTTGTAGAAGAGTTAGATCAAATTTTATTTATATATATATAAATATATATTTTATAACATTTCCAACCTTATCGAAATGTAGAAACAACATACATAAAATAAGAGATGGACATGTCAAAAGTAAGGATAAAAATGTACACATTCTTAAAAGTTGTATTAAGATGATTTAGTATATAATTTTAGCACTAGTTTTCTTTTTTTTAAATCTCACATAAACATACAAATGTTTATACATCCATACCACCCAACCTCCTACTCAACCAAGATTTTAATGAATAAAAATACGCTACGGTGAAAGTATTTTTAAATATGCACGCGACAGTTTAATCTAACATCTTTTGTTAGTTTTGGTTAAGGTTATCGTCTTTTTTTTTATTTTCTTGGATATTTCTCATTGTCGTTGAAAACTTAATACCGGCCTCACTACTGTAAAAGATTATCTTTAAGTTTCTTCTCTCAGAGTATTCAATGAGAAAGATAAAACGCTCCTCCGCGCAGCCAGCGTAATCTCTCCGCATTCAATGAAAGAAAAAAAAACTACCTAGAATACCATTCTCGTGTTTCTAATTAATGCTTTAGTTTATTTAATTAATCTTAAATTAAGAAAGTTTTTCAGTCAAAGTATTAAAACAAATTATATCAAAGATCATCCCTGAGCAACTTCCAATACTGAACAAGAAATCCAACATCGGTGTAGCGAATGTATCAAAAAACAGGGAAAGAAACTAATCGATATATTGCTGTTCTCCATATCCTTGTATAGTGCAGAGTCACGGACGATTAAGGCGAAATAGATAAAAAATATCGACGCCTTCGAAACGTGATATTGGAAACGAATGCTTCGTAATTGATAAATCTTCATTTTTTTTTTTTTAGGAGAACACATTCTTATTGTGAAGTTGTAATTATTCAGAACATAAGTCTGTGATATTTTAAATATGAATTAAATATATTAATTATAAAGATATACATATAAAATCAATTTTATCGAAAAATATTGTTGTTGCGCCACCGGGATTCGAATCTGGATCTCTTTCCTAACCGGGGAAGGTGCTTTATCCAACTAAGCTACAGCGACAATTTTCGACCCTATATGTTACCTTTTTGATATTAATACATTTAATCGTTCCATCATTTAACAGAGCCATCTACCTTATTTTTACAGAATCCGAAATACCTTTGACTAAACTGATAGCAGACGCCAGAAAGAGATCCAGGTTCGAACCCCGGTGGCGCAACAACAATATTTTTCAATAAAATTAATTTTATGTGTATATCTTTATAATTAATATATTTAATTCATATTTAAGATAAATCTTCAGACTAATAAATATTTCTCTGAAAGCTTTAAATTGAGGCACGACTCTTAAATGCGTACATACAAGTAATAATAATAAGTCAAGGCTTAATAATGATTTCAGCGCCATTTTAGTTAAAAAAAATTAACCTCAAGGGAGTGGAAGCAAGATTGATTTAGAAACCATGTGAAAGAGGATATTGATCTACCCGTAACGTCATTAAATTGAAATCGGATAGATCCTTAGGTAATACAACATATTTACTCGATTTCATTAAATATATTTAATAGTGATAAAATATATACCAACATATTATATGAAATGAAATTACGTAACATAATTAAAATATGTATTATCATAAAAAAAACATTAACACATTTTTAAGTCAATGTCATTTTTATGCCGTAGTGTTGTTTTATTGAAAACGTCTCGAATTTTTGTTTTTAGTTTGTATTAAAATTGTCAAGTGCAATAAAACACATATTTCCGAAATATAATTTTATTTGAGCTTACTCGAGTTTAGCCGTACAGTGTTTTGCTTCCGAGTAATGTAACCATCCCTTTTGAGGCCAGTCGTATTGAGGTCGCAATTCGAAGAAAACGGTGTTAACCGGGAAAACGGCATCAAGTGATTTTTCAGCATGATACGCTTATCCGTATACTGTTAACATTACAAGAGGGAATATTCAAGAGCATTATTGGAAGATTATTCCACATCTTCCCTATTCAAAAAAACTCCAAGGAATTTTCTTTAACCTTTCCCTTACAGTGTTAAAATAAAAAACGCTCGTTCCAGTACTGTAAACTCAGTATACACGTAGACTTTTGCAATTTTTACGTCGGATAAATATAAATATTATACATTTATTACTTTTATTAATCATAAAATAATATATATGTGAATATATATACATAAATTTTTGTGTAAAAGTGATAAAAATGAGAAAAAATATAGATCATCACGAACGACAGCATAAAGACGCACAAAACACGTCTAACTCGGTCAGGGCACGCTCTGCCACTAAAGTAATTATTAGCATCCGGCATCCCGCGCCCCGCGCATTATGTCTTCCACACCACTCCACACGTAAACAGACACATATTGACAGTTTTAATGTCAGGTTCTTAGAGAAAATATTTTTTATTGTTGCGTATAGTAAATAAATACTTATATATTGTAATTATTTTATACCATACATAAATATATTTTGGAGGAATACCTAAAATATGAACTCTGTATTTAGTATAGGTATTTACAGAGATATTCACACAATTAGAGGCAATGTGAACTCAGTTTTCATCATCGGAGAGGAAAGGTTAATAGCAATGCTGCTCTTCAAAGTTGACTTAACGACTTTTCACGTACAAACTACCGGATTTCTTTACTTAAAGACTTAATCGTAAAGAACGTTGGGGTTCAATTGTAGACTATGTTGGAGATGCTTGATTAGTGTATGTATGTGAAAAAAACACTACAAACGTAAGTATGCAAACTGAATAATTATATGGCAACAGTAGTACAATTTAATTACACAATTGAATATCTTAATTAATTACTTACTATCGAAAGTGCTGTGTGGAGTTTGAATGGCAGAATAATAAATATATCTAATATTAAGTAACTAACCAAGTATCTAACATACCATTACGTTTCTCCCCGAAGATCGGCAGAGAATGGAGTACCATTAACATTTGTCGAACTGTAACCGAATATAAGTTTATTTTAATTTTCATCATATTACACCACAAAGTGACCGCCCCGTAAATTAATGAATCATAATTTTATCAAATGCGGGCACTCATTGTTTTATACATCCGTAAAAAAACTAATTAAGAAAAATAAAAATAAAGTCGAACTCGGTTATATCGAGCACGGTTCTAATGAGATCACGGCTATAATGAGGAAATAATTACTATTACTACTTATTCAGGCCTGTTTTCATACAACTCTTCACTGATATAGTGAGCTCGCTTCGCTGATATAACGTACAAAAATATTATTAACAAGTGAATAAAATACACTACACGGTCTAAAAACCCTAATTCTTAAGAAGTTAGAAAATCTAAAGCAGCGCTTACGATTGTTTGCGATTCCTTTCAGGTTTGTGAATTCTTTGAAAAAAACAATGGGTGTTTATTTTATATATGTAGTATGTAGCAGTAAGTTTTAAACTTTAAAACCGTGCAGTATTTTGAATTTTGTTAAGAAATAATGTGATCGAATGTAGTAATTTATTTTAAAATGTTTTTATTCATACAATTATAGATTTTGGATTTACCAAATGTATTTCACTTGCTTTTAATTTTATTGGATATTAAATATTTTTTGTAATAACGAGTAACAGTTAAAATGGACAAATTTAGTTGGTCCCTTCGTACTCGTTATATCGACTGTATATTTAATATTTTTTCATTACATATAAAATTCCAAAAGATAAACTTTTCTTGTTATATTTATCTTTATAAATGTATTTTGTCAAGCCAGAAATACAATTTATAAATCTTTGTCAATTATCATTCAAGCTTACATGACAAATTAAAAAGATGTAAGAGTTGTTCACTGCTTCGCTGTCTTTGTTTTTTAAGTAATTTATTTTGGTACGAAAAAATTGTTTCAAGTAACTTCCGCTTCTTTTTTCATGAGCTCTTCTTACCGGGTAGATATTTTGTACTCCATTTTATTTTCTTTTTAATTTAGGAATGCCGATAGCCATAACAAAATAATATTTTTACTAAAATATATACTTACATGTAATTTATAATACTATTAAGTTTTTATGAGATAAAATCACCATATGTACCTTTTACGCACAAAATATATATTTTATTTTATGTAAAAATATCCTTGGGTCGAATGAGGTTAGAAATATTTAAGTAAATTGAAGATCAAAACACGTTTAATATTTTATTTAAAACTATTATTTATATTATAATATATAATATTACTTATTCTTTACTTTTTATTATTCAATATTAACATTAATATACTAGTAAGGCTAAAACTACTAGTCGTTTTTTTACGGTACATATGCATATATTCTTTAATCAATTAAAAAATAATTATATATTATTAATTGTTGTTTTATAAGCATTTAGTATATTATATATTTGAAATACACGATGAAAAGATTCTTCAAAAATATATATAATTTTAAAAAAAATCCAAAAATAATCATATGTATCTCTGTCATATATATATGAGGCAAAACTAGCGGTAAATTATGGAGTCCTGGTACCGACACTGGTGTAGCTAGCAGAAGAGAAACTAAATTAGACTGAATGCAGTGGAAATGAGAACGCTTAAGTGTATGTATGGAAGATCCATTTATGACTGAGTAAAGAACGAAGAAATAAGGAAAGAATGTAAAACTAATCTTAGTATAGTAAGTAAGATTAAGAAAGGATCACTAAGGTGGTTTTATTATATGGTACGGAAGATATATAACGCAAGTGTTGATGGCACCAGAAATAGAGGACGTCTAGAGGTTTTGACGCGCGTATTCGAGTATGCTTTATTTATGAATACGCGATTCACCAATGTCACATTAACATAACATTTTTATTGACGATTTCCGCTCTTACACGAAAATTTGAATAAAATATTAATTTTCAATGAAATCACAATTTATTTGCAAAGTGGCGATTTTACAGAGAAACAGTTCCTTGATAATAAAAACAAAATATATAAATAAGTCTTACTAAATGCTTTAACTACTAATAATAATTTAAATAGAAAATGAAAGAAAAATAATTTCCATCTTGTAAAACTAAAAAAACTAATGTTTACAGCGATAACTGTATTATAAGACATAATTTTGCATTAACTGCGTTGATTATTTTAGCGTCGACTGGTTTTGATAGCATTGTATATGTCAGTAAAATGTACACTAACAAATCTATATAATTATTTACGAAAATAAATTAACTATTGGAAAGGGGCGTGACGCAATTGTGTTGGGAAGTAATGCTAAAGCAAATATAATTAATAATCAGATAAACCTAACAAATTGTTCTGTATTACGTATACTCTCCATTTCAATGCTTTTACCCTCCCCCCCCCCTTAACTGCCACCATCCAATAGTTAATTTATTTTCGTATTTTATTTTATGGATTAGTTTACGTTTGTTCTGATGGAGATACAGTGGTGTCGAAACCGGTTCTAAATGTTTATATAATTAATACGACTAATACAAAGTAAATAATTATTTACTTTAATTAATTAAGATTAACAAAAATTTACTCATAACATAACGATATATTTGAACAAAAATGCATACGTACTTTATTTATCTGAAATATTTCTGAATGTATTGGCTTATAAAATAACATCTTAATTTAACGTACATTTAAAAAACATTGGTTAAAACTAAGTATTATGTAAGCTGCTTTTATTTATCATCATCATTTTCGCCTTCTTATCATCTTAGGATTTGGGGCTCAAAATCTCGACAGGGCGTTTCCATCTTCCCCTGCCTTTGGTCGCTTCGGTACAAGACTTAGGAAGGAACTTCAGTTCTGGTTGACCAATACATACTTTCGTATTCTTGTAAGCAGACTTTTGACGTGCGTTAATATTGGCTGCGAATAATGTTACTATCACAATATGTCCGCGTCCAAATTTCCGTCCCCCACCCATTTCCTAATGCTTCATTTGCGTTGTGGACCAGTCATCTCCAATGCGGTAGAGCACTGTTTTAAGTAACGATTTTTCGATTATTATTTTATTGTTTGTGTATGCCGTGGGTGAAATCACTGTCTTCATTTGAGAGCGGAGATCATTGGACATCCTCGGGAATTGCAAGGTGTGGGCTTAGCGGCGACCACAGAGAGTTCGGAGACGTTACTCAAGTACCATTACTTATTATAATATATGTACACCATACTGTTTACATAATAGTATCACCAGATATTAGCGGAATTTTGACGTTTCCGGATCGACCAAGTAAAAAACAAACGACATTAGGGAGCCGTGAGCTCCGTTCTTGGGTTAGAAATAAAAATCCCTGATAATCCGACCTTATAAAGGTGTAAATATTATTAAAATATAAATTCTCGTGCACCTGTGAGTAAAATATCTATTACAAATTTGCATTGTGTAATTTTTTCTTTTAGAAACGTGAGTTTCTTTCCCTTTTTTATGAAATACGTAATTTTTTTAACAATGTCTTTTTACTAATGATGGCTATCACCTCGGACTGCATCGATGGCTAGGAGATCGCTCTGAAGGCTTACCAATCTGGATGTCAATTACTCAGAATGTCACCATATTTTGGAAAGAATTATTCTACAAAATATCTCTGCATAAACTAAAATTTGAAGGACGGAGGATTATTCTACCTATCTCTAATAAATACTGAGGAATTCCTAACCAAATGTTGTGATGTAGTACGTTAATTTGAATTAATTGGAGCCGCCATTGGGTTTCTTTCTCTGTTATCATATTTTCCATAATAACACGAAGATAATTACGTTGTATTGTTATAGACTTGTTGCTTCTATAATCGGGACCTTGGCGTTTAGAAATTGATATTTTGTAAGCTTAAATATTTAAATATTGCCATGTATAATCCTGATTTGTAATCAGTACGCAAATTAGATTGATAAAATCCTGTAAAATTCTATTGAATTGTTAATTATTTCAATAATCTTCTTACTTTTGACAATTGTTTCATTAATTTGCTAATTATATCTAAATAAAGACTTGTTACTAAATGTTTTAACATTTATGTATTTATATATTTTTTCCATTATACAAATTTGGATATCTATTTCCTATCATCATTTTTCCAATATTTATTTATTCAATTATTTTATTTTTTCCGCAAGCGATGGAGGCAACTTGTTGGTGAAAGGTGAGTAAGTAATTCTAAAGTAGGTGAACCCACACATCTCATGCTCTCCGATGAATCTGTCGGCAGACGTGTGAGACACCTTCTTCTTACCCCTTACAATATATATATGAAATGTAATAAAAGATTCATGAATACGAGTTGATTTATTTAAATCTAATCAATAATATAACTGAAAACGTCAATGTTATTTCTTCAACTAAAATAATTTATTACTTAATAATATAACTTGTTTTCGATTACTCTACTGTGAGTTGGTTTTTGTACCCACGTGTAATTTTTAAAAATTGATAATTAAAAAGGAAAATCAAATTATAACACAATTTGAATTAAAAAATAAATAGTTTTTGACAGCAATTTACTACATGCAGAAAATTTTCGTTTATATATAAAGAATATAATTATGAAAACGATGCTTCGCTCAATGTTAACATGTTTGTATTAAAGGTCGTGAAAAGGTTCATAGGGACAGCCCCAAGCCTCAGTCAAGCGCATCCATTTCGTGAAGTAGGTAATTATAAGTAAGGGAGCCGGTCTTATTCGCCCTGCGGCCTTAACTCCGGATTAAATCCATTCGTTGAGGGAATAATCAGAAGGAAATTTTTAATACATCTAGGTCTGGCTCTAATCTCTCCGTATCACAGAGTCACTTCGTATTATCTGTGAGAATCAAGTTTCGGGAAAAGGGATAGAAAACTCTCAAGCGGGATTACAAACTGCCTTGAGTTTGAGTTGAGGATTCACAGCCAAGCTGCGGATCTCGTTAACAAAGCTAATGATTTGATTTATAATACGTTATTTATTCAAATAAGGAATAAAGTTTTAACCTTTTTCTTGGCCTATACAGATATAATGTAACTTAAATTTTATTACCACAAACACAATACATAAGCATTAGCCTTTTCAATAAATTACAAAATTTTAATGTAATAGTAGAAAAAACGTTAAGATTAAAAATCAAACGATCAATCAACATTTAGGAAAGTACATCTTATCCATAAAATTATACCATGTGTTTCTTAAACAACACCAATAAAAAATGTGAATTATAGATAATAATGTATGAACAAAAAACTCATTATAGATAATAATGTGTGAACAAATAACTCATTAATTAATCAAAATACAACATCTATTTTTAAATATATGTTTACTTATTATTTCAAAATGAATGAGGTAATAATTAAATTGGGAGAACACATTCTTATTGTGAAGTTGTAATTATTCAGAACAGACGGTCTGCGATATTTTAAATATTAATTAAATATATTAGTTAGAAAGATATACAAATAAAATCAATTTTATCGAAAAATATTGTTGTTGCGCCACCGGGATTCGAACCTGGATCATAACATATAGGTTTGAAAATTTGTCGCTAAAAATATCGTCGCTATAGCTTAGTTAGATAATTCACCTTCCCCGGTTTGGCAAGAAATCCAGGTTCGAATCTCGGTGGCGCAACAACAATATTTTTCGATAAAATTGATTTTATGTGTATATCTTTCTAATTAATATATTTAATTCATATGTAATAATTAAATATATATTTACTTATTATTTCAAAATTAATGAAGTAATAATTATATATATATTTACTTATTAATTCATTATGGTTTGTCTATCATATGTGATTGGTCTCGTAAAATAACCTTTTTAGGTCGCCCTATTGTAGCTCTTCAAAGTAACTCATCAGTTGTGCATACTGAGGAAACATATTGTTAAAATGCAAAATAACCCAAAACAATATTTTGTTCAAGGCTACAAAAGCACTTAGCCAAAGTAAGGGACAGACAGTCATAAAAACTCGGTATTGTTAGATGCAGGTGGACCACCGACACAGCTTGGGTGCAGCGGCGAATACAGCGGCGGTAATCCAGCAAACATGAGTAGAGTCACGTCCGCAAAATGCACCTTGAGGTATGCATCGCCATAGGCGAGCAGTCCCCTGATATTCTCCACCATGGGAAGTGGCTCCGCCTGAGTTCTCTGATATTCTCCGCCGAGAAGTGGCTCCGTCTAAGGCGAGATTTCATTTTCAATTCGAAAATGAAATCAACATAGTCTCTAAAAGTATCAAATAAGTGCTTGCTATAGCTATAGATTGTAATTCCGGGGAAAGTTTAAACTATGCACCTCGAGTTAAGCTTAGACTGTGATGTTCTCCGCGTTTAATCGTAAATGAGCAAGTATCAAAAAGTTGATGAAGACAATCGGTGTAGCGAGAACAGACTGTCGCTATAGCATCACAATATCATGTCCAGAGTCCCGGTTTGCCTGGATAGTTGGGCATCATCTCGTCATCGTCTCGTCGTCGCCGAACCCTATGCTGGCACCACAAGGAGCTGACCACACTTCACGTCCAGGATCCAGGACCATCCTACAAGGTAATCTCTTACGTGAGGGACCTGAATAATCAACATCAGAAAAGCGTCAATATAGACAATTTGGCAGAGAAATCAATGCTGGCATGATGAACACAAATATTTAATCTTCATTTAATTGTAATCATTTTTGAATAGCCTTATTTATAAGCTTTAAATAAAATTGCTCATTTTCTACTTTAAACACATGCAAGTAATTAAAATATAGATTATAAATTTTCTTACATAAAAATATTATTTTATTTCATAACCATTTGACTTGTTAATATTTGAAACGAACCAATTAGGCCATGAACATGAAGCCGAGGCAGAAAGTAGATGTTACCCAACAATATTATTGACAAAGCGATTGCAGCGTTAGATTTCCCTGCCGAAATGATGATTTATGACCAGAGTTATCCAATAGTTTGGGCCCATTAGATATATCATATCTAACAGTTTGTTGTATTATGTATAAAAATTAATGTTCTCAAAAGAACGGATGGAAGGAATTTGATACAAGGATAAGACAGGAGGGGCTTCAGAACTAGCCAGATACCTGGAAGAACATGACCTACCTTAAGGGGTGCTCTTTAAAAGGATTTCTCTTTCGCTGTAGCTACAGATCTTTTGAATTCAAGAATACGCACTTCATTGAAACGCAGGAATAACTACACGCTCCACACATAAATAGCAAGATTAACTTATTTATGTACGCACAAACGATCACACTACAATAGCGTCAATAGCGTAATGTACGTCATAAAGTTATAAAAAATACACAGAATTGGGGGGGCGGTGTGGGTACAGAAATCACGATGTCTACATAGTCCAGACACGTGCACGGCGACTGGCGATCCATGAATCTATCATAACGATTAAATGGAAATAATGAATAATACTTCAACATGTAAAATAAGGTTTATAACTGTGAAAGTTTAAAAAAATATTTAATTAATTATTAAAAATCCTAATGAACATAAACAAGTAACAAATTTAATTAGTATTATTACAGAAAGTATTACTCTGTATAACGTGGGTTGAAAAAAGTTTAATCTATTGTCATTACTTTTAGAAGTAGATACTTTTGCTTTCCGTTAAAAATCATGTTGCGATTCCGTATAAAAGGCAAAAAATATTCCCGAAGCTGTCGTCCATTTAAGTAAACAACATCCGATAAAGGTCTGACATTTTGACATTTTGTGGGTAAAATTGTAATTAATATATGATAGTATGAAAATATTTTTCAACAAAAAAATTATTTTATCCTTTCCCGGTCTAATTTAAGATGCGCGTTTCCACACAAGTATATTCCACACCCTCGATCTATTGTAATATAAAATTAAAATATTCTATATACAATACAAAAAATATAAAACTTCAATAGTATATGGTATGATTTCAGTGCATGCGTTCGGTAAAATTGGCAACTTTAAAAGCAAATCCAATATATTATCGTAGCTGGTAGAACCATTTGGAAACAACGGCTCGTGTTCTATCACAGTTGAATTCAATAATTTAAGTGTTAATTGTACGTATAAACAATTTGTTTTTTGATTTTTATTACGTTATGGTACGAGTCATTCGAATTTTCATGTTGTAAAGCAATAACATTCCATATTTATTTTTCCACGATTTTTAATCGCACTTTGGTGTATTTAATAGAATCGGTCAAAAATCTCCCACTACGGTTCAAATATTTTAATTAATTATTTACATTTATTACAAAACAATTCTATAAGAAAACAAAATGAATAGACAAAACATCAAAAGATTAAAGACGGAAAAAGATTCTGAAAAAATATGACCTTAAAAACCCCAAAAGAACTATTGAAACTCGAAAGAATTACGTCATCAGTTTAAAAACATACTTGCGTATTATACTTAAAAACTTATGGCGAAGTTGAGATCTAGTATGAAGATTGCATAAACTGGGGTCCACGAAGACCGTGCAGTGATATCAGAGAGCACAAATATCTACATTTAGGAACATTGTTGTACATACAAATTCGACATGTACTAGGGGACTCGTTATTAAATATTATAATTTATTTTTAAGGACAACACATTCTTATTGTTGTACATATGTTAATATGTGGAAACACTTCAAACACCACTACACTATCGCCATCTATAGACTAAATTAGATATCCATTTCCCTGAAACAGCATATGTCACAATGAGAATCTAATTTATTTTTTAAATTATTTAAAGTAATGTTCTTTATCTGTAAAATGTATTAAACACATAATAATAGAATAAGCCTGTCTACCGAAGACAGGACCGTAAGCCCTGTAATTACCCATACTTCCATATTTTTTTTATTAATAAAAAAATAGCTTCGTCTCTATGGGATATCTATTATTTGTTTAATACAAGTGATTTTTGTAAAATGGAATATTATAATTAATAATCTTTATATTATTTACATCGTATTTTTAATGCAATATCTAGTCCTTTATATAATTTTTTAAAGGTTTCAATTTATTCTTCTTTTTATATTTTTGTGTTGGAATGCGATACTTGGATTTCAATATAGAAATATCGTTAATCGGGCGAGTGTGACCAATTAGCAGAGATGAATGTAAACCGGAACGTTCTGATCATGCTAACGATACTTAATGCTCAAAAACATTCATCTAATGGATACCATTGTCAAATTTATTGATGGACATTTGCAAAAAAGGATTTGTTCCTGTCGTTTCATTGGTTTATGTGTACATATCAGTGTACAAACTTTATGTGATTTTGTTGGTTGGTAGATTAAGATTTGGATTATGTTAATCATATATCGCATACACCACACACGCTTGATTTATGGTTGGAAGAAAAATATGATTTCAGAGTCGGCTAATGTTGAGATATGGTTCTTTGAAAAAAATAAACAGACTATAAGTATTTTTCACATAAAATTTATATTCCGAATCACCGCTTTTCCATGGGCAAGAGTTCACAGCTTAATAATATTGTTTATTTATCCAAATAATAATCATATATTATATATGTGAAAATAAAACACTTGTTTTTTATTCTACTCGTTTAATTTACTTGAGACGCGATTGGCCTTGTAAGGACATTATCTAACTAACTAACGTACCATCATGTCGTGACACACAGTTCTCGCCTCACCCACATTCATACATCTTCTCGTACAAGCTAGCCGATTATTGAGACTCCTAACAAGACCATCATCCAGTATCTGGTTTACCTGGTCGTGTCAAATCTTCCGCGAATGTTCTCTATTTCTGGTGCCATCGATACTTGCGTCATATATCTTCCTTGTAATTTTCTCCTCATTCATCCGTTCCATATGACTAAACCTCCTAAGTGATTCTTTCTTAATCTTACTCATTATACTAAGATCAGCTTTACATTATTTCCTTATTTATTCATTCTTTACTCTGTTATAAATGGATCTGTCACACATACGCCCCAGCCATCTCATTTCCACTGCATTCAGTCTACTTTCGTTCCTCTTCTACCTCTAGGCCTCACTTCTATATATCAGTTACGGTATCAGAACTTTATTATGTACCACTAGTTCTGCCCCGGTTGACAAGTTCCTATTAGCTATAATTACATTCAAAGGGCCGTTCACTTTGTTTCCTGCAGTCACCCTCCATTCGATATCTTTCTCAGTCTTTCAGTTTCTATCAAATATACTTCCCAAATACACAAACTCATCTACCTATTCCAAACATTCATTACCTTCAATTATTTTGCAAGTTGTCTTGCTTTCTTCCTTCTCGAATAACATCACTTTCGACTTGTTGACATTCACTTGAAGGTCACCTTCCTTGCATTCATCGTACATTCTACTCACTCTATCTATTCAATCTAATCATTTAACTCGGCTGTATTTATAACTACAATGGGGACAGCTATAAAATTATATTTACAAGGAAAAAGGAGTTTAATAAAAATAAAAATGAATTAATACTCCTTGATAGGATTGATAATGCTCGGTTATAGGTATTCAGTTTGCGTATCGTAATATTTCTGACCGATCTTTGATTTATTACTAAAACATATTATTGTTAAAGATTCTTTGTATATCTGTATTTTAGTAAGGCATATTTTTAGTAATTTTTAATTGTAATTTAACTTCGAATTTTATAAATGTTTAAATTATTGGGAATTTTGAAGGTTTTTTTATAAATTACATTATTTTCATAACTTAACATTACTTATTATTATTTCTAAAGATAATCGATGGTTTTTAATGATCCCACATATCATTTTCTTTATGAACCTGTTTGGAAAGTAGTTGGAAGGAAATATCTACTGATCATTTTTGTACATATTTATTATTTTCCATTGAGCGTTCTCAAATTATTATAAAAAAGCTTACTAATTAAATAAAGAGTTATAGCTACATAGTAAAAATTGTTGTATTTTAAAATATTTAATTTACTAATATTAAATCTTTATTTAACTTTTTTTGTTTGAAATAAATTGTTTTAAATTAATTAATTAATTTAAAAAAATATTAATTATCGTAAATCTTTTCGTAAGATCTATTTTTTTGTTCAAAGAAGACCAACACTATTTTATTTTGGGACGATAAAAAATATTCCCAACATTTTAATATCAGATAACACGAATTCGACGATAACAATAATACGATCTTTTTTATATAATATTATTTAAGATAGTTTTATTTAGTTCTTAGATTTGAAGGAAAAGGGTTAGGGGTATGAAATTTAATAGTAAAAATAATAAATCTTTGAAACGAATTCATAACAAGTGCTTGTAACAAAAGAACAAAGCATCACAGCGTTTTATTGTATTAGCATTATAATAACGTATTGTGAAGATGATTTGGAAATATTCCGCGTCAAAGCCTAGAACAAAAGGATTAAGGGTTTTAATACCGCATTTTGATTATTTTATGTGAACAAAGACATCTTCATCTCAGTGCTATGGTTAAAATCCATCTAAAATTTGAGATTCTTCTTCACATAGTTAAATGTAATTTCCTTAATTATTTTTAAAAAACCATTTCAAAGACTTTTTTTGTTATTTGAGCGAGCGGGAGCATTTTTAATAATTGCTTATTATTTTGTTACATTCGCTCGTAGATATAAATGTTTTCTGGGTATCAAAGATCGCGATGTACGCAATAAACATTGAAAGAAAATACTCAGAACAATTTGAGTACTGAAAATTATCTCGGTCCAAATGAAAAGTGTGTCGATGCTAAAATATCATAAAGGAATTGTTTAATAAAGGTCACAGAAGACCTAGGATGGAATTATTTTATTTCTTGGAAACTTTCATAATAAATAACAAAATAAATAATACTCTTCTTAATTCTCGTGCTCGTGTAGTTTAATTTAGTAGGTTGGTGTAGGTAGGTGGTGTTGGTATTACAGAATCGCTAATTACACTGTGTTTCATATATACAAAAAAATATTTTTATATAAAAATAATAAATAATAAATGATAAATTGATGTATTTATTTATTCAATTAATTATAATTTGGTGATGGACCTTGCAATGGGTCAAAAACATGGGCCAGAGAAATCAGATCACATGGCAGAATTACCCAGAAAACTGTACATAAAAAAATCTTGTTGGTGTATGAATTAAAAATATATTTAAGTTCACAACTATTTTTAGACTTTAATACCATTATTTTAAACATGAGTTGATGTTTATGTGTATTCAGTGTAATACTTCACCTGTAGATGAGAGTTACTATTTTTCTCAAAACTCGAGTAGTGCAAATAAACTTAAGTAGAGTTATAACATTGTTTTATTTATATCCATCCATTTTGATGAGTTGAGAGTTTTAAAATAGTTTCATCTACCGAAAATGTTATTACGTAGTTACTTAGCGACGAAAATGATGTACGAGTATTTGTTATTGTGAAATCTGTTATTAATTAATTTACCACAATTTTACTGAAACTCTATTAAATAAGTACCATTCCAATCCGTAAAGCTTTTATTTCCACCCAAAAATAAATAAAAAATAAATTTCTTCTCATTATTTAAAATAAAAGGTTTTAGCGAATTACGAAAATATATTTTCTTCAGATTGCTTCGACATGTTGGATAAACCAAGGTTTTGTTTAAGGCAACGAAAATAAAACTGATAATCTTTTTATTTGCGAAATGAGAAATGCTTTGCCTCTATCTTAACTTGATATTACAACACGTGACGCCAACTCGCTAAATTACTAGTTGCTGGGTTGGTAAGGTTAACTTAGCAGCAATAATAATAAAAGAAGACGCAAAAATAATAATTATCATAACAGTCATGAAAGCCAGACAATTATATAATATGATATGTAAAAAATCTAAAATTGCTGTATATTTATATGTTTATTTATATCAAATATTTTCCTATTATTAATTAATTAATTAATTAATTTACTTAATGCCGGCGTCACCTAACATTGAATTACTCAAAGGTTTTTGGGATTCATTGGAATATTTAATTGATTTTTTTAAAGAATGGATTAATAATAGACGTATCATTTTAAAAGATTGCATAATATGTGTCCAAAATTTATCGTAAAATAATGATAAAAATGGTTAACATGGCAAAACTAACGCGTTTTCTCGGATAGAATAAGTTTTAGGTTTGTATCCTGGTGGTAACCAAAGATATTTTAAGTAAAAAGATTTTTTCAGTATATATTTTTTATTTATTTATTAAATATGTTTTAAAATTGCATTGATTTATCACAATAAAAGTGTTTTCGTTAAAATATTTTAATTTATGTATGTCATAAATTATTCAGAGAATGCGTAACTTGAATATTTATATAAAACTATTATGGTCTAGTGGTTAAGACATTTACCTAGTTACCTGAGGTCGTGGGTTCGAGCATTGTTCTAGAAGACTATCGAGTTTTAGTCCCATATGCATAGCACAAGCGTTTCGTTTAGTTTAAATATTGATGTGATACGTTTTCCGTGGACTCGTCTTTATATTTTTTACAAAATAAAATTGTAAATTATCAAGTATATATAGACCAATCATATTGAATACTTCTATTGTTTTTTATTTATAAGATGAGATAAGTTCTTCTTATTGTCAAAACGGAAAAAATATTAAATAATTGTATACTTTCGCTGAAAATGAAAACATTTATTATTAGGAGAACATATTCTTATTGTGAAGTTGTAATTATTCAGAACATAGGTCTGTGATTTTTTAAATATGAATTAAATATATTAATTATAAAGATATACATATAAAATCAATTTTATCGAAAAATATTGTAAAATATTGTACAACTTCACAATAAGAATGTGTGCTCCTAATAATAAAGTTGTATCAATGTGTCCAAAATTTAATAAAAATGAATTGATAATTCTGGCTTCTGCTATCAGTTTACTCAAAGGTATTTGAGATTCTGTAAAAATAAGGTAGATGGCTCTGTCAAATGATGGAACGATTAAATGTATTAATATCAAGAAGGTAACATATAGGGTCGAAAATTGTCGCTAAAAATAATGTCGCTGTAGCTTAGTTGGATAAAGCACCTTCCCCGGTTAGGAAAGAGATCCAGGTTCGAATCCCGGTGGCGCAACAACAATATTTTTCGATAAAATTGATATTATATGTATATCTTTATAATTAACATATTTAATTAATATTTTAAAACATTTATTCATGAATAAACTTATTTCAGAATGTTAAGAAAATCCTCATATTTGATGTAATTAATCTTAACATTAATCAATCGGCAGCGCCCGATTGGTTTCTGCTAGTTTTAAAAGTATGTTTGATAGAATAATCGTTAACGTTAATTGGTTAAGTTAGGTTGTACTGCGGTAGACCATTTCCCTTTTATTGATAATAAATTGAGTTTTCAACATTGAAAAATTGGTTATAAGAAAACACAGGATTGCGAGGCGGCCGACCTATCAATAGTTATTTCATTAGTTAGTATATATTTTCTTTTAATTAAAATTGTATAAGCAGAGTTATAACTTAATAAAATGTCAAAAATGAAAATACAGATAATATGGGGGAGTAATCATTTAACATAAATTTTTACATCAAATATAGCTATGAAAATATAATAATTGTGTTACATAATTGGGCAGTACTTATGTTACATACATATTTACTTTAAATATACCTAGCGACGAAAATATTATAATCATGTTTTAAAATTAGGGAGAAATCATTTTACTTAAATTTTTGCATTAAATATTGATATGAAAATATTATAATTATGTTACATAATTTGATATTTATCATGTTACATAAATTCTTACATAGCTTTGAAAATCATAATCATTTTACATAATTGAAGAGTATGTTACACAAATTTTTACATCAAATATGGCTATGAAAATATCATAATTGTGTTACATTATTGGGCAGTACTCATGTTAGATAAATTTTTACATTAAATATACCTAGCTACTAAAATATCATAATCGTGTTACAAAATTAGGGAGAAATCATTTTACTTAAATTTTTGCATTAAATATTGCTATGAAAATATTATAATCATGTTAAATAATTGGGTATTTATCATTTTACACAAATTTTTATATAGCTATAAAAATCATTTTGCATAATTGAAGAGTATGTTACACAAATACTTACATCAAATATAACAATGAAAATATCACAATCATGTTATATACTAAAGAAGTAATCATGTTACATAAATTATTACTATCAAATATAGCTAAATATTTGGTAGTGATATTCGAATCCCAAAAATTGTTGTCAAAGGCTTGAGTTGGCTTGATCGTACAACCAAGGCGAATGTGGTTTGAAAAATAATTTTCTTTCGTAATAATTTTACGATTGATGTGCCTAATTAATTAGTCCCCTATTCACCCGAGGGATCACGTGACAAATTGTTCACATCCATAATCGCCGGTCAATCATACAACAAAGGGACGCGTGGGTTACCCGGGGAGGGATAACGATCAGCCATTTATACCGAGTGAACACAAAAGACTGGCGCCTGCGTTTGACAAGTGATGCCGAGCGATCGGCGAAGCTTCAGTCTTCTTCTTTTCTAGGAAATCAATGAAAGAAAGAAATCCACCCCAATAATCAGGCATTGTGATATTTTTATTTTTGCGAAGGTCTCTCCTCGGACGTGCCCTGAATCGCAATAGCATTTTAAAGATGTCCCTTAAGTGGGTCAAATCCTATGAATACTCTTTTATTTTTTTATGATCTTCGTTTTATTTTATTTTTTATTTTTTTAATAAAACACGTTTGTAGCGTACGCCCAAAGATTCTCTCAACAGATTTCACTGGAAATGAAAAAATTTAAATACTACCACATTTATTTTGTCTTGAATGGTGGTTTTTCATTATTTGATATAATATTTTTTTACATACGTTAGCGAACCAAGCCAGACTAAAGAAACATTTCACATTAGTATAGGATTCATGTTACAGAGACATGGGA
The DNA here is from genome assembly GCA_031772225.1 of Eubasilissa splendida. NCBI lineage: Eukaryota > Metazoa > Arthropoda > Insecta > Trichoptera > Phryganeidae > Eubasilissa > Eubasilissa splendida. The sequence goes on along the minus strand of CM062855.1, from coordinate 22,297,056 downwards.
TGTGGTAGAATAGAAGAAATGGAATAGAAGTTTAAGGAACTAAAGAAGAATTAAAATATTACTAAATTTTTTTTTATAATCTGCAAGTGATGCATTATTATGGCAGCTTCACAAATTATTTGCAATTTTCCATGCGACCGGTGTCAATTTTATATGGATGCTGGGAACGTGTTTGTGGTGTTCACTGCTCTTAACTGGAGCAAAAAGTACTATTACTGTAAACTAGGTGGCTATCCTCTGAAATACTGGTAGACAAGAGAAACTTTCTTATCACTATTTCATGTTTTCTAATCAGGCGATCACTGAAAATCAGCTTAGCATTTTTATACATAAATTATAACTCCTTGAGTTTAAAAATCAATTGAAGTTTTCACAATATAGGTATATATTTATCTCAGTAAAAATATATATTTTTAAATCAATTCCTCAATCAATTTTCTTACAACAGTTATGATATAAACTTTTATTTTTTCCAAACTCTACTTTTCAGTAAATAATTATTATACTATAGATTTTATTATAATTCTTTCTATACACATAAATAAAATCGGGAAAGGGGCGGAGCTTTGGTATAGAATTTTCATCAACATCCCATTAAGCTCTCAATGTTGGTTGGTTCAGCACAGTAATTCGATTATTTTTCTGGATTTTCACTGTCACCTGCAAGGAAGCTTGACTTGAATTAAGTTAATTTTTTAACCTCTCAGCCAATTTAGTCTTGGATTAAGTTACTTAATCATTTTTCTTTCGAACAACGTAATCGAAATGAAGTAAAACTTGGGAAGCAAAAGTAACGAACAATATGATTCGTTTACGATTTATGTACTTGGAAGAAGGGAGATCATTATTATCATATTATATTAATAAGCACAGACCACCAATTATATAGACATGAACTAACGAAAATTTCTTATTTAAATATTTTAAATTTGGTTTCACTTACGCAATCAAATAGCTCCGCGACTTTTTTTAAATCTATGATTCGATTAAACGCTGGCAACTTTTACTATGACAACTATGCGTTAATGTAAAAAAATACATTTTATTTACACAAAAATTCAATATTTGACGATCAAATAATTTTACTATTGCATAAATGTGTCATAAACTATCGGATTTATGTTTCCACGAAGAATGTGTGTAGAAAGCCCTTCGTCCCGCAACTAATGTTCCAAACCATTCTCCTAGATTTGCACATTATTTCATGTCTATTCATTTACTGGTCTGTTATTAATAAGTAAATATAGCAAATAAGGTTTCACTAGCATTCATAAAATAACAAACATGTACGTATTTTTAAGTTTATTAATTTATCTATGGAGTAAGTAAGTATATGTAAAAAAATATATACAAATCAGTTTAGAGATACTAATTATTTTGTGAATTTCATCTGATAATGGTTTTATTTTCAAAATATTGTATTATGTTTCAAATAAAAAATATTTATTATTTGTTTTTATTGTTTATTCATATTTTTGCACTCTTTTCTTATTTTTTTTAATATTTGAACTTGTTTACACTTGTATGTAAAGCTGGCTTTTCTCTTCTTCGGGCACATTTGTCAAGAGATTATTTATTTTCTTTCGTCAACATTTTTATCAGAAATTTCTTGGTAGTCTGTTCCAAAATGTAGAAATAAAGTTCGATAAATAGAAGATGCTGAAGTATTTGTACAAGAATTTAAAAACACAGAACGTAAGAAGTTTCATTTCCATATTTAACACATCTATAATCAACAGTCCAAGACGGTGAAAAAATTCAATCACCCTACAGCTTTTTTGCCGGAAACATTTCAAAGAGACAGAAAATACGAAATTTAGCAAACTTACAGATATAAAAAAAATCTAGACAATACGGTGTGACGTTATAAAATACGTTCCCAGAATTTTAAATTATTAGTAATAATTAATATTATTTTAATGAAGGCCGTTAGAAAAAATATGATAATGGGATCACGGTTCAGCCGTCGCAAAATATATATATATAGAGTGATATAAATTTGTAAATCTATAATGTAATATTATTTTCTAATAATTTTGTGATAAATCCTAATTTGCATTGTATTCATCTTTTCTGCAAAAATATTTTATTAACTCTTGGACCCGGGATGGAAGGACTCTGTAACTAATGTTGGATGATGTCGCAAGCGGGATGTTTAAAGGACGTCCGATCGTTGGCGTTAGTAGCGGATGAATCCAGGCCAGAAAGCCGATTCCTTATAAACCATTACGCTTCAACCAGGAAACTGGAGGAAGTGGGTCTCGAGTTCAGGTCATGTTTTATTGTTCTATTTTTCTATCTGTGTCAGATTACTGATATATCATGATGGCGGTATCTTTTATTTTCAACTGGGGATACTCGCACGCATGGTCACAGGGGATATCGTGCCAAGCATCCGAATTATATAATTGTTGTTGTCGTTGGGAGAGTGTAATTCTGCACAAATTTATTTTTGTAATATTAGACCATACTTCATGATTATTTTCTTCTTTCTTTTGTGTAGTTAAATGTTACATTTTTTAATCAAGAAGATTAGATTCCTGTCCATCCAAATTACACGGGAGAAAAGTCGTCAGCAAGGTGAGTTCCGAGTTCCGCACTCACATTTCATGTTTCTTCCCTGATCTAGCCGGTGAGTGTGAACGAGACTCAGTTCACGTACGTTCACAGCGGATAATGCAAATAAACAAATTCTATCTATACCATTTCTCTAGATATACACCATGTATTATATTGTCTTAACATAGAGAAGGTATAATTGTTATTTTTTTCAAATTGTATGCCATCTTTGGCGCCCAGGCCATCTAATTGTCCATCTTGTATAGTGCAATTATGCTTAAATATACCTTTTTTTTAAAAATAGATATGCGTACACAAACTATGTGTCACATCCATATTCTTACTATTTTAAAACTAATCTTGTACGTGTGCTATCAAAATAGGACTAACTTGATAGCCTCCTGGAACGGGGCTTGAACCCCGGCCACTAGATTACTAGGAGAGTATCGAGTATAACTACTAGACCACAAGCACGCCAATTAAAATTAATACTTAATATTCTTTGTGAATAATTATTTTCTTATTTATACACTTTTATTAAAAATGAATATTGAAATTCTAAACTTTCCAGGTATGTTGTGAATATTTCATTATGATTTTTCAGTCAAAAATTAATGCGAAAACTTTTTTAAATTTATTAAACAGCTTTAACTTTTTCCACTATTTTAATGTAACAAATCATATCGTCAGCGAAACCCGAAAATTGTATAACTCTAGATTTGTAAAATTTAGAGGAGAGACAAAAATGTGTTTTAATACCAAAGTTAACAACAGATAACAGCAGAACACCAATTTCATAAAAAAATGTCGTTAATCAATTTTCGGGTTTCTATATTTTTGTTTTTGCGCTATCGAATTAGTAAAATGTCTGACCAATATTTTGATTCAGTAATCTGCATATTTTATTTTACTCATGTTATATTTTACTACTATGAATCAAAAAATATGGCAGGGGTTTCATTTTAACTAGGTTATTAGGTGAACACCTGTGACGTATTCAGGTCTCTGACACCAGTGTAAAGGATCCTGAAATCTCTACTTCGTCTTCTAAGATCGAGGTTTAACGTAGACGTAGACGGCTTCTATGTAACCTTAATTTTAATTTGGCCAAATGATCATCTAATGGTTGCGATACCCCATGTCATGTCCGTAATAATCCTAATTCTTTTAACCCGCGTTTTCAATTATCAAATATCCAAAGTTTACAAACATCCAAATATTATAGCCGTTCAAATACCTATAGAGTAATTGTTAAAATAACTATACCGATTATCTTATAGTACGCGATTAAATAACGGAAAGCTCTGATTATGCGGTATGATACCCGAACGCACTCGTTATAACATTAATTCTACTAGTCTTCAATTTATTACGTCTAATTCTGAAATATGAGAGTGTGGATGAAATCAAACATAGAACACCAACCTTGACAACAATCCTCGTGACGGTGGCCGCCTCGTGGCGTCGCCTAGCTGTTCATAAATTATATGGATGTGTGAAACAACATGCGACATGCTAAATGCCTGGATTGGCAAATATGTTCCGTGATTATGATAAGTTCTCTAGACACCGGTCTGTTGCGCTCGCTCGGCTCCCCTATCCCCAGATTAAGATACCCGTACGCCTGGTGCCTATTCGCGGTAGACGACGGGTGCTTAACCCCGAGCCCTCTCACCCAACACGTTCAAAAGGTAATGATGATGATGATGATCCAAAATTTAGATTCGGCCGGTGTCTCAGTGAACAATATCATTTGTTATGACTCATTCAAGATGCATGGCCGAGGTCCTTATATCTCCAATATGCTGCTGTTCAGTATCGGTAGGAAAATGGCCAATCCGTGGCCGCGTCCACCACTGAAGGTAATTAATTGTGATGATTGAGACATGACAGTACGATTCTCAGGAAATTCCCTTGGTTCCTTTGGGTGCGTCTGAAAACATACGTCATGTGACAACGGTGTGCGATAGATAGTTTAGTTAATCTGCAGGATGATCCTCGGTGTCTCGAACAATGCATCTCGAATAGAGCCAGGAACAAATAGTTAGAGTTGTTATCACTGCATACTGGTGCGGGTGTGTGTGTGTTTGTGTGATTGTAGATCGTTTTAGGAACACTGTCTCTGGGTATTAACCTTTAGAGATCCTACTATCATCCTCCTCATACAACTGAAGTACGAGTACCACGGCGACCACACAGGAACCACCTCGACGCAACTCAGTGCGGACTAAACTGTTTATGCCAGGTTATATATCGGAAACAGATCATGAACGGTAAACATACGTAAGGTTAGCCTGTAGCCTTGTGCACCCTACGCAGACCGATGATGTTCAATAACTCTTTCATTTTGGCTATTCCTACCAAACCAATATAACCATAGCTAGCCCGTCCACACTTCATGCCCCCGAATGACTCTGTTCAGCCTCCAAAAGCACCTTTCCTTCCAATCAAATCATCTTAGGAAAATTACAAATCACATAGGCGTTGAAAGGAGGTAAAGTGAAACATCTGGTTTCAGCTTGATATCCGAAAATATAATTATATACATAATGTATGGATAAATATAGAGTCTTACTTGTGAGATGTGTAGTAAAGTAAAACGTTCAGTAAATTGTTAGTACAATATCAATAATAAAAGTCAGTATGATTTCCATACGCATGCAATAGTGCGTTTTCAAAGTAAAATAAACACACGACCATTCTCGGATATCATTCTCATTTCGACCGGCAAGCCATTACTTCGGATCGAAAATGTAATTTATAAAATGCGCCCTGTCTCGCACCGTGGTGCCAGCGGCGTGAGCCATGACGGGATTTGTGAGATCTTACTAGGTTTCCGCGAATAAGTAAATACACAAATAATTACGTACACAGTTACATAATTATTTACACGGCCCATAGTAGTATATAATTAGTCCTAAACAATGAGATAAATATAACTAAAACTTATAGATTGGTGTTCCAAATAAATAAATAGGACAGTAATTAAATGAAGTGAAATATCAAATAGTCTAGCGATTACGCCAGCTCCCTTTTTATGAATGGGTAATTACATGATGATCCGAATCACACTACAGTACTTGTTAGCGGTTTTAATTATGTATACGAGCATGCAAAAAGATAAACTTAGTATTTTGGCGGATCTGGTCCTCAGCGTCTGCGCCGATCCTGGTCAGCCCTCCGGAACCTGGAGTCACTACACTCGCGATTTGAATTCGAACACGACCCCGCGAACCCGGAAACCCACGCGATCACCCCTAAAACACTCGCGACGTAAATCTCGAAAAGGAAAATCCGATTTCGTACCCCTAACAACGTTTATGTATACGTCTCTTTTCCCGGTTCAAAAGCGACTCTCACACGTACAACCCCCTAACCCTCCCGAAACCGACTGTCTGGAGACGCGTTCGCCACCCCCGCTCATACTGTTTTCCTCCCTCGCCCCGCTACTCTCGCCCCTAACCGACCCGCTCTAGAAATTTCGTAGAATTCGTATTTTTTTATCATTTTGTTATATGTGGATCATCACACACCTGACTCAAGACAGACTCTGTGAACGTTCTTTTGTAATAATAATATGCCGGACCGTTAGACATATTATCTTTTAGCATTTCATTGTTAAAGGTAGAAATAAAGTTACAATTTATCAGAATATACTAAGTTCTATTAAAATTAAAACAATGTTAGTTAAATTATTTAAAAATATGTATAAACATAAAACATCTATTTAACAAAAAAAAAAAATATTCCTTAGTGATTTATCTAATTTTGTTTTAGTACAAATTGCATTTATTTTTAATATATATACATATTCATGTTAAAAAATATCGTTCGCTAGACTGCTCGAAAGATTGTTTAGATAATAATGTTATATTTGAAAACAGTATTGTCCTTTTAGAATATGATTTTGTCACTTGATTCATCTAACCCCTGTGCCATAGGGTCCCTGACAAAAAATGTTTGATATTTTTTGTAATACAACACTGAAAAATGGTGGCATCAATCCGAACAGTAAATTTGTATTCTTTTAAATTGCGACTCGCGGGAAACGAATTCGATTTTCTTTGACGGCATGAAGTTCGTAAATCGGAAAAAATTCGTAAGAATTTTTTTTTACCTACGTGTTATTTTTTTATCGTACATATTTATTTTATTTTTAAAATATTTATCACTATATGTTGCGCCTAATTTAAAAAACCCCTAAAACGGATATCGGATAATTAGAGTTAAATATGTAGTTTTGTAGATTTTTTTGTCAGCTATCAGCTACATGCAGAACACATTGTTTCTCGCAAAAGCCACATCCAATTGACATAGCATGTTCACAATCAGGATTACTTCCAAAATACCTCAAAATAGATAGAAGATAAGTTGCTATTCTCCCTAAAAAAATACTACGCTTGTTGATGATCACGTGATCCAGTATGGCTGCCAGAACGATATATACAGAAAAAAAAATTATCTTTAAAAAATACTAATGTAAAAACAAACATTATATACATTTGCTTTTAAAATATACGCTAACATCCATAACTCAAAATTCGTTGTTTTATGGGGTTTTAGAATTAGACGCTACATATGTTATTTTATTTATTTATATGTTTCCTGCCCACCTAACTAGTTCAGATTCTATATTGAAGTGAGCAGTGTTCTTCTCTTGTGTCATTAGTAATAATTTGATACAATAACATGGATACATAGAAGCAGACATGATATATAAAAAAATTAAAAACTACAGTAAATACATAGATCAACACACTCCCTTTATTTAAATTTAACAGTTGAAAAAAATCACACGTTTCCATTAGTAATCATGAGTATATAAAGTTCCAATCACGTAAATTTAAAAATGAAATGCGAAGGTTAATATAAAATCCATGAAAATCAATGACTCAAAATGGATCAGATTCTACCGATTCCCTACCGAAGTCCCTGATTCCCTAAACACACTCACAAATCAAAACACATCCATCAGTCACCTCATAATTTATTAGTTACACACTAATAATTCTCATGAAAATACATTATAAAAATTAATAATTTGCATTTAAAGTTTACCAGCAACGCGCTATTCGTATTAAAAGTGATAGGTAAAGAAAATAATTTTAATGAAATTCTTCGAGGGGGTATAGATTTCGAATAGTGGATCCGGAATCAAAATAATATAGACCTAAATAATTTCAGTACTTAGAGCGGATTTAGGCGAGTAATCGTATTTCTCGAAAGAGTATAGAATCGGGCTGTAGTAAAATGAGTCGGATTTGAGATAATGAATGATTCGGATAAGGAAAGATACAGCCGATCCGCTAACTTCAGTTCAAACTCATCTTACATATATACATCAGTGAAAATAATTATTACATTACTTGAAATAGTTTCAGCTATTTTCGTATTTATTTTGATAAATAGATATTTTTTTCAATTTAAATTCAAAGATAACTTTATTTGCTAGGTAAAATAAAGTCTTTATTAATCTCAAATTTCGAATTTTTACAAACATTTTTTAACTTGTAAATTATGTTGTGATTCACATTAAGAATATATTTATTAGTCCTTAGTACTGTGATCTTCAGAGTTAGATTAATTGTTTTATTTTTAATTTCGATAAAAATAAATTGTATCAAAATTCAATGTTTACATACATAGGTCATTTATTGTAAAAAAAAATTGTTTTTATTTATTTTTAATTATGTGTAAATATTTTGTATTTTTTTATTGCCTCCGCTATCTTTTATTACATTTATTTATTTTATCTTCTGGGCATCGAGTGTATTAAATTTTTTATATGTTCTATTGTTATCTCGTGGTACCATACTCGGATGATAGCTTCTCTGAGCTCTGTCTTATTTCTTGGATGTTTTTGAGTTATAGCATCACCAATTATTTTCCAACAGTTTTCTATTGGGTTGAAATATTGTATGTTTATCATAATTCGATTTATTATTATTAACCTTGTGGCTATTTACATTATTATATTATTCTTATTAGCCAAGTTTTTAATAGACATACAAAAAGCATAATATTTTCCTTATATTATGCCTATATCTATTAAACGTTTGTTATTATTCTTATTACTAGAAAAACTCGTCATAAAATACAACATTAATAATTAATAAAACTTTAAAGATGACATATTTAAAATATCAATTAAATTTGTAAAAGAAAAATAATTTGCTTTGTGAGCCACGATAGCCGTGCCGTACACTTGATGAAATTGACTGCATATCATGTTTATTTTATGATTCTATACAACACGGACGGACAAGCGAATAAACATAATTAAATTATATATGTAGGGTTATTAAGGAGAACACATTCTTATTGTGAAGATGTAATTATTCAGAACATAGGTCTGTGAAATTTAAAATACTAATTAAATCTATCGGTTTACTCAAAGGTATTTTAAATTCCATAAAAACAAAGCAGATGGCTTTCAAATAATGGAACGATAGACGTATTTATTTGAAAAGTGTAACATGTAGATTCGAAAATTTGTCGTCAGTCCACTGTTTTGGTATAGCATAATCGGATAATGCACATTATCCGGATTGGAAGAGATCCAGGTACGAATTCCGGTAGCAACGACAATATTTTTAGATAAAATTGATTTTATATGTATATCTTTCTAATTAATACATTTAATTTGTATGTGTAGGATTATTGTGTACAATTTTTAAATGAACAGACCTTGAAATTGTCAAGAGTTTCAATTATCTCGGGTCCATAATAATCACTAACGACTCAAAAATTAAACGATAGATAGGTATGACGAAAAGTTTTATGACCAGCCATGGCAACATATGGAAAGACCCGCGGTATTTATAAAATAACGAAGGTCAGACTTGTACAGTCTTTGGTGAATTCTATATTTTTGTATAACTTGGAATCGTAGACTCTGAAAACAAGATTGATGCCTTTGAGATGTGGTGATGGAGGCACATGTTGCGCATCTCATGAACGGCGAGACACACGAATGTCTCCATTTTTCAATTATTAAATACCAAGAACAGACTCAACCATTTGCCTGAGATGAATCCTTCAATTTTTTTGACGTCTTTCTAGAAGGGAAGATTGCTTATAGTAGATTGTTGTAGTGGGTCAGACAAAAGGGCGTAGCGGAAGAGGAAGAGGAAGAGCAAGAGTAAGATCCCGCCCGTTGGACCGACCAAGTGGAAAAAGCAGCAGGCACTTCTCTGGTGACAGCCCTAAGGTCTGCAGGATGCCGATAAAAGGGGGGGAGTATAGTCAAGAGGGCGGGAGTTCATGGAGATCGCGATCCTCAGTCATGAGGGGATGATTTTAAAACATGTGTATCATGAAAATTGATTAAATTATAACTACTGGGTACAATGACTAAGCTCTGGATATTTTAGCTAACGTATGGAAAGTTTTCACTTATTCAGCCATCACACACGTGAACCATTTCGCATTTATATAAAATTACAAAACTCTGTCTACATTTTCATTAACTTAAGCGACGAAACTTAAAAAAAATTATAAGCATTCAAAATGTTTATTTAAAAAAACAATTTTTTTTGATACCCCATTAGCAGAGTGGGAGAAAGTTTTATGATATTATTTTAGAGATGTATTTCTATGCTTGATCATTAAATACAACAATCACCCATCACAGATAACCACCACATGTGAGGAAGTTAGTCCCTCTTAATAGTGCCCACATATACTGACCTAAGTGCTCTTTGACAAATGAGGAAACTGTCCGGGGGATCTAGGTGGCTACAGCACAAAAGCGAAAAAAAGGGAAGACAAAAAAATCAACCTCGCGAATTGTAAAGAATTTGGAATGAATAACGAGATTTCATCATGTAATGGACAATACTCGGATAGACTATAGATGGTCATCATTATCATTATCGTCTTCCTAAAGGTCGCCAATTTTCTGTATTTATTATTATTATTATTACTGGCTACCATCATATAAAATAATGAGGTAGTGGAGAGGAAGAGAGTGTTAAAGATGACCGTTGTGGTATGTTAAAAAAAAAAATCCAAATTAACATGCTTTTGAGTTTTTTCAAAATGTGCAAAACTATCGAAAATATTGGCGATCAACATCGGGCTTGTTGAAAAACGCTCAGATTATTAATATCCACCGCGTGACGTCATATCCCTTGTACGTACCGGCCAGTACTAACAACATTAGTAACATTAGTGTCGAGTACCGACTTGTCAACTCGGAAGATGGGACGTCACATCTCTCGTGTGGGATGAACCGATCATTTTTAAAACACGCAACTTTGAACATCTGTAACTCTGCCATATTTTAACATGTCTAAAACATTCTTTCAGAATTGTAAATGAGATTTTTTATAGATATTTTTTTTTAATAAAAAGGAATGAACTCCATCGTTAAATGATATATTATGATATATATTTTCACCTTTGATTTTATAACACTCCTGAAGCTATTAAAATTGTTTCTAGTTCCGTAATTGATGCGGCTTGCTAAAAAGTCATAGATCATTAATTAAATACAGATTTTTACTCACCATACACCACCATATTGGAAACAATTTTTTTTTTGATGATATAATTTCTATAAAATTAACCAATTACCATTCTTCCAAGTGCACGAAGCGGTTACGCCATCTGTTATATGATTTCACCGCTGTTTGCTCAATTATTATACTGATAATCTGTTTTAACATATTATTTTTAGTTATTGTGATATAACATGCCTACACATATACACACGGTGAATATTATGTTCCAGATCCATTTTGTTTGGCCGCTATTTTGGTTTGGTAGACAATTGTCGATTCGTGTTTAATAGTCATAGAGAGTTGTTGATTACAATTAATTATGGAATATTGAACGTTTTAACAATGTGTTGAAGTTATTAAAACCTTTTATCTAAATAATAATGACAATGCTGTAACCATTAATGCTGATCACTATGGACGCATGTTGAAAACTTATTGGTGACTGAATTGGATTGATTTAGCCTGCAACACATGTGGTTTCCACAGAATAGTGCCACCTCGTACACAGCCCGAGCTATGTTTGAAATTTTTCCCGGCCGCCTAATGTCAAAAAGTGGTGATGAACCTAACTCAGAAAGTCAACGAAGAAAATGAAAAATTAATATTCGAAACTTGAAAGGGCAATATCTCTTTGATGTTAATATCAGATGATACCGTGTTGTTTCAAGGGCATAATTTGATAAATGATAAATGTAAAGAAGCATTTTCTTGAAAAAAAATTTCTCTCTCTGATATTGATTTGACCAAATAATGTACCTATGTATATTCTAGGCTCTTCTCTCGCAAGATTATTGGATTAAATTACGTCTAATGAGGTACCCACATGCCTAGGGCTATATTCGAGGATTATTCGTATACTTATTTTCTATGTGATTTCTGAGTTTTCTACAAAAGTTTGAGAAGTATAGGTAATTGGTGAATTGAGATTGCAAATATCGAGATATCTGTGATTGCTAGCGCTCAGCATTAAACGGGATGCATATTTATTTAGACATTAATTTAAAATAGATATTTGAAATATATTTTCAATATTTGTAAATTGTACTTTGTGGTTTATTGTATTCATTTTTATACATTTTTTATCTTTTTTTATACACATAACAATAACAATGTATACACGAAAATTATAATTAAATTAAATTAAATTCCAAAGACAAAGATGATAAATGTAATCTGATATTTACAAACATAGTTGTAAAGATTGTACTGCTTTCGATAATGGTAAAATAGGTCAAAATTTTAACATTATTCAAAGAGCATTTAATATGTTTAAATAGTAATGGTTTTTCTAAATTTTTCAATAATTTATTAAAAATAATCATACTTTTGATGAAAATTCGTGATTGTCATTGTTGCATATAAATAATGATGGTCTTAAATTAAACAATTTAAAATTATTAGAAATAAAAAAACATGTAAAATTAGCCAAAATATTATAAATAAACAACTAAATTAATTTTCAAGTCATATTCGAAAAAAAAATCCTAAAAATGTTTCTAATAATTTTGTATCATCAAGTCAATATCCACACCTTTCATCATCATAACAATTTGAGTTAAGTAATAGATTTATTTTTTAAATAATTATTATATTATATTTTTATTTATTATCTTTGTTTTATTAACAACTAAAATGAGTTTAAATACATCTACCGGTTTCGAATAGTTAATAAATAAAAATATGACTCTTAACCACAAAGATAACATTGCTGATTTTAAAAGTATAATTATTATATTAATATTTAGGTTAATTTTTTTTTAAATAGATTTTTTTTATAAATACATCAAAATAATGTGACACATATGTTTTTTTATTAGTTAATCCGACATCATGAAGAAGGAAATTATGTTTTCCAAAACCGGTTGAGGTTTTAAATTACTCATTAAGTATTTTTAATAAACAATGTTAAATAATCTATAAAAAATGAAGAAACCTATATGGAATTTTAAATTTAAAACCCAAACATAATTACTCTAATGCAACATTTGCAAGTTCCACTCCTTGCCTGGGGTTTAGATATTTTTTACGGACTATAATTTGGTATAGATAACATTTAATATAACATACAATTATATCGGTGTAGTAGCCAAGGGGCACGAGCTTGATTTCAAAATTTTAATATATGAGTAAAGGAGCATTTGAGATGTTTGAACAATAGTGGGTTTTCAGAATTCTCTAATCATTTGATAGAAAATGGTCATGGTTTTGATAAAAAATTGGGATTATATATTTTACATGTAAACGGTGTTGGTAATGAATTAAATAATTTGGAATCGTTGGAGATAAATAAAGCGTGTAAAACTAATCAAAAAATTAAAAACAACCAACTAAATTTAACCACAAGTCCCATTCTTAAATTTTTTCTTAAAAATAATTTAAGTTAGGTACTAAATTTACTTTTCAAATAACTATTGTTTTTTAAAAGTCGATTCCGTTAAAGAAACAATAACATATGTTTTTGATTAGTTAATGACATTCTGAAGAAGAAAATGATATTTTTCGAAACCGGTAGATGTATTTTAATTCATTAAGTGGTTAATAAAGCAAAGTTACCAATTTAAAGTCTTCTTATTATTATTATGATATAACTAAGATTTGGTTTAGATCGAATAATATATTGTACAAGGTTGTAGTAAGAATGTGTAGAGAACAGACAGACACATATTTAATTTAAAAAAATATTATTTATTTTAAGGGGTAATATTTATTTTTAAATATTTTATTGTATCAAAGTTCTGACAAAATTTATGAACAATATTATATAATAGACATTCAATAAAAGTTTACAAATAAACACAAAAAGGTTTTGCCTTTTTTACCTTTTTATAAATTCAATTACTCACATTTTTGGAACAAATAGGGATTTTTTTAGTACGACAACAGAATTTGCAACTTAATCCCTTTTTACAAAACCATCCTATGATCATCTACATAACAAATATTAGGTTTTTTTTTTTAAAGTTTGGTCAATGTCTTTTAGAACAACACAAACGCGATTTGAATATTTTTCGGCAACAGATATTTAAATAAATAAACACTACAAAAGATAATGCTAAATTTGCATAAATTTCACATTGCGTTTCGGGTTTCCTTTTAATGTTACCATTGAATCTGTGTTAATGATTAATACATATATATATTATTATTGTATTAAATCTATATGTTAGAAGACAAAAAGTATATCAAAATTAATTACATATTATAACAGCCTGGTATTCTTCAGCTCCTCGAGTAAGTTTCGCCACACATATCTGCCCTCCGCTCTCTTTGTACAGTTTGCGATACCGACTGCATAAGCGGTTTGGGTATCGCCATCCAACCATCGCAGCTTGGCTCTTCTAACGCTAAGATCGCCCTTCGAATAACCTTCTCAATGTTATTACACTCAAATGGTCTAATAAATCATTGTTATATACTTATACTCAGGTGATCTAACAAATCATTGTTTGTTATACAGTAATACTCCGATTATTGCGATCAATACTGCCAGAAAATAGCCGCAATGAGCGATACCACAGTAATCGGGATTCTGAATGTGTGGAAAATAATCAATTGACTTTATTTTTAATTTCTTTCATGGATTATTTATTATTTTATATATACATTTAAATCAATTATCTAGCAGACTAAACTATATTAGAGTTAACAATCTGTACTCTAATATAATAGTGACGTGCACTAGGCATGGACTTTGGTTACGCTACTAATCTTGATCCTACTAAAGCAATCGGTGTTGTCACTAGAGGTTGTATTAATATGAAAAAAATCCATTCTTTCAGGAGCATTTTAGACATGCGTGAGTCTATTTCCATTATTAAAAATTAATAATATTATTATATGTTCGATATTAATGACATATTCATAGATCACTTATGGCTGTGCGCGTGTGAATGATTTATTTTGGTTACTTTACATATCTGTCCCCACCCTCTCTCTACCCAACCTCTCAGAGCACGACTTTTTCTGTGTATTTGTCTATGACTTTTGAGCTCGTCACTAACATGAAGCTGTTGTAAAGTTTACTTGTCGCTAGTGTATTCGGTTCATTTCGTGTGCGTTCCAAAACCGCTATTGTGAATCACAGTGCTTCTTGCTGATCATCGAAGAAGGCTTCTGAAGTTCAGGAGCGTAACTACAGGACAGAAAATCCAGATGAGTCGTGCTTCCTGGTTGGTCCTGTTCCTCTTCCGAGTTCTTACCACCCTTACCACCACGTGAGAACTGGTCTCAAGACTATTTAAAAAATCTGTATCTTAGTTTTTTGGATCGGCAAGTGGGTCATCAGATGCTTTTAAATGCCAAAGTTATACTTGTTGGTCGTCTGTAGTATTTTTGTAATTTATGTGCTTGTGTCGGTATTAGATGTGACAATTGATCCGGATGTGTATATATATATTTTTTTCCTTTAGCCCCAAAACAATTTTTAGCCTATTGTTGCATCGAATCGACCGTTTTGGAAACCATCATGTAGTCTGTTTTAATAGCATTCACTTGAAGACTAGATTTATAAGCTTCGCATGCTAGATTCAGAGAAGAGTAACAATAAAGTAGTGTATCACCTTGGTGAAGGTATTATGCGAGTTAAAAGTAGTTCTGTATTTTAACCCTACACAGTGTACTTTCATTGTCAACATCGACATTGTAATACATTTTTTAGAGAACTTAATTTCTTTCGTGGGATCAGATAATTTTAAACGTGTAACATAATCTTAAATCTTTATATTTAAAATCTATAAATAAGTGGTGCTCTTATATATTGTATTCAAAAGTTTTTTCTATTTTTTATCACAGGATGAATATTTAATTAGTATTTAAAATATCAAAATATAAATTGGTCAGTTGTAGATTTCCCGGGATGGAAATCACTTTGATACTAGCCAATACAGTTTTTACAAAAGAAATCAGTTAAATTTAGAGAATATTAGCGGATACTAATTTAATGTATTAATTATAAATATATACAAATAAAATCAATTTTGTCGAAAAATATTGTTTTTGCGCTATCAGGATACGAACCTGGATCTCTATTTCCAATTCGAAGAAGTACCTACCAATTGTGTTATAGCGCCAGTATTTTTCATGACAAATTTTCGAATCTATATGTTTCACTTTTTCAAATTAATACATCTGTCGTTCTATTATTTGAAAGCCATCTACATTATTTTTACGGAGTCTCAAATACCTTTGAGTAAACCGACTGCAGACGCCAGAGTTATCAATTCATTTTTATTAAATTTTGGACACATTGATACAACTTATATTATTAAGGAGAACTTATATTATTAATTATAATTACAACTTCACAATAAGAATGTGTTATCCTTAATAATATTAGCGGATATCTTGTAAGACGTGCTGAGGAGTGTTATCCCTCAATAGTTTCTATATTTCATGACGTCACCCTTCATGTGAAGTGGTCATATAACGCCCGATTTCCAATTTTTTGAGATTGTTTCTATGTACCATCTCTTTTGAGCAGTTGCATAAAGTACTTACACTTAAAAGATTTTTTTGTACGCTGTAAGTAAGTTTTGTGAGTATGTATTCTCCGAGATATTTTAAAAGTTCGACGGTCATAATGGATTTGCTATTTTTTTTATTATTTTACGGCTCTTCCTTTTCTTGTAAGGTCGGACAAAAATTATGAGGTCCCTGCTCTTCAATCTCTTCATAAACACCAATTTTGGTAATATTAGGCCTATCTTGGTAATTGTGCTGGTTGATGTACAAGGCAATACATAACATGACGCCTCTGTATCTTTAAGAGTTTTGTATCCCAGACAATTTAAATGGTAGACGTTATGCTCTCAAGTCGGCCTCTACTTTAGCCGCAGGAAGGGTTGTAGAACCGACCAACCGTTGCCAGAAGTCAAAATTTTGTAATGTTGGCAGGCCTAAAAACGTGGAACTCTTTTCCCACCGTCATAACAAACAGTGCATTACTGTATTTAAGAAGAGATTAAAAACGCACCTTTTCTAAAAATCATTTCCATAAGTTAAAATAACAATTTTTAATTTTCAAACAAAGATAATGTAGGACTATAAACAATTTATGTATAAAGCACCCTTGAGGTGAACGTTTTTATGAAAATGGCGCTATACAAATTATCCAATATATTATTATTACTTGTGTACACAGTACAGTTTATGATAAGATGATAAAATGATCATCGCTGTAATATTTCCGCTTTTTCTCTAAGATTTTTTTTTTTGTAAGCATTTTCGGTTTAAAGCGTTTCCTCTAGCTACTGAGTTCTTGGTAGCATTTTCTACTTTGAATAACTGATTTCAATCTTTCTAACTCTGCAATTTATTTATATTTATTTTTTCGTCTCTTCGTTTGGGGTTGGTATATTTTAGCTGTCATTATTGTTTTATATCCTTGCTATCTATGGTTAGCTTCATTCTTTATTATGTTATTTGCGCATATTCTTCGCCAAACCACTTACTTCGAGGAGCATACATTTCATTCCAATGGTGTTTATTGCAGATTACTTCATTTTTTGCATTAGATCTAGATACTATATGTATTTTTTTGGTCATGACACTTAAAGCATGTGTTATATACCCGTGGCGGACTCATAATGCCACCCAGCGGTGGTTCGCGAAAGCACGCTGACTCTCGAGCTTGCAGTAGACCCTGACACTAGGGACGCGGCGCCAGTGGGCGATGCGGCCAGTAAACCTTGGCCTGGAGACGAGAGCAGAAATTTCTTATTGGCTTGTTCTCTCAATAAGTTTTCTTTTAACATGTATTTTGTATTTGTAAATCTAACAGCTACCTGTACTTCATGGTGTGTTCCGACTGCGGATTGCAAATAAACCAGACGACAAAACCCAAGGTATAGTTCTCTTTATTTAACACGCACGTGGTGTCATTCTTCCTTACACATTCTTTAATTAGTTAGTACAGTCGAGTATCATCACCATACCTTAATACTAATACAAATACTAGCTAAATACCGATACACGTCAATGTATGTGATTAATATTATTTCAATCCCTATCCATAAAATTTGCAGTTTGCATCAGCACGGGCGAATCCCAGTGAGGCAGATATTAAAATATTAAATGTACTTACAACAAACATATGATATGAAATAAATAAATAAAATAATTAAACATTTAAAAAAATCTATGTATTATTATATTGTAATAATAAAATAAAAAATCTAGGAACATATTCGTCAGTAGCGGACTGTAACAGTGCCATGCGTAAAAAATCGATCTGCATCTGGTGACTGACTTAAATTAAATGTTGATAACTGTGTGTTGAGCTTTTTATTGTATTCTTGTATTATCGTTTTTGGTAAGCTTCTATTTTATTCCAGATCTATGATAGTATTTTATAATTTGTTTACTAAACGGAAGCGTTTCCGCTATGAAAATTATGCACCAACTTGGATAGCACTATTTATTAAATTTGAACAATACTGAAATTTATTTTATAGTATAAACTATCCTCTTATAATGTAACTTTAATAGTATAATAAATACAAAATTGACATATTATATTATGTATGTTTTCAATATTATTTTTATTCACGGCGACTTAATAAATAAATTAATGTAAAAAGTATAGGTAAATAATTCACAACAGATTTAAGTATCATATTTACTATTATTTATATCGTAATGTAAATTTAAAATCACACATTTCAAAATGCCCCCTTGGACGAATTTAATTTGATATTTAAATATATTATTCGAATTACAATTAATGCCGAGAAAGGCAGCAACGATACTAAAAATATCAATGTCAAATGAATTGTGCGACGCGAACTTTTTGAGGCCGTGGCTAATGTGGGCCTCAGGGGTGGGATATCTGGGGTTATATTTACTATAATAAAATTTATTTTATTGATTCTGTTGTTATAATGTACATACATAAATATTATGTCTGTTTATAATGGATGGAGAAAATGTTCGATGAGAAATCTAATTGTCATGGCGTTTAGCCAATCACGTTATATGATGAACGACGTAAGTCTGTCATGCAAAAATAATCTCAGCCATTTTTCCAAAATTATTTGTTACCACTCTCGTTCGTTTGTCATGTAAATCTGAGTGTGCATTGTGTTCTGTAGCGTACTCCAGTACCAGTACTCTAGCGTGTGTTATTATTATTGTTGTAGCAATATTATGTCATACGGTCGCTTTGGAGCTATATAGAGCTACCCTCATATTTGATGTGATGCATTTATATGGAAATGCATACGGTGCCTTTTTAGATATGAAAAAGTAGGTAGGTATGTGAGATGTTTATAAAACTCTCGCAACATTCCCGGTGTTTTCTGAGGATAATAGAAGCAGTAGTATAAATATATATTTTAAACGCCATAATAATAAACGTTTCTCCATCTTTTATCTATGACTTTTATCTATATATGTTATTGGATTTGGATCCGTACATGTGTCATTTGCCAGTAATAAAATATATTCGCTACTTTGGCGAATTCTCTTTTTATAGGATGAATGTGTTCTAAGCAATACCGTGTAAAAAAAGTATACTAAATTAAAAAATAATGGTGGATGAGCTTCTTTCTATGAAAATCAATTCAGAGTATTAAAAAATTTAATACCTATATATCTTATATATTTTCATTTTCGGGTTTACTGGGTTTAAACAAAAATTCTGTTAGCATTATATTTTTTTGTAAGTTCTTCGTATGACTCTTGGGAACAAGTCATGCAAGCGGTCAAATCACGTTGAAATTGTAGAGTTCGTTTTACGTTGCGATTATTTGTTATAAAATGATTTACAAATTTATTAGCCAGTTGCAGGACTTTAAGGATTGAATATGCTGTTCTTGGGCCTCCTTCGGCATCATTACTACTTTTCTTGGGGCCGGTGTGCTCCTCTAAAACAGTTTCGAGTATTTCTTGCTCGTTGAGAACTTCATCAGCAGTCAATTCAGCGGTATATTAAATCATAAGCTCTACCAATTGCATGTGCCACAGTTAAGATATTTGAATGCAGTTCAGTTGTGTTCGGGCTAATATGGTTAGTTTTAATACATTCTGGCCAAATTGGTCGACCCGCTGCCTAACCTAGCCGCATCCTAGCCTCCTTCCGCGTGTCTCTCTCGCAAAAGCACTAAGTAGTACGTACATGCAAGGAATGTAGAACCGTGTTATTTCTAAACCGTGTGAAAAGAGAGTCCAGTGTATTTTCAATATCTCTAATATTACTAAAATATTTTCTCATTTATATATTCAATAACAGTATGTAAATAAATATGCATTACTTTTATTTGTTAATTTTGTTTCATTAACCAATAAAAATAAATAATTTTAATTATAATGTTAATTTTTCTAATTTAAAAAATAATATATATTCAATATGAAATGTAGTATACATTGTCTTTATTAAGAAAAAACATACATTAGCAAAATCTTACTATTTTTTACGACTGGCAAGTATATTGAGCATTTGTAATCTCGTGTCGTACCATTTATTTTATTTACCATTTTATTTTTTGTGTCGCACTTTATTTTCTTATCTATGGTCGCACAGTTAAATGCAACGCAGGATGACGGATGAATGTTTACGTTTGTTCAATAATAATTTATGTAAATATGATCTCATGCAATTTTCCCGGATAGGAAGAGATCTAGGTTCGAATCATGGTAGCAACAACAATATTCTTAGATAAAATTGATTTTATATGTATATCTTTCCAATTAATACATTTAATTTGTATTTAAAAAAAAAATTTGAATGAATATTAATTTAATTTACATTGTAGTGGTATTATAATATGATACCGTTGAAATTTTGCTTTTCACTTTTATATATAAGTTGTGTACCTCCAAAAATAGAGCTAATAAAAAATCTATTATTAGATTCGCTTTTATCTCGCCGAAGTTAGTAATGTTTGACAACTTTTATTCAGGAAACAAATTAAATACATTTTTTTGTTGCGTTATATAAGAGCTCCGCAATTCCAACACTTCTGCGAATTAAGATAGTTTGTTAGAGAGTATCTGTCAAAGATTACAGTGATCAAAGTGATAGAAAATTTAATTTTAACATCTTTCTAATATTTTACAATACGTATCTAAGCATATTTAAAGACATGGCGAATTTCTTGCTCACGGCTCACTTCAAATATTTTTGATTAAAATATTCTAAAAATGTTTTTTCCAAGGTTTGGCACTATGGGCTGTGCTATAAATTATTTGTAAAATAACGGGAGACAGATCTCAATAACGAAATGGAATATAAATTCTTGCAAAAAGTCATTTGTTTCAATAAATGTAAATGTAATAGGTCTAAGTAAACATCCAGTAATCTTAAGTCTTAAAAAAAATTGACAAAAAATATGGTCCGTTTTATTTTAATCATAATATATTTTAATTTAAATATTTATAATTCAAATGTATTATACTTTTATTATTTGTAATTCCTAATTTGTTTTACATTGGAACGATTAGTATCATTTTATACAGAAAATGTTTTTTAAACCGAATAAAATCGGTTAATAAAGTCTTTATTTTTAAATTTTATTTCAGAAATAATTATTTTAATATAAATTAAGATATATATTTAAGTGTTAATGCATTATACAAAACATTTATGTAAATCATTCAAATAAACGGATTTGAAAATTATTCGAAAATTAATAAGCGCTTTGTGGAATTCTAGACATATGTAACCACCCCTGCAACAACGTTGTATATTGATTTTGGCAGATCTGAGTTATGAATACCACAATGTTATATATCTTCATGGGCATGATATATTAAATAACCATATATTATTAATAAAAATACTATTAAACACAATTTCTAAGTGAGCTTCCCGCAACAGTCAAAGTATCATGCAAGATGGCCGACGCTTCGTTTATCTAACAGTTATACAGTGTTGTTACTGGGGGGATGGGGGTCTCGTACATTATAAGTCGATTTTTGGTCAGGGCACTTTTAGAATGTGTTCAAGAGTTATTATTATTATTATTAAGATGTGATTAATAATATTTTTTTCACTATCCATAAAACAAATAAACATTAAACAAATCTATGAACTAAAGTAATAAAATAATAATAATGCCTCTTGAACACATTCTTGAAGTGTCACGCCTAAAAATCAACCAATGTTAGTGTGAATAAATCGACTCTATTAAAATTGTTAGATGCTTAGGTTTTGGATTTATCAGAATCTAAAATGGGATACACATACATATGTATAAGGGAACTCGCAGCACGGGTCAGAAAACTAATTTATATATTCATAATAATATTCAAAATTCTGAGTAACGGGATACTGAAAATAGTTTATTACGCCCTATGCCAATCAAAACTAAGTAATGGAATTAATGGGTGGTGAAGTGCTACGAGAAATCACTTAGACCCACTTATTAAAGCTCAGACATCTGTAATTCGAGTTATATCAATATAATCATTTTTACTCACAACGGAGCAACTCTTCAAATCACTTGATTCACCAAAAATTCATCAACTTTACTCATCAGAATCAGCAATTATTTTATATCGCAATAAATTTCAGTGCATTGTATGTCAATACTATACTACACAAATCGAATATATGAACTACAACATACTACTGCTACATGTAAAGACTATATTTGTAACAAATACACTTCCTATACTTAGCACCTAACACAGACCACCAAATAAATACACATGAACTATCGCAAATTCCTTGCCCCAAAATGTTCACTTTGATGGCACCCACGTGATTACTTTGATACCACTCACGCAACAAAACAGCTCAACGACTTTTTTTTTAAATATGACTCGATTGGAATGAAAATTTAAATGCTGACAATATAATATGCATTATTGTAAAAAATATGTCTTGTTTACACAAATATTTAATTTTCGAAGAGTAAATACTTTTTTTTAAATACAAATTAAATGTATTAGTTAGAAAGATATACATATAAAATAAATTTTATCGAAAAATATTGTTGTTCTTACCGGGATTTGATCCTGTATCTCTTCCTATCCGGGGAAAATGCATTAGCCGATTATGTTACACCAACACAGAAGTTGACAAATTTTCACTAATATGTTACACTTTTTAAATTGATATATCTATCGTTCGAATATTAAAGTGAGTACAAAAAGCGCGACGCGCACAAACCAATGAACCACCGCACTTTAAATATTGCTCAACCGCGAACGCGCGGTGCGCTCCCGACCAGTAACTATTGCGACTGAAAATCCCGCAAATCAGGGGCGTCGAACAATACACCTCCTATTTACCTCACCCTGATGGTTTACAAGCAATTACAATTTAATGTTTAAATTTTTCTGATTATACATACATATAGGTATACAAAAATAAATTTAATTAACCGGTCCACGTGGACTGAGTAGTAACCTGCGCAGTTAGAACGTTTACATAATACATAGTCCGGGTGTTATTTTTACAACGGCGTGAACTAAAACGCGTCGGTACATAAGAATATAATATTATTTACTTCGTTCACGTGTTCCTTATTTGGCCGTTGGCGCAGTAAATATATAATATTTGTACATAATGCATCCGTTTTAGGTTTATCAGCAGATAGTAAGTAATATTTAACAAAATATTGTGAATACAATTTTACTCATAAATCATACGGGCAACAATATTGCTGGTGCGACAGCTCGGGGCGTCTTGACTTCCTCAATAAATATTCATTCCTGCCTATCTTTAGCATATTTAGTTCTCCCATATCTTATTTCTATTTTCCTAGTACTCGAATTACCACTGTGCAGCCATTTCGTCTTAGAACTTCCAACATCTTGTTTAAATAGAGGAGTAGCTCATGTTTGAATTGAGGAGATTAAATAAAACAGAAACGTAATACTTAAAAATTATATATTTTATTTTGTTAACCTCTTGTTCAACGAATTATTTTGTAAATATTTCTTAATTTATTTGCAATTATGCTTGGACGGGATATGGAAAGTAGATTACATAAGTAATAACACATTTTCAGTATTATATTTAGGTAAATTTCGATAGTAAATGAATAGACATGAAATAAAGTGTACATATTGGAAATGGATTTAGAACATTCTACACACATTATTTGTGGAAACAAATTCGATAGTTTGTGACGCATTTATGCAACAGTAAAAGTATTTTCTCTTCGAAAATTAAGTCTGTGTAAACAAGACGTATTTAAAAAAAAGTCGTGGAGCTATTTGATTGCGTAAGCGGTACCAAAGTGATCACGTAAGTGACACCAAAATGAACATATTGAAATAAGGAATTTTCGTCAGTTTGTGTCTATGTATTTGGTAGTCTATGATTACTAAATATTATCATATTTTGATAGTTTTTAGTATTTTGAACGTGCTAGAAGACAAATTATTACTGTAATGTATCATGATGTAGCGATTATGGGATGCGCGCATGTTGGCAAGAATGGGAGCGTGGAAGGGATCAAATATCGTCACGCTTGTGCGTCCGCTCTCTTGCACTGGAGTCGTGGATCGGAACACAACTAATATATTTGTAAATATTAATTAGAAATATATACATTTAAAAACAATTTTATCGAAAAATATTGTTCTTGCGCCACCGAGATTCGAACATGGATCTCTTTCCGAACCGGGGAAGGTGCATTATCCAACTATGCTACAGTTATAATATATTTAATTAATATTTAAAATATCATAAAGCTATGTTCTGAATAATTACAACTTCACAATAAGAATGTGTTCTCCTAATAATATATTTGTATTTATACTTCTAAGCTCTGTAAAAAACTGTACTGTTGTTACATATTACTTGAATTCCCGCACGCAATAAGAATCACCAGCAATCAGTCCAAGAAGAAATCATCGTATTGCAGCAGTAACAAACCGATACAAGGACATTACAATTACATTTAGGTTAATTTTGGTCGAAATACTACCAATTGTAGAGGACCTCATGATGCAAATTATGGAATATTCAATGAACATTTTTCATGAATGACCAAAAGAGCTTGTACACATTTCTCCCATATTTCTTATTTGATTTCAGACTTGATCTCACATATTTTTCTACTAACCGGTCGAGCATCAACTTTTCTGAGCCGCTATCTTGTTTTAAAATGTAAACTGTTCAAATAATTTTCCCGTTAATATTCTTTCCTGAGAAAAAATAAAAAAAGTTCCTTGTTCTTCTCTCGCGCTTCTTCGGATCCAATAGAAAATTAAAAATTAAAAAATAAAAATTCTGATTCTTGCGGCCACCAAATGGAATTTTATTTTAAATTGGGATTAAAGTTAACGTTATTGTGGTTACAATAATCGAATAGCTTCTTGGTCTAGTGGTTAGGACGCTGGCCTAATGATCTAGTAGTTGGGGATTCGCGCCCCGTTCCAGAAGATCAGATAGTTAATTCTATTTTCATAGTACAAGTGTTTTGGTTAGTTTATCTATTCTATTCTATTTTAACTGTATTATTTTATATTATCACTTTTATATATAAACATGTTTTGTCCTTTATTTAAGGTATTGTAAATATCTTATTTACTAATAAAGCGAGCGAGCCGGGGATAATGAGGACCAATTTTATTTTAGCAGCTGTGCGGCATCGCCCTGTCATATATGCGGGGCGCTATCGAACAGCTAGCATTAAAAAATGCCAACCAGGCGGCGAATGAGTAGGACCTAAATTGAAGCCTTGAGCTTATTACATCGGTCCTGAGTAAGCGGTGGGTCCACCCTCATTGTTCAGTTTGAAAATAGTGAGAGTATTGATGTGACATGTATTCCGTGTACACATCTCTATTTTAAAAAAAAATAAAAAAATGACAACCTTGTTTTAAAGCAAACTAACCACAGACAACATTGTGTATGAAAACTAATACAACGTAGATTTAAATACTATGATGATATTTATTTATACAGCGTGTAACAGACTTATTCCACAATATTTTATGGGTGAATGCCTGACTAAATTAAGAGTTGAAAATGTTCAATGAGTATATACAAATTCTGCATCGTTACGGAAAATATTATGGTTTGAAATTTTCACATAATCATGTTAAGCTTTAGGTCTACGTACTTTGAAAGAAATATTTGCGAAATTTATCCATTATTAATTTATATCTTTATTTCAGGCCCTAAATTATCTTAACAAAAAGTATAGCCGCTCTAAATTCGATGACCATTATTTTTTTGTATTCAATATATAATTTGTAGTCCATAAAATATTTCAATTAATCGAATAATTATAATTTTTTTGAAATTAATATATCTCTGACATGGTTGAAATTTGATTCATAATCCTTGAACATTTTCGACTTGTAATTTAGTCAGGTATCCAGTTATCCTTATGTTACACCATGTATATATTTATTATGTCGGTAATATAGCGGAACAATAATACATAAGTCAGTGATCAGAAAATCGATAAAGTTATCTATATTAATTTTCTGGACTACGCCAATGTACTAAAACTCATTTCCGATATGTAAAATTTTGTTCAAAATAAATAAGATACTTATGACTAATACGAGAGCATATTTTAAATGAAACCGTTTCACACACTCTTTGAAATTTTAACCCTTCTAACCCAGAAATACTCACTGCGGATTGTTTGATCCCCATAACCATTGTAAATATAAACCTCTCAAATATATCTTACACCACACAGTTTTAACTATTTATAATTTAACCTTTCGCTTTTCCCGTTCCACTTAACGTAACCACCATTTACTGTCTCGCTCTCTTTCAAAATGGTTCTTTGATCTCCAACTTTCAACATTGCGTATCGAGCTTTCTGGATTAACATATTCAATGAATAAAAAATAAATTTACAAATATAATATGAACCAATACCAAATCTATTTAAAACGGCAAAAATACCAGATGATGTATTTTGCTACAACATTCGGAGATTAGAAGATACACTCCACAGAAAGTTTTTATGTAAACCTCTGCAGACCAGTAAATAAATAGACATGAAATAAAGTGTACATATAGGAGAGGGGTTCGGAACATTAGTTGCGGGACGAGAGGCATTCTACACACATTATTTGTGGAAACATAAATCCAATTATAAAAGTATTTACTATTCGAAAATTAAATCTTTTTTACATTAATACATATTATATTGTCAATGTTAAAATTTTTATTCCACTCGAGTCATATATTTATAAAAAGTCGCGGAGCTATTTGATTGCATAAATGATACTATATACACTAATGTAAAAAATTTTTTATACTACAAAAGCTTCTATCTACTTATAAACCAAATAATTCCTTGTAATTAATGATCTTAATATTAAAATTTTTAGAAATTTGAATTCCTTTATCAGGGTACTAATGTACATATACACAGTAAGTATATAAATATACAATTATTATCTTTTCTTTCAAAAAATATAGTTTTTAAAATAAAATTGTTTTATTTATTTATTTATATTATTTTATACATGTGTTGTTGCATTTTTCTTTTGTTCCCCGTTGTATATTTGTTCATTGGCCACCTCACGCAATCGGAGTCTGTATCGAGGTGAATATGTAAAATAATAACGATTTTTACTTGTATTTTCGTAAATATCCTCCATAAAAATATGTTTGGCCTACGGTTGGACAATTTAGAACCTTGAGATAATATAGACCGTGAATAGTGGTAATGCAATTCTTAATAACAAAATAAATTTTCCATTAGCCCCATATTAGGTACGTTTCCGTTTAAATCAATATAATATCCATCAATATTGTACTTTCCCCTCCCTTAATGTTCTGTCTAAATTTATATGTATTCTGTATCTCGTTTACGCATGTAATTTTATATCGTATCTCTCTCTTTACGTACATATAAGTACACTCTTTTTGTATATATTGTTAGTCTTAAATACGCCTTGACGAAGCTTGAGCAATGCGAAACGTGTAGGCGTTTTATAAAATTCGTGATTTTATACAAAGTGATTATGTTTCATTTAATCCGATTTTTATTTTTTTCAATATTATATGTGCAGCTCAGTTAATCCCTGCCTACCTCATTTGGTCAATGTCCGTATCGAGATGGGCAGATATAAGAATTTTGTAGTGTAAGGCAGATATTTCAGTAAATTTATTGACCTGTGCTGAATGGGAAAGCTTGAAGAATAGGACGAGTTATATTACATTTATCAGAATCCCAAACTTTCCAACTATATGAAACTAGAGCGACTCAGATAGGCGGGTCACGTCCAGAAGATGCAGGAAGCGCGGATACCAAAAATAATCCTTTATGGAAACCCAGGTAGTAGGAAAAGAGTAGGAAGACGCCTACTTTACAGACAGGATGGTGTAAAGAAGTATACATTAGAGCTGCTACAGGTTATGGTGTAAAGAAGGATACAGTAAGGGTGCTTCGGATTATGGTATTACAAAGCCTACATATTAAAAAAGCATGTTTTGTAGATCAACATCTATAAAAGCGGATAATTTAAGAATAATTATTATGTATTAGTTAATTTGAAAATATTAACATTTCAACTAAAATACGACAATTTACACGTCTAGGTAGATTTTTGCTGTATTTAGTATAAAAGGTGAACGTCAAATTTACCCGCATCATTTAAAAATCAGATTCTCAAATAAAAGTAAAAATTCACAAAATAGATTATTTGAAAACAAAAATTATATTTCTATGTCTCTGGACTTAAAACCCCATTACTTGTTGTCTTTCATCTTCTTCAAAGTTATGAAAATTGACGATTTTCGCAGCTATTTATATTTTAGAGGCTGCTGAATAATGACTGAGCTGCAATGGAATCAGTCACACAAGTTTTTAAATTAGGAGTCGCGTAACACTTAAATCTTCGCCCATATGAATGTATTCATTTATAGCCTGTTAAAATATATCTAAAGTACTCAAGCAACTTCAATTTTAACTTTTATTAAATGAGAAAAAGTTGTCGGTAATTACCGTGCCATAGAGAAGCACTATTTAATTTTACTCATCAAACAATCTCTCTGTTCATCTTTTTTTTTAAATTGGCAATATTAACTTTGTGGTTAAAATTCATAATGGTATTTTTCGAAACCGGTAGATGTATTTAAACTCAATTTAGTGGTTAATAAAACAAAGATAATAAATAAAAATATATCTCTATTTATCTGATGAGTTAATGCTTGAGCATCAAGGTTATCTAATTATCTTCAGTGTGAACATCTTGTATATGTGGCATTTTTCAGGGTTGTGGAGGAAAATTGCCTCCAAAATCATCATCACCGCCGACGGCACCTGAACGCACCTTAGATACTTGGGTGTAAAATTAAGATTGTATCATTATTTTTTTGGGATTGTCTATTTTGCATGTAAATGGTGTTGGTCATGAATTAAATAATTTGGAATAGTTGGAGATAAATAAAGCGTGTAAAACTAAACAAAAAATTATAAACAACCAAATAAATTTAACCACAAGTCCTAACTATTTTTTTTTATTATTTATTTATTTTATTATTTTAAGCGAGCTTAAAACTAAATGATTAATATTTTTCTTTAAATACGTAGGGCTCCCCCTTTATTGCCTTCCTACATAAAATAACGCTGTAACCCGGCTATATTTTTTTTCTCCTGGTTACTTACAGGCACAGTGAATATTAATCATCAACGTCTTCTTCATCTATTTTTTGATATTTCGATTTAATGCTTCAACAATTGCATACTCAATCTTTATTTTCATCGAAACTTGGTAAATTGTTATCTATTGTCGAAAACTCTTGATAATTGACAATAGAACTTCTAACATGTCCTCATTTCCCTCATTGCTCAAAATTTCGAAAATATCTATAGGATTAAAGATTTTATTAGGAGAACACGTTCTTATTGTGAAATTGTAATTATTCAGAACATAGGTCTGTGATATTTAAATATGAATTAAATATATTAATTAGAAAGATTTACATATAAAATCAATTTTATCGAAAAATATTGTTGTTGCGCCACCGAGATTCAAACCTGAATCTCTTTCCTAACCGGGTATTTTAGATTCTGTAAAAATAAGGTAGATGGCTCTTTCAAATTATGGAGCGATGAAATGTATTAATATCAAAAAGGTAACATATGGGTTCGAAAATTGTCGCTAAAAATATTGTCGCTGTAGCATAGTTGGATAATGCACCTTCCCCGGTTAGGAAAGAGATCCAGGTTCGAATCCCGGTGGCGCAACAACAATATTTTTCGATAAAATTGATTTTATATGTATATCTTTCTAATTAATATATTTAATTCATATTTAAAATTAAAGATTTTATATGATTTTGATATTTATAGATTGCCAACTATCAGCGAAAAACAGTATTGCTTGCAAAAGGGACATTTTTGCATCAACTCTCTGGCTTTTGTGGAAGTTATTAATATTTTTTAACTCATGTATTGTAATCTTAAATTTACTCTCCCAATTACGCGGAATTTCGTCCCAATTAAGCGATGTAAATTACTATTAGTTCCTTGGTTAGGTTTCCGTTCTTTGAGATTTGGTCCAAATAAGTGGTTGCCCCAATTAACCGGCGGCTCAATTAAGCAGAATCGACTGTATTTTGAAACCGGTTAAATTAAACAAAGTTAACAATTTAAAAAATAGGATTTTCAATTAGCTGCAAAAACACGTCCTGTGAAGATCTCTAGCAAACACTCATCGTGGTAGAGTTTATCGCATATTTTTCATTCATATAATAAACTGCCGTTAACTGTAAGTAGTTATTTTTATTAAACCTGCTCTGACCACAAATGCGCATATCTACATACACACACACTCCATGATCGTATACAAAAGAACACGTGAGCGCTGGGTATAATATATGGGATACCAGGTTCTCACACACGTCACCTTCTGATTCTTACAACACAAATAACAATTCATAGCTTATCACAATATTAAATCATTCGTATGTTCTCAAAGTGGAACACTCCAAAGGGTTACACAGTGATGCTTTTTCTCATTTTGGTCCATCGAACTGGATTTATCTCTCAATTTCTGTCTTTCAAATTCCCGATACCCGTAAGTACCATACAAAACATGAAAAGTCCAAGGTATGCACAGAATTCTACGCCACTGCACGAAAGACTTAAAATATAAACCATTAGTCAGTCTCATTTAAATATTCCCAATTTATAAGGCAAATTTCAATAAAAATACCTACTACCTATTGTAGAAGTCATGGCGCAAATTCTTAAAAATTTGAACTATCAGACCTCGAAACCATCCTCCACTAATAAGTTAATATATATGTTATAACATACAACTCCCGTAGTTTCATAAATCATAAACTATCAGAATCAGTAGTATCACAAACTCTAAAAAAAAGTTAAAAATACACCTACACACAGACAAACATTACCTGATTCTTATAGCCAGTCCCGGAGTGGATTTGTATTATATATTAATATAATTGTATTACGTTTATATCATAATCATTAACGAAAAAAGTTTTTTGAATATTAATCATTTAAATATTTTACATTTTTCAAAAATATACATGTACCTATATGTGAGAAAATATATACGAAATGATAGTTTGATAATTAATCACTAAAATACCAAAGCGAGACTACACCATTTTGTAGTTCGTAAATTCAAGAGATTAATTTTACAAGAAATTTATTTGCACGTGGAAGTTATTAGGCTGTACAAATTTTAGATAGAGTAACAAAACTCCAAGGTTGTAATTAAATTTATTAATTAGAATTGTTTCCTCACTAAGACAATTAATCCATTCTTCCTGTTCTCCCTGTTGGGTTTGTGCTATACGGACTGTAATTGAAATTATAGTGAAGATAGATATGTGAAGATAGCGATTTAATTTAAAAATAACAGAAATCGTATGAGAGATGCGAAGTAATATTTAAAAAGTCTTTAAATTAACTCAAAAATTTCTGTATTTTTGAGTTATACTTTTATTTTGTACTTATAATGTAGGTATGTATGTAGAAATTGTACCATAATATTTATTGAATTTATTTTGAATATCTTATAATAATCAGTAGATCTTGTAATTTATCTGTATTTTATTATTATTTTTAGTTAATAGAACAATAAACAAATACATATTAATTAAGGTAGATATATGTATGTTGATAAACTGAAAGTTTTGAAATAATAGATGAGGAATTAGAGAAATTCAAAACCCCTAATTTAGTATTAAACATATTTGATGAACAATATCTACCATAAAAGGATGGTCTACCATGTATCTTTCAAAGCGGTAAATTGTAGCAAAAACGGGTAATCAATTCTGATGACTAGTATATATAATAATATTAAATAAATATATTTTAAGTCATCGGCAAAAGGCAATATTTCTACACCATTAAAACAAGAAATAAATATAGTAATCGAGAAATTGGCAACCCATCTTTACATAAAAAAGTTCCGTACCATAAATACTTAACCAATCGTGATGAAATTCGGTACACGCATGCCATGATACTGTCACTACTAACTATTTATGGCTAATTAAGAAAAATATATTTTAACTTATTTGCTGAAAATTACAAAAGTTCGAATAACTTCTAAACCGTTGAATTTCAAACTACCCTCAATGGATTCCTAGTGACCTCCCCTAAGAGTAAACTCGGTTTGAACAAATATATATTTAAAAAAATATATATATATATATATTTAAATATTAATAAACGTACATGTTTTTTAAATAGAGTTTAAATATCTTCATAAAGTGTATTCGATAAAACTTCGCGTTATTATTGTAAATGGTCCGAATCTGTGTTCCGGAGGCGAATCGTTCGGTATTTTACTAGCTGGTAATATAAGAATCTATACTCCATCGTCTCGCGATTCCCACATAGAGGATGGTGAAATAATTTATATCTGACAACTTACCGGGGCGCTGAAAACATTTGTCTGTTTCCATCCCTTAATGCTTCGGGTCCGGAAAACCAAATAGGGTGGAAGCGCGGAGAGTTTCACAGCTTTCTAAGTGATTTTTATAAAAACAGACATTTTAATAATACGTATTGCCGGTGGTGTCTCTTTACTCATGATGAATAGATACATTAGTGATGATAAAACTACGATTTATCATTTTTGTAATAAATAAAAAAAAATTAAATGTACAAAAACAAGAAAAAAATCTCTAATATGTAAGAAGCTCACAAAAATTGAACAAACACGTTAACTTTAAAATGTATATATTTACAAACCACGTCATTTGTCTACATTAAAATCTACTTCCCACCCTATTTTAAAAAAATACTTATTTTCACTAAAGAAGATGAAGTAAAGTAAAGCAAAAACTTATATTTTTAGTCGAAACTCGAGAATGGAAATACGTCGTTTGCGTGATTTGTGCGGTATAGTTGTACCTTATCAAGGCGGTATAGTTGTAAAAATTGCCCATTTTGAATTTCCATCTGGTTTCACGCAAACGACGTCTTTCCATTCTCGAGTTTCGACTAAAACTATAAGTTTTTGGTTAAAATAAGTACTAATACAGTATTCAAAGTTCACAGAAAAGGGTTTGTTCGTAAATTACCTATTGATTTCCTCATCCGCAGCGTCGTAGTGAAGAATCACGGCCAATCCTGTTGCCATTTTTATGTTTTGACAGATTATGGTACGTTTATCTCCCTCACTCCCTCACTCTCTCTCCCTCTCTCTCATTCAAATATAACACGGACGTTAATTTACATACTGTCTATTTTTGAGGGTTGGTGTAACAATCACCTTCATTTCAATATTGCAATTTTGAGAATAGGCCTGATTATCCATCCAACTACGTCTCGATCTTTTCCTCGGTCTTGATTTTATTGCCTGTGTATGGGGTCATATAAGACTCATTTACTTTCGCTACATGTTTCACCTACTGTAGAGTTCTTGCTTGCACCTTCATCGGAATATTAAAACAGCAAACCGTTCCCGCAGTTCATAGTTTTTTAAACTACTCCATTATTCACTTAGGTTATCGTACTAGGTCGTAAATCCAGGGTACAATTTTTATTTCGAAGACACACAAACTATTTTTTTTCGCTAACGTGAGAAACCAAACCTCGCATCCATGTAAGCGATCTGTTTTAACAGTATTGTAAGCCTATAATACAATCTTTTAATCTGCGACAGCAACCCCTACGTCAGCAATTTACTTTAATCAAAGTATGCCTGCTATTGATTTCTTATTGACTTCTATTGATTTCTGATTGAGGGGCATTCCACATACATTCTTGGTAAAAACATAAATCAGATAGTTTATGACACATCTATACAACAGTAAAACTATTTACGTACAATATGTATTTTTTACACTAATGCATATTATATTGTCAGCCTTTAAATTTTCGTTCATAGTCATATTTAAAAAAAAAGTCACGGAGCTATTTGATTGCATAAGTGGTACCAACGTAAAAATAAAAATATTGGGAAAAGAAATTGGCGTCAGTTCATGTCTAAATATTTGGCGGTCTGTGATTTAAACTAATTAACCAATTCAATCATTACAACATGAATGACAAAAAATAACACAATATCACTGACTTATGTTCTGAATAATTACATCTTCACAATAAGAATGTGTTATCCTAATAATAAAGTTGTATCAATGTGTCCAAAATTTAATAAAAATGAATTGATAATTCTGGCGTCTGCTATCAGTTTACTCAAAGGTATTTGAGATTCTGTAAAATAAGGTAGATGGCTCTTTCAAATAATGGAACAATTAAATGTATTAATATCAAAAAGGTAACATATGGGTTCGAAAATTGTCGCTAAAAATATTGTCGCTGTAGCATAGTTAGATAATGCACCTTCCCCGATTAGGAAAGAGATCCAGGTTCGAATCCCGGTGGCGCAACAACAATATTTTTCGATAAAATTGATTTTATAAGTATATCTTTCTAATTAATATATTTAATTCATATTTTAATAATATATTAGTTGTATTAATGTGTCCAAAATTCAATAAAAATGAATTGTTAATTTTGGCGTCTCCTACCGGTTTACTCAAAAGTATTTGAGGTTCCGTAAAAACAAAAAGGAGATGGCTTTCAAATAATCGAATGATAGATGTATTCATTTGAAAAAGTGTAACATATAGGTTCGAAAATTTGTCGTCAAAAGTACTGTCGCTGTAGCGTAGTTGGTAATGCACCTACTCCGGATTGATTTAGCTTAATCAACATTGAATTTATGACACTTCAAAGTGTGTATATATTTTTTTGAAACACCTTATAAGATTCATTCTAATGTGTACATATCAGAATATTACAAGTTACATACTTAAATATTATACTTAAGTGGGTTTTTTTTTGTAAATTGAAAGTTTATTATGAAGGTAAGTGCAATACCTATAAGTGTGTATTTTTTGTCATTCATGTTGTGATGATTAAATTGGGAGTTCTTAATAGCAGACTTTTTTATTTATTACAAAGGATCAAAAGTGTCCATTCTGGACTTGGAATTGTAAATAACCATTTTGAATTTGGATGCATTGCACTTTAGCTAGCCTAGCTGCCTTTAATTATTTTTCTTATGTCAGTTTTGCACCGTCAAGCTTATCTTTTACGTGTCCCCCGTTCAATAGCATAATTTCGTGAGAATGTGAAGCACATTGATTGCTACCTCTTTGGCCAGTTCATCTGTTGGCCAAGTTTTCATCAAAAGAGACTCTCACATCGCGATAGTATTGTACTGGAAATAAAACTCATTAACAAGTAAAACTTTTCCAATTGGCTCGCATTAAAATGCAATGGACGCTCAACTTTGAAACTCCATTATCATGTGTATACATTTTTTGGGACAGTCTGTATTTCATTATTACATGTGTAGAAGTTCGTGAAAATCTTATTAAGTGGTCTTACATGCTCTTTGTGTATGTATATCGCATGTATTACCACTAAAGGTTATATGTAATTAAGTTTAGCAGAGTTAATTTATGGAATACGCTAACATTAGATATGTTAACAATCTATTGAATTAGTGAGTAAACGGAAAATAAACAGAATACTTGGCCCATATACTAAAAATAAGAAGATAGTATGCTAATTTTTTCTGCAAAAGTACGTAGAACGTTTTATTACCAGCAGGACAGAAACTTAATAATACAAATTAAATGCGTTAATTAGAAAAATATACATATAAAATCACTTATCTAGAAAATATTGTTGTTGCTACCAGGATTCGAACCTGGATCTCTTCCTATCCAAGAAAATGTATTAACCGATTATGCTACACCAACACAGTAAGTTGACGACAAATTTTCGAACTTATATGTTACACTTTAAAATTGATACATCTGTCATTCCATTATTTGAAAGCTATTTTTTTAATATTATATAGGAAGAGATTTGGGTTCAAATCTCGATAGTAACAACAATATTTATTCGATAAATTGATTTTATATGTATATCTTTCTAATTGATACATTTAATTTGTATTAAAAATATCACAGACCTATGTTCTGAAATATTGCATCTTCACAATAAGAACGTATTCTCCTTAAAAAGAAACTTAATAAACTAATTTAGAAAATGAAGACAATTAAAAGAATTGCATCCCCTTTAAAAGGCTTTCAAATTATACTGCTTTGCTAGATAGTTAGCATTAGTGATTAATATATACAGGATGCCCCAAAGTCACTAAAAAATGGAATAATGTTTTATGTTTATTAACGAAACAAAATTTTCTACTATATATAACGAATCTATGTAGTCTACGTTTCGTTATGCCTTAGTATATGAGACTAAAAATATTTATTTTTAATACATCATTAACTCCCTAAGCCGATATTAGTGTGAACATTTGTTTTTATTGAATGAAGTTAAGCTTAAGAAGTGCGTATTTAAAATTAGGGGTAAGTCCACTATTTATTCGTACTTTCTTCTAAAGACTTAATTACGCTTGCCTTATCAACCATTTTACGCCATCCAGAAAAGGAATTAGGAAAATTTATAAAACGATATGCCATTTGCTTAGTTAGCTTTGAATAAAAGATTTAATAAAAATGTAAGTAGATACATACTTATCTCATATTACCCACCTAAAACTATTTTATATAGCTATTTTAATTTCCTCTTAAAATAGTCAGATACGTTATTTTTTAATATATTATTACTATGCTGTCTGGCTCCGGCGGATCGAACGCCAAAAGCACCGTTACCGGCTTTGCTCCGTCTATGAGTATGTATGTTAAATGTCAGAATAGCTGGCTCGGATGGATGGAAATGGTAGCATGCATTAAAATCACTAGCTTAACACATTATTTACATTAATAATTATACAAAATACTTTGTTTAAACCACTATTTATTAATTATTCTACATGTTTCGATACCTATGATATTTTATTCAGGAAACATGAAACTGAAATTAAAAATACAAGCATAGATAAAAACAAAACTATAAAATGGTGAATAAGTAAGAACTAATATGACAACAAATTTAAACAGTGACTATTTGCAAAGAGGATTTGGTATTATTATTTACACTTTATTCTGGTTGCACAAGTAATATTATGATTGCGTGATTTTTAGTCATTGTCATTGACCCCGGATGAGGACACATTACACTGTCACTATCATTATATTCTAGGTGATGAAACTAGCTAAAACGATTGCGTGTCTGCCATGGTATATTTAGGCAGACGTTGTCCCAGACCACCCCGGATTTGTTTCAAAAATCGCGCCATCTTCCTTCACGGTGTGGGTTGTGTCCCTCGACCTCCCAACGTCTAGCTCTCAGCCTCCCGCTTATTCCCGAGGAGAGTCTCTTCGGCACTTCGTGAATAGATCAAGGCCCACTATCTCTTGAGATCCTGCTGAATAAAACTCTAACTCTCGCCATTTTCATTGCCCGGCGGACAGCCAAAAACAGCCGCGCACCGTCACGAAATTCTCTTTCATCGCCAACGTCTAAACCGACGCCCGTCATTTGTCCGTCTTCCAACCAATCACTTCTTAGGCTCATGTCAGTTGAACAGGTAGCTGCAGCTAACGACGTGAATTCGAACGTCACAATTATACTCATTCAAAAATAATAATTTTAAAAATCTGATTAATTTAATCGTTATTGGCTGAAAAGGCATAAAATATTTTTATGAACTCAGTTTCTAAATAAAAGTTTTTGAAAATTTTTTTTCTTTATAATTACTTAATTTATGAAAAATTTGGAATACATAAATGAGAATTATGTAATACATGAAGTATTAGTTAAACTGAGATCTTTAATATTTAATTATTTTTTGGCATGTAGAAACGAGCTTTGATATCAAACAAAGTAAGCAAACCCAAGACAAATGTGTACAAATTTTTCCCTTAGAAATGTGTATACTATCTTTCTATACTTGTAACTTTTGTAATACAAAGGTTGTAAAGATTCCAACATCTGTATTGCAAAAGTTCATTTTACAATTTAAAATTGTGCATTATTTATCGACGAAAAAAGTCAATTCAAATTTGTTCTTCAACATTTTGGTACCAGCTGTAAGACTAGATATACGATTTAAAAGTTGGAGCTATTTAAAAATTGATGCTGTGGTATGACGTTTTGGTATCAGCAGTTTGAACTATAGAAGAATCCAAAAAATAATAAAACAGAATAAAACATATTTGAATAGATCTTTTTTTTTTAGTTGCGTATATGATAGAGTATCCGAATACAATAAAATTCTTGGTTTTTTGAGTTGTCTTAGTTTTGATCAAAGTGTGCGATATGACTGCAATCATTTATATATAGATAAAACTTGCAGAAATTTTGATTTTAGAATTAAAAAGCACTTGAGATGTCTAAATAGCAACAACTATTCTGAAGTTTCCAATCAACTTTTAGAAACAAATCATTTTTTTGACATTAGTATCGTACGTAAATTTTACGTGTTGTTCAAACAAAAGTATTTGCTCCGCCCACTTGCCAATTCTGTCGCCTTCCTCACTCTAGTAGTGCTCTCCCTGACAGTTGATGCAACACATCACATCTCTGTCATGTTGCCACTCTCTAAGTCAAGGCTAAATATTGGATTTTGTACATCTGCAGAGAAAAAAATGACGCCCACTTACTGCAAGTGTGGAAAAACCATTTGTTGAATGCATCAAACGAAAATTTGCCCAGATTGTACTAAGTAATATATTTACTTTCATTATTATTATTATTGTTTTTTAATTGAAATATATATTTTTTTAGTATTAAGCATGTTTTTAAACGTGTTGTTTCTTATTTATGCCCAAGTACCAAATGTATTTATATCCAGATACATAAATTTTACGCATCGACAGCAACCACGTCGTATTTTTTAATGATGCTAATCTAGGGATAATAAAGGTTTAAAAACTTAACATACAAATACTGGGTGTTTGCAGTTAGATAAATTAAAAATTTTAGAAATAAGAATAAATGTTAACACCAAATAAAACAATATAAATAACCAACATTTTGCAAATAGTCACCTTTTAAATTTGTTTTCATATATTTAATATATCTTACTGAATATTTTAAAAATGTATTATATTTTCTATTAAAATAAAAAAAAATAGGGACCATTGGTTTTGAAACATGTTGATTTATCAATAAATAACGGTATAAACAAAGTATTTTATTATTTTAAACATTTAAAAAAAAAAAAATTAAATATGCAACCATGTTATTGACGCACCACTTAATAATAATAACTGTAGAGTCCGGTACTTCACATATTTAAACAATTTAATATATAATATATTAGTACCTATGTATATCACATTTAAAATATGAGAAATCCCGTTGATACATTAAGTAATCATCACCTATGAATTTTATAATTTTATTTACATAAAAAATCATTAAGGAGAACACATTCATAATTATTTATTATTCAGAACATAGTTCTGTGATATTTTAAATATGAATTAAATGTATTAATTATAAAGATATACATACAAAATCAATATTATCGAAAAATAAAAACATTGTTGTTGCGGCTACCGGGATATAATATATAATATTCATAATTATTTAGAATATAGGTCTGTGATATTTTAAATACTAATTAAATGTATTAATTAGAAATATATACATATAAAATTAATTTTATGGAAAAATATTGTTGTTGCTACCGGGTTTCGAACCTGGATCTCTTTCCAATCTGGGAAAGGTTTATTAATCGACTATGCTACAGCACATCGAATTCCGGTATCATCAACAATATTTTTCGATAAAATTGTTTTTATATGTATATCTATATACATGTAATTAGTATATTTATATGTAATTAATACATTTAATAAGTATTTAACATAAAAAATCCACAAATAAACGTATATTGTTATTCATCTACTTTCAGGACACAAATTTGAGTGTCTTTACGTAATCATTGATAACAGTTTTATATTAGTATTATTTTATCTTTAAAAAGTAGTTATAATATTGATGTGATATGTATTTTTGTTGATACATAAAAACTGTCATAAATAAAAATCGGAAGATTACTTATTGTTATAGTCTCAAACATTAAAAATAATATTCTACAAATTTCTTAATACACTTTTTAGATTTTAAATACATGTATATTTCCATCTTCTTTGCGATCTGATGCATGTAAAATTGGTTTAAAAATTTGTTGTTTACATAAAAATGAATTATTTTTATACAAAGAAAATAAGTGAATATATCATGTTTTTTTTCTCTGGCAATCCAAGTTAGATTTCTTGCGAAAGGACTACAAAAGCATTCTAAGAAATAAATTGTTCCGGATAACGTCTACAACGTTTGAAATTTTACAAAGACAAATCGCTCTAAGACTTCAAATAAATGAGAGACCAGGTATCATCCTTAATATATTGTCAGCGTCTTGCTTGAATTATTCCTGTTTGAAATCTCAGGTTTGATCGGAGTTTCTGGATTCCATTGAAATCATATTACATACTACCAAAATTGAAATCATTTTCAAAAATTAATCAAAGCGTAATATAATACATTTCTTCAAGCACTCGCTGATACATAAATTACATTCGAGGAGAAATATTTATCAAGAATTTTCAATATTAAATATTTTTCATAGCACGTATATTTTAATATATATGTATTTGATTGCAAATGATGATATAAAAAAAACATAGGTAGATTTTATAAATATATATATATAAACGAGTATATATGTAAATAGATAGCAGCTTATAAAGGATGTCCAGCGGAAAATAATCAAGTATAATATTAAATAAATAAAAAACTACAATGTTGTTCTCATATTTAATTTATACAAACCCTTTTTAAATATACTTTCTGAGTGACCACGGTAATGGCACTACTTTCGATAGCTATTCAATGTTTTTAATTTAATTAAATTTTCAAACTATTATGAATCTAAAAAAAGCTGTATGATCTCCAAATAGTCGGTGAAGATGGTACCTCGGGAGTCCCAAACAACGGTGGCGTTTCCAGCAGATGGAACCATTTTTGCCTTTTTTGGAGCAGGTTCGCCAGGTGAAGTCCAATGTTTTGACTGTTTATTAATTTCTGTAGTGATGGATTCATGTTTCATCAACAGTCACTTAGCACTGCAGAAACTGTTTCGGATTGCGCTTAAACAGTGCTTCAAAATTGTCATGCGATGATTTCGTTTATGTTCCAGCAAACGCGACACCAATCTCGTTGATAGCTTTCTCATGCCTAATTTGTGTAGGATATTTTGTACGCATTCAATTGAGATGTTTACAATGTCAGCAAACTTTTTGATCTTTTAATATGATAACATGTATTTTTATGACTATATCCTCCATAGTCATCTCAATCAGACGGTCTGAGCGGATATCGCTTGAATTCATTAAACCAATATCTGATGGTAGTCATCGAAGGTTCATGGCATGCGACATCACTTTGATTTCCTCGCACGTTTTTTCATCCAAA
Organism: Eubasilissa splendida; assembly: GCA_031772225.1. NCBI lineage: Eukaryota > Metazoa > Arthropoda > Insecta > Trichoptera > Phryganeidae > Eubasilissa > Eubasilissa splendida. The sequence continues at coordinate 22,255,223 of CM062855.1, read as the reverse complement.
AAAAGGAAACAAATCACTGACCGATATTGCTCTTTTTTTATTGGTTACAAACAAATACAAACTTGCCCACTGTCATATTAAAACAAAACTACTCAATAAATCTATGTGATATATTGACAAGCATCGTTTGAAAGATGTTGTCAAACAATTTAATACAGATTTTTCATTAGTGGTGACGTCACTCGTTAAATACGGGTACTTATCATACTGCCCTTAAATTTAATGTTATATATATATATAACATTAAATTTTACTTCTAGTCTAGCTTGACCAAAGTGTACCGAGGTGAGCTGGGGTCCCGTATATAACATAAACATCCTATAATATGTTGTCAGATTATAACGGCCGTTCAGAATCTTGAGTTGAATATTCTTGACTATTCTTCCGTGTCTCTGACCTTTCTGCGATTGAACCGATTGAGGAAATACCATGAAAGCCCGTTTGAGAAAGATCATAGTAAAGTCCAAGAGTCATCATGCGCGCCTTCTCAAAGAGGCACTCGAGTCCGGTGAACATCAATAGTAATTATGGTCAATAATTACCAGTGCCGTATGGTAGACACTAACTTAGGTTATGCTGTGACCGACGATGTTAACTAAGTATACAATAGGTATACTAGGTATCAAAAAAAAAGTTAGAAATTTTATAATAATTTTGAAAACAATTCTATCAATTTAAATTAAGAATATAATTGTAAATGTATTATTTGAAAAGAGGCAAGTTTTTTTATTGCTCGGTATCGTACCTACTCTACTTTCGATTTCGCTTATAATATTTTCTACGATTTCTCCTTCAGATAATCGAATTAAAATATTATTATTGTCCAAAAACATTTATTTAAATAAGTAGCTTTATAAATTAGCATAGCCGAAACTCATGAGAGAAATTAATTTAATTTATCATTTAATTTAATATTGGTAATAATCTAACATAAAAATATCCCAAAAAATACAAACTGCTGCAAACGCTTGACAGATAATAAATTATAACCTAAAAAAAAATATTTTTGCAGACACCGAAATTCCGAATCACTGGGAATAACAAATTTGATATACTATGAAAACATAAAAAAACAAAAATATAATAAACTATTCCGTAAAAATGCCATGCAGTTTGGCAAAATATAAAAATTAAAATGAATATTTATGTAATAAAGAAGAAATAAAAAAAATAATAAACTTTTAGTCTGTCAAGCAGAACAAATATGTAGAAGGTCTACATATTTACGATTTTGATTAATCCCTTTCCAAGTTAACAGAATTAAGCAACAACATTGTTTGAAAAATGCAGAAAATTGACAGACATGAAGATGTTCACATAGCTTGAGTAAGAAAATATTTAGTTCAGTATGTTTCTCATACGGATTGAATAAACAAGTTAAACGTGTACATACGCGTAAGTTCTGGCAAAATGTGTACCGGAATGGCTATGAAGTTGTACACAAATAATTCACAATTTTCGCAATTACAAACGGCTAGACAAAAATGTAGCCACAGGTTACGCTAATCCAGCTAACGACGGTTAGAATTATATACGCTATTTTCCTAAAATAAGGATTATTTAATTTATTTCTATTTCCCAGAATCTTTAGTAATGCACAGCTTTTTTGCTTGTATGCAGTGCACGCCCCGAATAATAATTGCAATTTTTTTTGATATCGACCTCCATAAGCAGCCGAGTCGACAAATAGTGATCCGGCAATATATGGAACATACACATATATACAGACACACTATTTTCAATATGGTATTGCAAGCCAGTACTAACAGCACCAACAATGACATACCCTATTTTCGACAAGGTATTACAAAACATCATTACCCACATATCGCATCATTTTCCATCACCCCTGATCATGGACCCTATAATAGTATCCAAAACGTGGGTCAAATAAATCGTAAACGCATGGCAGAATAGCCCAGACCCAACAAGGAAGATCATTTAATTAATAAAACAATAATAATGATAACGTTGCTAATTTAAATATTGTTATAAAGCTCGAACACATCGTTAAAATATATTTTAGCGTACAAATATTGATTATATTTTCTACTTCAATCCTCGTTCACATTCTCTATAGTAATTTAATCACATTGATTATCCAGACTTGCTAGCCAAGATTAGTTTTCAAGTTTCATCACGGACTACTCTACTTCAAACATTATTTGCATCCGATATAGATCAGTGTGTCTTCTAATGAAAGACTCTATTCACCAATGCTTGGATTACACAGATTGGTAGCCCTCAATATGAACTCATTAATATATTCGATCACACATAGACTAAACATTGATGTCATCTAGTTATTAATAGCTAAAGACTGATTTCGTTGAATTGTGAACTGTTTTTAGAATCGATGCTCTTATACAAATAGGTACGTAGATTTAATTATAATAATAAAACGTTCAACAATACTTTAATATTTTAATTTTTTATCATAATCAATCATATATATATATATATAATCTCATCCAGCGCTAGCCGCAAGCATAAGAGAGATTTTGCCTGTGTGTGAAAGTATTTTATCTCTTGGTACATTATTTACAATAGTTAAAATAGTTGAATAATTTTCATAGTAAGCGATCACTTTGTGTTTTTTTTTACATATTATAATTATATATATTAAATAAAATACAATCACTTTATATGAAACCACGAAATTTATTATACGCCAACCAGTTTCACTTAGCTTAAGCTTCGTCAAGACGTATTTAAAACTAACAATAAATATAAAAAAAGTGCACTTATATATAAATAAAGAGGGATACAGAAAATAAAATTATATGCAAAAAAGAGAGACAGATACATATACTGTTAAACGGGACATTAAGGCAGGGGGAAATACAGTGTTGATGGATAATAAATTGAATTTAAAGGAAACAAACCAAATATGGGGATAATGGATAAATTTTTTTATTATTTATTTATTTAATTCTTAAAATAGTGCATACATAAGCACTTCTTATATATGCTCTAATATAAACAAGATTAAAGTATTTTCTTTTACTAAAACTTATCTTTTATATATTTAGTCAGTTTCATTTTCAATCTATTCAATTTCTCCTCCTTTTTTATGTTTTCTGGCATTTCATTAAAAAATTTCATCGTACTATACATCATCAATTTTTCATCATCAGTCTCAGTCTATCCCTTCCCCTTGTACGATGCTGATCGATTTGCATAAATTTTTCGTGTGAATTCCGCTGATATTTTCTTATTGATGATTTTGTAAATGAATACCATTGTATTAAAATATATTTTCTGCTTAAAGGTCATCATATTCAGATGTTTCAGCATTGCACTGATCCGAGTATATCTTTTTTTTTTTTAGTATTATTCTCATAGCTTTATTTTGCAACACTGACAATTGTTGCATTTCTTCTTCGTTAGCCAAAATCAAAATGCTGCTGCAGTAGTTGATGTGAGGAATAATAACGGAGTTGTAAACTATTTTACAAGACTCAGTACTAATAAATCTTTTGATCCTTCCCAGAAGTGAGATTTTCTTAGCAATCTTTTTAATTATGTGGTCAGTTGTTGGTTAATGTAAGCTAAATAGATCATCCACAACAGGTAATGGATCTAAAATAGCAGTTTATTCGTAAATAACCTACATTAACTTGACAAGTAGTTAAAATTGTATTTTGTTTAAATAAAGATACACAGAGTACATGTCATATCAATATTCATACTATTTTTAAACTAAGCAAAACGTTTGTGCTATGAAAATAGGACTATAATAAGACCTCCAACCTCTGGATCACTAGGATTGTCTTAAAAACTACACCAATAAGAATGTCAACATCAATTTGATTAATGATATATGCTACTTCATTTATTTATAATATACAGAGAATATTATTTTGAATATACAAGTCGTTAATGTCATAATTATAAAGTACAATGTAAAAATATCGTAGGACAATTAGCGGAATAACACGTTTTGTAGTTGAGAAAATAGAAACATTATTAAAAAGTTATTAAAACTACCGCACAAGTGCAGGAGCGTATGGGCTTCAAGGTCAACGATGCCTGATTCTTGATGTGCGACAGCGAAAGCGATTAATGCGATTTGGCTTACGGTAAGCTATTACACGTTTGAACGACTGTCACATATAATACAATTTCGTTTTTAAACTGAGCCTTTGTTATGAAGAATTTTTATTTATTTTATTTAGACTTCATTAACATATATATTTTTGGTGTAACAGAGGTGAATATATTATAATATAACATGGTAAACATAATATAACTCGTAGTTTATCTTGTGGGATGGAGTAGACTCCACCTCTGATATATATAGCATTGTCCTGGCTACTTTGTTGGACTGAAGTCTGTGTTAAAGTAGACAATTTTTTTCGTGCTGTTGTGGTGTTATTTAATTTAAGAAAGATAAAGTTCGACAAGAATAAAAATAGAGATAAAAAATATATACATATATATGTACACATATAGAATTTAAAAAATGAAGTGGGAGTGTGTAATGTATTGAGGTTAACATAATTTGATATTTCTTACTTTATTTATTATTAGGCATTTTGACACGTTTCAAGTGTATGTATTTTCGCTGTCTCTTTTAATAGCAGTACTCCTTAAAATTTAATTAAAAATCTAAATACATTATTGTGATTAAAAATTAATTGTAAGATTTCATTTTCACTAAAACCAATTTAACCAAATCTGAACAAAACCTCCACATAAAACGCTGAAAGCATTATTTTCATCTTTAGATCCATTAGCATGAAAGCAAGTTTTAAGTATTCAGGTGACAATTTTACTACGGCAATCCGAGGGACTAAAGTAGACCAGCCTGTCTCGTAAGGCACTTTGACCCGAAGTTATAACTACTAGGTACAAAGCAGTAGTAAAAACCACCGTAAATTATTCAATATAAACAAAAAAAAGTATAAATGTTATTTTCCCATAAACTCGTACTATTTTGATAATAAAATTCCAACTCTGCTTGGCTGAGAGACATAAACACCAGAGCATATTTTTACCACTACGACTAACTATATTTTTAGGCGAAAATATATTTTAATAGCAGCAATTTTTTATATTTATCTAGAGATTATTCTATAAATCTGTGAATATGCTTAAAAGCAAGACTGATTTATTAACGTTAAAAGTTAGAAAACTGCGTTAAGAGAAACGAACATTAATTTAACAAACTTATGTTACAAATTTATGTTACCTAAAAAAAAAAATTTTTGTGAGTCGGGGTAAATGCATTTAAGTCTCCTAATTATGTTTTAAATTGGATTCCAGTACCGTCATTTTTTAAGAAATGTTATAAATCAATATTTGAAGAAGCAGTTCAGAGATAGTGCAAATCCAAGCAGTAGTTTACTTGTAATGCCATTTCAAATTATGACAGTTGTTTGATGTCAACTTGAGAGTTGTGTATGCCTTTTCAATTTTTCGTATATCACAATAATCTTTTGTGCCAAGACGCTGATATTAGGTAAGTACATTTATGCTGTATTTGTAATTGTACTTTGTGATGTATATATTAGTTTTGTGATTATTTTCGCGGATTACGATTTATAAGACCAGATACACTTACCCTATAAACTTTACTCTGTGGGGGAAGTGCATCTACTCAGTGGTTGGTATCGTACCCCATATATTTTCGTATGGAAAGTTTCTCAATTAGTGATGTGTAGATAGTTCCATTATTTTTTTAAATAATTAAACAATTTCAAAAACAATCACTATAATATGTCGCATTTCCCCGTCTAAGCAATTTTACTAGATTTTTTGGAATTTAGTATGCTTTACCCGTCATTAAGGACCAATATAACTAATTCATACTGTCATCAAACAGATCAGTAAAGACATTTTCATTATTTTAACAATTTGTCAGAAATAACACAACTAGATGGTCTTACCTCAAATTTGGGGTAAGTGCATTAACTCGTTCAATTTTCATAAAATACTTTCAATATCCGCTATCTTAAAAGGTTACATTCTGATTTTTAAAAACTTAAATTAGAAAATGGTTAATGATTCTTCTATCAATGTTTCAAAGTCATAGCATCATCTTTTGAATCGTTTGAGAACAGTTCAAAGTTTATGTTGACGATTTATATGTCACACTTACCCCGATTCACTAATGATGTTTACTAAATCATTTAAATTTCAAGTAGAAATTGAATTATGTATTTATAAAATATATATAATATACATATGATTTAAAAATATTTTTTTACTGAATAAACAGAATATAGTCGTGACTAAAGTAAATTATATATAAATTTATTTCGTGCATTATTTCAGAACAATAATATGTTTTTGATATTTGTACAGACTAAATATCTTCATCGATACACTAAAATGTGATAAGTTTTTATTAGGTGGTATTGAATTCTAATTCTTATTCTACTTAATTATTAATCATAATTGATACAGTAGTAATTAATGGTTGAGCATAGCCTTGTAAAACTAATAATACATTAGCATTCAACTGTAATGACCTATTTACTTTAACTATATTTCGGATTCTGACTATTCCAACTGAAGTATTCAAACGGAGTTAAGCATAAGTATTTAATTATTGCTATAACCATATTAAATACTATAAGGTGTTCAGAAGAAAAGTTTCAAGATTAAATTGTAATTGCTCGTAAACCATCAGGATGAGGTAAGTGGGAAGGATATTGCCAGTTTCAATGAGTCACTGGTCGGGAGCGCACCGCGCGTTGCGGTTGAGCAATATTTAAAGTGCAGTGATACATTGATTCGTGCGGGTCACGCTTTTTGTACTAACTTTAATATTCGAAGAGTAAGTGATGGGTCAAGAACGCAACATATCTGGTCTTGAGTTCAAAATTTTAGACAAGAAGGGACAATGGTTAACCAAACTCCTCCGGGACCATCAATATCAGCAGTGACGCCAGAACATTTGGCTCAAGTTCGACGTGAAATTATGCGCAATCCGCGTAAATCAATAAAGAAGATTACAGCCCGTACAGGAATAAAAAAATCAACAGTGCACGTTATTTTAAAAAATTAACTACTGTTTCATCTATACAAACTCTAAATCGTGTAGTTGAAACCTCAGCGAGAATGATGCTGGAACTTTTGGAACAGCACGAACGCTTGAAAACATATTGTTTACTGACGAAGCACATTTTCATATCTATGGCTATGTTAATAAACAAAATATGAGATACTGGTGCCCCGACAACCCAAGGAAACGCCATCAAAAACGTTTGCATTGTCCAAAAACTATATTTCTGCCCGAGGGATAATTGGCCCTTATTTTTTTTAACCAGCGAGAGATAGTGTATTGCCAAATGATCGACTAGTTTTTGGTACTGCAATTGTAGCTGTTTTCCGGGTTCAACAACAGAACACAATTTCAGCAAGACGGGGCCATTCCACACACATCTAGTTTCAATGGAGACGCTGAGGGGAATTTTTCCCAATAAATTAATCAGCATGTACGGAGACATACCCTGGGCACCTCGGTCATCGGATCTTACACAGTGCAACTTTTTTTTACGGGGATACCTTAAGTTGAGAGTGTACTGCAACAATCCTCGAACAATTCAGGCCCTACAAGAAAATATCCGTTATGAAGTTATTGCCATTGAACCAATGCTTTGCTCTCGCGTGTTCGCAAATTTAAGAGTCCAATTGCAAGAGTTTCTTGATAGAAATAGACGGCATTAAGACAATATTATTAATAAAATGTAAAATCTGCATCGTTAAGCTCCATTTTGTATAAATAAAATATGAGAATAACACTGTAGTTTTTTTTAAATTTAATATTAAACTTGAAAATTTTCCGCTGGATACCCTATACAATATATGTTATATACAAGTTACTCTACAATTCGTGAGGTAGACTCAATCGATATATTAATGGAATTATAAATCGAATTAGTAATTATGCGAAATAATTTAATGCAAGATAATTCTACAAGAATTCCACATAAAGTCTGCTTTGTAAATTATTAATTTTCTTCAAGCTTACGGCATTGTTGGGACTACGCGAAACGTTGGTGGACCTGATGTATTGAATGCCGAGCGATTGATGTTACAATTGGTTAGTTCAGAAGCAGTCTGTGAGGTGGCGGCGAAACGTGCTAGAAATATAAATGTGGAGATCATGTGATCAAATATAAGTATTAGGATGCATACACATGGATGAAACTTTTGTCTCGACACACGGAATAGTACAAACATGAGCGTGACGCAATCTCCCAGACGCAAAAAATGCTCATGCTAGAATTCAGTAAAGCTCTACCTACACATTTATTTAATATGCATAATGAAAAGATTAAGAGATTATTTATCTATCAGTCTTTTACGTAATCGTTAAGTTGAGCTTTCTAACGGAATCTTCCAGTTTCTGGTTATGGAATAAACAATATTTTTAGAGTGCATATTTATCTTATACATTTGAATCGTTTACTTCTAAATCTCTCTATAATCAAGAATGAAAAAAGTATATATTTGAATGCAGTTTTACTAAGAAAAAATATACTTGCGATTGATTTAAATACTGTACTACAAATAATAATTTAAGTAATACAACAAACAAAAACAAGTTTAAGTTTCATATCAAATCTCTCTATAATTGAGTATTTAACCTCCAAACGGCTCAATAATGAAACTAACCATTAGTTTTTAGTCGTATTACACTGGCTTATACCAAAAAAGATCAAATAATGTGAGCGACAAACACCTATATAAATGGTATTGTTTATATAAATGCTTTCGACAACTGGTTCCCAGGTTTCCGATTTACATTAAGCACACATATGATATATGAAGTGCCCAGACTTTTTTTAATTTTGCTCTCTTTCTGGTCCGATGTTGTTATTCATTTAGCTGGGTTGTCTTTAGACTTCGACCGACCGAAGCGCGCACTGGTGGTTTATTTGAACCGCTGAACTGGTTGAAGCACGGGATGTAATTGAATGACGCCTATCGGTTACCGTATTTCCAAAAAAGGGCGACAATACTCACACACACACATATGTACATTATTATAAATCAAGAAACTTATTGGTGCCAATCGAAGTAACAGGTATAAAGTGGCAATAAACTTTGTAATTTTTCAAAATTGACAACATATTTATGATTTTTTTTGCATTTCTTGTAGTATTAATATATACTCCACATCTTCAAAATATTTATTAAAGCATTTAAAAAAAAATCTATTTTTAAACATTTTTCATGATTTCTGTATTTTGTTAAAAATCCGTTATGGAGGGGTTTGAAAACGACTCGTTTGTATATTAACAAGCATTTTTGATTGGTTGGTGCTGGGCCTAGTATTCGAGGGTCCCCTCGTCATTCATTTTGTAGTTCTCAGTCCTATTGCGCTGACCGGTTCCATTGTCGCATGGTCGCGGTTCGCTGCTCGCTTCTGGGTCATTTAGCCGCCGCGACACCGTCAGCCCAAGAACAGATACTTCCTCAACACCCACGATCTTGAGCCATCTGTACCTAGTATTCGGGTGCTCTACACAGATTAAGTGTTTCCCCGAAACAGTTCTTGTACCGTTTCTTCTGCCCCCGGGTCTTCAACTGTCCAGGATCCCCCTATATATGACACGTTTCGAAAGTCCGCGATTGTCCATGCGTATCACGTGTCCGGTTCACCTCAGTCTCTCCTCCACGATCATGCAGATGATAGGTATTTTAGAATTTTACCCATCCAAGACGTGATGGTCAGGTAAGTTATTGGATTCGGCAAAAGAAAATAAATATGAAATAGAAGATGTAGTGGAATTTAATCCATCAGATTTTTATAAACAGAAAAAGCGCTCATTCGCATAAAAAAATGTACAGATAAAATCAGTTAAACGATAAAATATTTTTGTTGCCACCGAGACTCGAACCTGGAACCCTTCCTATCCGGGGAAATTCACGCTAGTGACACCAAAATTAAAATATTGTGACAAGAAACACTTGCGTTACTTCATGTCTATACAGTTGGTGGTCTGTGAGTAGTATTGTATTTATTTGTAGTTTATTCATGCAAGAAGCGTACCATTAAGTATATTAAAGACAGAATTGTCTAGTATACCAAGCCCATTGCTGCTGATATACAACAACTTTTATCCATTATGTTTAAATATGAATTGAATATTACCGTTTTATGTTTATAAAACACTTTGAGAAAAATAACGTGTGTTTTATAAATCTTCTTATTCTTCAGTTCACTATTAGATAAAGGTCTTTGTTAAGGACAGCCATTTCTCTCTATTGTCTGTCCTCCACATCTAGCTGCTTTCATTAGATCAGTGAACTAAGAGATGAGTAATTTTTAGCGTTAAAATACTAATTGCAGTTTCAGCTTTATTATTTGGACATACGTTTTTTACGTTGGCCATATTGCGAATGATTTAATTTTTTGAATTCTTATTTCTTATTATTTTTCTCATATTCCGAGCGTAGTCCGTTTCATGGCTCACTGGGTTTGTTTAATTATGTAGATGGGACAAGTACCGTAAGGGCAGACTTATACAGACTTATATTTATTTATTTTTTATTTAAATATTTATTAATTTACGCCCTTATGGGCTTTTACAAAATTTATTAGGTATAAAATAACATTAGCTGCTACACAAGTAGCGTGGAATATATATATTAAAATAGAACTCAATAGAAAATATTATATATGATATGATAGAATATTCATATACAGCTTTAAAAAATATATATAAAAAATTGATAAATAACCAAAAAAGAACTATAAAAATTAAGGTTTGTGGGTTTTCCCAGTGGGGAGGTCCCAGGCGGAAAAAAATTACAAATTTAGATTTAACACAGAAAGACTGAGTATCAAAATCAATAGTATCTTTGACTCGGAACAGCATTAAAAACATCACTCTTATATTTAAACATTAAATATCGGAATATATCTGCAAAGCCTGTGAAGTCTTTGTGTGAGTGTATTCCTATAAAAATGAGTATACGATGCATTTACATGGAACAGCGCTGATGACCTGGTTTTCCGGGTAGGAACGTGGTATACAATCATTTCAGTTAAATTAGGGCCATCTAGTATACTATTTTTTGTTTTAAATAAAAATAATAAATCACTTAAAGTTCTTCTACATGACAAATATATATACTTATATATATACAAAAAGTGTTTTTGGATATACCTATATGAAAATAGTGTATAAATAAGAGTATAATGAAATGCTTTGTAAGGCCTCTTGAAGGAAGACCACCGTACTAGTTCATTTCGAAAAATAATGTGTACGTATACAAAACCTTGTTACTGTATTTCCACAGGGTTAAACATTGACAATACAATACTATATATTTCTATCTTGGCACATGTCGTTCCACTATTATTAACCAAATTTTAAAAATCTTTTGTAACACATTTTTGTAATATAGCTTATAACGGGCCAAGCAAAAAGTTTTAAGTGTTGTCATTTAATGGTTTCCATAGAAACAGTTTGCAAATTTTTCCTCAACTTTAGCAATTTAGGCCGCCGTTCAACTTGCAGTGGGATCAAATTGCAGCAGGCTTATCTGCCTAATGAGGCCAACGAAACTTTTATTATAATAAAAAATATTGAATTTAAGTCTATGTGTATCATGTAACATGATGGTATCATTAATGGTAGTCTTCTAAAATTCTCTTTTAAATATTTTTGCATATTTGAGAATAAATTTTACATCATGTGACTTCAATACAATCTTTATTATTAAATTGATGGCAATATTTAGAAAATAAAAAGATGTTAAAAACAGTACTAATGATTAATAATTACTATTTGTAAGACTTTCAATCACGTAAGGTTTGTTTAATATGTTTTTGTTTATATCTCTCTTAAGGAAAATTAGTCATCTTAAAGTACATCATGTTTGTGTTATTCCTAATTAAAAATATGAAGATTGCTTTGGTGAAGGGAAAAAATTTGAAATGTTTGAACAATAGTGGGTTTACAGAATTTACTAATCATTTGATAGAAAATGGTCATGGTTTCAATAAAAAATTGAGATTGTCAACTTTTCATATAAACGGTGTTGGTCACAAATTAAATAATTTTGAATCGTTGGAGATAAATAAAGCGTGTAAATCTAATCAAAAAATTATAAACTAAAATTTTTTCCTAAAAATTATTCGAGTAAATTTGTATTTAGTAACAATTTGAGTTAGGTACTAAAATTTTTTTTAAATAATTGTTGTTTTTTTTTTTAAATAGATTCTGGTAAAGTAACAATAATATATGTTTTTATTTAGTATTGACATCCTGAAGCAGAAAATGGTATTTTTCGAAACCGGTAAATGTATTTAAACTCAGTAAGTGGTTAATAAAACAAAATTAACAAATATAAATAGAAGTTTATCTATACATATGTATATAGGTGATAACATATATTCATTTTTATATTTGGCTCGCTCATGCTGACATAAAGCATATATCTGCTACTAAAAATAAATGCAATTTTAGAACATAAAAATGTTTCCGGTTTTTATTTCAGGTCGTAATTAAATATTTTTCCGATAGACAATTTTTTTTCTGTATATCTTTCTAATTGGATAATTGAAAATATTTCAGATTGAAAAAACTAGATAGGTTAACCCTGGTTTTACCTAACGTATATTCCTCGAAGGATTTTGGAACTCATCACATATCTAAAGTTGATAGGTTTTTAAAACTGGAATACTAGATGCATCATTTATAAAATACTACGTATATACGTAAGTTTAAAATTTGTCGTAAATTTAAATATTTAACGTAGCGTAATGGTATCGCATTATTCCGAGATGGAAATGTTCTGGTTCGTATCTTCGTGATAACCAAATGATTTTCGATTTAACTTTCTAATTGATTAATATATTTGTTTTAAAACCTTAGTAATACATACAAACATTCTAAAATTCTGTGCGGAGGTAGAGGGTAGGATTTTAAGAGACATATTACTATTTGTAACTCTTCTCGTGGTGTTTCTCTTGATGTCATACTTTTAGAACTTCCAGAGAATATGGTTCATACTTTCCAATACATTTGGTTCTGGGCAGAGAGGCGAGGTGAACAGGTCGATTAACAATTTTATTCTTCTTACCGGACCGTATCATGATCCCATTTCAATTGTTTTTTCTTATATTTGTATGAATACTGATTTAAATATCATTAATATTGAAAGAGTTTCATAAAATGCAAGTAAATACAGACTGGGTCAAAAGTCACATTACCATATAAAAAATAAATAACTTTTTTTTTTTATTAATTATTATATTTAAGTAAATACATGATATTTTATATATGTACATGTTTTTTTCCTTGAACATATAAAACGACTTCCATTTTCATCTTTATAAATTCAAACTTTATATATAGGTGAAAAAATCTCCATGCTGTGTTTAATATTACGTAAAAGATATATTGAAAGTAATTCATTTGTAAATGGTCGAGTGATTTTTGACCTACATGTATTTTGACACTTGTTATTTTATTTCTGAAGAGTTCTATCTCAGATTAATATATAAATGACGAAATTTGAATAAGTTATGCACAAATTTTGAGAACTTTTTGATCTCTAATCCGCAATCGTCAGACGACTGATATTGACTATCTTCACCACTGTAGTTACTTCACAATAATTTAAGTAATAGTATAGCATAAAATTTAAGTAATAGTATAACACCAATATAATTATAATTATAGTTAATTTAATCGAGGGACAAAAGAGAGAATGGATTAATTATCATAATGAAGAAACAATTCAGATTAATAAATTTTGTGTCGAAGATTAGTGACCAAATTGCAGCAAACTGGTTTGTCCTTTGTAAGGTCAACGGCATTTTTAATACTGAACCACTTTTAAAGTTATGCAGTCATAATTACCACTTTCTACTTATGTTTTGCTACCTTCTTCTATTTTTCCGTTCATAATGTGTTGTAAGGGATCATATTTGTCATTGCGAAAAATATATCAGAAGCTGTGTACAACTATCCATCGTTCGTTCAACTATAATCTTGCGTTCTTAGTATCTCTTCATTGGTAATATAAACAACCCAGGAGACCTTTAGCGTACGTCGATAAAACTCAAATGCCCTCAGCTTTTTAAGGATGGTTTATTTTAACGTCGAGACTTCGACTATATATAGCGGCAAGGATAAGACAACACTGTACCCCCGGGTCTTTGTTTAGTTAGTAGCCAAGGTACTTAGTATTTTTATATATTCTTGACACTGATCAACAAATGAACGCTCTCACAATTTGTGAACTGATTTCAATGAATAGTGTTTTCTGAATGATAATCTTATGAAACTGCAATATTGGCGGTCTATTTCGAATAGCTGAAAATATGTTGTAGTATTGGGCAATAAATATTAAATATTATATTGAAAGTATGACGAATTATTTTTGTACGTATTCTAAACTAGCATTAAGTTAGTATTTGCTTAAATTCTAAATTATTGCTTATTTTAAACTTTTTCTGTAACTTGAATGGTCTACTTACTTACTTACTTTCCATCACGCCGTTTCCCCGCCGAGGTAGCACTACACTCTTCTAACCTGACACACAATTCTCGCCTCATCCACATTCATATATCTTCACATACGAGCTCGACGATTATTGAAACTTCTAACAGGGCCATCCTCCAGTATCTGGTTTACCTGGTCATGCCAAGTATTCCGAGGACGTCCTCTACTTCTGCTGCCATCAACACTTCCGTCATATATCTTTCTTACCATTCTCTCCTCATTCGTCCATTCCATATGACCAAACCACTTATATGATCCTTTCTTAATCTTACTCACTATACTAATTACATAATCTTTACATACTTTACATTCTTTACACTGTCATAAATGGATCTGCCACATATACGCCTAAGTGATCTCATTTCCACTGCATTCAGTCTACTTTCATTCCTCTTCTGCCAGCCCCAGGACTCACTTCCATGCATCGGTGTCAGTACCAGGACTCCATTATGAACCGATAGTCTTACCTCAGTTGACAAGTTCTCATTAGCTATAGTTCTATTCTCACTTCATTCCCTGCAATCACCCTCCCTTGAATGGCCTAAATATGACAATTGTTATGACATTAGAAAAATTAAGTTCTTGGATTATTTTTTTTTAATAATTGTCACATTTGAATTAAAACAATGAGCACATGCGTAAAATTGACTCCTTCAAATTAGAAAGTTTTATAGGAAGGAGACGCTCTTGGTCATTTTCGATTCGCGTAGGCGACCTAAAGCAGAGCTGCCGGTCACTGGGTCGGCAGCCTGGTATAATTTATTCATCGATAGACTAAAGGGGTAATGTAAGTTATAATTTATAATACTAGTACAGTACACTGATAATTAAATAATAATCCTAATTTGTATCGTACATTTTTTGTTGTTATAGAAATGGATATATCCCTTTAGTTTACTGTACTAAATTTCTAGGAGAACGGCTGCCGTGTATATTGCATGTACGATGGATTGAGATTTGGCAGTTCAAACACAATGACCATGTAACTTCATCTAATTACAAATTTGGCTATCCGGCAGTATTCTGTACGTAGGAAAGTTATTAAATTATTGTCGTCAAGAATTTATCCTTCCACACGATGGTGTTCATTATTAACAAAAAGTAGATTTCATACGTTATTACATTTCTAAAATATTATTTTGTTAGCAATATTTTAAGATGTCCAAGAACACATAATTACTGTATTTTTACCTCCAAAGGCACTATTATTATGCAAATATCTCATGTAGACAAAGCTATTTTTTATTATATTTAATGGAAAATATATAGAACTATTGGGTAATTACAGGAATTTCGACCTGTTTTCGGCTGGCTTAAGTGATCACTTTATATATATATAAAGTGATCACAATCTCACCCCTCAATCTCCATATTTATCAAATTTTTGAAAGATGTATACATGTTAGTATTTGGACTCGCTTCGAGTACCACTACAAATATTTTCCATTAAACAAAATTAAAATAGCTTTGTCTTTATGAGATATCTGATATTTGTTTATTATTTTGTAGCTAACTTTGAATTTATTAAAAAATCATAATTTCTTATTGTTCACCAACTTTTTGAAACAATTAAC
Source organism: Eubasilissa splendida (assembly GCA_031772225.1). Classification (NCBI taxonomy): domain Eukaryota; kingdom Metazoa; phylum Arthropoda; class Insecta; order Trichoptera; family Phryganeidae; genus Eubasilissa; species Eubasilissa splendida. The sequence continues at coordinate 22,239,171 of CM062855.1, read as the reverse complement.
ATAATGTTTTGAATCAATGGTCCTTGTTTGAATTCACTAAAGAGTAATTTTATCAAAATTTTAATGATTTTTATCAGATCTATCCTCGATTCTTGTTTTATCAAATGTTAAATATTTATTTTGTGTTTTTGTATGCCATCCCATAGTCACACTCACGTGCATACCACTAAGCAACCGGTGAATGTGAGCAAGACTTAGGCCACTTTTTGAGTTAAGTATGTACAAATATAAAGAAAATTAATGCCTACAACTTGCCAATCGAAAAATATTACTGAATTTCGTATAAAAACGAATTTAAATTTTGCTTGTTACATCAATCGCAGATATGTCCAATAGACAATTAATTCAAACCCAGACAACTATGTTTTCAGCTAATAAGACTACAGTATTTGGTTGTGTGACCTGCGGTTACTGGTCATGTTCAATGTGATCCCAAATGTAACAGTTGTGGCACAATAGTTTTTTTGCATTTTACTCGGTAACAGGTAAAGTGGACATGTCTACTTTTGATTCTGGACCTCGCATATGTAATATATATTGCGGTTAGTAAAAATTGAGAAGTTTCAAAAGCCAGCGAATATTTTGGTTTATTTGTGGGCGAAACCACTCTACGAGAGGTCCATATTTTCTCACATTTAAATAAAACTTTGTGCGAAAATAATATTCTGTTTGATATCGTTCAGGTTTTACCAACTCAGTATAATCATAATTATTTAAATAAATAATTCACATTTCATGATAAATACGAATCACTTAAATAATATACCTACCTACATCTATAATTTAGATAACGACATAATGTGATGTACTTTGATTAAACACTAGAGAGTAATATAAATAGCCTGGAATAAATAACCTATAATAGAAATAGCCTGGATTAAAAATCTCGTAAAATTACTTATTTATTTTATGTAAATAATTTATTTGAAATGAAACGAAAAAGTATTTTACATAAAATATTATTGCGAAATTTGTTAACAGTGACAACATGGAATAAAGAATAAACTTGTATTATACATGTATAATATATTTTCTCATATGTGTTACCAGATTGGTCCCATTTCTTTACGATTCAGTGCAAACAGCGATACTAAAACGCTCAATATAAAGTAGTTTTTTCAACTTTGATCCGTTCGCATCTGAAATGCCCTGAAAAACATTTCTACTGGAAAATTATATTATTTTTTATAACACCGTTTGCAATTGCTTTTTCTTGATAAAAAGTATAAAAGCGCTTTTCTCGCCTATAGAAGGGCGATAAATACACGAAGTGTCTCGAGTTTTCAAATATGGATGAGGCAAAATTATTTTCTGGTAAATTTGTCTCTTTTCTACTCTTTGATGATTTATTTTAATCTTTTTAATAAGTTATTTTTTGTTAAATATTTGTTTGATTAATTATTTAATGTATAAATTTTAAGAAACTGACAATCGGATATAACTATAAAAATAAGGCCCACTATAATGTTTATCTACCCTTATGGCAATACGACTTGATAAAGGGTATACATAATATTTTAGTTAAATAAGTTTGCAATATTAGTACATAAATGTCCATCAGAGCTCCTATATATATTCATATGACATTTGTAAACCATCGATTCTAAGATCAACATACAATACTTGGTGCAAAATAATGGCTGTTAATAATCTTTCTTGTCACGCAAGTTATATCTTTCACTATATTTCTCCATATTACATTATTACTAAGAAAATCTATTTACATATTCATTAGATTGAGAAATATTAAATCATCTAGTATGATTAAAAAAATGTATTACCCGATCTATTTTGGATTACTGAATAATCGCTTGGAGGGGGGACTTTTAAGACTAACCTAGACTACCTGTACAAAAGTTTCAGAGTAGCTGGTTTTGAAAGTCATCCTTCGAAAACCATCAATATTTTCAACTTCTCAGTTTAAATAAAACCATAAAAAATAACGCATTGCTACAAATTCACAAAAACCAAGCAACCAATAATACGGTATAATTTTTTTAATGCCCTCTCATTTAAAATCAAAACATAAAAAAATTATAAAGCCTTCAAATCACAAATCAAACAATTATTAGAAAATTCCTACAGCAATTATAAGTTGTAAGTTCTTTTAATGAATTTGACAAAACTCTTGATTATATTTATGTATATATATATTTAATAATTTAATTCTATAATTTATTTTTTACTTACCTATCTTTACATTATTTTAAAACTTAAATACTCCCCAATTCAAATACTAGAATTAATTTCTCTATTGAGTTGGGTAATTTTATGTAAAAAAAAGTATAACTAATTAAGTTATGTCTATACGATATATGTATAATAAATTTTAAATATAAAAAAATATATATTATTAAGGGAAAACATTCTTATTGTGAAGTTGTAATTATTCAGAACATAGGTCTGTGATATTTTAAATACCAATTAAATGTATTAAATAGAAAGATATACATATAAAATAAATTTTATCATAAAGTATGGTCTATCGGAATTTGAGCCTTATTTGTATATCTTTCGATTTTAAATGTATATTTTTCTAATTCATACATTTAATTAGTATTTTAAAAAAAATTTCATTATAATTAAACGTTTTTCCATCTCAATCATATGTTATTTATTGTCGACTCCACACTCACCAATACATTTTTTTAAATTAATTATTTGTATCTCAGTCCTATAATATCTGAATTCACTGTGATATTTAAAAAAAAATTATCATCTTGACTACCAAAAATGTAATATTGTATATCAAATACTTCTGGCATATATACAATAATATAATTGCATCCATTGTTTCTGGATATGTAAGTGTCATTGCCAGTAAGAAAAATACCAATGTAGCAATATGTCGAAGATTAAGATAAGGTAATACGATTACTAATATATTTTCTCTTTTATATATTCAATAACAGTACCCAAATATATATACTATTTGAAATGAAGTGTACATTATCTTTAAAACGAGTAAGAAAATACATATAGTAGCGAAATCGTATTCATTTTTCCAACTGGCAAGTATATTGACTATCTGTCATCTCGCATAGTCAATTATCTGTCAAATATATGTTCGTAATACTTACGTTTGTTCAGTAATTATTTATTGTAAACATGATGTCAGTTTTTTCAAGAATGTCTTCAAGTGAAATAATGAAGAATAATTAACTAGATACTTAATATTAAAAATTGATACTAAATAACACCGTTTGTAAAATTTTAGGGAGGGCAATACGGAATGCATTAGCAGAAATGCAATCTGTTATAAGCCCTGCGGGCAGCTATTGTGGGCGCTTGGCGGCCGATAGTGGCTGATACGCGACCAGTGGTCACCGCTGTACAGCCAGGGCTTCCGTAGAATCTATATTTTAATGCGGAATTTGCTTTATAGCAATAAAATAAGGATGTGCAATGCACTATTGTTAAAGTAAATGAATAAAGTCCTGGTCTCGCAGCTGCCACCACTAGCCGCGAGCGACCACCATCGACCACCAAGCGGCCATAATAGCCACCCGCAGGACCTAGCGGCAAACAATCTGCTATTTTGTGATAAATACGCTAACCGACACAGGCCATGTATATATGTAGAAATTTTAATCATTATCAACGTGCATTTTGCCTATACATTCTGAGGTAAAATTTATACATTTATTGTCAAACCCATATTATGCGTAAAATATTATAAATATTTGAACAAATATAGGTGTAAATTCAATCGAAATTTAAGTGATTTAAATCAAAGGAATACAATAAAACATTCCAAATTAAAAATTGAATGATTAAATTTGCCTGTCCAATGAGAGGATTTAAATAATTAAGTACTATTTAGATTGGTCGCGTTTTTTGAATTTATAAAAAAAAATGCTATACGGGCAAAGCATTTGTGAATACGAAACCAACCCTCGAATTCCTCATAATTTTGTGTTATTCAAATGGACCACACCTCCTCAAAAAATTCCTTGTGCAGTCGGGCATAGATAAAATTCCATCTATCATAATAGATGGATTTTTTTTTTTTACGCATGCAAAAAATAAAATTATATACTTTACCACCATACGCTAATATATAAAGTTAAAAAAAACAACACTAAAAATAAAATAAATATTTCGGAAGAAAAAATATACATCATTTGATAAAAAGCAGTAAATAATATTACAATTATATCATAATCATCATCACCAGACATTTAAATCCACTACTGGATAAAGGCCTTCCCATTGCGGTATTTTTATACTTCTAATTTTTCAAAATTAAGATAAAATTTAAAAAAAAATCATTTAAAATATACTTTTCTTCATTTTCTACAATGCTCTTTTATTTTTCTGGTAGACTTGCAAGGCTCCTCTTCCAAAATTGACTTGTTCGTGACTAATATACTCCTCCAGTACTGTTCTTACCTCGTCTACAGAATTCATATTTTTTTCGTCCAAATGATTTTGAAAACTGCAGAATAAATGATAATACGATAGGGCAATATTTGGTGAATATGATGAGTGAGGCATCGTTTCTAAAAAAGGTTAATTCCTGAGACGTGACTGCAAAGAAGACACGCATTCACTCTCTGCACGCAATTAGACTCTGAAAGTTTGTGAGGAACCCATTGACCCAATTCGCTGACTTTTCCGATGGCGTGTAGGTGTCATGGTATTTAAGCTTATCTGCTCTTTACAATGTGATTTTATTCCACCTGGGTTAGCAAGACGTCCTCATCGAGCTTTACAAATTTTCCAGGACGAGGCTCGGAATTTTTGAAACCACCGTTCCAACTGGTTTAAGCATATTGTCCGATCTATTTCTTGCACTTTCCGCTTCGTTGCCTTTATTGAACTTATGTATATAGCAAAATATGTCGAATATGCTCCATTATATTTATGGGATGGGCCAATATATCACAAAAACATATAACATTCGTAACTTCGTTCGATTCTAGCCTTGATTTTCTATTGGTTATCTTTATTGAGTGTGGTACTTCAAATTATGCAGAGAAAAACCATTCACCTGCCTTATATGTGGTCACGCCTTGTAATCTTCTCTTGTCTCGTGATCCTTTTTCCTTAGTTTGCTCCGATTTCCGGCTGGCCAGCTTCCAGAACTTAATTCGATCCGATAAACACCGAAAACGTAATCTGCATTCCGCGTACACTGCCGCACAATAACGTTAAACGTTCCGAAGGTTCTGACAAACGATAAGTTTATAGTTTACCCACATAACAAACAGTTCACATACTCAAGTATTTACAAATCATAGCTAACAACCATAGCACGTGTAATACCCAAACACACAATTTGTTATAAGTCTTAGCTAACACCATGAGTACTTTACTTGATTTTGCAGGTTATATTTAATGCCTCATCAAATGAATCATCGAACTGCAACTAGTATTAATATTATTACAGAGTAGCATTGATAAAATTTCATAAATAATTTTTTCGATTTTGGTTTGCTTTTAAATATTATTTGAATTTTTTACAATCACAATAAAGTATTCATCTGATTCAAACAGATTGAAAGAAAATACGTAACAGCTGTTGTGACTTTCATTCTATGAAACAGCTTGAATAGCATAATTTAACAAGCTTTAAGTCTCCTCGTTTAAAAAAATCATAATCTTATCTTCTTTTGCGAAAAGATTTTGGTGGGAAAAAATAAATGTAAGAGACCTTCTGGTAAAAATGGCTTTAAGAAAAATAGAAATAATGGTCCATCTATTTTTTATTTTGTCCATAAATTGTAAAGCTATCCAAAGTATTCGTATATTTTTTCCATAATAAATTGAGCAGGAAATAATTTAATTGATGATTTAGATGTTTTGTTAGGAAATAACGAAATAGTTTATTCCAATAATCAAGTAAAAAAATTTTTTTTAATAATAAATATAAATAAATACTAGTTTATCAACTTTGTTTTATGAACCACTGAGTTATCAGGATGAAATAACTAATTAAATAACTCGAAGTGGGTTATAAAATAATGTTAACTATTAATTATTAAAAATGAATCACAATGTGTCAAAAATAAATATAAATATTGTTTTCATTTCTGGCCTCGAATTAATATTACTAAAATTATCTGATAGTAAACATTATTTATCAATGTTTCATGGATTATAGTAATGAAAAAAATGTTTTAAAATATTATTTAAATCGATGATGTACGAGTAAATGTTTGATTCTAAAAATATTGTGGTATAATTGTAATTTTATTTATTTTTAATTAAAACTTAACTAGCAATTCCTATTGGATGTCATTGCCAATATCAAGTGTTGTTTCGTTTACCTATCTATAATAATCAAAAAATAAATCATAATTAATGGAATTTAAGATGAGAATTTGTATACGGAAAGTTTATTAAGAGAGAGGGAGTACGTTTGAATATTGGTAGAGTTTTTAATTAAATCAGGTTTATATTTAATCTACTTTTAGGTTTATATTTAATCCATTTATTTATTTAAGGAATAATTTAAACTTTTGTCTAGGTAAGAGTTTTTTGAAGTAAATTTTTCAACTTAAAAAAAATATTGTAAATTTTTGTATTTCCTATAACATCAGATCAATTTTATTTTGTATGAATTCTTTAAAAATCATCAAATCGTTCGAAATTAAATTCAACAATAATTTCAAGAAAAATGAAGCACGATGTATATGATGTTATATAAGGTGTAGATATTATTCCATTTTTTTTTTAAAGCAGAGTGATGGCAAAATAACTCAAAAGATTAAATTCTTTTGTTTTTTATTTATATATTTATTTCAATATTAGTAACATCAACCTCATTACATCAACAAAAAGGTTTTGTTGTCTCTGAAAACATACAGAATACATTTGACCTTAGAAATTCATTATTTTTTCAAATTGTACCATGTTTCATATTGAAAGAGAGAGATTACCAAGTTAATGGCATGTGGTAAACCTTGTGTTTTGGAGAGATATGGGCGGCTTAGCTTTAGGTAAGAAAAATCTGCTTCGCATGCTAGAAGCCGCCTACATTGCCACGCAATTAACTTTTTGCTACTTAAAAAAATATTAAGTTAAGTGTATTTCAGAATCAAAATTATCCTGCCAAACATTTTCGTTAAATAAAATTGATCAAAAAAAAAATAACATAGTTAATTTAGCTTAGCGGACATATTAGAAAAATTAAACATCGCGCTATCTTCAAACTATACAATTTTTTTGCATCTGTTAATAATCTGTAACCACGTATAATTGTGTAATTTCGGTAGTATACAATTAAGGTATTTTGGATTAGTGTACACTCGCTAGGTGTTTTTTTTTTATTAGTTTAAGGCTTTGGCGTCAACGGATTTTTAAATTAACTCATGCTTAAATTCATTACCAGGTTACAAACTTCTTTAAAATTCACTAAGCATACTGTAAATTATTAAGTAGGGGATAATTACCTTTTACAAAATTCTGTAAGCATACCGTAAATTATTTACATCAACCAATATAACAAGGGTACCCTTCTTATCGGTAGGCACCCCTTAGAATAATAAAACTACGGTACACAATTACTTCAGTTTTTACACAATCATATTAAAGTAGGTCATCGATTGTTCAGAGAATTAAAAGATTAGATGGCACTGATTCGTTAAAGCAGGATATATATTTCTACGATTTCTGTTTTGGCAAGCCTCCAAACAGTTCACCCAGCTAGAAGCCAAGTCGATAATTTTTAATGTTCCCCGTACAAGTGAAGAGGAAGTCATAAGAAAGGAATGCCTTTTTCTTTTATTTTATTGTCCGTATTCTCACGGAAATCTGACATTATTATTAAATATAAGTAGAGAGGAGGGGGAATAGTTATTTTACTTAGAATGCCACACATTTACTTCCTAGCAAAAATGCTTCAACATTTTCATTTTTACAATTTTAGGACTTTTAAGTTTTTAGTATAGTTATTTAATGCTTTATTAACACACACACACACACATATATATATAAATATGATTGATACATTTATCCATGAGTAGTTAATTATACATTTATTTTGTATTTTAAATATTTGCATTTTATAAATAGACTGGAGTACATTTAATACAATAATTACTCAACAAAAATATATGGTATATTTTTGTTGGATTTCCTCGCATAAGAAATCGGTATGTAAATAGTGTAGTATCATAGACCAGTTAATAAATAGACATGAAATAAAGTGTACATATAAGAGAGGGGTTTGAAACATTAGTTATGGGTCGAGGGGCATTATACGAACATTATTCGTGGAAACATAAATCCGATAGTTTATGATACACTTATGCAACAGTAAAAGTAATTACTTTTAGAAAATTAAATCTTTTTGTAAATAAAAATTTTCGTTCATTTTTAAAAAAGTTGCGGAAAAAATTGAACCAAAGTGATCACGTGTGTAACACCAAAATCAAAATATTAAAACAAGGAATTTTAATTTGTTCATGTCTATATATTTGGTAGTATAAATATCTAAATATTTTTGATTTTTCAAAGTAATTTGTCTGACTTACCGTGGTCGCCCTATGTATGTAACCGATTATAAAACTTAATTTAATTAAGCAAAAACTAATTATTTATAAAACACGATTGGATCTTTTACGGCTAATATAAAGTAAATATAATAAAATATATTATATTTAGTTAGCTATATCTAGTATGAAATCATACTAGAAAATTTTATTCAAAAAATTTTTAAAATGTCATTAATCAATTATATGATCTAATCAACCCAACAGTATTATTACTTAATACAATATTTCCTTAAATAAAACACAATAATGTCATTTTTCAGACAATTGTCCATTAAAACATAAATCAAATATATAGTAGTAAAACAGATAATCTAATAGGAATAGCATTTTTGCCGTATGTTTAAGGCACCTCAAACAGAATTGGAAAAGTTCTAAAAAACTAAAATGTTAAGCCAATCTAACATGCTGAACAAAAAATCTCCCATACATTTGGAAATATATGAGACAATATTCCTTTGGAATCACATGGTATTTATGAAATATAATGCAAAACTTAGGAGGGTACATACAATGGGCTCACAAGCTGAAAAACATCTACAAGAATAGATGAACATCGTGTCGATGTAAAACGACAGTAAAGTACGTCGACCTTAGTCCAACATATGTAAACCGAAAGACATAACATTGATTTTGACAACGCTAACGTATGAATTCCACTGAACAAAGAGAGTCATCGAATATACAAGTAAGCGTTAGAAATCGAAAAAAAAACATAGTCTGAATACTCGAAATGATTCTCGACGACTCCACGTGGCCTGAAAACGAAAACTCGTGACTCCAAGAAAAATATTGACCATTCGAATTATCTCCCGTACTAATCTAGCAACATCACCAATACTTTACTCTCCGCCGAAAACTCTGAATAACACACGATTCGCCCAGTACAAGCAGAAAAGGTACTTTACAGGACTCGACACCAATTTATACCGATAGCCTTCGAAGATCACAGAGATTGACAGAAAGAAGATCGAGAATATAATAACGCACTTAATAAATCAATCCATAGATGACGCCAGTGTAGGTGCAGGTTAAAATATAAAATAATAATTAATTCAATAAATCAATCCATATATGGCGGTAAAGTCATTAGCAACTAACACATGAAGGAAGACACAGAATTACTTAAATAATGGGTTGACTTTGAACAAAAGTTAACTCAACTGTGGGAGATTTATATCTCCTGCAAAAAAGTACAATTGTAACGTAATTTCTTGAGACAGCGTAGAGAACTGGCGTCTTCCTGGATTACATTTCGTGTTTTTTTGTAAATGGTTTTTTTTTAGGAAACGCCTTGACAATAGCACGTGTCTCTGTGTCAAAACGTAGGCATAGGTTTCCCCAAAAAACTGATATACAAAGAGCGTGATCTAACCCGTAAGAGATGCCAGTTGCATATACATATTAAATACAAATTAAATGTATTAATCATAAAGATATACATATACAATATTGTTGTTGCTGCCGAAATTCGAACCTGGATCTCTTCCAATCCGGGGAACGTGCATTAACCGATTATGCTACAGCACTAAAAAAATTGCTAATCGCTTCTCAATTTCTAAACCACATTGTTTTTATTCTCAAAAAAATAAAACTGTTGGTGTTTTTTGTTGAAAATCTGCCCTTTGAAACGAGACTCGAATATGTCAGCATTTTAAAATACGACTTTTCAAAAATACAAAAGTACAAAAATTTCGGAGATCAGTATTAATTTTTGAAATGAATTTTTACATTGGTGGAAAATAAATATTCCATATTCAAATATGTTAATTCATTGATGAATCTAAGCACTTGGACCTGAATACAAAATTGATGAGCCGAAGTTGTTCATTAATTCTCCGCCTCTGAGTTTGAAACCGTTGTACATAAAAATGGTCGGTTCGCATTTTTATGTACAACAGATCACGTTACAGTGCAATATAAAACCGTGGTTTATTTCAAGCATTTACATATTTATTCTTCTTTATTTTATTTTATTTATATTTTATAAATAAAACTATCAGAATAGACGTGCATGAGATATATTTAAAATTATTTTTAACTTAAATACAAAGAAAATAATTGTTTACCTACAAATATAGCAGTATTTTCAACTTAAAAAAATGTACTTTCAGAACAAAAAACTCACATTTACATCTTATGCGTACCATATATTTCAAAGCAAATTGACGCTTCACTTAGACATAATAAATCAGTTTCCTTTCAAATTTCCTTACACGTGATACATAGAGTTACATTATATATAAGATATTATATTATCATATAAATAAGATGCACTACGTGAATAAACAGTTGATAACTCATAATAAGCAGTAAATTGAAGTATATATACATAAATAATCTCGGTCAAGGGTTAAACTGATATAAGGACCAATATTTTCAGTATCCAAAACGATGCTATTCAAAGAAGAAATATCTCTTGCGGAAGGTAGAAGAACCATGGGCAGATTGATTTTATATACTGGAAGATCAAACAAAAATGTACACAAATATATCTAAGATAAATATATATTTAAAAGAAATACTGAATTGTCTTAAGTCGGCTCCAAACTCAATTCTTCTCCTCAAGAATTCATCAAATAGCAGTTTTAATGTAAATTCGATTTATGCATTTAAATAAAATAAAAAGTTTTTAAAACACACCCCTCTAATTGTCTATTCTTTTCTGAGATTGTATTTTGTACTAACTGCCTTTACATTGTGAAATAATAAAAATCATAATTAAAAATAAAATAAAATTTATAAAGTTACTTTATGTTTTAACTGCTTTTATGTGAATGTGATCTATTAAAATTTTGGATTATACAGGAAAGTTACATTTATAAAAATACTTATGTATACTTTTTATTGTAATTTTTATTTTGTTTGCATTCACAATATGTTGCATTAATTTTCTTTCGTTATTCTAGTTAAAATAATGTTAAATTTTTAACACTCTTACATAATAGTTATTTGAATTTGTAAGAAAACTGTAATTGGTATTGTGAAACAACTTTAATCCGAGCCGCAAAATACATTTTCACTGTAGCTATATAAATTTTAATGACGAAAAAAAGATGTAAAAATGTAATAAAGTTGTATCAATGTGTCCAAAAATTTAATAAAAATGAATTGATAATTCTGGCGTCTGCTATCAGATTTACTCAAAGGTATTTTGAGATTCTGTAAAAATAAGGTAGATGGCTCTGTCAAATGATGGATCGATTAAATGTATTAATATCAAAAAGGTAACATATAGGGTCGAAAAATTGTCGCTAAAAATAATGTCGCTGTAGCTTAGTTGGATAAAGCACCTCCCTCGGTTAGGGAAGAGATCCAGGTTCGAATCCCGGTGGCGCAACAATAATATTTTTCGATAAAATTGATTTTATATGTATATCTTTATAATTAATATATTTAATTCATATTTAAAATTTTCAAGATTTTTATTTAAAAGCTTCAGTAGCCCATTGCTCTACTTACAAAATAAGATAATCTAAATAATTTAACACTTTTTTGGGCTTTGTAAAGTTTACTAATTATAACGGTGACCTTGCATCGCTTTTGAAAGTTTTTCTATGTCTGGCAAGTAACCTTTTGTTCAATTTAAGGCATAATTGTAAATTATCGTGGTTTAATTAGCTTCTTAATTTATTTTTTATTTGACTCATGGAAGATAATGTTCATTCGCATAAATAGGTAGAGCCAAATATTTTGAGAATAGAAGATGCTAGTTCTTTTATTTTATCTTATATTGCAAGCAAACTATTCCATGTATCAAATATGATTGTTTTCGGAATTGAAAGGTCGCCTATGCGGCTCGCGAGCCACGCTCTGCCGACCCCTGGTCTATCCTATCATCCTATTCGGTAATTCTCTCCATACGGCCCAACCACCGAAGACCTCATATTTCAATTAGTTTAATAAAATAACTTTACGCTTATCTCATTATATTTATATATATATATATATATATATATATTAAATGAGAATTACGGGATTATGGAATAATTGGGTGGGGAGGAGCATACAACAATATAATGAACTCAGTAAAAATAATACAGAGAACAATTATTAAAGTGATATTAAAAAAAAGATCAACTTTTTCAACACAAACACTTTTTGCAAAATTCCCAGTCCCCAGAATAGAAAACATTTACAAAAAAACCTCAATTAATCAACTAATTAAAGAAAATAACACTATAAAATTTGAAACAAGCACATCATTAAGGTTTAAAAATAACTTTAAAATCCCTAAATGTAACACCAAACACTATCAGCAAAATTCTATATATTTAGGGATAAAAAATTTCAATAGCCTCCCTACACAAATTAAAGAAATAAAGGATATAAAAGAGTTTAAAAAGAAACTAAATAAACACTTCAAGAACACATAATTGGACAATAAACAGTATTACAGAATACTTCAGAAGCACACAAATGGACAATGAACAAAACATGTAAGGTTAAAATTGTTGTAGTGTAACTCCCTCTCCAAGCACAAGAGCTGGTCTCTTTTTTGGAGAGGTAAGCGAAAAAAAAAAAAAAACATGTATGTATGCAACCATATGATGTATGTAACCATATATTAAAATTGAATTTATTTTGCCAATGTATTTTCGCAATGTATTTCGCTAAATTAATTAAATAAATAAAATAAAAATATATATATATAGAGCTCATTTTTGTCAACGCCAAGATTTATTTTCTAATACTGGCCTAAAGGTAAATTTTTCTGCTTATTTAACTTAGTCCCATATCTATTCAGTTGCATCGGTGATAAGCGTATAAGTACATTATAACTTTGGTATTTCTGGAAAAGTTGGGATTGTATTTTGTAAGCGAAAATATTAACTCTTACTACGCACTTTTGGATTTCTTCTGCAGTATTATTATTGTTTTTTATAGAAACATAAGGTACGTGAATCCTTGTACCGTTTCAAAGTGTCGGATTCCGCGTGAAACTATGACATTTGTTGGATTCAACTAACCACCATATATTACTATTCTGCTAATTTTTTGCGAATCTCTCAAGGTTCATGAATGCGTTTTATCGGGTCAGCCTCATGTAATATGTGTTTATAACTGATTTTTATTCATATATAATATATAATATAAAAACAAAAATATCTATAATATTTACTAATAATATCTTCAGAACGGTAAACTATAGACAACCGTCGAATAATCACTCACTTTAGAGCACCTGCTTTTAAACAAGGAGAGGAAATATGGTACGTGACAAAGAGTAACAATATTTAATCGGATTATTTATTTATTTTTTAAAGAAGAAAAGCTGCCAAGATACCAGTAACAAAACTATTTGTTTATTTTAATGTATTATCATATGTAGGTACGTGTGATTATTTTAAAATTCAGTTCAATAATATATAATTTTTCAAAATTTTCTTATGAAACTTTGTGAAAGGTCATTAGAAATAAAATTTAAAATAAATTGATAAATGTTTAACTTCACTATATATTTTCACTACCACGCTAGAACCGATTCATCGCTTCGATACTGATAGCACAGAATTAATACCTACATATTTGTAAAAAAGGAAATTAACTAGATATTTTAGAAAACTTGACGATGTAACAAAAATGTCATTAATATTCAAACACCTTATATTACGTTCTTTCTCTTGCACTTGTTGACCACGCCTCTACACCCACCCAACTATAATACCCCCTTCCTTTAATCCTCAACCCTAAGTAGTCCTTTAGTCTTAAGTTTAGTATTAGTAACATTACTAAAGATGATGCGTCAGCATTTAAAACGTTATAATAAATAACAAATTAATGAAAGTAAACAGCATTTTTATTTAAAATATAATACATTAAAATATATATATTATAATGTTAAAATTATGCGTTAACAGAATAAAAGATTTATAAGTACTTATAATAAAAAACGGTAATAAATTAAATTTATTTTTTGCTAAATATCTGTTGTTACGGGTTGAGGCTCTGGTCTCTAGAGGATAAGAACAAACCGTAGCATTGATCCGATAAAAAAGGCTTATAGATTTTTTATGGTTGTGTTTATTGAGAGAAAAAATATTACACTTTATTAAGAACATGCTTATCTATAGATTTTGGGAAAACAGTCATAAATCAGCAAGTAATGGGATAAATAAATACATAATGCATGTTTTTATACATTATATGCTTTTCTGCATTGTTGCTTACAAAAATATTAATACTCGAAAATAATAATCTTTTTTTCAAGTCTGAGAGGATAAGGCACTAAGAAAATCAAAAGATTTACTGTCAAATCGGATACAAGGCAGCACTATGTTGCGCACAATATTGTTATGAATTATTCCCCCCCCCTTTTCCCTTGCCGCCCCGCTTTGTTGAATTCGGAATCATGAAGTAATCGGAAAGATGGCAAAAGTTAATCTTAGTTACACAAAAAAAAAATGTTTTTTTTTTAAACAACCCAATATTGTGTGAATGCCATTTGTTATATAGTTAAATACTTTCTCCCTTTCCTCACCCCCCCCCCCACCAAAAAAATGTACATTATATTGAACACCATCCAAATTTTGTTCAGTTGCACTCTGGTATCCTGAGTAAAATGTAGTCACCCTACCCCACTCTTTAGAACATCTCAGCATACCTCTGCCTGGATCAAATTTTGCGTATGTCGTTATTAAATATTTAAGATTTGTGCAATATTGGCACCCACCATCTAAATCTTTGTATTAAATTATTACTGAGTGTGGATAGTGGGTATCGCCGGATACTATCTGCTAGTAACAGTATAAATAATAAATAAATTGAATTAATAATAATTTTGCTTGGATTTGATTGTCCATGTTCATTTAAATGTTTTTTTGTTGAAAAAATATCTCTCAACTGGTCGATGGTGCTCTAAGCTGTCAATTAATAAAAAAATCTTTACAGATATAATGTGTTTATATATTATACTGTGGCCAGGGGTTCGTAACTTGCCCCGGGAGACAATCAATTTATAACATTTTTCTTACTACAAGTGTTTGGCTCAGTTTGAAAAATGTGAGAATATTTACATGACATATATGCCATTTTCACATCTCGTGTTAAAAGTACCAAACTTAATAAAATTAAACATACTTTTGTGTGACTCATCACAGTTTGTTTTTTGTCTTTTCAGGGTCAAAGATGTCTGGATATTAGCCCAACATAAAACTTCAACCATGGATTTTCTTCAAGGGCATAAACTTAACGGAAGAGTTATTTCCTTCGATATATGAGTGGAAACAGTGTAAAATGATAGTAAAAATAATAATTAGGTAGTAAAATAAGTTTCACATCATAAAATCGTAAAATGGTTCTAGGCTCGGATTTTTTCCCACTTAAACGTCCACCTAGATCTTTTATGTGGGATTTTAATTTGATTATAAAAAAATTATGTTCGTTCGTATTCTATGCTACACTTTTAGCTTTAGTTCATAACCATCAAACCAAAGGATTTAGTTTATTACAAAATTATTCGCGGTATCAACACAATTCCACACTAGACACTAATAATAGTATATTTTTTGAAAGTAACGTCTCAAGGACCGACAATCTTAAACTATTTCAGCCGTGGAAATATGTTTATAGTAATAATACAAAAAAATTGAAAAATTTTACCAAGGAAAAAAAATATTTGAATCAATCCAAACTCCTTAATATATATTTACTAGGCAATAGAATACCTCCGAGTAAATATTTATCCAGGCCGCAAAATGACTCAAATACAAATAAACCTTTCATAAATCATCCCTCAAACGAAATTAATTCGCCCAAACAGATACACTTGGAGAAAAATATCATAAAAACTAATAAAAATATTCATGGCCCTGTACAAATTCAAAATATTGACGTGAATGATGAAAAAAAAATCACTACTGAAACTAAATGTCAAATGGAAAACGTCACGATTTGCAAAAAAACGCAAGAATTTTCTGAAAAAACTTCTAGAAAAATTCTAAACAGAAATGTTAAAATGAACGAAACATTCGTTAAAATTAATGCTAGCAAGCCCAAGTCAGTTACAGATGAAATGGGTTTGATTCGTGGAAATAGTTCTGTGAATAAGAAATGTAACAATACCAACATTCTTGAAAAGATAACAAATCCAAAAATAAATGATGAAAATCGTTTCAATGATCTTGAAGAATTAATATTTATTAATTCGTCTTATATTAATGAAAATCTGGCAACAAAGGAATCAATATTAGTTAGAAATAACACGCCAAATATTGTTATTAATGAAATTGGCAGAAATAGAGGAATATCTGTCATCAAAAATACTATTCTGCAAAAGGTCAAAAGGGGAAATATTTTATCAAGGGGATTGTCCAATTTTCGGTCCGATGAGCAAAAGTTTAGTGATGATAATAATAATTACAGTGGCCGGACCAGCAGAATAAAATCAGATAAAAGTGTTAGCACTCTGCTCAGTCCATTAGACATAACACCGTTGCTCAAAAAGAGCAGGCACAAAGAATTCGATAAGATAAAAGAAAACAAAGCCCCTTACAAACAAGCTCAAGAGTCTGTGGGAATAAAGAATACCACTGAGGCGAGTGTCCATTTATCTATTACTCAAGGGACGTCGTCACAATTAACTACAGAAACATCTGTTACAACAATTCAGGTACCGCGCTTGAATGAATCTTCTAGCCTAGTTTCAGACATCGACATCAGCTATCCAAAAACTTTGGAATACTCTCTCGGAACAAAATCAATTGTACGTAAGGGAGACACCGGTCCTTTTAAGGAGTTATTCACAAAAACTCGTGTAATTAAATCAAATGAAAATATTAATTCGTTTAGTGTCCGCGATCTTGTAACTGATGTCCCGTTTCATAATCAACTGGAAACGTACTCAGCGGATGAAATAAAACCAAAGCCATTGAAAGTCGAGAATTTATTCTTTAATGACACTCGTAAACCGTCTAATTGCGATACGTTGAAATACAAAGGCGATAAAAACGGAACTGGAATAAATTTAAATTGTAACGATTCACTTGAAATTACCGAACACATAAACTCTGAGCGAGTAAAAAATATGACATCTTTGAACCATTTAAAAAAATATAGTGAAACATTAAGCAAGTCATTAAATGATATCAAAAAATATCAAGACGTAAATGAGACAAATGAACCTTCACACTACATTGTAGAAAATCATTTTCTCAATTCAACATTTCAAAATAATACTGATCCAGAAAAGGAACAAGTTACAGAATCTGTAACAAGTGATCCGTATTACAGCGGTTCAACTGAGCCGTATAATTTAGATACATGGACCAACTTCGATGATAATATAACATACGATACATCCGATGAAACTTTTATATTCACTAACGAGTCTACCGGAAATACCACAACAGAATCCGAAACTAATTCCACGTACTCTCCTTACTCGGACATAATTCAAACGGATACCGGGGGGCATGTAACTGAAAGTGCGCCTAGCGTGAAACTTCCTCGAAACTATTCAGTTTCAGTGAATGAAGTTGAAAACATTGTGACATTGGACCATCATCCATCAACTTCGCGGTACAGCCGCATTCCTAATTACGATTTAACAACCGTTTCCGGTGCCGGTTACGAGTCGCCACACAGCAGTGCAAATTCGAAAAGTTTAAATGAAAGTGAGGATCGATGGCAGGATCCAAAAGTGGATGTGAAACCCGGTATAGTTGCCCACGTTAATGGATCTATGAGTGTGAGTCGTCTCAACTCTTCGGAGGATAGCGATGCTAATTGGCCTGTCAAGTTGGCTTCGGTAGTTGAAGGAGATATCATCTTGGGAGGATTAATGATGGTAAGTAAAATAATGTCCCTATATTGTTTGTTTTTTTAAGTCGTATTGTATATTGTTCAAGTAAAATCATAAGTTATACAAAGACATATTTATAATATAGTTGGAGACAAAAATGTGTAGGTAGTTAGATTAACACAAATGACAAAATAGTTTCATTTTGTTTTCTACCCACACCAAGCAACCACTTTATTAATTTTGGTTTAAATTCATTAATCACTTTTGATCCTTTGATATCTAGTGGGAATTTATTATATATTCGCGGTGCACAAAATAAAAAAGATCGTTGCTCAAATTTTGTGTTCATTTTTATATAAACTAATCAATAATATTTTTCTTGCATTGTTTACGATTGTTTCCTGACGTTCTAACGTTCTGGTAGTTTTTAAATTCTACTCCTGAAGAAATATTGTGGTTTAAAAATGAAGTTTTCAAGCTAATTTTAAATTGCAGTATCGTTATTAAAGGAGATTCCTCAGAGGTTGTTGGATAAGGGACGAAAAAGAGTCAGATCAGTAAAATAGGACAAATGTGGAATACCTCCCAACCGAGTTCTTAAAATGCCACTCTTGCAATTATAGTAGTATGCGGACGGGTATTATGAAGAAAAACCATTTTTTCTGATTTCCCGGTCATTTCTTGAACTTCAAAATGACAGGGTTGTTACCAATAAATCTCAGAAATGATAGTTACAATCCTTGGAAGCAATTCATAGCAGTATTGGTAATAATTCATGTCTTAGCTCATCGGTTAAACTCAAATAAAAGGATATGTCGGAAATGTATGACTCGATTTTATTAAGACAACAATTAACGTAAACTTTTTAAAAATTAAAAAATGTAAGACATATTCAATAAAACAGTATTATGGCACAAAAATGACATTGACATAATATGTAGACAAGTCAAAAAATATTTACGGAACACTTTGATTTGGAAAGAAAAAAATGTTACAAATGTATGCAAGTATCTAATATAAATATTAACTGATCTTATATAAATCATATAAGTAAAAGTACTGCTATGATTTTTTGCGATTCTTTTAAAGCATGTTGGTATTTTGGATAAATTGAGTTTTGAATCTTTACTACAATATTCTGTTTTATCACACAGCATTTCATCATTATCGAAAAAAGACCCTAACAAAATATTGTGTCTCAAACAATAGAAAATAAAAATATTTATAATATTTGTATCTATCATTTTTTACAGCATTTGACGTCGTTTATTTTTTGTAAACAAATCAAATGATATAATATTATTGGTTACATTAATAAAATGATCTAAGAAAATCTGTAGTCCAAAATAATACATCCTTTCATAAATACAAAGTTTTAATATTTTTATTCTTTCACATTTTATTATTAACACGCGTTTGATAAATCAACAATATGTGAGTAAGGTTAATTGTTCCTTTAAAATAATGTAATTTTAATTCACGAATTTCATTTCCTTGCGGCTTTACAAATCCTTGAACACAATCAGTAGGTCCTACCATGAAATAATCTACCACCCTAAGGCAAAACAAACAACCGAATAAGTCAAGAATTAAGATTGCAAAAGCAGTGAAAAGTACTGCCAAAATATAACATTATTAGATTAGGTTCTTAAATAAAACTTAAGACATTAATAGGAGTAAGAAGTAGGTAATTTAAATTTTAGTCATAATAATCATAATGTCATAATCTTATAATACATAATTTATGATCATCAGAATTATTCAATTTTACTTTAAAATAGTAAAAATAACATAACAGTAGTTATTTGTCATATTTATTTGCACACAAGTTTCATAATTATAATTTACAATTATTTAATTTAAACAATTAACTACAAACACAATAGCACATTTTTAAATCGCACGTCCACTATACAATGTAGCACCTGTCTCAAAATAGACTATGTACATGTGAGAGTCTTTCGCCTTCACAATCAGCAACACCACCGATGGACCCTGAACGTATCCTGCATCTGGGTGTAAAACTTGGCTCTCATCACCCGCATAAACACGCCGGTACCGATCGTATACAACAATAATACAAATACAACAATAATATGCGCCAGTAGCAGTCCGGACATTGGCCCGTGCGCGTCATTTCCCTCACGGCGGTCTACTTAACTAAATCACTAGCAAACGCTTTTCATTGTAAACCTTTTACTGCATTTACTTTTACTGTAAACATGTTCAAACTTGTGACAACTGTAAGTAGACTTTCTTGTTACACCTGTTCGTTGCACAAATCATCTTTACCTAAAATACATATTTAATTATAGGAGTAAAATGCCAGATCAATATTAGTTAACAGTGTTTATTAGTTGATTTATATAAATAAAAAATAATTTTTGATAAGTTTATTTCAAGCATATGAATAAAGATGTGAAAATTCTGAAAAATTGCCTAATTAATTTTGAAAAGAAGCTAGAATATGTGTGAATATTTAGTAAATGTTTGAAATCCTTAGTGCCATGGTTTATTAGCCATGTTGTTTTGGATTTCTTACTAATTTTACTCTCTCTTTCTAAGCCATATTACACAGAAAGAGTTTGAGGAAGATGGCATACCGTTGACCGAATTAAGTTTTCATTTTTGGTAAAATAAATTAATAATATTTATAATGAAAGTATTCTGTGTCGGTTAATGAACAGCTTTTCTCAAAAACATGAATTTACCGGGTTTCCGAGATATGCGCCATGCTGACAATTTTAAATAATTTAGCTCTCTTATAAATTAGCATAACAGCCTCCTGAGAGTGTAACTTTCATTCTACGCCTGTAGGCGGAGATAATTCTTATAAAATAAGTGAAACCTAAGGCAAACTCAAACCTAATCTGGGCTACCTCGGTTAATAAGAAACAATTTTTTCAAAATATAGACGTAATAAAGAGTTTGAATATTATGAAATCAAAAAATCTTGTATGAAAGCCAGAGAATGTTATTTTGTAATTTGTTTAGGAAAATTCTTGAGAATTACCTACGTTGATTTCTTTAATTTAAAAAACATCAGTATGTAATATTACCTGAGCTGTCGGCTTTTTCTCTAGAATAATAATAGAATTGGGAGGAGCATATAAAACTTCAATATCACAATTAGATATAACTAAAAAATGATGATAAAAATAATTCTAAAAAAAAATGACTCCAACTCTACAGATTTCAAAAAACAAAAATAAAAAATAAACACGAAAAAAATTCAAAATCCAAATTTTTTAAATTAAAAATAAATTAAATATTAGAAGCGAATTTTGATCTACAAGATTTAGATATCAAATTTATATTACAAAACTAAAATATACCGCAACCCAAAATTACTATATCTATCAAAACATCAAATTTTTTAACAATCTCCCATCACAGTTAGAAAAATACAGACAATTATAAATTTGTGTCTGAAGTCAAAAAATATGTACACAGACTAATATTAACATAAATAACATAAATTACTCCTCTATACACGAGTCATACTCTCATAGAGAAGAAATATATGTATGTATATATACATATATCCTACTGATTATTTTTATAATGTATTATATATTCTAATATTAAAATAAAAAAATTAAATACTCTAGACAAGTAGCTTGTGGTTAAGATGTCGGTCAGGGGTTCGTGCCTTGTTCCAGGAGACCGGCAAGTTAGTTATATTTTCATAGTACAAGCGTTTAGTAAGCTAACTAAGGTTTCAAACAATGCTTTGAAAATAGTAAGATTGAATAGTAAGAATATTGATGTGATGTATATTTTGTATACGCATCTTGATTTAAAAAAAACACTGTAATAACTTTACTAAAATATACATGAATATAATATATTATCAATTTTAAAACTAAAGAAGAAAAATCAGTAAAGCATTTCCACTGTGAATGTAAAATATATTCGATCTATTTATACGGATTTAAGTTTATCCGTATAAATGGATAGGATTGAGTTACCAACATTTGTAGTAAAATATGGTAGGCATTCTAATTACTTATTCGCTTTTGTTAGATATAATATTAATTAATACAGCCTAGGGTGCAACACAGATTTTATGTGAAAAATTTCTATTGATTTTGAAGAAATTTTTTAATATTATCCAAATATACCGGTTTGTATAATATTTGGAGATATAAATGATTTAAAAGGTATTTAATATTATCTGACCTATGAGAAATCAAAGAGTCTTAAATTGATTAATACTGATTTAAGTAGCGTTAAATACTCCCTAAAATCCTGACTGAAACCTAAGACCCAACATCCCACAGATAAACAAATTTCCGCCAACGTCTTTGCCAGAGGTCTCGATTTATGCGGTTCAAGAGCTACATTCTTTGATATCCAAGTAATTAATTTAGCGTGAAATCTATGAAAAAAAATTTTTTTTCGGTTCTAGCTGCAAAGAGCTGATAAAATCGAAATCCATCATAAAAATTTATTAGGGTTAATTCTTGAACTTCGAACGATCACTCTTAAGAGTTATTCAGGAATATGATAACTCCATTGCTATTATATTATATATCTTATTATAAATATATTAGTATTATATCCAACTAGTGTTTAAACTCGTCGTAGAACATCGTTCCAGTGTCCAATTTTCTGAAATGGATCTTCTGTATTCATTGAACACTTTTTGATAACTAAGTATCGAAAAGTTAATAAAAATAGTTTGATATTTAATATTTGAAAAATGATCGTTATCATTAGAAATTTCTTAAAAAATATAATAAATAATAAATATCTTTTTGTTCGAAGAGTTTATTCAATGCACATTTCGACCCTTCCTATGTAAAGTATCGTAAGTAAAAACGTCATTTTTAATCATTCCAGTATTTCGCATGTATTTGATAAATATTTACGTGGCAGATTAAAATTATACATATATATTGTATTCTATAATGTAGGTACTAATAAACATAACAAAAATTACAACCATTTAAAAATGTATCAAATACGTGCAAAATACTAGAATGATTAAAAATTATTTTTTGTACTTACGATACTTTACGTAGAGAGGTCAACATGCTACTTATATGATATCAAATACGCTACCTCTTTCAACACGTCCGTGTCATTTACAAGCGTTGTTTAAACTGACTTAAAATATACAAGTACAGTAATTAGGTGTTGTTGGGGGTAGTGAGGATTTGGGGGGAGGGGGGTGAGATAGGTCAAAATGAGGGAACATCGTTAGTTAAGATAACTTACAGGATGTTATTATTTTGTTGACAATATTATTATTATTTATTTTTTTAATTTCTAATGCTTTTAAAGTGGAAAATTCGTTAACATTAGTGTACATTGAAAGAACTCTATAAAAAAATATCTATTAAATTTAAAAAAAACTACAATGTTATTCTCATATTGTATTTACACAAAATAAAGTTTAATGATACGGATTTTACGTTTTATAAACAATATTGTCTAAATGCCGTCCATTTCTCTCAAGGCTCTCTTGAAATCGGACTCTTAAATTTGCGAACACGCAAGAGCAAAGCGTTGTTTCAATGGCAGCAGCTTCACGGCGGATATTTTCTTGAAGGCCCTGAATTGTTCAAGGATTGTTGCTGAAAACTCTCGACTTAAGGTATCCCCACAAAAAAAAGTCGCACGGTGTAAGGTCCGGTGACCGAGGTGCCCAGGGTATGTCTCCGTACTTGCTGATTAATTTATTGGGAAAAATTCCTCTCAGCTTCTCCATTGTAACTTTAGTTGTGTGTGGAGTGGCCCCGTCTTGCTGAAAAAACTCGTTGATCATTCGGCAATACACGTCAGCAGTGACTGTCTCTTGTTGGTAAAAAAAACAAGGGCCAATTATCCCTTGGGTAGAAATTGCACACCACACTGTCGTTTTTGGACAATCCAAACGTTTTTTATGGCGTTCCATTGGGTTGTCAGTGCACCAGTATCGCATGTTCTATTTATTAACATAGCTATCGATATGAAAATGTGTTTCGTCAGTAAACAATATGTTTCCAAGCGTTTGCGCTATTCTAAGGCGTTCCAGCATCGTTCTTGCTAAGGTTTCACGTAAAGAATATATAGTTTATAATAACTTCAAGTCAGTGACGAGCACGACCAAGACGTTCACTCTTCTTGACAGTTTACAAGTCATAGATCACGCACAGAAAAAATCGTGCTCTGTGGTAAGGGTAAAGGGAGGGGGGCGAGGAGCAGATAGGTATAGTAATCCTAATGGAGCATCCACACACACACGGTGACCAACGATCTGATCCTGTCAAATACCGAACAGTCGGTTAAGAGCAAAAAGTGGTTAACTGTAATTTCATTATAATGAGATAAATCAAAAGTAATTTTTTTCTGCTCGTTTTAATTTTGGGTTTATGTAATTGAGATTAAATAGCGTGTTGATATTTTTTAGTAATATATAAATGCAATAATTTATTTTCACACGAAATCGTTATTTATTTTATAATTTCACCTTTATTTTAATGTTCTTTTATAGTTAGCCAAAATGTTAAAATAATTCTAGAAATCGAATATATTCAAATTAACATGTATCCAGATGGATAATATAAAAATATAAGAATCTTTTTCATTAAAAACTCAATTTGTAAAAAATATGAATTATTATGGAGAACACAATCTTATTGTGAAGTTATAATTAATATCGATAAAATGTATCTTTCTAATTAATACATTAAATCAGTATTTAAAATGTTAATTAGCCACACTTTGATTTGAATAGATAATATAAGTTATTATTATTTAAAAATATACAATCTAAGCAGTAAAATATTTATCAACAACATAAGGCATATTCGATCTGCATGCAAATCAGCCAAAATAGGTTGGGCCAAGTTGGGGCCTATTTTTCCCCACTGCAGTTCAACGATATCTTTGTTGTTACTCGTCACAATTCAACATAGAAAATAATTACAATTATTACCGTCACGATAATTACAATTACGGGCATCTTTTTCATTTGTACCCTTATCAGACAGGGCTTAATAGGAATGACGTACTTACATATGTACCTACGTACGAAAAGGCGATTCAGAAATGAGACATTTACTCATTCTGAATGGATATTTATAAGGATAAGGAATTCCCTCACTTTCATTTTACCCAAATACAAATTAAACATTTTCTAACTTCTATATCTGAATGTGTCGCAATCATAATATACATTTTTTAATAAAATTATTGATATTTTCAGAATGAGTAAATTTTCTTTCTATCGTGTTTTTTTAATGCGTATATGGAATACGCGTCACACAAATAATCTTACTTTTTAAAACAAGGCTTTAAAACTTATGATATAAAAATAGGACTAAATTGCTTGTTTCCTGTGATAAGCCTCGAACCCCCGATCACTAGATCACTAAGCGAGCGTCTTAACCACTAGACCAACAAACTCTACTACTTTTGTCTTCTGTTTGACAAATCACGCAATTTTATTTATATGAATATTTTTACGATAATTAATAACAAATTTTTCTGTGTACAGGTTTCTGGGCTAATTTTCAGGTATACCTTTTGGATCCCATTACAGAGTGCATCATCAGAGCTGAACGTCGGCCATAATGGTCAGATATACATAGCATATTAGCCCATAAAACTGTACACTGAAGATTTTGAATTGCC
Organism: Eubasilissa splendida; assembly: GCA_031772225.1. NCBI lineage: Eukaryota > Metazoa > Arthropoda > Insecta > Trichoptera > Phryganeidae > Eubasilissa > Eubasilissa splendida. Next base: position 22,213,308 of record CM062855.1, on the reverse strand, counting down.
GTGAAAACCTAATAATAATAACCTGAATAATAATAACAAACTTGTTTCTGGGGTAAGAAAAAATATTTAATACGTTCCTACTTTAAATTTTAATTTGTGAAAAAATAAGGTAGGTACGATTTTAACGAAGGAAATATAGAGAAAATATTTTATGAATGATACAAGTGTTCCGCACAGCATTGCGGACCACGGACGCGGTAGAAAGTGGCCGAGAAATGTATGGACAAAAAAGGCCATTTTTTCCGCGTCACAAAAACATTCCGCCCGGCACTCCGCACCACTGGATTTTCCACGTCACTGCACCAACGGACCGCCGCGTGGAGGGGGTAGCGGGCCGCTGCGAGACTCCGCCCCCGCCGGCGCGCAGACTATGCCGCACTTAGTTTTACTAATAATTAGTCTTAGAAAATTATTTAGAATAAAAATGTAATGAAAATAAAAAGAGAATGGAAGGGGCGATCGCCCGGCGATAATATTATGCACCTCAAAAATCATTTAGGTATTGAAAACGAGTTTTCCAAGTTTGAGGTGCGATAATTAATTCCCCGGGCCATCGCCCCGGATAAGACTTATCAGGCATCGCGAGGAGCAATAAAAACTATAAGAAAAAATACTCGCGGTGCCTGAGAAAGTGAAATTATGAAGAGGAGAAGAGAAATGCCGGAGAAATTCAGAGTCTGCCGTCCTCCACTTCGCGGCGAGAAAAATGAACAAAGTTTCGAGATCTCGCCGCCAGGGGGTGGCTGCGCTGGACCGCAGCGGGGCGGCAGGGGGACGGATCCGGCATTGTGATTGGAGGAGATCTCCTGGAGCCTGTAGCGCTCGGGATGTTTTTTGATGAATAATAAATAATGGTCCAGTGGCTGCAAAGAGCACTCTCGTCTCATTCGTCTCTCGCACCACTGGACTGGATAAAGCAAACTGGACTTTTTTATTTCTTCTCATCTTTCGACCTTGCTACTACTTGGACTACTGAATCTTCTGGCTTCCTGACTTGGCTTCGACTTTGGATCACGGACCTGGAAATTCACACTGACATCGGCTGCTACACTGGACAAGATTTTGGACCCCCCTGGACCGCTGCACCACGCTGCAGATAATTTTGTTCGAGCTACCACAGAGCGAACCGGCGAACCACCCCTACGTTTACAGTTCTTGTTTCCTGTACGGAACAAGTGGTCCTTCGACACCGGATTGCTGCTTCGCTCTGCAACTAGCAGATATTCCACATCATCATGTCTCGATCTGGACTCCGATCGGGACACGCCGAGGAGCAGGAAAAGATGATGGAGACCGAGGAGCAGAGACACGAGCCATCGGACTCAGACGAACGCCAGTCTGAGGATGACCGAGGCTCGCAGAGAGAGTCATCTACGACCGTGACCGAGGATACCATCCGCCAGCTGAGGGCGGAACTCCGTCGGAGTGAGCGACAGCATCGTCGCCTGATCAAGGAGCTGCAGCGTGACCACGGCGAGGCGCTACTCCGAGCACAGGCAGTCACGGTCGGCGCCGAGAATCTCGGCAGAGTGGCGGCCGGAGCCGCCACGCACCCCGAATCGGCGGCCCTGAGAGGGGCAGTTGAGCACCCCGAATCGGCGGCCCTGAGAGGGGCAGTTGAGCACCCCGATTCGGCGGCCCTGAGAAGGGCAGTTGAGCACCCCGATTCGGCGGCCCTGAGAAGGGCAGTTGAGCACCCCGATTCGGCGGCCTTGAGAGGGGCAGTTGAGCACCCCGAATCGGCGGCCCTGAGAGGGGCAGTTGAGCACCTCGATTCGGCGGCCCTGAGAAGGACAGCCCCACTGGACGCAGAACCAAGCGCAGGACCGAGCGCGGCATGGCCCGCCGCGCCGGGAACCGCCTGGGCAGCAGGACCGAGCGCCGCACAATCCGCGGCGCCAGGAACGGGACGGACCGCGCCGCCGGCTGGGGGCCAGCAGGCGGTCTTCCCGCCAGACATCGGAGGCATCGGGACCACGGGCAGGATTCCGCGGGCTCACTCGGATGACACCATGCAGACACCGCCGCCGGAGGGGGCCGCGGCGCACGGTACTACTTCATTCACGAGGGAGTGGGTTCGCGACCAGCGGGACCCGATGACAATGGTGGCAAGCGCCATCTCCGATGCGATCCGGTCAGCAAGGATCGGAGAGAGCCCGAGGACACACTCGGGCCAGGACGAGCCGCGCATGAACGCCTTCATTGCGCGGCAAGCGGTGGCAAAGGACTTGCCGCCGTTCAGCGGTGACCCGCTAGACTGGCCGACCTTCAAGGCGCAGTATGATCAGTCCACAGTCTTGTGCGACCTGTCGGCTGCTGAAAATCTACTGCGCCTACAGAGAGCCCTGAAAGGGCGGGCCCGAGAATCGGTTGCGGCGCTCCTGATTGAGCCCCGCAATGTACCCGAAATCATGGCCATATTGGAGAGGTGGTACGGCCGGCCAGACAAAATCGTGGACTGCATGCTGGAACGAGTGAGGCGCCATCCCCGCCTCGCCGACACGGCCACCACTGAGGCGATCGTGGAATACGCGGTCGCCGTGAGGAACGTGGTGGCCACAGTGGAGAACTGCAACGGCAAGCAGCTGGCATCCGCGCAGCTGCTGACAGAAATGGTTGGCAAGATGCCAACATGTTATAAAATGTTTTGGATGGGCGAGCGCCGCGGCATGACGAAAGAAGTCACCGTCCATGACTTCTCCGCCTGGCTGACCGAGCTGACGGCGGAGGCACCGCATACCGGGTGCCTGGAGCCGGCGGCGCACGCACAGAAAGGGCGCCGGAGCGCCCAAGTGTACGCCACTAGTGAGGGGGATAGCGAGCCCGACATGAGTGCGCCCGCCGAGGCGAGCGCAGGCTCGGGCCGCAACTATTCAAGCGCGGGTGCATTCGGCGAGGAGACACTTCGCAAACGTGTGTGGTGCTCGATGTGTCAGTCGGCCAAACACGGTCTCGCCGATTGTGTGGACTTCGCCCGGCAAACGAAGACGGACCGGTGGCCGATAGTGCGGGACAGCCACGTCTGTTTCATATGTTTGAACGCGGGGCACCGGTATCAACAGTGCCGGGAGAAGCGATGCGGTGTGGGTGGGTGCCGCGCGCCGCACCACAAGATGCTACACGGGGCGCTGCGCGCAGCGGCGCCGGCCGCGGCATCGAACGCGCCCCCGGGGGGGGCAGAGAGCGCTACATCAAGCACGGACATTGTGGCGAATACCTGGGACAAGAATCCATCGATTCTATTAAAAATGGTGCCAGTGAGAATTCGAGGACCCCGCGGGCAAGTGAATGTGCACGCACTCTTGGACGAGGGATCGACGGTGACATTGATCGATGCCAAAGTGGCCAGTGCCGTGGGGGCCCGAGGACCGGTACGTGAACTCCGGATTCGCGGGGCGAGCGGGATGTGTGCATCGGATGCCCGCTCGCAGACAGTGCACTTGACAGTGGCGGGTGACGGCGGCGAGTACTCGCTGAGGGCGAGTACCGTGCGCGGGCTAGCGCTGCCCGCACAATGGACGATGCCGGCCCGGGAGAGAGGGGCGCGCGCGGGCCGGGAGGCTGCAAAGAAGATTATGCCGCAGTTATTAATCGGGCAGGATCACGCGCACCTTATTGTCACCCGAGAGGTGAAGGCGGCGCACGAGTCGAGGATCCTGTCCCGTACGGCCCTGGGGTGGACCGTACACGGCACCGCGGCGCCGCATGAAGTCGAGGCGAGCGCCACCGTTTTGACACTCGCCGGAGCGCCGAGCCCGGCCGCCGATACCCGCCTGGAGGCGCTTGTACGGCGGCCCTACGCGGTGGATTCACCGGGGGTGACCGCCGCAGCCCGGGTAAATACAGAGGATGCCCGGGCCACCGAGATAATGGCAGCAACTACGCGCCAGTTACCTAGCGGCCGCGGGGAGACAGGGCTCCTGTGCAAGCGGAGCGACGCCGGTCTACATAATGATCGACAGTGCGCGGTAAGCCGGCTGGCCGGCATCGAGAAGCGATGCGGCCGAGACCCGGCATATGCGGCCGCGTATGGGACCTGCCTGGAAGTGAGCGAGCCGTCGGACTCAACCGCGAGCGGAGAGCCGTCCGAGACCCGAGCTCGCCCAGCGCAGGCGAGAAGTGACGGGCCGGGGACATCGAGCGCGGTGCGAGCGAGAGCGGAGATCACAGCTCTCGCTCATGTGTTAAGGGACACCGCGAATGACACGGCCGACATACGAGGAGAGCAGGAAGGCGCTATTGCTCCACTGGCGGTGGGAGCGAGCGCCGTGGCTCTCACTCGGGACATGGAAGCGCCGGGAGCGCAAGAGCGAGTGAGAACCCAGACGGGAGATCTCACTCCCGCACGGAGGCGCGGAACGAGACCGCGTAGGAGAGCGCGCAGGAAGGCGCGTATCGCTCCGGACGGGATTCGGAAAAACACGGATTCAGCTCCTGCCATAGTAGGAGAAATCCAGGAAAGAGAGTGCCTCATACGCGCCGTGCGGCGGGCGCTTGAGGCCAAGCAGGACGGCGGCGGGAGACTACGACCCGCCCGCCACGAGGTGATCCTCCTGCCGACCCGGAGGCCCGGGTCCCAGGCGGAATGGGAAAACTAGCTGTGCTGCCTGAGGAGTGCGGCGGAGCCACACGGGGGGAGTGTTCCGCACAGCATTGCGGACCACGGACGCGGTAGAAAGTGGCCGAGAAATGTATGGACAAAAAAGGCCATTTTTTCCGCGTCACAAAAACATTCCGCCCGGCACTCCGCACCACTGGATTTTCCACGTCACTGCACCAACGGACCGCCGCGTGGAGGGGGTAGCGGGCCGCTGCGAGACTCCGCCCCCGCCGGCGCGCAGACTATGCCGCACTTAGTTTTACTAATAATTAGTCTTAGAAAATTATTTAGAATAAAAATGTAATGAAAATAAAAAGAGAATGGAAGGGGCGATCGCCCGGCGATAATATTATGCACCTCAAAAATCATTTAGGTATTGAAAACGAGTTTTCCAAGTTTGAGGTGCGATAATTAATTCCCCGGGCCATCGCCCCGGATAAGACTTATCAGGCATCGCGAGGAGCAATAAAAACTATAAGAAAAAATACTCGCGGTGCCTGAGAAAGTGAAATTATGAAGAGGAGAAGAGAAATGCCGGAGAAATTCAGAGTCTGCCGTCCTCCACTTCGCGGCGAGAAAAATGAACAAAGTTTCGAGATCTCGCCGCCAGGGGGTGGCTGCGCTGGACCGCAGCGGGGCGGCAGGGGGACGGATCCGGCATTGTGATTGGAGGAGATCTCCTGGAGCCTGTAGCGCTCGGGATGTTTTTTGATGAATAATAAATAATGGTCCAGTGGCTGCAAAGAGCACTCTCGTCTCATTCGTCTCTCGCACCACTGGACTGGATAAAGCAAACTGGACTTTTTTATTTCTTCTCATCTTTCGACCTTGCTACTACTTGGACTACTGAATCTTCTGGCTTCCTGACTTGGCTTCGACTTTGGATCACGGACCTGGAAATTCACACTGACATCGGCTGCTACACTGGACAAGATTTTGGACCCCCCTGGACCGCTGCACCACGCTGCAGATAATTTTGTTCGAGCTACCACAGAGCGAACCGGCGAACCACCCCTACGTTTACAGTTCTTGTTTCCTGTACGGAACAACAAGTATAATTATATAATTATGTCTTGGAAATGAGTCACATTAAAACATTAATACGCAAAATAATAAATAGATATTTTATTTAACAAAGGAAAATAGGAATTTTAGTACGAGACCCGTCCCAAGTTCTTAACAACACGCTTCCTATGTTGTTACCTTTTAATATCCTGAGACCCAAGATATAGAATTTAATGTCCTAACCTTTGAGAATTCCAAATAACAAAAAATAATTTAGTTCTGGAAAAAATGGTCACGCACGCTAAATAGTTCTATATTTGTAATGCCTAATCCTAAGCCCCCGTAAAACGGATTTGTGTTAATTACAGTTAAATATGCGGTTTTGTAGATGTTTTGTCAACTATACGCAGAGCATATCGCTTCTCGCAAAAGCCACTTAAATCCATTGATATTGCAGGTTCAAAATCAGGGCTAGTTGCAAAATACCCCAAAGCAGACAGAGTATAAATTACTATTCCCCCCTAAAATTAAATCAGCTAATAACTACGCGTGCTCACGTGATCTAAAATCTAGTATGGCTACCAGATTAATATATACAGAAAAAAAAAATACATTACAGAATTGTCTCTTTAAAAAATGCTGATATAAAAACAAACATTTTGTACATTTGCTTTCAAAATATACATTTTCATCCATAACCCAAAAACACATAGTCGTTTTAGGGGGTTTTGGAATTAGGCGCTACATTTATATATGTACTTACAATTTTTACGTAAGAACAATCATTTGAATATATGACGCACACATATGGACTCTTATATAACAAAAACTGGCAACTACGTAAAAAGTCATGAAAATACAGAATGAATGTGACAGAGAAAAAACTAAAGAGTGAGTAAGAAGAAAATTCAAGGTTGCCGACATTGTGCGAACTGTCACCAAGTAGAAATGGGATTATGTCAGACACGTGATCAGACCGACTGATGAAAGGTCGAATGAGGAAACGTATGTGGCATCTATGGCTGGGCAGTAGAAGTAGAGGTCCCTCACCATGTTCCGACAATTGCGCGCAAGATAACTGCGCGCCGACAATAACACGCAAGACCAGCCGGTGGCTTGTGCTAGAGGAAAACCGTACGGTACCGGGGGTAGTGAATGACAAAGGATGCGTACGTCCCGCAATGGATGCAGTCAGGCTGAAGGAGTACAAAGCCTTAAAATAAAAGTAATATATAAAATACCTTTTGTTTGAAAAGTTTATTCAATATACATTTGTTATTTATTTTGTACCAAATATGCTATCGTTTTCGGCACATCCATGTCATTTACAAGCGTTATTTAAATGGTACCGTATTCGATACTATATAACTAACATATATTGAATAAACTCTTCAAACAAAATGTCTAGAAATTGTTACATAGTTAATGCCCAAGAAATACAAAAAAATATAAATTACCTATCTGGATGTTTCCCCATCGATTCGGATTTCATTTTCATACAAAAAAATATTATACTCACTGAGACGTTTCTTTTGAAGTATCATACACAGTCTTACAACAAAAAAATAAAAATGATAAAAAAATGCCTATTTTTCTTTATTATTGTACACAAAGGACACATTTCGACATAGAGCGGAAATTATGAACTTCGTTGTCTATCTTTGATCCAAACTTTCATTTCTCATCTTGTTTTGAAATTGTATATAAGGTATTTCAGGGGAATAAGAAACCATTAAATTTGAGTACTACATCTCAAGTCTAACTGAAAAAATAAACAATATTTTCGTCATTCAAAACTGTCAAGTCTATTTCGGTAATAGTGTGCCAACATAGGTACGCAAAACATAGGCAAACATTTACTTAATTGCCTGAGCGAGGTTTCAAAGGAAAAGAAAATATAATGAGAAATTTAAATAATTTAAATTTATGTATACGATCATAACATTAGTAGAAAGAGCTCTTTCAAATAATGGAACGATTAAATGTATTAATATCAAAAATGTAACATATAGATTCGAAAATTGTCGCTAAAAATATTGTCGCTGTAGCATAGTTGGATAATGCACCTTCCCCGTTTAGGAAAGAGTTCCAGGTTTGAATCCCGGTGGCGCAACAACAATATTTTTTGATAAAATTGATTTTATATGTATATCTTTCTAATTAATATGTTTAATTCATATTTGAAATATCACAGACCGTCTGTTCTGAATAATTACAACTTCACAATAAGAATGTGTTTTCCTAAGAATATATCTTCTTTTGAATTTGGAAGACAATAATAATATAACCATGTAGTGGTTCCTAATACGGAAGAAGGATACTGATTTAATGAAATTTCTACTATTTTTTATACATATTTCCAATTCATTTGCAGGAATGTTTCATATAAATATATATTGCGACAGTACAAAACTATAGTTACGTCCGAAATCACCCCGTCATTATTTGTAATGCCAAGTGCCTTAGTAATTACGAACAACGCCCTTAGGTTGGCAATACGCGCGGTTGTAACAGTTATAAAATCGGTTGTAGTCTATGGTTTATGTTAATTTTTGCTTGGAGCTGTCACAAAACGCAGCTTAGCTAGCTACGGCCAGCGAAAATGTAACCGTAATGATCCAAGATGTAACCATAGGGTGAATGCTTTATTTATTATTCAATCACTGCACAATTTACTGTAATTTGTTTTAACCTAACTGCATGACGAACGATCTTTTCAGGAAAAAGGATATTTCCCTTCCTTTTTTTCTACATTTCTTCCTACCTTTTTATTTCGTCGGCTTGAGAAGTTGAGAAGGTAACTACGTGACGATTGCGTCATTGGGATGCTTTATTTTGGATGGATGCCTAGAAAGACTTGATTTGACGTGACAACCATATCTAGCGCATATGGAAGATGTAGGCCACTATAGTGTAGAATACGATGGAATGTGGCATGGACGAGGATGGATTTTGAGGTTATTCCATATTTTTGGTTAAATTTAAATCTTTTTGTCCCAACGGAATTTTTGACTATTTTATTTCGATTGAAATTTGTTCTAACTTAACCTGTTTATTTGAATATATTTCATTCTATAACATAAAATATCTTTTCATTTATCTCTCCCAGGTATTAAAAATAATTTTTCCCAGTTTAAGAGGAAGGCAGAAGCGATAGATCAAGGTGGGTATGCGTTTTTGAGGTGTGAAACTGACCGTTAGTAAGTTCTCCTCTGACTAGCTAGTGGGGAGGATAGAACTCCGATATTTACCCTCACAATATATACATATATACACATAGGTCATCAAAATGGTAGGAGATTAATTCAGAAATGAAATCTTTAAAAAACATATGGATTATACAATTTTTTATTTGTTTAAGCGCATAGTACCTTAGTTGATTTCTCCAAAACATAATCATATTCTCCATTTAAGCATTTATCATATCGTTTCACAAGTTTTAAGATTTCGCTGTGGTAGATGTTCACCGGCAGTTCTTAAACCAATTGTTAACTGCAAGCTGCAGTTTATCATCTCTAAAAAAGTAAGGAAGTAAGGTCTGGGCAATTAAATCTGACCAAGGCTTTGCTAGGTTGTTTTAAAGCTCAACAGATAACAAATTCGTAATTAATATAATATACTTTCACTGAGAAATAGTGAAAAAATAGATTACTATGTGTGTAAATAAATTGCATAGTAAAATACTTAATTAATTATTTTAAAACTAAAAGATCCTTATTTTTTGGATTACTCTCGTTTATATATTCATATATATAAAATAAAAATAAATTCCAAAATCAAAATGAGGTGCCGCGCGCTAGTCACCCCATGCCGAAGTTGTACCAGGCGATGACTGGTATTGCCAGTGATGTTTTACAGAAATTAAATACGCATAAATTCCAGTTCTCACATTTTATGTTATACATTAAATACATATTAATGTTTAATTGATTAACTGTATTTCAATTTGCATAAAAATGTGCATAACTCATCAAGTCCTTTAAAATATGTTTTTGTATTCAAAAGTTCCTAAAGCAATAATAATAAAGTGGAGATGTTTAATTTTCTTGGTAATAAAATAAAGGTCAGGTGAACAGTATTTCTGTATTATATTAATTTGATAAAAATAAATGAATTCTTGCAAAATAAATAAAGAGCTCCGTTAAATTTCAAAAAGAGTTTCATCAATTTATTCATCCAAAATATTGAGCGCCTTAGATTCATTCAATTTTAATTATAATTTCCATAGGAGATCATCCGAAAATTTCAGGAGCACTTCGTCTGTCACTCACCAACCACAGCGCAGGTGATATCAGAAATCCTTCAAACAATTTATTCAATCAGATAAAATCGTACAGAATCCATCACGTGTTGAGTAAAAATCGGTAACATTATTTCCAAGACGTCTATAAAGGGAATATTTGATATATCGTAAAATTTCACGTCAACCCACTTACAGGAACTCAATAATAAACAATTTTCATAAAATGATTTCATGGCGTAATCTCGTTCTTTTTTTCAAAAATCTGTACGTCTCGCTTCCCAGATTTGTATTGTTCAAAGTACGTTTTTGTATTTTAATACAGCCCATTAGGCTCAGGCGCGCTAACCGAGTGGCTGCGGCAAGGGCATATTTGAAAGGGCGATAGATCGTGCGAGAAAAGACGGCGGTTGAGGTTTATCTGAATAAGGTAGGTAGAGGGTTGTAGAACGAAAATGTTGTCGCTATGGTTTCTTATACTAGGGAAAAAATCTTTTTACTACTTTCAATAATACAGACTGCTAGTGGAGTTTTCTCTATAGTACACTGATAAAGAAATCCAAATTAGTCAACTCCAAACTGACTGTTTTTAAAACTGGTTTACGGTCAAATATGGATCCTTTTTAATACAAATTAAATGCATCATTTAAAAAAATATTTTAGCTGCCACCGCGATTTGAACCAGGATCTATTTCTATCCAGGGAAGTGCGATAACCAATTACAATACGCCAGACTCGTAAATAGACTACACATTTTTGAACTTATGTGTTGCAGCTACCTGAAAAAATTAGAACTTCACAAATAATAATGTGTTCTCTTTTAAAATAATAAAAAATTATGAATCCTTTTAGAGAGTGTGAGATCAAGGCTGCCGAAATTAATTATCTTACTGAAGTATTAAAAATAACTTTATTCGACTGAATGAGAAATACTGAGAGAAGATATACGTTCTTAATATATTGACATGGAGTCTTTACTTCTATTGTATGGAAATATCTCAATTATGGTGGCTTGCAGGCGCGGTCACTTCACACATGCTTTGGATGTTCCGCATCCCTTATATTCTAGAGCAAAAAAACTTTCGACATATTGTTTCTAGCCGAAGACAGCGCTGCTGCAAATAAACTCGCCATCTTTTATAGACCAGTCAAAACAGACACTACGACATACATATACATTCTCAACTTTCGAACATTTATGAATCTCGCAAATACACAGATCCCACCAATAGTGAATTCTATCATTCGTTCCGTATCCACAAAGTTTGAAAGTATTCGACTTTCGCGCGTGCACATTCAGTTCCGATGCTCAAGGTCTTCGAATACTGTATATGTATTTGTTACCAGCATCCAACGAGAAAAAAACTACTTTAATGCTTGTGGGTATAATGCACAGAATAGCGTACATATTACGAAGCGAGCGGATTGTTTTGAGAAATTTGTTTGTGTGATGCAGTTTTGACTCTTTGGCTTGAATACTTGAAGTTGAATTATTGAAGCATTAAATATCCTTTGATTATCTACTTAATTCATCATTTAAATATATAATCAAAGGATTATCAATGTTTCAATTTGATTTATTGTCTAGTAATAAAAATACATATTTGAAAGGTCAGTCAGTCAGCTTATTATTTTTATGTAGAACCGTAAGCCTTATATAACACTTATAAAATACAAAAACACACCATGCCAAAATTGATGTCTGACAAAAGTGGCATTTCCAAAATTGGCACACATATTGTAAGCAAGTTAGTAGGCCCTCGGGGCAACTTATGTTTGAAATTGATAAAACAGAAAATATAGCAATGTAACAGAACAATATTGTATCAATATGTTGTGTCTTATGTAATAATAAATCATTTATCAATTTTGAAATAAACCAGTTATACTAGAATCGATATAAAAATGACAATGTTGTTTTCATATAAACATAAAATAAATTTAATTGTCATAACATTTTACATCGTGCCAGCAATAATAGTAAGTGATTCCAAGTCGACAATATACATTAGTAACCGCTGCAGCTGTAGTGCTATTATCTACGTGCTACAATGCGTTGATTCTAACTATTCACATTACTCTGTTCTATTTTTAAGCTAGTGAATTATTCAAGTCATACAATTGGCTATTTACTGATTGGTTATTTTGGCAGTTGGCTATTTATGTTTTAATAGAATAACATTAGAAAGATTTACAATTGCTTGCAAATCATTGAAGTGTCCACTTCCTCCTTTACTAATTCGCGAATTTTACTATCTTACTGTTTTTAACGTGTTGTATTCATGGTCGTTCTTTACGTTCGATGTGCATTTGGTGGATGAATTTGTTTTTGATTTGGGAAAAACAAAAAGCAATTGGCAGAACTATTTCCTGCGTTAACCTTTAATAAAAAAAATACTTTTATTACGTGAAGAATTTTCAAACAATAAAATAATCATGTTCAGTCATAGAAAAAGTTCTTAAAAACGTCCATACATTTTGATTTTTATATGGCTAAGAAGCTATTAATTATTTAAAGTTAAAACTTAAACTTTAAAAACAATATTAATAGTACTCTAAAATTACAAATAAATACATGGTAAACTCGTATAAATAAAGGATTCATTTTGTCTAAAGACGTTGGTTAAAGGAAAGTTCATAATCCTATGTACAACATATATTGTAGTACATATATTATATATGATTGTATAATATCATTGGTAACAGCATAACCTAAAGCTATACCTATTGCACGTCACTGGTTACACCTTGTATGTATGTTTATATCTTATAACTCTCGATCGGACTGTGATTCGGGTTTTTCAGCATGTTGTAAATTTTTTGGAGGGTTTTGTTATTTACACGCGAGCAAGGCTGTATTTTGTACTAGCAGTATTTAAATCAATACACTTTCATTAAATTTACTAAATAACATTTTCTATAAATAAAATTAAACGAGGGCAACACAAATACGATTTGATGCCGAGAATCTGATGAATGAGGAAATGAATGCCGACTTGATGTATTCAGTAAAAATCCGATCATTCGGGAGTACCAAAAATAAACAAGTGTGCAGAGAATGAAAGCGGTGTAATATAAAAGATTGATGAAAAATGTGTCGCTCGGGTGACTCTGTTTTATAGAATGTCTGAGAAGTCAGCCGGGCGGATATGCAATCTGTGCTGTAAAGTGGGTGAATCTGGATCGACCAGATTTAAAAAATTTATTAAAAAAAAATGTAATATCATGATGACGTCATATTTCAAACGACTACGAACTTGTAAAGCATGTGCGGGCAAGAATGAAACGCATAATGTCATGTATGCATTTGAACTTAGAACTTTGTGATGTTGTCATTGTTCAAGGAATTCAGGATGACATTTATTAATGTGTGAATTATACAGGTGTAACAGATCTTGCCTGACTAAATTACGAGTCGAAAATGTTCAATGAATATGTGCAAATTCTGCATCGTTACGGAAAATACTATTGTTTTAAATTTTTACAAAATCGTGTTATGCTTAAAGTCTATGTACTTCGAAATAAATATTTGTTAAATTATAGAATTATTAATCTATATCTTTTCTTTAGACCCTAAATCGTCTAACAAAAAATAATCTAGCCGCTCAAAATTCGATGAACTTTAATTTTTTATATTCAATATAGGTATAACTTGGAATCAATAAAATATTTCAATTAATCTAAATAATCGCCTAATTACTCTTTTTTTGAAATGCTTATATCTCTGACATAGTTGAGATTAAGCACATATCCCTTGAAAAATTTCGACTCATAAATTAGTCAGGTATCCACCCATAAAGTATTGTGGACTAGGTCTGTTACACTATTGTAAATACTATTATATTCACCGTAATCTGGCTCATATACAATCGTATCCCATCGCTTCTTCTACATCAGTCTTAATACTGATTTGGTAAAGTAATTAGTAGACACAACCCTAAAATGTTACATTTATTTTTTAATGCTACCCCCAAAATCAAATTTAATATGAAATGTTATTATATTTATCAACATTATTCTTATTCAAGAATAAATTTATTTAAATGACCAAGCGTTTCATACATTACCAATCTCACTAAGCTTTACAAGTAGCATATAACATATAACTAATATTATGTGTGTTTATCTCAAGGTCCATTCCCGAGAAGACAGTGTTACTTGCGGTCCGATAATGCCTCAGGGTGGAATCCAGGCCCTGGAAGCCATGCTGTACACCCTCGACCGCCTTAATTCCAACCCTTACTTCATGCCGAACGTCACCCTCGGAGCACACATCCTAGACGACTGTGATAAGGATACTTACGGGCTCGAAATGGCCGTAGACTTCATCAAGGGTGAGTTATTTTTTATATTTTTATCATAGACGTAAGAAATATTTTATGTTACCTTTCAAATGGTAGTATTCCATCATGTACCAAGTCAACCCATTCGATCCGTCAAAATAGTATATTAATTTTTCAAATATCTCGAAGAATATTTGGGTTATTTATTCGGCAAGAAAACACATCTCGGATTACTTTATTAGAAATTTTGGGTACTATCATATATATATATCATTTGTAAGATTTATTTTTAATAAGTCCATCACTACTTAAATACATTTTTTTAATTTAAAAGAATCCGGGTTTAAAAACGCGGTATGCTAAAATTGATCAACATTTTTTTAACGAGATGCTGGTCAGGGGTTTGAGGCTTGTCTTGAGAGACCGTCACATATTTTCATGATCAAGGTTAGCTTGGAAATAGCAAGAATATTAATGTAACATGTATTTCATGTACACCGTGTGCTATTTTCTAAAATAAATAAAATCTTTAATAAAAAGGGATACAGCAAATGACCAAATGATATAAACGATTATTGTAGTTGAAAAATGGCACCCACACTGACCATACCATTAGGGGCCGGTAACAATGCAAAACAACATTGTTAAATGACCCTAATGTTATGGGTACTTATCCTTTAAATAGTTCCGGCGTTTTATACAACCATTATTACTTTCAGGGGGTGACAAAGTACCCCACGTAGACGATAATTAAAAACGGTTAGAGTTTTGTAAAACATTTTTTAATTGCTGTAATAAATACGAAATTAAATATGCGAAAGTGCGTGCACATACGCACTTTCCTTTCCATAAGAATTTAAAAAAATACTAGAGGTTAACACAAATCTATACAAGCAACCTACATCAGCGTTTTAATCACATAATTTCCATTAATTAATCAACCTATCGTTATCAAAAACCCACACAAACTAGCGAATGAACGATAAATAATATTCATTCACAGATATAGTGGTTTATAGACCATAACATACCAAAAAAGAACTGACCTCACAAAAAACCTTCAATTCTTGTCGTGTAACAGAGATTTCATTACACGAGTAATGATTTGATAAAGCTTTATCGTTTGCTGCAGAAACAAGTAGGTATAATAAGAATATATAACTTTTTAATGAAAACACATGTAGGTATAATAAGAATATATAACTTTTTAATGAAAACACATGTTCGTTATGAAGTTGCAATTTCAGAACATAGTTCTATCATATTTTTAATACAAATTAAATAAAGATGTACAGAAAAAAATCTATTTATCAAAAAAATATTCGATCGAAAATGGTCCGTCCCGGTTTTCAAATAGATTTTTTTGTATATCTTTCTAATTGATTAATTTAATTTGTATTAAATAATAAAACATTTTCATTGCTTGAGATAAATTAATAATCATGGGCAATTTAAATATTTTATTATTTTGTTTATTGTCGCACCAGAGGCGCCAATTAATTAATATAGAACACGTGTTAGTAATTTAAAGGTGTGGCGCTAAAAAACCCGTGGGATAGATTTCGGGAAAACAATGGCTATCATTCTTGGTAAAACCTCCCAGCGGCGGCTTGTCGTTGTGTAGGTACTTGCAAATATGACTGTGTGTATTGTTATGTATCTGAATAAAAACAGGGTATTCTGCAGGCAGGAAGCCATTCTCGATTGTGTTGTGTCACCGTAGTGTACTGATATCTTTTGTGTTTCATTTCTTTCGACCTCATAATTATCATCATCATCCCAGGTTGAGAGAAGCGGAGATCGGCGAACCATCCTGTCTACATTCTTATTTCCTGTACGGAACGTATTATTTACTGACTGTTGGCCTTCGAAGTATTAATAATAATAATAATTATTATTAGTTTTCTTCAGCATAATCGGGTGCGTGTCCACGACCCAATTAATATAAAAATTACAAAAAAATGTATATACAAAATAATACACACATTGTTAAAAGAAGAAGGCAATGAAGATTAATTCTTAGTATTACTTAGAATTACATTAACATATATACACGTTAACATGTTCAAATTACTTTTAAACAGAAAAGTTGTATATATGCTAATGACACATTCTTAATTATAAAAGAAACATCTTGGAACCGTATTCATACCGTGGCAAACAGAGCTGCTAACTTTCTTAAATTATAGTTTGACAAAAATAGTTTGTGTTTAACCCTTCGGAGACGAGAAGATTATCTCAATAATAAAACATATTTTAATACCATTTTGTTGTCCCTTTTCATCTCATGTAAATAAAATTGTATAGCTGTCCCCCATTATAGTTATAAATACAAGTTGTTGAGTTAAATTATTGGATTGATAATGCCCTTACAAGGCGAAACGCGACTCAAGTATATTAGACGATTTTATTACGATTATTTTTTATATAGATTTTAAAATGCATAGCCCAACTAGGCAAACCTGTTATAGGGCAAATTATCAAATAAATTCTATTTCATAAAACCAAATAACTCATTGAAGGCAAAACACAATTAAATAGAAAATGAAATATTAAAATAGTATTTTTGAATAGATACATAATAATAGCGTACGTCTCAAAAATTATATGGTGACTTAACTTGGTGGTTATAAATAAAAAGGCGTAAACATTTATTTTTGATGCGAGCGTTGATCGAGATATTAAAAATATTGTTTTTTTTTGTAAACTTTTTGGTAAAATTACTTCCGTACGCCGAATAATGGTCCACTCGAAAGAAAATAGGTAGGATTTAGTTTTTGATCGATTTTCGTTTGCAAACAATAAACGAATCTTTCAAAGAATTTAATCATGCTACCGAAGATGCTTCACGTACAATCTAATTATTTTTATTTGAAACCACACAAAAGCTTAGGTTTGAGATGAAGGTAAAGAGGGAATACATTGAGACTAATATATTATTTTCAAAAGAACCAGATTGTTAGGAAGGAGAAAGTTCATATATTATCTAAATCGTACAAGCAACCTCTTGAATAACTCACATAAAGATTCCGGTTTTCTTATTTCAAGTGGCGGTAATAATATATGTTAAATACGTTTATTACTTTTCCCTGTCATGCCCTAGAGCTCTGAGGCAATTTATTTGTAATTGTTCAATACTACGGATGTTACTCACATCACCAGATTAGAATCCTACAAAATATGACATACACATATTTGTGGGAATAGATCCCGTGATGGACTGTATCTCTGTTGGTTATCGTTTGTTTGATACAACCCGATTTGGATGAAGAAAGATATAAAGATAGAAGGAATCTGCACTTAATGTAGTTTCAATCTCATGAGCTGGACGCCACTTTGCACCCCTTCTTTGACTCGCACTAAAGAAATAAGGTTTCATTGCACTTCGGAGGGGTCAGATGCTGTTGAATTCGGTTGTTTGGTCCCTATAACGTTAAAACACAGCGATAATATATCTCGGCGGAACCAAGCGCGTGTTGACTTTTGACACTCGAACATGCACTCCTCGACATCCGCCAAATGCACCCAGGTCACCCAGACAGGAACCGGTATACATCGTGACGGAAGTATTGGAACGAAAGATAACATTCGACATACATAGTGATATAGCATACATATTAAGCAAAGCATATCAAACTAGATGCAATCCAGATAATTGTACTAAGTCCAAAAGTGAAAATTAATAAAATAATATTTATCTTTTCTTCTTTTAAGTAAGTAATGCCGAAAAAAGGCGAATTTCTAAAACCGATGAGTTTAAATTTACGATGTAAAATTAAAATAAAATAAAATCAATTATGTAAAAGCAGGAAATCAGTAAAAATTAATTAATCAAATCAATTCAAGAAAATTAAATCAAATTTTAGAGTTAGAGTAAGGTAATATTATACAAGTTCTAAAATCTAAAATACCAAAGTACTTAATCATAGTGATCAAAATATCTCCACCTCATAATTTGGGTCAAGAGCAGCTCCGATTTCTCTCGACTCACTTCAACTACTCTCCCATTTACATTTGATTAAGTTGTAGAGCCTACAATAGAAATCAATAACACGTGAAAACATTGGTCAAATAATGTTCTAAATACAAATTAAATGTATTAATTAGAAATATATACATATAAAATCATTTTTATCTAAAAATATTGTTGTTGCTACCGGTATTCGAGCCTGAATCTCTTTCGAATCCGGAAAAGGTGCATTAATCAACTATGCTACAGCGACAGTACTTTTGACGACAATTTTCGAACCCATATGTTACACTTTTCAAATGAATACATCTATTGTTCCATTATTTGAAAGCCATCTACTTTGTTTTTACGGAATCTCAAATGCCTTTGAGTAAGTGATAACAATATTTTTAGATAACGTTGATTTTATATGTATATATTTTTACTTAATACATTTAATTAGTATTTAAAATATCACAGACCTATGTTCTGAATAATTACAACTTCACAATAAGAATGTGTTCTCCGTAATAAAATAATGTTCTCATTTTTGTAACTACTTGAGAGTGATATCTGATGAGATATGTTTTACAATGTTGCAAAGTGTGGCACTACTTGTTAAATATTCCAATAATGAATGCATATATATTATTTGTCTTACACCCTGTATTCAACTATCTAAAATGTTGTTCCGAACAATTAGTGCCTATATAGTTTTTTGCACATTAATCTCTCTGTCGCTTTTAGTGCCATGTCTCAAGGTTCTAATATGTCATATTATTATATTATTACGTCATATTTTTAACAAAATAACACTGCTTACTTACTTACAAAGTTTTTTAGTTATGTAGTAATAGGTAGTTCGTATAGTTATTTACTTACTTCCTCACAGCCCCACACTCTTCTGTCCTGACACACAATTCTAGCCTCATCCACATTCATACAAGCTCGACGATTATTGAGGCTTCTAACAGTATCTGGTTTACCTGGTCATGCCAAGTCTTCCGCAGACGTCCTCTACTTCTGGTGCCTTCAGCATTTGCGTCATATATCTTTCTTAGAATTCTCTTCTCATTCATCCGTTCCATATGATCAAACCAGAATTAATAAGTAGAATGTACGATGTATGCAAGGAAAGCGACCTTATTATGAATGTCAACAAGTCAAAAGTGATGGTATTCGAGAAAGAGGAAAGCGAGATAACGTGCAAAGTACTTCTAGGTGAAGAATATTTGGAACAAGTAGATGAGTTTGTATATTTGAGAAGTATGTTTGATAGAAACGGAAAGGCTGAGAATTATATCGAAAGGAGGGAGACTGTAGGGAATAAAGTGAATGACGCTTTGAATGGAATTATAGCTAATAGGAAATTGAAAACTGAGGCAAGACTAATGGTTCACAATGGAGTCCTGATACCGATACTGATGTATGGAAGTAGAGCTGGCAGAAGATGAACGAAAGTAGACTGAATGCAGTGGAAATGAGATCACTTAGGTTTATATATGGCAAATTTATTTATGACTGAGTAAAGAATGAAGAAATAAGAAAATAATGTAAAGCTGATCTTAGTATAGTAAGTAAGATTAAGAAAGGATCACTTAGGTGGTTTAGTCAAAGTAACACTGAGCATAAAAAAATGTATATATATTTAGGATAATATCGATCCTAAAATATACCTGAGTTGTCAGAAGAAGTAAATTAGTTATCGAATTCGATTTGATACCTTATTCACATGACACCTCCAGTTTAATACATCAATTGTCACCCCCAAATAATTCACAGTTGAAACTCCTTCCTCAATTCCTCAAAGCACTTCAATTTACAATACATTACACCCTGGTATATCGTTAGGACTAGTTGTCGTGTTATACCTTTTTAATATATATATATAGCAAGGAGAACAGGGCAGGTCTCCAACTAAAAGGACCTCAAAACCTATTAAATTTCAACCATGTTATTTACAAATTTGACAAATAGTGATCGACCAATGCGACTTCGTGCGACTTACGGGTCGCCATTCGTGACCTTGAATCTTTACGACAGGACTGAGTATATTTTCATATTAAGTATCCATCAAATGACTTACATTTGATTCATAAATTATTCAAATGAAATATTCTATAGAGCTCTTAATTACACTAAGTTAACATACCGTACTGAAAGCTAGGTATGTCAAATTATTCTACGAAAATAGATTCCATAATTTTTCCTCAACTATGATAATATATTAAGTGTAAGCTTATAATAGGCTCTCAGTTATTCGGGGTTGAAAAAAACCTGGATAATCATAGCCAAAAAAATCTTTTAAATGATTAAAATTTCGAAACTGTTGCGAGAACGCAAACTAATTGTTTTTTGAATTGGCAATACTTTTTTTTCCAGCGAAAGTCAATTTGACAGCTGATCTGTGGTCAGTTTGGTATGAATATCACCATGAATAGACTTACACCAGAACAATGCTTGTAAATTGTGTAAATTTATTTCTAAAATCATAGTTCAGTTCGCGAAACTTACCGTTTATACGGACGTAGTACATTTTACGGTTGACATAATAATCCATCCAAGCAAGTAATTTGAATAACCATGGATCGTTTTAGCACCACTGGAGCTCTGGTTTCAACAATATGACGCAACATGCGCCACAAACACCTGAGTTCGTTTGTCCATGTGATCTTGCAGAAAATCTACAAAGGATACAAGATTGGAAATTGTAGATCGATTTGAAATAGATCCATGTTGATTCGCATTTAGTACTGGCCGAAGGACTGGCATTACATAATCATAAATAATTTTTTCAAGAGTTTTGCTGAATATGCAAAGCTTGAAGATAGGTCTGTAATTTTAGATTTCTGTTTTGATACACTTTTTAAAAATTGGGATAACGAATGCCTCCATCCAAAGTATTGGCATTTCCCCTTCGTTTAATGACCGGCTAAATAGAATGGATAGGGGTAGAGATAGGCTTTCAGAGCATTTAAAAATGAAGTAAGGTGGTAAGTTATCAGAGCCTACTCCTTTGTTAAGATCAAGTTGTCTTAAGTATTTGAGATATTTTAAATATATTTATATTCCAACATCAACGAATACAGAGTAAACTATAATTTTAGTATAATAAACGAAGAAAAAATCATAAATAGAAAAAATCACATATATGTAGAAGTAAAATATTCGTTTGAAGAGGATGAAAAGTGAACTGAAGCCGAAACGGGGCAAGATTTGAAGATATGAGGCGGCGATGGTGTGAATCACTAGAAGAATAAATTTGAGAGGAGATATTAAAAGATATTTGGAAGCGACAAAGTAAATGCCTGGAAGCTGACGCGGAAAAAATCAAGAGGAGTGATCGGAAGATATGAGATATGATTGAGTGGAATTCGAAATGGAGGAAAATCGAGTAGAAATTGGCTAAGATAAATTGAAGATTTTATATATATTTATAAAATTTAATATTTTGCATAGTTTTTTTTAAGACTGCGCAAAACTATTAACTGTTCAGGCACCAACCCCCTGATCATCACATTTTCTCCCCGGATATAAATGTAGAATGGTATCCGTTCCAAATTTTTTCTCAATCGGACTCTAGAATCCTAAGGAACTAGGATACAATATATACTCTACCCCATCCCTTGGATATCAAACTCATCCTTTACGGTGACCAAATTATGCATATCCATTAGAATTTGAGCAAAATAAAGGCATCCCCCTCCCAACACGATCCCGGACAACTCCGGGCACGGATCGCAAGTATAGAATAATGGAGTCGAAAGACTGTCAAAAAGCTTATAAGTCTGTCACAAACTTATTATAAATTTTGTTTATAATTAACATACTTGAAGTTTGTTTACTATAGATGTAGTTGCATACGTATGTTATTTTAATGAGTTACATGATTTGTTACTATCAACCTGTTGGATACAAAACCGTGTTGGCAAGGAGTAAAATCTTTATAATGGATATAAGGATTAATCATAGTACAATTTCAAAAATTGTTGTCACAATATATTAACTTCTTCAAAGTTAGCAAAATTACTTTGTGGCCACATATTATATAAATAATAAGCATTTAGCTTCCAATAAATTGTTTAGAAGATTTTTAATTAGAATTTGTTACCCTTCCAATTCATGTATTAATGTAAAATAAAACATATATGATGTTTATTACAATAAGATAGTTAGTAAAAGTGTTACAGCGACCACCGTTGATGCACTTGTATTAGTAGATTAGGCGGTCTAGCCGCATGTAGAGTACTCAGAATATCGTAAAATCGATTCGAACCTAGATTTATTTCCAAACTGGGGAAGGTGCATTATCCAACTATGCTACAGCGACATTATTTTTGACGACAAATTTTCGAACCTATATGATAACACTTTCCCGAAATTACATGCGAAATACAAGAATGATTAAATATGTCTTATTTACTTACAATACTTAACATAGGAGTCGATATGTATACGCATTTCTCCCTTAAGATAAGGTTTAAAGTCTACAATGTTAAACTAAACAAAAGTAGTAAAATAATATGATGGATGTTTCCATCGTTTCGCGCTTTGTAGTTTTGATGCGATGGAACTGTAGGAGTTGGTTGTTTAATTTGATTGACTCGTGATTGTGTCAGAAGGTTTTGTTGATGTGAGTCTGAAGTACCTAACATCTTCTAGTCTCACGCGTGTTAGTGTATGTCGCAGTATAGGGTGTCTGT
This sequence comes from Eubasilissa splendida, assembly GCA_031772225.1. Lineage (NCBI taxonomy): Eukaryota > Metazoa > Arthropoda > Insecta > Trichoptera > Phryganeidae > Eubasilissa > Eubasilissa splendida. Next base: position 22,190,528 of record CM062855.1, on the reverse strand, counting down.
TATTGTAACTAGAGCAAGGTATTTAATTGAAAGAGCACTTACAAAGGTTAGCGTTTATTGATGGATGAATTATACAGAGACGGTATACAGTTAAATGAGTTGAGCGCTGGAGTGGCTCGCTCGAGATGTTGATGAGAGGACAATCTGCGGAGAAGTGGTCGCTAGCTGCTTGCGCAGTGTCCGTCACGATGTATGTTGTCTGCTGATTGGTTGCTTGGGTTTCGGCATCATATGGTTGATAAGTGAGTCCTTACACAACCATGTATGTGGGGCGCGTGCAGGGTCACTACATAACGATTAAAATAAGTGCCTTTCCATTAATTTTAATCCTGCAGAAAAATTCGTTTTAATGGAAAATTAAGGTGTATTTAATATCAACATAAATAACAAACAAATATCATTTATTCAAAATGATGTAAATAATACAATGTAATGTTTTGAATATTAAAACCCTGCAAAAATAAACATTAGTGTTTGATAACAGATCTGATGTCAAAAAAGGTCAGAGTATTTAAAGAGATTTTCTGAATTCGCTAAAGCATTTATTATTTATTAGCGCATTAGCTGGCTGTACGTAACATTTGATAGCACATTAGCATGCTGAAAATAAACAGAAAATATAGGTTATTGTGAATATAACAGTTACATTTTTGTTTTTGTACTTCAATTTTATTTTCGCAAATGATGAAACAATGTTAAAGCTACTCTAAAACATTAACCCATGAAGTGCAGAGAAAAACATTTCTTTTGGTATTATTTAATGACAAAACTCTTCATAAGTTACTACATTAAAAAGAAGACGTCAAACTTGGGTAGACAATTTTGATAGCACTATTAGATAGCACAAATAACTAAGCAATTTTGCAAGTTTCAACTAATAATTTTCGTTATATGAGCCGGATAACTAACCATGAAACTGTGTAATAATTTAACCGTTGCCATTTTAGCATTAGTTAGGCTCAGACTAAATTACGTGAAACTAGATTTTCAGAGAGCGTCTCCGGCCTATTAACGAATTCGTTAACGTCGTGTTACCAACTTCGACAGTGTAAAGATAAGGACGCGATCACTATTCAAGGAAGCGAATAATAATAATCAAAGAAAAATTGTAACTATGAAATATTACCGAATTTAACAAAGCTTTTTAAATACACAGTGGGTAGTTGTAACACCTAGAACACTTGGACAATCATACCTAATAATCCCGCGCGTCTAGCAATATAGAGATTCCCTAATTTATTATTTAAACATTTTTTAGTATAGATACATTATATTTAAAATATATAATAGGTTGTTCTTTGCGTTTTTTCATGTTCAAGTGGAATAATTAAAAAAATAAAACACGTAATATTTTTAATCAATTATATATTCTTCATCTTTTCTACAATCATTCTCCACCTGTCAATTAGTTTATTGATATCTGATTCGAAAAAATATTGTTTTTTTAAAGCAATAAATAAGTTGATGTCGTTTTTTTATATTTACATTTTTTACATTTGACACTTTCTTATTTTAATTGCATCTCTACCCATTGCATTACAAATGTTTTTAACTGCTATTGTCGCATTATGTCTAAGTTGAAACTCATAAAGCATAATATAGCGTAACTGGATTTCTTTCATCTTGTTGTTTTAGGGTCGAAAATATCACACCAAAAAAATATCCCGTTACTAACCCTAACCACCGACACGAACACTGTTGATGAACAATGAAAGAACACTGAAAATATCTTTAGTTTATAAACAGTTATGCATTCAAGCAAATGCAAGAAAAAAAAACGCAAAGACTTTGGGACAACCTGATATATTAAAAACACTATACAATCCCATATTTTTCACACTCATTGTTTATTTGCATATACATGTATATTCATAGTTATATGTGTATATGTGTATGGTTATTTATGTGTATATATATATATACCTACATATTATTTATTAGAGCAAAGCGCATGTTTGGAGTGTTTTACATGTGGATCAGTGAGAATGAGAAAATTATCGTGGAGAAGAATATCTTTGTGGTGCTTACCAAATGTTTTGAAAATATTTTTTGTTCAATCATATACGTATGTATATTCCGCACAATAGACTCTTGTAAAAACGCACAAGTAGGTATGTGTCAATCGGGTGAGAAGTTAAAGAAAATTTTTAGTCTTTGATTTTCGTAGATAATATTATGTTTATGATTAATTAAATAACGCACTTTTAAACTGATATATAGATAACAGTTACGAGTATATATTTAACATTATATTTTGCTACCCATAACCATGAATGTATTTATATATATTTTTATGGTACATAATCAATTTGATTTTTCTTTTCTTTGTTTAATATTTTAGCATTAAAAATATGTTTTCATACCAAACCACTCCGTAAATTAATATAATAAATAATAATAATATTAAATAATGAAATATGGTTGTATTTATTTATTTGTCAAAAAGTCTGTAATAATTCATTCATCTCATAAGATTTGGCCGCTATTCACTTTTTGAAAATATAAAAATGTTATACATACCTATAAATAATTTTATAAAATTATTTAATATTTACAACGATAAATACCACGATACGTTGTATATTAAATAAGTAGTACTGGAGTAGTAATATGTATTAAAATTAAATATATTATAGCTAATTATATATAATAATAAATAGCATTTATCAATGTATAATATATACTTATCTTATATATAATAATTTATCATAATTTATATGTTAAAAATATTATCTCAAAACACTACTGCCCTCTAGCGATAAAATAGAAAACATAATTAATAACTAAAAACATTATATATATATTGTTTATTCAGAACGTCGTTAATAAAATCTGGTAATATCATCAATTCATCAATTGATTATATTTTAATCATAGCTTAAATTTTAATAATCACATTTTTACACACTTCTGAACATTGCCATCTGCTGGTGAAAATGTAAATCATTAAATGAAAATTGGTTTGATTCTACGATAATTTGTTTCATTCCCATAGGTTTGTGTCTCTGCTTTAACAAATGAAATACAAAGACTGATAAATTTGTCTTAAATTTACAAATTTCATCTACAGATGCCGCTAATGTACCTGCGAACCGAGTTAAAATATTTTTTTAACGTGCCGTCGTTCACAGTATTTAAATTATTTCTACACTGACAGATAGAGATATAAATTATGAATGTATAGATAAATGTTCACTCCCATACATTTCTGAAATTTATTTATTTAAAAATGTTACATTGCTTCTAACATAATGTCTTCAAAAATTTTTTTTTCCTCAATCAATATTGTTACAAGTCATCTTAGTTTAATATCTTATTCCAAAATACAAATCGAAGAAAAAAAATACACGTAGAGTAAATAATATTTATAAAATCTATTATCAGGAACCTAAATTTATATTATTACATATAAGTAGTAGGCTGAACAAATATATGTGTTCTCCTGATAATAAACTTGTATCAATGTGTCCAAAATTTAATAAAAATGAATTGATTATTCTGGCGTCTGCTATCAGGTATTTGAGATTCTGTAAAAATAAGGTAGATGGCTCTTTCAAATAATGGAACGATTAAATATATTGATATCAAAAAGGTAACATATAGGTTCGAAAAATTGTCGCTAAAAATATTGTCGCTGTAGCATAGTTGGATAATGCACTTTCCCCGGTTAAAAAAGAGATCCAGGTTCGAATTCCGGTGGCGCAACAACAATATTTTTTGATAGAATTGATTTTATATGTATATCTTTCTAATTAATATATTTAATTCATATTTAAAATATATTTTATGTAGACCACTCTTTGAATATTACTCTAAAATTGTTTTACCATACAGAGTGATCAAATTACTACTTTCTTGAATCCTTCCATATCATCTTATTTTCCTATCGCTCTCCTCATTGCTGAGTATCTTAAATTCCATGGGATGTTCTAATAATCATACTCTTGACTTTCTCCATCCATCCAACCCATTACTGTGCGGTCCAAAAAACCGCTATGAATGAGAAGTCCGAGGTTTCCTCGAGATCGTCCTCAACCTCTCGATCTTTATTAACATTATTTTATCACTGATCTTCTCAGAAATATGATAATTCTATATAAGCGATGTCGTTTTTATCCTAGTTAGGCAGTAATGATATTTTTACAGAAAATCTGAAATCTATTGAAGATGATTTAATGTGACTAAAAATACAATACTCCCCTCAAATCAAGGCACGTCCATCCACCCTTACGCGGAGAACGGTAATGCTAGTCTTCATAGTGACTCACTCATAATATCTATCAATTTTAGAGATGTGTTTAGAGGCTATTTTCTGTTGGAATTCTTTTTATTAAGATAGTTACAAAATAATCGTAATAATTTAAAATAAATCATTTTTAATAGATAGATGTATTGATACATATGGGTTATATAACCTTATCAAACTTTTGGACAGTGAACATAATGAGATTATGAATATGAAAGTGAAGTTAATACTCAAAATCCCTGATTACAATATATACGTATATATGTTTGATTTAGGGTTTCCGCGAGCACGCAAGACAAAACATATTCCAGATTTCTCTCCCTACTATTTTATCAATTCCCAATTCATCGAATGTAACGATATACATTCGGAGATAATTTTCAAAAGTGGTAACTCCAAATTATTATTATTTTATTTGTAATGCTAGATCACACTCTCTTGAGAGAACTTGACATGTAATGTTCTTAGGTTTCCACGACCATTCAGAATCTACTGTGTGTAGTTTTCTGGGATAATCTGCCGTGTATATCTGACCTTTGTGGCCGACGTTTTGGAGGGTCCATCATCAGGGCTGGGATCCGATAATTCAACGTTAAATCGTTTAAAAAACAATCTAAATATAAACTCATTTTTAATAGTGGAGAAATTTCAATTGGTTTATTTTAAAACAGCGCCAAATTCATTTCGACCAATCACATTATGCATTATGAAGGAGATCGAAGAGTCTACATGTTCGTTTTTCGCTGCCAAAAATAGTACATTTATGTCGAAATCATTAAATGCATTTAACCAAAACTGAAATTAACTTCTTGATAGATAGCCAATTACAGGGCATAACAATAACAAACGGAAAAAGCAGATTGCTTTCTAAAAATAAATACATTGTTATTCTCTCAACACCATAACGTATCAAATGTCACATTCTTTGAAAAAAAATCCCTCCCAGCACTGGCCATAAGAATCGCACATAAATAGAAGCCTTGCGGATAAGGCTTTCTTTTGTAGGCAAATTCGAAAGGAAACTGCTTTGTTACAGCGGAGCAAAGTATCAATTTCCTTTAAAATGCGAATCAGGTGGACATGGCAATTTTATTTGGAAGGCTCATTTTTAAAATAGAAAACGTACGACGTCGTTGACGAAATTTATTACGGATATCTAACGTGTACCAAGCGAAATGTATGTCTAGGTGTACTTTTTTAAAATAGGTACATTTAAAAAACTCTTTTTTTTATATAGCAACTTTTACAAAATACGTCACACCAAGTCCTTTCATAACATTTAGCGATAATAAAATAATAACATTTCACCATCCAGTGAGCAGACACACCTTGGTGATAGTATGGGCAAAAGAAACAGAAATATATGTTTTTCTCAGCGGAAATTACAAACATGAATCTGAAATTGCACGATAATGTCACCTAGTCCACAATATTTTATGGGACCATATTTACCTGACCAATTTACGATTCGAAAATTTTTACGGAATATGTGGTAATTCCGCACCGTTGCGGAAAATATTATTGTTTTTGTTTTTGCTTCAGACCCTAAATAATTTAACAAAAAATAGTCTGACCGCTCAAAATATGATGACCTTTATTTTTGTATTCAATATATAATTCGGAAGTAATACAATATTCCAATTGATCTAAATAATTGCATAATTACGTTTTTTTTAAAAATGCTGTGTTTAATATTTGCGATACGGTTAAGAATCGGCACATATTCTTCGAACATTTTCGACTTTTAATTTAATCAGGTAACCCATAAAATTGTGAACTAGATCTGATACACCTGTATATATATATTTCTCCATGGTGCTAAACATGGTCTCTGAGAGAACGGGAGCTCAAATAGAAAAACGCTCTGAAAATGTGGTGGTGTACAACCTGTAGAATGAATGTTTCGATCTAATAGTATCTAATCTCAATAATAACGCATTATTTATATATCATCACAAACTATAACTAAACCCCACTCAGCACGATATAAAGAATTAAACCATTTAGAAACCGTTGAAATAGAAAAGAATTTAAATTCTGAGAAAATACTAATTAATAATATCACATTCCCTAACACTTCATCTCCACTGTCCATATTATCCTATTAACAAAAACCCCCCCTCCCTCCCCTCCAAGTTCCGCCAAAGTACATTAATTGGTAACTAAGCTGTATTTAGTATAGCTATCACTTGATGATGAAAGAGAACTGCACCTCTCGAAACTATAGTAGTGACAGTATAACCCAACGTGTGTGTAGTACAAAGTTTAGTGAAAATTAAAATATTCAGCACTACAAAGTAACTGCGTGTCAATTAATGATCTAATATTAACTTTTACATTTTCGAATTTTTGGATATTTTGGCTATGTTGTCCTATATGAAGACATATGGAAAAATTGGTGATCTGAAGTAAATGTTACCAACACAATGGACTGACCTGGTTACAACTTCAATGTTGAGCTTCTCCCGAAATGTACAAGAGATGGCGCGGACCGCAACAAGTGGAATTATCAATGCCATAAATCCGTTAATAACCGAATAATCACCGATGCTCCCATTAAATAATATACAAAGAAGAAAAAATATCTCATTCTTCTCTTCTTCCACGGTACTACTCCCCAGGATGAGATTTGACCTCCACAAGTACTCTCAACTGACTCATATCCCTGACCATTCTTCTCCAGTTCTCAGACTCTCCCATTCTGCTCCAGTCTTCTTCCACACAGTCACCCCCACCTCTTCCTCGGTCTGCCTCTAGGTCGCTTCCACTAGAAAATTCACTTGGTTTTGGTGTCCTATCATCTGTTATTCTTTTACTATGGCCAGCCCATTGCAATTTTCGGTACTGTAGAGGCTCTGTTTGCGCCTCACAGATTTGGCCGTTTAACCATGAACGTTACAGCCATTCCATGCCGCCTAGTAGCGACCGAAATTCAGCAGTAATACTTTGCCATGTAACAACTCAGAAAAGATCGCCTAAAGTAACCACTACACTCTCAGCTGCCTTTTCGAACGCATCTTCAATGAGCATTACCAGTCATCAACTTCAATTTGTTATTTAACTTCAACCTGTGTAAATTCATTTGTCCATAATCCTAAAATAAACGCCATCAATTGTCAACGTTGTATTTAATACACCTACTCTAGTCACAGCTCACATGCATTTGTATGTACACCGCGATATTCACATACACGCAGGGAGATCTGAAGGGATTTAGGGCTCTTAGTCTTACCATTAGGTAAATCCATCTGATATATTTATATACCTCAGTAATAAAGTAAATAGTACCTCCTAACAGATGACGTTTAACCTACAAACACCGTCACTTCATCCGAATGACTCCACAAACCAAAGCATACCTAATTACTACTCCCTAAAGTACCTACAGAATTTTACGATCGTTTATTGCTAAATTAAATTTTTCAACTCACGACTAATTTGTATTCAGTAAATTCCATTTTTAATACGTACAGCTCCACAAAGTTTTTTTAGTATTTTGCTTTCAAAAACTGCTAATTAATTTTCTTCGATTTAAGTTAGGCACCACGTTTTGCGACTAAGTTATTGTTTTATATATTTGCAGTTTTTTACAGACACATAAGTAAAGTCCGACCGAAGCTTCGGCCACCATTGGCTGCACATTCGGCTCCGGCCTAAATTTCCCGAAGGTTTGTTTGGCTGAAGTCGAAGCTTTGTATTTAGCCGCCGAAAAGTGCCGAAAACACGCATTCATATTACGAATGAAATAATATTCAGTTTATCATTTCTGGAAAACTGTAGAATTTTCTTCTAAGTACGATTGAACCTTCGGCAAGAGCCGAGCAATCGGCTTCGGCTTCGGCCAAAAACTGACCTTTAGTCGGACACTACATACGAGACAATGCTACAATCAACTTTACATTTTTTTCTAATTTGTTCATTGTTCACTCGTACGAACTTTTTACATGAAAATACGTTGAAAATCCTACCCTTTTAGTCTGCGTTAGTATTGGTATCAGAAGCTTATTATGTATCGCTGTTAGTACTTCACATAACAAATTTCATTTATTCATTTTATTCACTCCTAACATTCATCGTTTACGCTTCTAGGAAACTTCTTCTCAAGTACACCTTTGCAACACAAACATACTTCCCAATTTGAATAAATGGATTGTATGAATTAGTCAGAATTAGCATAGGTCCAATTTATATTATAATATATACATCTACATACTGATGTTGTTTAAGAGTAATTTATAATATACTATTCACTAAAGTTAGTAAAAACTATCAATCTGACGCATCCGTCGAGTTGACAGTTTTCGTAAAATCAAAAAAGATTTATATTAAAAATCATTAAAATTGATTGAATTCATTAATTTCTTTAAAATCTCATTAAAGCGACGGAATTCTAGATTTTAGTCATTTACACCGTATTTGTGTGTTAGTAAAGAAACAGGATGATTAAAAGTAAACGAAAATCTATTCAATCCAAAAAAGTTTTTATATACGGAGATTGAAATTTAATTAATGACTTTATTGCCGCATCGACTAGAGTCACGCAATTTTTCATTCTCGGTCGTGACCCAGCGAGTCCGGACGTTGAATTTGTTATTTTATGTTATAAATTCATCAATCATGACTTGTATCAAAAATTCATAGAGTGTACGCAGCAGACATTAAACATATTTTCATTACATTACTGTCAGATGGCCATTCATTCATCCTTCAAACTACGTTTAGCAGTAAGATATTAAGTAAGACTATTGATCAGGGGTTCGAGCCTTGACCTAGTAGACCACCAAGTAAGTAATATTTTTATATCACAAATTTTAAAATACTAAGTATATTGATGCGATGTGGATTCCGTTTACTCATCCGTATTTAAGCAAAATCATCGTACGTTAAAATATTTTTTTAATATTTCACACAGTTATAACTGGTATAAGTATAATGAATATTTTTTGTTTCACCATATATATTTGGGAGCAATAGTTTTATGCCAATTAAATTATATACATTATTGTATATATAACACAAAAATTAACAGTGTGACTTATTTTCCGCCAAATTAAAATTAATACTTAAACGGTCCGTAGAATGTAGATGAATCTGTTTGAAATTTGCGTGTACTTATTTATATATATTACCTAGGTATATAATCCTAAGTTATATTCCTACCGATAGAAAAAAAAACTATAACATGCTGCTAAAAAATTATTATCAACTTAAATATTCTAATATGCTACGTAAACACATTTTCGTATTAATAATATTCAATATTTCTAATTGTCCAAGATGTGATTCAAATCTATTTTGATTTATTTCAAATTATTTGTTAAAATGAAACACATTCACATATCTTTCTTTTTCTCCATATTATGTTATTAAATTGAAAGAATAGTATATTTTTCAACAATAATAAAATGCATGATTACATTTTATAACGTTTATAAGTTTTTTTTTTTCAAGATATTGGATTTGGTAAATGCGTTAATCGATGCTTGGGATGTCGGGTCCCACTTTGGTGAATCAATTGGTGGTTATATGAGGCTATCCTGTATTCGGCGGTCAGGTCTGATCGAGTATATTCACCACTTGATAAAAATGACTCTGGTTTTCAAAAGAAATTTAAAGGGATGCAAAAACCTCGGCAACAAATGCAGTAAAAGTCTTACCTCGGTTTGGTTGGATATTTATTCGACTATTTGAGTAGCGAGTACACAAGTTAATGTTATTATGTCACAATACTAAATTTCACTTCACAATACTTTATAAGTTAAGAGTTCACGGTTAAAGTAGCTGAACTTGTCGAGATTACTCGATCTCTGCCGACCGACTCACGAAACTAATAGTACTGCATTTATTGGCGGCGCCCTCAGGCTCGCTCGCGATACGCTACTACTGGTGTGTGTTGCAGCCAAAGCATATTTGCCTAATGGACCCACAGGTATCGCTCTCTGTTCGCCGTAAACTAATAAATAAAAAATATTTAAATTCATTTGTAACTGTAATAAAATGATTACGAAAGGATGGACAGAAGGATTGTGGAATGTGAAAATGCGTAGGTAGCTAGAGGATAGTTGCATGTGTGCGATAACATTTAAAACATCGCGCAATATTCAAGAAAGTAAATAATACTGTTTATATTATGATCGAAAATCATGTCGTTCCGTCATGCCATGTTATATTGGAGCATAATGTAGCCCAAAAATAAGAATAATCTTTAATGCACTAACGTAAGTAGGTAGAGTTATGAATTTGTTGCAGGATGGAGGCAATCGTGCCAACCAAAGGATACTAATCCCAATGCATTTCAAAAGTATGTTTTCTACTAGTCACTATTGCGGACAATTAAAGACTGCTGCATACATTAAAGTTAGACAAGAGTGTGAACCAACATCAAGTTGGCTGCTTGTTGGATGTCTCTGTCTTTCCATATTCGTGTAAGTTGGTTCACGGAAACTTTACCTAGTCAGATTTGTTTTCGAATTTCCTCCCCACAATCTACGGTGTTCGTGATCAGCGTGTCTAAATAAACTGCCTCTTGAACTCCTTCGCAATCTGAAATGTTTGAGGTGATGTACTAACGTGGTCTACAGACAATATTTTTCTATTAAGACGTTAATAAGGTTTAATTACTATGATAATATTTTACTGTAATACCACGTTATATAATATAAAATAAGTGAAGTTGTAAATATTCAGAAAATAAGAGATATCCGATATAAGGCCAGATCAAAAGAAAATGAATAATTCCTTTTTAATTTGATCTTTTTTGAGATAATTATTGTCGAGTAAATATAAAATTGATCTATTTGAAGAATATTTTTAGGTTCAAATACTTTTATTTATTTTCAGATAATTTATAATATATTTATTATATATATATATATATAATCAATGAATCAAATTATATATTTATAAAATATTTAAAATTTAGTTATTGCATATTACTAAGGACGGGATCAATATCGTGTGGGGGTGGATATGGAGTAGTTGTTACGTTGGGGTGAGTAAAGGGTTCGCGGCATTCACGTGTGACGGAAAACAAAAGCCAGCAAAACATTTCACACCCTCCTGACAGACTGAACCAATAACGCTCGCAGCATTTTTCAAGTTTCACTGCGAATTTTCTTATAAAATTCACTGATCCCATTTTTTTTCTTCATATTAATGTCAATGACTAGTTTATAAGAGATTTATATATTATTTAAATACATATAGACGAGAACATTGAAACTTCCCATTTATGTTCAACATATACATATATTTTTTTTTAATGACCAATTGGTTTTTTTTAATGATGCTCCAACTGCTCTTGCCTTTCTAGTATTTATGATATTTAATAATAATTATTGTTCAATAATCATGGTAGTAATACATTTTAAAATACCCAATATACCATTCTTCAACATGACCAAATGACAAAGTATAGGTCTAGGCAATCGTTAATCCAATATTGCCGACATTGTGTAAACTATCGCCAAGTTGAGGTGGGGTTATGCCGGATACGTCGTCATATTTCAGTGGCGTCTATTGCTTTTCTGGAGAAGTAGAGATCGCTTACAGATGCTATGGACTGACGAAGTTAAGAATAACTTGACTTGTTTTGGAGGAGAACCGCACAAGACCAGGAATTATGGAAGGCAAAGAAGGAAGTATATATCCAGCATAGACGTAGGCAGGCTGAAGAAAAAGAATAATAATCAAAATATTTTCATATCGTCATTTTCGTAAAAAATCATAAATTTAAAATTGAACAAAAAAATAAGAAGGAGAATCTTTAAACATTCCATAAAATTTGTTTAGTAATAAATACCTTTGTATTGTCTACCGGTGTGCCGGTATAGTATAAATTAATGAACGTCACACATGTTATCAATGTTTGGAGTAATACCTGCACTTGCAAGTATTTCCACTAGACATCTTCTTGTACAGTAAAAATTCATTAAAAATCATAATTTCTGACTATATTTAAAGTCCGCCTTGACAAGTTCTATAAAAATTATCGTAATCGTTGATACATTATTTTACAACATTTAAATGATTTCAAATATAAAAATGGTTTGAAAAGTTTCACGTTCACCCTGTAAGCCATGGGTGCACAGATGGTGGGTATAATGACAATGTAATTCAATTTGATCCCACAAGGTGCTCACTCTGCTTCCATCTCTGTAACAAGTAAATATAGGGGACAAAATGGTACACGCAATCTAATTTACGATGTCCTATATTTTTCACGGAAAACCGCCTTTATCCAACGTCCAGTATTCTGAGTTTATTACATCGAATCATTAAGAATGTCGGATCTTTTCTGATATCTGCTCGTCACTATTTGCTGAAATCTGATTGGATCAAAATAACACTTTAGATAGCAAATAAAAAAATATATATTTACCTAACTTAACCAGATAAACTACTGAACTCAAGTGATCCACATTAGAACTAGAACAAAAGATAATTGAGACAGTAAAAAGAGGTGGAGGAGATGGCATCAAAATGTTGTAAAAAAAATAATGTGTGTCTGTTTAATGATTCGATTTAAAATAACACCATTCTACTAGTATTAATAAATTATTTTTTTATAATATTTTTAAAAATTAGGATAGTTTTGATAAAAAATTGAGATTGTCAATTTTTGTCATAAAATAGATAATTTGTAATTGTTGGAGATTAATAATGGAGTGTAAAACTAATCAAAAAATTATAATTAACCAATTAAATTTAACTACAAGTCCCATTCTTAAATTTTACCTAAAAATTATTCTAGTAATTTTGTATAATCAAGTAACAATTTGAGTTAGGTACTAAATCTATTTTTTAAATAATTATTGTTTTTGATTAGTTATTGACATCCTGAAGAAGAAAATAATATTTTTCGAAACCAGTAGAAGTATTTTAATTCAATAAGTGGTTAATAAAACAAAGTTATCAAATAAAAATAATATTTTTTTATAGCTTTGTCAATACCTGAAATTGAACACAGTCAATTTTTTTATTTTATTTATATTATAAATATTGAATAAATGAGCCTCTATTGTGACACTTTCAGATTCAGTCTAGCTGTCGTGAGATATAATTATTATCTCGAAAAGGCCTAAACATAAAGACTTGTTAAAATTGAACAATTCTATTCGTGAATAAAAAATATTGACCATGTATCTACATAAAGATACAAACTAATTAGCATTTTTTGTATTTCTTATAATATAATCATTACGAAAATTTAATTAAACTTTTTAAACAGTAAATTATTTTAATATAACTTGTGTTATGAACTTCAAAATTTGTCGAAAATGTATTCGATTGCTATTGCGAGAATGGAAAATGGGCTTCCCCCGACACCTAAATATTTTTTCGATATATAGATTTTTTCGGTATAGCTTTGTAGTTAATTCATGTAATTTGTATTTAAATATAATACCGAGTAATTTTTACATAATAGACTAGTGTTGTTTCTGAATAACATTTCAAATTAAACAATTTTTTTATAGTTAATTGATTTAACTCTTAACAATTCATTACGGAACGCTACTACAAGTTGTTTTGATAATTAAAATATCTTGTTTTTTTTAATACAACATATAATCATTTTTCAATTAGGGTATTGAGTGGAAGATTTGTCAACGTCTGGTAGAGCTTGTATTATACATGTGCCATTAACATTGAAGCTATAAGAGAAAATATTGATGATGGTTCAGAAATCTCAGTTAAACGCCGTGTATAAGAAATCTCCGAAATAAACGATATCGTGCGATGTAGTAAAACTCTTTTTATCTGAAATTAATGTACAGCGTATCTGGTTTCAACAGGGTGGTACCATATTATACACAGTTTCTGCCTTGTGAATCTTGTCCTGGTCGCATCTTGTCAAAATTTTCTGCCCGTAGTTTTGTTCCTTAGAGCTACATAAAGGAAAGGTAATAAGCCAATAATTATTCAATGAGTAGAACAATCGTCATCATTATCCAGGTTCAAGACTGACTGCACAAATGTTCTCCGCGTATCTTTGTCGCGAGCCAAATCAGAAACCTTTCCGGTCTAAAACCAGCATCTTTCTTCACATTTCTTTCTTGCAACATATTATTGGTTGAATTTCGATCGGAGTTCCTTCAAAGATCTTTTGGAGAATCCAATAGTACCTACTCCCTTCTTGTATCGTGGCCTTCTCAATCTTTTCATTTTTAGAACCATCACAATTTTGATTTGTTTAATGTTCCTATAAGTTCTGAGTTGATGCTAATACTCCATTGATTATTGATTATTGGCCTAGTTATTCTAAAGATAATTGAATTTGTAGGTTTTGTGGAGTTGAGTAGAAAAGTACAATAATTTTATATTAAAAAATGTACACTTGCTAACATGTAACAAAATCAAACTAATAGAAATTAAATGTATAAATTAGAAAGATACAAAGTCAATTTATCGAAAAAATAGTTTTGTTGCTACCGGAATTCGAACCTGGATCTTTTCCTAATTCGTTTCTAAATTAATTTTATATGTATATCTTTCTAATTAATACATTTAATTTGTATTAAAAATATCGCATTCCTAAATTCTGAAAAATTGCAACTTCACAATAAGAATGTGTTATCCTTAAAAATGAAACTACGTTGCATACAATTATTTTGAAAATGGTACAGTTATTTCATTTCCCTTCAACTTCATGGATAAAATATGATTGGATTAATATCATCCACCTAAACAATGTTTGCTTTCTTCGTCGTGCAAACTTGTTTCTTCGGTTTGAGCTCGTTAAGTGTCACACAAAAACGGTCCGCTTATGTTTAATGACGGGAATATGATAAGCTGGTGTCAGGTTGTATATTCTCGGTATTTTCTTTGTGGGACCTCAACTTACTGGGTATTTTACTATTCAATATGTTGAGCGTTATCTTTGTTGGGTTTAAAATTTACTTCGGACAATTTTCTCTGTTTATATCTGGAATTTCTTTGCTAGTTATTCGTTCAATTTGCGTTAGTCAATAACTCATCTAATTATTTAAAAGATTGCTAAGGATCATTCATTTATTTATGAATTCAGTGGATACAACGGCTCGATATCATGTATAAAAACTTTTTAAAATTACTGTATCATTTATTTAAGTGTGAAACTTTTATAAATATTATTAAGTTATTTTACATGTAGTAATCGATGTGATTTTTTTTTGTATTCTAAGAATTCATTTATAATATTGTAGTATTCTGGTTTTAGAATGCCTATAGAAATAGAATGTCTAAAAATTTTAGTTTATGCACGATCTCATAACCCAACTCTGACAATAATTATGCGATTGTGGTTTGAAAGATCTGTATTCTAGTGTTGTCATGAAGTTATACCTGTCTAATTATATTCAGCAGTAGTTGATTCACCGCCAGTTTTAATATATTATGTCAATTTGTTTACATGTGATTAAGCTGTGTTTTTGGTTTCCTAAAAATAGTTTCAATTAAATTTTTTAAGTCTATTGCAATATATCAAATAGTTAGTTATTATTATTTAAAACTATTATAAGTCTTTATATAGACTCGTTTACGAACTAATCCGTAATTTCTGAAACCAAAATCAAACTGTTCGCTCATTGTTTTATTTTTCTCCAAATTCCAAATAATGTATTGTATTTCAAATTAAACTCGTAAAGAAACAGAAACCGTGAAAATTTTGTGGCCTTCATAATCTATAGAGTGTAGTTATGTGCGGTGAAATTAAATCAAAAACACTAATCAATTATGAAGATCAATAGCTAAAATACAACAATGAATATTAAAAAAAAATTCTTATTACTATGGCGATTTGATGTGACTGGACCAATAACAGTAATTTCATATAAAGCAACATAATACTTATGTGATCTTGTCTATCTCTCGAGTCTTGTTAGAAAGTAATTAAAAATTCAAATGTTCGCTTTATATTACCATAAAAAAATTACATACTGTCTGAATTCGAACTATAAATCCGGATCAATATGATATAAATGAATGAATTACGCAAACTCCCAACAAAGATCTCCGATCCCAATTGAATACGGTGATATCACAAGTTCACCCACGCCACACAAACAACAGACAATACGTGATCAAAACACAATATCACAAAATACAGTGCTGGTGCTCTGGAGCTGAAATTACACACCGCGAATGCTATCGCGATGTGTACTTTATTACAAATATCGGTCAAGTTGACGTCTGCTGACGTCAAGGTCACAATTCATAATGACAAGACGAGCATTAGGAAATATATAGATGGGAATTTGGATACAGATATGTGTCAATAACATGGGTTGCGACCGATTCGAAAAGACGCGCCAAAAGTGTGTTTACGAATTCGGAACACTGTCACTAAATGTTAAAGAAAATATATTTTTTCTCTTTGCATTGTATATGAATTACGAGGCAACTAAGAAAAAAAATTTTAGTAATGAGTACCTTAAAGATAAGCACATTTATAAAAAAAAAATAGCTTAATTATAAAACAAATTAAATACAAATAAAGGGACAAGAGGCAGACTCTTAGTCTTTCAATTTCCGGCTTAAGAAAAAAACAAATGTCGCTTTACTTTACCGATTCGACAAATATTTTATTATAGATGTATATTCAATTTATTTCAAAAATAAACTGAATATATTGTTTTTATCTGGGTCACCATAAAGCTGTCTCAGATCTCTTTTCTTTTGAGGTTATTATTATATAAGCGTAAATTTATCGTATTTGCTGGCGTAATTTGGGCACCATTTTCGCTATTTTCATCGCTTGAAAATTGGAGTGCGTAAAATATGCGGATTTTTTTAGTGGAGGTAATGTATGTTAGTATACTCGTATACAATAACTTATGTTATGGTTCGGATGAATAAATAAAAAAATATATTTATAACAATAAAAATCTGAAAACTCAGATATGAAATGAGACATTCGGATCTTGCACCTCAATCCATGGAATGGATGTATGGAAGTGAGGCCTGGAGCTGGCAGAAGAGGAACGAAAGTAGACTAAATACAGTAGAAATGAGATCGCTTAGACATATATATGGTAAATCCATTTATGACAGAGTAAAGAATGAAGAAATAAAGATAGTAATTGAATAAACATGAAATAAAAGAGAGGGGGTTGGAATATTGGGAGAGCGAAGAGGGGCATTCTACACATACTATTGGTGAAAATATAAATCCGATAGCTTATGACACATTTATGCAACAGTAAAAGTATTCACTCTCTGAAAATTAAATTTTTGGATAAACAAGATGTATTTTTTACATTAATGCATATTATATTGTCAGCGTTTATATTTTCGTTCCAATCGAGTCATATATTTATAAATGTTACGAAGCAATTTGATCACGTGGGCGACACCAAATTGAAAATATTGAAATAAGGAATTTGCGTTAGTTCATGTCTATATATTTGGTAGTATGTGATGGACACAGATAATACTTTATAATTCAAGTGTATGAAGTGTTTAGTTTTATGTTGCAAACATTAAAGTAATACAATAGCATCATAAAACGTAGATATCAACAGCTTGCGAACCAAATAGAGAAGATTCCGTGCAGAATCATAAAAAAATGCATCATGGTGTTTTATGACGTCACTTTTTCTCCGTCAGAGAAACTACACAATGCGGTCATAAACCTTTACAAATAATGTGCTTTTATGTTTTCGTGCTTCTACGTGGTGTGAAATAAGCAAGATAAATGTAGAGATCTCTCTACATTTTAAGAACGCGTAGTAACAATGTCTCAGAGTATATATATTGCACTGTCGAGCTGAAGATGGATATATAAAATGAAGATTAACATGTCTAGGGGTTTGGACACTGCATGTCACGGAGGGTATGATAAAATAATACACAAACGGTCTACATTGAATGTAACGAGTCACACAATCACCGGCCACAAAAAACTTTAACCGATCAAGAATTTTTTATTTATTTAATTTAGCGAAAATACAATGGCAAAATAAATTCAATTTTTAAATATATGGTTACATACATACATATGGTTACATGGTTTTTCTTTCGCTTACCTCTCCAAAAAAGAGACCAGCTCTTGTGCTTGGAGAGGGAGTTACACTACAATAATTTTATATAAACCTTACATATTCTATTCATTGTACATTTGTGTGCTTCTGAAGTATTCTGTAATATTGTTTATTGTCCAATTTTGTGTTTTTGAAGTGTTCATTTAGTTTATTTTT
The DNA here is from genome assembly GCA_031772225.1 of Eubasilissa splendida. Lineage (NCBI taxonomy): Eukaryota > Metazoa > Arthropoda > Insecta > Trichoptera > Phryganeidae > Eubasilissa > Eubasilissa splendida. The sequence continues at coordinate 22,172,108 of CM062855.1, read as the reverse complement.
AAACTCCTTTATATCCTTTATTTCTTTAATTTGTGTAGGTAGGCTATTGAAATTTTTTATCCCTTAATATATAGAATTTTGCTGATAGTATTTGGTGTTACATTTAGGGATTTTAAAGTTATTTTAAACCTTAATGATGTGCTTTTTTCAAATTTTCTAGTGTTATTTTCTTTAATTAAGGTTTTTTGTAAATGTTTTCTATTTTGGGAACTGGGAATTTTGCAAAAAGTGTTTGTGTTGAAAAAGTTGATCTTTTTTTTTTTAGTAGTAACAAAAAAGTATGAGTAGAACTAAAGGCTGTTTTTTAGAGGTATAGAATTTTAAAATAAAATAATACACATCAAAATCGTGGTACATTGATATTGCATTAGTTTTTAAATATGATTTCGCGCACATGTGCTCCGCGGCTGGCTCGAATAAAGAGCAACCTAGAAGTTCAATTTTCGACCACTTTTTGGAGCAGCTGTAATGTTGATTTCCAAGTCGTCTATCATCTCTGGTTTATCGGCGTAGACTAGCGACTTTACATATCACCACAGAAATTAACCAACCTTGGAGACCAATTCACAGGTCCATTACCCGAAATTATGTACTCATCGAATGTTTCTTCCAATAAATTGATTGTGGCGCGCGCTGTGTGGCATTTTGCGCCGTTTTATTGAAACCACAGCTCTTTCACATTAATGCCATTCAATTGGGGTACGAAAAAGTCAGACATCATGGATCAATTGCTGTGCATGATTCGAATCGACTCATTCGGGTTCTCCTCAATATTACGCTCCACTGCAGCGACAGCTTCTTCGGTGCCCACTGTACGACGTCTTTGCGGATGCGTATTATCAATTAAAGTATGCGTGGTATGAAAACGATCCATGGTTATTCGAATTACTTGCTCGGATGGATGATTATGTTAACCATAAAATGGACGTAGCGCACGGTAAATTTCGCGAACTGAACCACGATTTTCGAAATAAATTTGCACAATTTGCAAGTGTTGTTCTGGCTTAAGTCTATTAATGATGTAATGGAAAACCAAACTGAGTACAAATCAGATGCCAACTGTCAAATTGTCTGTCGCTTTATTAGTTGTAGGTAATATTTATTTATCTATTCTTATTGTAGTACATACCTAAGTATATTTATATATACTCTGATATAAACAAGATCATAATAATTCCTTTTTACTACAACTTATTTTTCACATTTGTGCTTACTTTCATTTTGAATCTATGTAGTTTCTCCAACTTTATTAGGTTTTCTGGCATTTCATTAAAAATCTTCATCGCACGGTAATTATCGTTTTCTGAGATTTAGCCTTCTTCCTGAATGGCAGTCTCAGTCAATCTTTTCCTTTTTGTATGATGTTCGTTCTCATGTTGATTTGCATAATTTTTTTTTTACATATTTGTTTAATTCACTATTCGATGCCCAAGAAAACATACAACGTCTATGCGTTCATAACTTAATCTGCCCAAACACCGATATACAGTATTGCTGCAGGTGTGTTTTCAAATATATAATGTATCTATTTTAATAAAAAGACAAAATGTAGTTTCAGTGATCTACTGTTTAGTTAATTCAACGCGTAGCGCCGCTTCGTTCAGACTCAGTGACAATGCTTACATTTTTTATGTCTAGATTTAGATTAATAGCGGTCAGCGCCGGAAGGGATTCAAAGTCCTAACCCATGTAGAAGCCCAGCCCTTTCGTTCTTGAGATTGTATCAAAATGCTCAGCAAACCCATTAATACACAACCCCTTCCACCTGGCTCCCTTGTCAGAGCGGACAACCGCTCCAGCCATCGGGAGCCTCGGGGGGTAATGTGCGCGTACTGATTATCATACCGAAATGTATGATTTTCGCATATTTATCCTTTGCGGCTCTTGTAATTTATTTACTTAATTCATAGATTTTTTCAGTACTTGGTTTACAGTATATTGTTTAATATACATTGGCACATAATACAAAAATTCAATACCAAAGTGACATATTTCGGTCGCCTAGACGTCTATAGATAATGCATAAAATAAAGCATATTTCATGATTATTTGTCACCCTATTAACATCACCATCTACGTTTTGACAGTAGTAAATTTGATGTATCAACAACCCGCAATGGATTAACGGGTGTTAGTAAAAAGTTACTACTTATTACTCAACCAGCCCTTAGTACTCTAAAATTTTACATGGCTAGCAGAGTGACTCTAGATTTGTTCTCTGATTACCTACATTAATACTGGGGGAAGAAAGTAATTCCTAAAAATAATATCTAATGATGCGTGTCCATAAAGCGTAAAACACCCTGAAAGCGATATAAAGAAAATTATAGAATTAGTGCTCAGCCATTAATTTAATTGTTGTTTATTGCTTATGGAGAGAGGACTGAGTTATTCGTTGTGAATGAGTTAAGTTGAGATGTATCGATCTTCTCCGATACCATCGGAGTACGTCGAAGGCAATAGATACGTATTTAAAACAGTTATGGATAGCATGACAATTATGTTAATTATTAATTAAAATTCATCTTGAATTACATACGCTTATATTGAGTATGCAATATTATTATCAGGGCTCTTAATTGCAACTATACATTGAATACAAATTAAATTAATCAATTAGAAAAATGTACTTTTCCAATCCAGGAAAACGCGTCACCATATCGGCCGATTAGGTTTTCGACAAATTTGGATCTTATACGCTGTAGTTTTTTTTTATAATTGATACATCGGTAATTTCATTTTTAAAACCATAAACTTTATATTGTATGTGCGAAAATGGACACGGTGCGACCACAGTCTAAACATCAGTGACACAAGACTAGCTTGATTGTGTCAGTAAAAGCTTTGAACATTTGTCATTAATTGAATATTCTAACATTAACTGTATAAATGTCCAGCCTTAAATTATGAAAGCATTGCTTCTTAATACTATTTATAAGTACACAAATAAATTTTATGTAATATTTATTTATTTATTTATTATTATATACGCCCTATTCAGGCATTAACATAATTTATATAACAACAGAAAATTTCATCAGAAGTGCAAGACTCAAAAAATAAAAATTACATATGTCAGCATGTTTTTACAAAATCAAAATTAAAATATATATATAATGTGACGTAGCAATATATCCGTCACCATTAAGTTCAAATTTTCCTTCTTTCTTTTATGTATATATATTTTTTCTTACCCCCTTTTCTTCCTTTTCATTATTTTAAATTTATATTAACTGATTATTAAGCAACTATTTAAAATGCATATACATTTACTAATTATTGATTAATATGTATAATGTTTGCCTCGGCACTAGCGAAGGCAGATATTAAAATACAAATAACAATTTAAATAACTGAATAAATCCCAAATACCTTTGATTATACACGATAGGAGACGCCAGAAATAAATAAATTCATTTTATTCAATTCGGCACAAGGAAAGTTCCAGGTTCGTATACCGGTTGTAAGTGAATAAAATATTTTTCCATATATATTTTTTAAATACATTAATTTAATTTTTTTTCAAAAAATATCACAGAATAATGTCCTTAAATGCAACATCACAACAAAATTGTGTTTTCATTAAAAAACTATATTTTGTGCTGTGTCCATGGCTGTTCAACTTGTTTATGGATAATTGTGTGAAAGAACTGAAATATATTAATGTAGTATCGAAAATAAGCGATTTCATTGTATACTGTTTATTGTATGCCAATTTTGATTATTGAACAAGAATTACAGAGGCTAGTGAGTAGAATGTGCGATGTGTGCAAGGAAAGTGACCTTAATATAAATGTCAAAAGGGCGAAAGTGATTATTTTCGAGAAAGAAGAAAGCAAAACAACGTGCAAAATACTTATAGGTATAATATTTGGAAAAAGTAGATGAGTTTGTGTATTTGAAAAAAAAGGAAAGACAGAAAGATATCGAAAGGAGGGTGACTGCATGAAATAAAGCGAATGGAATTGTATCTAATAGGAACTTGCCAACTCAGGCAAGACTAGCGGTTTACAATGGAGTCCTGGTACCGATACTGATATATGTAAGTGAGGCCTGGAGCTGGGGCTGGAGTTGAAATGAGATAACTTATATATATGTGGCGTATATGTGGCAGAACCAATTATGATAAAGAAAAGAATGAAGCAATAAGGAAAGAATGTAAAGCAGATCTTAGTATATTGAGTAAGATTAATAAAATATCACTTACGTGGTTTGGTCATATAGAACAAATAAACGAAAAGAGAATAGTAAGAAAGATATATGACGCAAGTGTTGATGGCACCAGAAGTAGAGGACGTCCGCGGAAGACTTGGCACTACCAGGTAAACCAGATACTGGAGAATGGTTGTGTTAAAAGCCTCAATAACCGTCGAGCTTGTATAAAAAGATGTATGAATGTGGATGAGGCAAGAATTGTGTCAATACAGAAAGGTGTGGCACTCTATCCTATCTGCTTACCACCGCGGGGAATCGGCGTAACGGTAAGTAGGTAAATAATTTTTTTATGAAGTTTTTATATTTTTTGAATTTAGAAAACTCACTAAGGCTGTGAAGCAATATATTTGCACCTTTTTTATACTTAAAAAAGATTATTACAACACTTGGTTCAGTAAAATCCGTCGGAAATAAAACAAGTGGCTCTTGGATTATTCATCATAAATAGTAGGCCTCCACCTTATATTATGAATATTTTAAAATATATTTTCAATAGTCTGCGTGTTGATAATTGAAAGCATTATTTTTGTAATTAATGTAGGTAATATTTTTGTGCCATGTAAGAAAACAATAATTGGGTCAGAATTTGTTTGCTCTGTATCTTGTAATAAAATGTAAACACCTCGTATTATATTAAAGCACCTATTTGAGTCACATGCGCAGAGGGTCCAGAAACGAAGATTGTGGGAAGACTCCCAGGATATGAATCTCGTCCCATCAAGCAATAATATCCGGTAAAAGCAATTTGGGAAACGGATAATTTAACAAATTTTATTTACCAAATATTATATTCACGAAAAAGTCGAGAATTTTTTTATATTTTTGAGATCTACGGGGAGATTCGGCTTAACTGAGGAAATTATATTTATAACCGTTTTGCGACAGTCTTGACTATTATGAATTAATATATTTTTATAAAAACAAATTTCACGTATATGAAGTTGCAATTTTAGAATATAGTTGTGGGATCATTAATCACGATCATTAGATTATCACGGTAGCAAACTATATATTTTCTGTCGGTATATCTTTTTTTTTTAGATTCATTTAATTTTTGTTTTATTGTGTATAATGTATCTTACTAATTGGTTCATTTGTTTTAAATTTATAATTGACAAATTTTTTTATTATAAAATAAATACATTTTCAACTACTGTAATTGTTGATTTATTTTAAACAATTTAATTCACCCAGATTAGGAATGAATAAACACATATTTTATAAAAAAAATAAATAAGAATAAAGATTAATGAAAATTATAGCTTCTACCTTTACTGGGATCTTACATTTTACAAAAATTAAGAATATATTATACTACCTACATAAAAGATAAATACGGTATATATAGACTTTGACTTATTTTCGGCTCAACCTTAGTATGAGTATATTTGTAAATTAAATATTTTCATTATTTTATGTTGAAGGAAAATCACACACAGCAAAAAATACACTTTATTCCTTACATACCTGACCAGAACTACTAGAAGAATACCTTAACTGCAGTTCTTTTTTGAAGAGTGATTGATATCGAATAATCGGCAGGGTTTTAATGGCCGATTGTAATACAGTGGATACCGTGAGGGGTAGTAAAATTGTATTTTATTGATGTAGTAACAAAATATTCCTCGTATTGAATACAGTCCGTAATAAAACCGGACTGAAAATTTGGTTTTAGGGTCTGAAATTTACGATCTTTGCAACAAAATTCGTATTTTTCAACTAAACATACGGCTAGACTAGCAGCTAGACTATTTTTTGTTAGATGATTTTGGGCCTGAAGCAAAGATATATATTAATAATGAATAAATTTCGTAAATAGTAAAAGCTTAAGATGATTTTGTAAAAAATTCTAACAATAATATTTTCCGTAACGGTATATAATTTGAACATATTCCTTGAACATTTTCGACTCATAATTTAGTCAGGTCTCCACCAATAAAATCTGTTATACCTGTATAAAATAAATTGCTTAAATTTTCCTGAATTTAAAAAACATTGCTTTATAATATAAAAAAAACATAATATCTATATGACGTTCGGTTTTTGTGCACAAAAACACACATTTAGTAAATCGAATTTTGAATTAATACATAAACCCCCGCTAACCCTCTGCTGTTCCATCCTAGAATTGTTTGTGTAAATTCCTCCGGTGCTATGGTGCGCTATAAGGAGTGTTATTTAGACTTTTGACACTATTGGGTTAAGTCGAATATTGACGCGACATTTGAAATGTTCGCGATCAATTACAGTCGAAATTTTGGATCGGACCTAAAAAAAAAATGTCTACAAATCCATCTCCATTTATAGATTATTTTCACGTATACCTTCGAACTTATTCTGAGGGTGCTTATTAGTGGAGTTTGGGATACATTTGTGCGGTGGAGCATTTTTGCACAACGTAGATTAATCATTATGTACCCCAAAAACATGGACACTATTGGATGCTATTGGACGCCATTTCGCTTAAAATCACTAGCTTCGAAGCGAAGATCAATCGTGACATCATCAAAAGTGTACCGTGTAGTATTGGTATTTTGGTGGTGACTTCAGGGAGTTTTGAGGATACGCAATGTACCTGAGGTAAGCCAAGCTTTAAAAATCCTTGCATCCAATGACCTTGGTATCTCTATCGTTAGAATGCTTTCACCGATAACTACCCTCTATCTCATTCATCTCCTATTTTCTTCCCCAACCTTCGTTTGATGTATGTCACAAGTATAAAAACTTCATTTGTACTGAGGTTACATTTTTCGTGAGAAAACCGAAACACACAATAGCAACTGTAATTATACAATCAGACTAGTGTAACGAGCACATAGTATGACGTTCACTTCTTGTCAGTTCAAAGTCGTAGACAACACACAGAAAAATTTGTGCTCTGTGATAATGGTAAAGGGAGAGGGGACAAATTAGCATATTAAACCTAATAGAGCATCCACACGCGCACGGCGACGAGCAATCTGGTTCTGTCGTAAACACCGAACAGTCGATTGTTAAATTGCCACATTTGCCAGAAAATCATTTTCGAAAATGTGATCATCGATTTCCGTCAATTGAATATCGTCGATTTTGTTTCTGAACCCCTCATTTCGTGATCAGTGTACTTATTATATATTTTTGGTATGCTATCACGAAATAGAATAATTCGTTTAATTAATCGCATATTTATAAATGTATGTTTTAAATAAAAAAGTGGAACCACCCCATTACTGAACTACCCCCTTCCACAATTTTTCTGCCAACCACGACCAGATTAACTTTTTTTCCTTCTAATCTTCCGTGGCGCACTCAATTGTGAATCGGATCACAATCCCATTTGCAGCTGCAGAGAGAACGTGATACCGCCTTCTGCCACTCAATCCGCCTGAAACCTGGAAGGCTTCCAAGCATTTTATTATTCTTATACAGCCTTCAGCATCGAGGAATGCACGAGAAATATTGATGTCTTAATGCGTTTAGGGGAAAATTGTCAAATGCCATTATAGTTCTAATTAAATTTCAAACATTACGTACATACCTCAAAAATGTATTTAAAAAAAAGAAAGATAATTTTTATGAAAAATATTATAGTCTTTTATTGTACATATTAAGGTTTAATGACGTGAATCTAGAAAATATTAATTATGGTGCACTTTCACTCACTAAATACTAATTATTCAGTTCATGCAGCTCGGCGATCACGCACATAATACATCGATCTCTCATTCTGTTTCATCATCCATCTATGTCTACCACACATCACATAAATTAAATCAAACCACACGGTATTTCAGAAAATATTAAATATAAGTAAACAATTTTACAAGGATATCTGTATAATTGCTACAGTAAAAAATTATCGGTACTTTATAAATAAATTAATAATCTTTTTTTAAAATTAAAAATGTGTAAAACAGTGATTTCCTTACGGGATGAAATAAAGATATTTAGAGGTTTGGTCAATAAATATTACCTAGAATCCATGCGGCTAGCTTTATCGGCATGTGATTCTCCTCCTGTAATAAGGTGTTAGGTCACCAGAGCGTGATTTATGGAAAGCGCTTCAATAAAAAGACACGAAGTGAACCTAAGACAAAAGTTTATTGTAAAATCAACAGTACAGTATACAACAAGACATTATGCGTGGATGAGATAAAGTAATACGAGTAATAATTATGACAGTAAAATAGTGATATAGTTCTTTCGGATAAATCTTAATAGCAATACACAAGTGATAAAAGTTTGCTCATCCAGAGAAGTCTTGTATCTCGAAGATGACACTGAATTTCGCTGAGCGAATCTCATAACTCTCAGGCGTGCTGAGGTGAGCCAAAGAAACACAAATGAAATGACAACATAAATAAATACATATTTAAACACACACGATTATTCACAAGATGGGTGGAACTGACCTGTACAAGGTCTGGTTGAGATAGTGTCGGTACGAAGTCAGCGTAGTGGATGTGGCGAGGACTCAAGAAGAAACAGCAGCAGTGCACGAGTCACGATGAAGATAGAATACGATGGAAACAATAGATGTTATCGGACGCGTCTGTTGATCTGGCACGTAGTCTCAGCGTGGCGGACAAAGTGCGGTGAATCGGGAATCATCTCGCTGACAGAATGATAATTCAACCCAGGAAATATCGGATGATATGCGAGGCGGCATATATAGTTGGATTATTGCAGATTGCGAGTATGGAGTTCACGAGGAATGGTACAAAATTGCGACGACTCGCGAGATTTAGAGTGATATAAACCCGAGCGCAGGAAAAGATCTTCACACGACAGAGTAGTGCAGGTAATAAGATCTAGACCTTCGCACAACTCTTGATTTTGAGAATGGCGAGATAAAACTTATATATGACGGAAGAACGATCCGGCCTGTAAGGGGTCTGAGCGGTTTCTGCCTATGCAAACAGAGGAAACAGAAATCTACAAGAGGTTCTTTCTATGCAGAATTCGCGAGGGGTGAGTACAAATAAGAAAGGAACAATTGCTTAGGAGAGAACTTACGTCATAAAAATATACCCATGACAAATATTCAATTTTTTGAGCTCCAATTTGAAAAACAAAATATTGTGAAAATTATTCAATGAAAATAATTATATCATAAGTATTATTTTTCTTATTTCATATCATAGCTATACACAACTTTGCATACATAACTTGGTTTATATCAAAGCAATAATGATATTAAAACGACTTAATCATTTATGTAGTCCTCGATTGCCCAGTAGTACATTAAATAATACTAATTCAATTTATATAAATATATAAAATATATTAATTAGAAAGATTTATATAAAAAATCAATTTTATCAAAAAATATTGTTGTTGCGCTACCGGGATTCGAACTTGGATCTCTTTCCAAATCGGAGAAGGTGCATTATCCAACTATGCTACAGCGACAGTATGAATTAATTTGCGAAGTGTATCATATGGGTTCGAGAATTTGTCGTTAAAAGTACTGTTGCTGTAGCATAGTTGGATAATGCACCTTGAAAAGAGATCCAGGTTCGAATCCCGGTAGGTTTGTGGTTGGTTTTGTAATGAATAACGAACATAAGGGTAACCGGAGAGAAATAAGACATTGTGATAATTATTTTAATTTGTTTACTTTGTTATATTAATCACTTAGTGAGTTTAAATACATCTGCCGGTTTCGAAAAATACATTTTTTTTTCTTCAGGATGTCAATACTAATCAAAATATGTTATTGTTTCTTTACCACAATCTATTTTTAAAAAACAACAATTATTTAAGAAATAAATTTAGTACCTGACTCAAATTGTTACTTAATACAAATTTACTCGAATAATTTTAAGGAAAAAATTTTAGAATGGGACTTGTAGTTAAATTTAGATAAACACAGAAAAAGTCTGTGGAATGGTTTTTTTAAAAAATAATTAAGGAAATTACATTAATTTTAAAATTAGCAAATTCCTCTCCATGATACGTCAATATCTAATTTCAATATTGAATTGAATACAATTAAAAAAAACAGCAGTTAATAACGGGTATAATAAAGGTTTAATAGACACTATTTAAAAAAAAAATAATATATGTATAATTTTTTTATATAAATCACAGATAAAACATAAAGATAATAATGATTATTGTCGTAGGATTTTATACATAAATAACTTTTCGAATCAAATATCTGAACACCTACCACGAAACATTAGACCGGCATTTTATACATATAATAATATAGGAAATTTACTTATAAATTCTAAAGACAAAGAAGATAAATTTAACAACTCTGGTATCTATAAACTTAGTTGCAACGATTGTGCTGCATTTTATATTAGTAAAACAGTTTAAAAAAAATTATATAAGAGTAAAGGAACATTTGAGATGTTTGAACAATAGTGGGTTTTCAGGATTTTCTAATCATATGATAGAAAATGGTCATAGTTTTAATAAAAAATTGGGATTGTCAACTTTTCGTGTTGGTCATAAATTAAATAATTTAAAATCTTTGGAGATAAATAAAGCGTGTAAAACTAATCAAAAAATTATAAACAACCAACTAAATTTAACTACAAGTCCCATTCTAAAATTTTATCCTAAAAATTATTCAAGTAAATTTGTATCAAGTAACAATTTGAGTAAGGTTCTAAATTTATTTCTTAAATAATTGTTGTTTTTTAAAAATAGATTCTGGTAAAGAAACAATAACATATTTTGATTAGTTTTGACATACTGAAGAAGATAATGGTATTTTTCGAAACCGGTAGATGTATTTAAACTCAAGAAGTGGTTAATAAAACAATGTTAACAAATAAAAATAATGAATTTTAACCACAAAGTTAATTTTGCTAATTTCAAAAGTACATTGTAATAAAATATTATTATTTCAATATATTTTCGACTTATCATGGAATGTTATATGAGAATTGAATTTGCATTTTTTCCTTGCAAATACTATATTGTTTTATAATATCACAAATAATTATTGTTCACAATGAAACTTGTAAATATTATATCTTATATAAACACGGCAAAAACAGAATCATCAGACTCATTATAAAGACGGGGCTTACTACTCAGAATACCGTCTACGTAAGATGACGCTAGGGCATACATATAAGGTTTCTTAAAGCAGCTGAATAGGTCTTTTAAAAACTCAAATGGCAACACTTTTGAAAGCTGAAGGCGCTCGAGACGGTGAAAAATTGAAAACCAGCAACTTTTACAGTTATTCCAGGCTCGTCTACAGTGGGGGAAAACTATATTGAAATAGCGGAATTTCAAAGATCAGTAATTAATGAACACTCAGCACTGCAATCGCATGGTCGAAAACGTACTTGAAAGATATCAAAAATATAACCTTGCTCCAAAAATGTGTATGCCCGGCAAAGTGCAGTAATGGAAAACAAAATTATTCAACATATGTAAACTTTGCGAAGTCATTTATTCTATGTATCTAGAAAGTATGATTAAATTGCCGGCTTACACGTCGGCATTATTAATAGGATATTTATTTAATCCAATAATAGAGTAAGCTCTATAAATTGAGTTTATTTAAAGAATGAAGGTTGGTTAAAAAAAAATTACTTGAGCTTTGTTGTGTTTTAGGAACTTGGGCAAAGATTTCAAGTTATTATTTATTTAAGTGGTTATACCGAATATTTCGGAAATATCATTAATATTTTACGATGGAGTCCTGTCTTAAATCATAAAATGTCACTTATTTTTAAAAATAAATTAATTATTTGAATTGTTGACATTGAACATTCAAAGTTACAAGTTAATCATTTACGGTTAAATTAGATTCGTAGGTAATATTGGTTTATTTTTTAAAAAGAACACATTATTATTGAAAAGTTTCAGTTTTATCAGAACATAGTTCTGTGTAATTTGTATTAATATTTGTTTAGAATTTATTGTTATTTCAGAAGTATTCATATTCGTTTAACATTTAATGAGATATCTCGTTAGTTAAATAATACAAGTTTATCGCAATTTGAAGAGCTATTAACTTCAACACTTGATTTTTAATACCACCTATTAGGTTTTTCAATAGATTGAAAAGTTACTTGACTTAGGTGATGCAACAAGACATTTAGTATCCTATTGTCTAAAGCATTTAAACAAATATAACAAAATGCATATAGACCCAAAGATAGCTTCTCCCGTAGTGGCATTTTTCCATACATGAAACAAGCAATAAACTTGCTAAGTAAGAAAATAATTAATAAAACAAATCAATTACGACATAGCAATTAAAAAAGTCAATAACAAAAAAAAAGTTGGCACTATTTAAAAAAATAAGATTATGAAAATAATAAAGATATAAATACGCGAAAGTTACTTTAAAAGTGTTTGTGGAATCAATTTGAGTAAAATAAAATTATTTGTTGAATATTCTGATTGTTAGTTATCTTCACATTACGAAACGTTATTATTTTTGGCTTAGAAGACTGAAAACTATAGATGATATTCCCGCACTGTAAATAATGTGTTATCAGTTGAACAATTCCAATATAAAAATCAGAACCTTAAAGAATACCTTTTCTTATATACTGGCTGGATTTTCACTATAAAGGAAGCGGGGCTCTACCCTGAATAAATAGGGGAGCAGCCACGAGTGTTGCGCATATTTCCATATTTTTTATATATGACTTCAAAATTTAAGGCTTAATAAAAAGGGTTCAATTGTTCAACAAAACTAAACAAAGAAAATATAAAACCAACTCTATTTTTAAAATTTAATATATCGTCAATGTAATAGAAAATTATATTAAGTACATATATTAAAGCTTATTTTTGTACAATAATCTAATTATCAAAATATTATTCGCAAATTCAGATTAGTGTTGAGTTAAAAATCATTACACACACACATTACTGTCACAGTACGGATCCAAATTGTGCATTCAAGATGATAATATATCCTTTCATATTATAAAATCAAATCACAGTCAAACAATAATATTGTAATTTTCAGTTAATGATTTATAAAATGACTAATCATACGTGATACAATTAATAAATTACTTATTAAATTACATAAATCCTGGGTTTTTTCAAGAGTACAAAATTAAAAATGTAAATTCTTAAAAATGCCAAATTATATTACGAAAACTGAAAGTTGTCTCAATGGGGAAGTTAATTTTTAAACCTCTTCGTTATGCTGATTTATAAACTCTTTAATAATTACTTATGATTTATTTTATTACCTGATACAATATATTATAAACACACATCTTATGTTTCTTAAATTACATGCATGTGTAGAGGGCCTGTTCGTGCCTCGCAAATCTACATAATCAAATACTCAACAGCCATATAGTCCACCTGGTATCCACGAAATGTAGACAATAATACACCGCGATCGAATCAGTCCGAGAAGCCATAGAAGCGACCACTCTTCTCCTGGCCACCTCCTCGGACACATTTTCTCGCACGCATCGTTTATCTTGAAATTTCTATAATGTAACAAATAATTTAATTTCAATTGTGCTTCTTCTGTAAATAAACGCAACTATCATTAAGTACTGTTTCAAATACTAATTTAATGTATTATGTAACCATACAAATACCAGCCACTGTATTGGTAACATTTCATATACATCCTTCTGATACAACATCATAAATTTAATTCTTATACGTGTAATCATTCCGAATCTATAATAATTAATAAAAACAAGCCACCAAACACGCATACAATATCAAAGATAAAGATTCAACTATAGTGCAAATGGAATATGAAAAATTCTTATTCTAAAACACATTTGTCTATCTCTTATTTTATACATTAGACTGTTCCCCCTTCGGGTTCACCTCGTTTTTGGGATGTTGATCCCAGTTGTCTTTTCAAACGTCAGAGAACCTTTTAGAAGGCCGTCTATCAACTGCTTTTCCATAAAGTGACATGTGAGGTAATATTGAATAATTTATCCTTTTCACATGGGCATGTCAATAACGTATCTGTTGTCTTTCTTATCTGACAATATTTTATACATTTCCCTGATTTAGATAATCTTGATTTCATCCCTCAACTACTTGTTTTGGCTATATATGCTCTACTTTCAAATTATTACGTTTATACAGATTATATGGGTGCAATCTATAAAAATATTTATAATATGAATTAAATATATTAATTAGAAAGATATACATATAAAATCAATTTTATCGAAATATATTATTGTTTCACCATCGGGATTCGAACCTGGATCTCTTTCCAAACCGGGAAAGGTGCATTATTCAACTCTGCTACAGCAACGATATTTTTAGCGACAAATTTTCGAACCTATATGTTACCTTTTTGATATTTATACATTTAATTTAATAAGGTAGATGGCTCTTTCAAATAATGGAACGATTAAATGTATATGTATGTATTTTCGATGAAATTGATTTTATATGTATATATTTCTAATTAATATATTTAACTCATATTTAAAATATCACAGACCTATGTTCTCAATAATTACAACTTCACAATAAGGATGTGTTCTCCTAAAAATATATATTTATAATTAAATTACTTTCACAAATTATAATTATTTTTCAAAAGACAGAAATTTGCCATACAAAATTTTAATAGCTGTAAAAAAATCTCATCCAACTCACTAAGATTACCGCCAGCATTACTCGGTTGAAGTTTATTAAACAAATTTTGATTACTGAAAACTTTTTGAATTCTCTCACCGACCACAGCAAAAGTGTTAACTTTTCCCAACCTTTTTTTTATTTGCGTACCTGTTGCCTTATTATGTCGTACCTCTCGTAAAAACATAATCATAAACAAACTTTCCCAAAAAGGAACAGCAAAGATTTATAATATTTTACTGTTTCCTTTGAAAAATGTAGTTAGGAGAAAATACTGGAATATTTTTATGTAAATTAAAATAAGTTTTATATTCAAATAGTTATAATTATAATTCACTCTCATAGCTTTTACTATCCTAAGTTGTTAAAAATGAATGTCTAAAAGAGTTATTAATAAAGCACATTACCACACGGACAACTAAACATAACCTACAAGCTCTAAGAGCACATACAACATATGGCAGAAGGAACTACTAATATCTTGGACCTAAATTATTTAATAGGCTGCTGAAAGATTCAACTTAAATGAATTGTACCGATAACATGAAACTGAAAATAAAAAGTTGGATTCGTAATGGTGCACTCACACAAACATATTGATCAAACCTATAATTTGTCATAAATTTCTTCAAAATAATATATTGAATGTCCACGTTTTAATTGTTTTTTATATACCTTATGTATATAAAGTATATGTATAAGTAGTAACTGTTAATTCGGTCTGATGTTTGTAAACTAATTTATTTGTACAATTGCTTGAAAGCTATGCCCGTCTCAACACAGATTTTTCTAGTGATACGGGCACAGTCCGAACATATATATATATATTATAAAGATATAAAATAAATAAATAAATTAACATGTTATCGTTAATAGATAACGCACATGCAATGTTATAATTATATATTAATATATACAAAACCTGTACTTGGTTTTTTGCTGATATATATATTTTGCACTTACGATACACCTATAGCTGAACGAATTTAATTGGATTATTATTCCGTTAGTCACTTGAGGATTTGTACCTACAATCGAAACGATATATCTCGCTCTAATACGCTGAACCAATTTCTTACATTGGAGATATAAAAACAGAAAATCACAGATCTTAAGCTCTGAGTGACCTTCAAACTATCTGGGGGACCATCAACATTACGTTCTTCTCCATTTCACAAGCATCTAGTCGTCCGTGAAGTGGCCTAAGCCTTTACATTAGCCATGGATGGGTTAATACTCTCCTTGAAAGATACGACAGGATAAGACTCCAAGAACACAGGAAGATAAAATTAAATCTGAAAGGTTTTCTGAAAAATAAAATAAAATAGATTTATAAACAATCTTCAGGCTTATATCTTATTGAAGAGTACACCCTCTGGGTGTGCAAGATTATGAGGGATGTCAGTCGGATAGGATATGTTTGCCGGATTGGATCGGTAGATCATCATTCATCCAGGATCGATGACATGATGAGGAAATTAAGAAATATCGAACTTTTCCGGGTGTTCGTGGGAGTGTGGGTGTCTTGCTGGGAAATTCTTGCTCGAAAAACCGCTTTCAAGTCAAATATCTGTCGATTCTCGCTTCCCTTGCTGGATGGAACCTGTTTTTTGTATCTTGTCTATTTTTTCCATTTAAGGGGTGTGTAAGGGATATAGAAACCGCCTTTTACTGTCCCTCCCAGAGTATATATTCTTGTATATTTTTTGTATAGGGTAAAATGAGTAAATATGGCACTGATTTGTTTGAGCGAGATTAGGTCTACCGTTTTGAACATAAGAAATTAAATTTATTGTATTTTAAACGAAATTTGAACCAGGGTCTCTTCCTATCTGGGGAAGTGCTTTATCCAATTTCACATGTTTTATAAATAGTTGACAAATTTTCAAACTTATGTTATTATATGCTGTAGTTATTTCAAATTGACACACAAAACGTTCAATTTATTTAAAAGCTATCACCTTTTTTATTAATTAACCTTTTAATCGTTAGGAAACATCAGAGATTTTTCAATTTCATTTTAATAAATTATTAGATATGCTTTAATACAACTTATATATTGTAACGTAAAATGGGGGGGGGGTGTATGGTGAGGCGCGTGAAGCGCACCGATTCCATCCCACCCCCGGAAATCCACGCATTCCACCTCAACGAGGTGAACGCGCTTTTCTCGATTAATGCAGCCGAGCGGTGATCGGGCTGCTGGCATGCCGTTACACAATACACGCCAACTCGTCTCCTCACATAGGTTGCTGATATTCAGGATAGGAACCGGGAAGGTTGTCAAAGAGAAGTCTGGTTGTATAAAATCATGTATTATAAACACATAAAAATAACTTACAAGCTATAACTTAATTGACTAAATTATTCTAATACTTAAAAGCTACCTTACAAATAATCTAAATCTAGGCTTAATCTAAACCAGCCATCCTCGGGGTCAATGGCTCCTGGATCCCCGCCACGCGGTACCCGGCGCCGTCCCTCGACCCCTCCTGATGCTGTGTGGGTACCGGACAGCCGTCACCGAACGGTATCCCTCCGAGCGTGATACGTCCACCTGAGCGCCCCACCTGCTCCAGCAGCCCTCCTCCCTACTCCCGGCTGCTCCGTGGGCTCTTGATACGCTGGATAGGCGTATCCACCAGAGCGGCCCACACTCTCGACAGCTCCTGCAGAGCTTGTGTCTCACAGACACACAGGCTGTCATCAGCCTCAGCATCGTCCTCGATGCTCCGTAGGTCTGGGCACCATCACCGCGCGGACTCCATCCGGGCGGGATACCTTATTGCCAGCGTGCCCCACCTACCAGCAGTCCTTCTCCCTACTCTGACTGCACCGTGAGCTCTGGGTGTAAAACACCCTCCTGAGCGGCCCACACACTCAACAGCTTCTGGCAAAGCTACTGCGTCTGATTGACGCACAGGCTGTGCACAACCTCAGCACCTTCCGCGATTGGAGCCTCCGAGCGCCCCGCAAGGCGGATCCACGGCGCCCTCCTCCAATCCTTCATGATGCTCTGTGGGTACTGGTCACAAGGTGACCTCCTGAGCGCCCCACCTACTCGGGTCCTTACGGACGTCGCCAGCCTTGGCCTTGATGCCGAGGCACCTCGAGCTTTCGGAGTCAGCGTTGTCGGGGCTAAAGCCCTTATTGTGCTGACCCGATAGCCCTCCGCTACCTCCGGTTGGAGATATCGGCCGCGGATGACCCTCCTCCTCCGGTCGCCTCCGCTACAACCGATAGAACGTCCTCCGTATTCAAGCCTCCGTCCGAAGAGGGATGGCCCAGAGTCTTCAGACGTTCTATCCTCCTCCTCCGCCTCCGCTACAACCGATAGAACGTCCTCCGTATTCAAGCCTCCGTCCGAAGAGGGATGGCCCAGAGTCTTCAGACGTTCTATCCTCCTCCGGTCGCCTCCGCTACAACCGATAGAACGTCCTCCGTATTCAAGCCTCCGTCCGAAGAGGGATGGCCCAGAGTCTTCAGACGTTCTATCCTCCTCCTCCGCGCCATCTAGGGTAAACAACGTACCGAGTCCCAAGGGACAGGATAAACGTCAGCATCCCTAGACGCGCTCTCCTCGGGTTTGTCCGGTATACCAGTTATCACTAACCAGGGTCCAGCGACTCCCCCCCACCTCGTCTGCCTTCTCTAGGATTTGCTGAGCCTTATATACCCAATTTCTGGGTTCCATCTCTTTCTCACTCAAGGGCAACCCTTAGGGAGAGATGTCCTTTTCCCACTTATTGCTTTAAATGGCATGTCAGCTTTCTCCTCTGTCGGCCTTCACTCGATCTAAATTCCTGGTAAAAATGTCAATATTCAGCGAGGCCAGATTTCTAAAAGAATAACATCCCTTAACTGCCGAGGTCGCCGGGACATGTTTTAACGGTCCTCAAAACAATGGGCTGTTGTGTGCGGCTTCGCACACCAAATGACGGTCCCAACGATTTCTCTTTTACCAGGAATTTTAGATCTTGCAAACATTTGTTACAATATATTTTAAAGCGAACACATTATTATTTGTGAACTTGTAATTTTTAACGTAGTTCTGTGATATTTAATGTACATTAAATGCATCAGTTAGAAAGATATACAGACAAACAAAATTTCAATATAAGTTATATTAAAGTATATCCAA
Source organism: Eubasilissa splendida (assembly GCA_031772225.1). Taxonomy (NCBI): domain Eukaryota; kingdom Metazoa; phylum Arthropoda; class Insecta; order Trichoptera; family Phryganeidae; genus Eubasilissa; species Eubasilissa splendida. The sequence goes on along the minus strand of CM062855.1, from coordinate 22,153,207 downwards.
AAATTTAATAAAAATCAAATCGAAGAGTCTCTGGCGTCTCCTAGCGAATATTTCTCAAAGGTATTTGCAATAAAAAGGTGATGGCTTTTAAATAAATGGAATGTAAGATGTATCAATTTGAAATAGCTGCAATATATAAGTTCGAAAATTTGTCGTCTATTTAATAGGCTTACGTAGTGCAATTGGTTATCACACTTTCTCGGATAGGAAGCGATCTTGATTCAAATCATGGTGGCAACTAAAATATATTTTTCATAAATTGAGTTTATCTGAATCTTTCTAATTGATACATTTAATTTGTATTAAGTTTATTGTGTTAAAGAAAGTTCGCCTCTTAACTACGACAAATAGTAGTTATCTGATCAAGATATTGAATGATAATATAAAATATATAAAAATTATAAATAAATATATAAAAAAATAATTTAAATAGCCATATTACACCGGACCTCGGAAATATATGTATGAAAATGGAAATAATTAAGAATGTTCTCATATTTTTACGGCCACTCAGAATCTTCTGTGCAGAGTTTTTGGACTGTTATGCCATGTGTATACAATCTCTAGATAACGCTTCGGATTCCATTTGCAGGATTCATTATCATGACTATTGTCGCTAATGGCATAAGTTGATGAGACGCTTTTTATGTTTTTAAAAATTCTACTGATAGATCAAATTACGCCGCTCTTTAATTGGTATCTTTTCTATTACCATATCCAACAATTTGTTGTCACGTCTTAAGTCGGGTAATATACAAGTATTCAATAAATTAGAACCAATTCGCGTTAAAAAAAGTTATAAGACTTCTACGTTATAAAAGTTCTGAATTTATTTGAATTCCATTCACGATTCTTAACACATAGTCTTCTAAGCTAGAAGTAGTATTTGTTCTCAATAGGGATTAAATAAATGGAAATCGTAACACAAACATTGTCTCCTGAAGTACGCTTTTCTTGCTCTTAGAATCAGAATCATTGCGCTATCAAATAGTGGTAAGTTTATGTTATATTCGGTTGTCTGCATTACTATTGTACTAATGTTATAACATTGAAAGCATTGAATAAAAAAATAAATATATGCCTTTAAACGTGTCGGTTAAATACATGGCCGTGTAAGAAATCACCTGACAGCTACATAGTGCCGAAACGCATCGATCAATAGCGGATTTCAATATATCGATGGACGATGGACGAGTCCTAGGAGCTAGCTAATCACTTCTCCGCAGACCGTTCTTTCGACGACACCTCAAGCGAGCCACTCCAGTCTTCAACTGTATTTGCGCAATTAACTTTATACTCGTAGTACCTGCAATTGTAAATCGTCCCGCAATAAACGCCAACTTTTATAAGTTCGGTTTTATTTAAATAAACCTTTACTTTTAAATTTACCTTACTCTAAACACAGCATAAATACTCACACACACATTTATATACATTGCACAAAACCTTCTGAAACGAATCGCATAACCTACAAACGTCAGTCACTCCATCTGAGTGACTCGATAACTCAGATCACACATATCGATCACAATTCATTATACAAACATTAACCACCAAAATCCCATAAAGTATTATAGAAATGAAAAAAAAAATACATAATTAAGTGTGATATTCATCATATTAATTACATACCTTATTATCAGTGTCGGTCAGTAAGTATAGATTTAGGTTAGGCTATTACCAATGATATTATACAACCATATATAATATATGTTGTACATAGGATTATAAACTTTCGTTTAACCAACGACTTAAGACAAAATTAATCCGTTTATTTATATGACCCTACCATGTATTTATTTGTAACTTTAAAGTTCTATTAATAGTGTTTTTAAAGTTTAAGTTTTAACGTAAAATAATTAATACCTTATTATCTATGTATGGACGGTTTTAAGAACACTTTCTATGACTGAACATGATTCTTTTATTATTTTAAAATCCTTCACTTAATAACTAAAGGAAATAATTATTTTTATTAAAGGTTAAGGTAGGAAATCGTTCTGCCAATTGCTTTTTGTTTTTCCCAAATCAAAAACAAATCCATGCACCAAATGCAAAGAATGATCATGAAATCGACACGTTAAAAACAGTAATATAGTAAAATTCGTGAATTAGTAAAAGAGGAAGTAGACACTTAAATGATTTGTACGCAGTTATAAGCCTTTCAAATATTATTATGTTAAAAAAACAGCATAAGTAACGACTCCATATAAAATGGATCAACCGAAAGGAATTTTCAAATCAGTAAATAGCCAATTGTATGACTTGAGTAATACACTAGCTTAAAAATATAAGATAGTAATGTGAATAGCCACAACGCGTCGATTGTTGCTACTAGTGCTACGGCTGCAGCGGTGGGTTGTCGTGGTAGTTTTTAGAACTAAGCCATTAAAGTTTCTACTGACACATATGGCGCTAATTGTAATACATCCGTAAATATACGTTCACGTTCCATATTATAGATATAATTTTTTATATATGTATATTATTTAATTTATATTTGTTTCCCAGAATTTTTAGTAATGCATGGCTTTTTTGCTTGTCTCCTGCATACCCCTGGTTATTATATGCGTTACATATGTGGTTAAATCATTATTTACATTATATTAAAGCATCATAAAACGTAAAAATAAAATCCGTAATTATTTTGGATAGCTCAGGTTTCTCTCGTCTCCTTTTAAGTATATATATAATGGAATATATATATTAGAGTTCATCAAGATTATCGAGTTTTTCTACAGGAAATTCATAATATTTCACCAAATTAGTTGTAATTACATTGTTACAATACTTGACGTTGAAGATCCATCTACTCACAGAAACAGTTCAGAGGAAATTAACAAAAATATTAATGAAGAAAACTAGATATTAATGAATTATTCCATAGTTCTACTATTTATTATAAAGAAAAACGCGCTATGTACATGTAAATATGTGAAATATATAAATCTTCTATATTATCAGTAATATATTCACATATGTGAAAATAAAACACTTGTTTTTGATTCTACTCGTTTAATTTACTTGAGACGCGTTTCGCCTTGTAAGGGCATTATCAATCTAACAATTTAACTCAACAACTTAGTATCCAATTATATCAACTATACAATTTTATTTTCATGTAAAATTTTCATTTAAATAAAATTGTATAGCTGTCCCCCACCAGATTAATTATAAGTTGTCGAGTTGAATTATTAGATTGATAATGCCTTTATAGGGCGAAATGCTTCTCAAGTAAATTAAATGAGTATAATCAAAAGTAGAATAAAAAAATATGTACTTTATTTTCACACCTCGGAAACAGTAAATATGTAATTTTATATTTCAATAAAGAAAAGGTTTTATTAGCAGTTAATTATGAAGTAAAAGTATGTGATTTCAAGTTAAATAATAACTTTCTGAAAGAGAACATACACAAACTTTCCTTTAACCATTTTACATTTCATTTTACTTAACTGAAACTGTCGACCAACATGATTCACTCTCTTGACAAAATCCCTCGTCCACTATGAAAACAACCCTTTATCCAAATCCAAACACAAATCTGCCCACTCACCCAAATCTATCATAACCCAAATGTCTACATCCATCCATGTACGCTAATTGAATCCTTATCCCGGATTTATAGTTAAAGGTACACTTTTACGTATATTATTATCCTAATTATATGTATGTAAACAAGTTTGTGGTATATTAGGTACAAAAAATTGTTGCAGTTTAATTGTTTAATATCGTTTATTTTAATTATGACTAAGTCAAAAAGTAGCCAATCTAGTAGTGATCTATATCTATAACACCCTCGAATCACCACAAGAAAGATAATATTTTCGTGTCAACAAATAAGTATGACGCCACTTAATCACAGGGAAACTTTTATTACGTTGAACAATAATGTAAAACTTGATACAATCTGTCTTTGTTACAATGTAACAATGATTTACTTGTCCTTTCGGCGAGCGTTTTCCGCGCTTCGGTGTACGGTGTCTACCTCGTGGACTTGCGTGTAAGTTCAGCCAATGGACGGGCGAGCCTTCGTACAGCAGGGCTGAAAGTTGGCGCGATCCGGTTAGTACGCGTTGGATCTTCCCGAACGCAGCAACGCGACGCGATAACGGATTCTAACGGCGGGGCTTAACTCTAACGAAAGCTCATCGAAAAGTTTATGAGCGCGCTATCGAATATGACGAATTATTGGTGAACTTTAAATCAGTTGCATTTATTTTCTTATTTGAAAAGTATACTTTTGGTTATTTGTAATCAGGTATGTAATAATTTAAAAACTTTGAAACCACTTTTAAAATAACTATGAAGGATTTTTAATTCAAATTGCACGAGAAAATATAAATTAAAAAATCTTTTTTTAAGAATATTATAACAAATAGTTAACGAACAAATTTAAGATTTTTATTTGTAAAAATGTACTTAAACTACAGACTATTTTATGTTTTGTGTTATCAAAATACAATCTATAATTAGTAGGTACATAAAACATTTTAGTTATATTAATATATCTATATACAATAAATATATTTAAACCTCATCTTTAAAAATTCTAGTTGATTATAGAGAATATTTATTTCTATAATTTATTATTTAATCAATTATTATTATTTTTGTCATTAAATCATTTAATTATAAAAATATATTCTATAAACAAATAAGTATGTATTTTGAATACTTTAATTATCAAAATGTTAAGTTATTAAAATTTATTAAATATTATGAGGTAATAGAAATTTCGAATTAAATTATAGATAAATTTCAATGAACAAGTACAGTTTCTTAAAACTTTACGACATTGTTTTTTTTAATTGCATACTTACTGAAATCATTGAAGTTGGTTTATCTTGTATCCAAAATAACATATACCACAGCTTTCTGAAGGGTTGTTACTTGGTTCCTGGTATTCGTTTGATGAGCGGTGTTTTAACGCACTTTGTACATAACACCTGTACCCTTATGATTCAATAGTGGTGACAGGCTGGTTAAATATTCGTATTTAGTCTCCTTGGCTATCTACGTTTTTTCATCCGTATTTGTATTTATGTTATATGAGAATTTACTTCGCCGTTCATTTACTTTTCATTTTAAAGTTTTCATTTTCATTTACATAAAATTGGTTACTGATTTGATCAACCCGCACAAAGCGTAAACTACAACCAAATAATAAATAAACTCTAATACTCCTTATTTCATTTTTAACTTTACATACGATTAATAAGAGAGAAAAACAATCACAAGTATTTTTAAAGAAGAGAATACATTCTTATTGTGAAGTTGCAATTTTTCAGAACATTTAATTTGTATTAGATTACAAGTTTTTTTACATTTTGTATTTCGTAAATAAAGATAATATATTTAAACATAACATGTTACATCGCGAACATTCGAATTACATAAATTATTAAAACAAATACGTTAATAATTTTAAATAATATATATAAATGTTAGCTTGCAAAATATAAAGAAAATAATCACAATTAAAAATCATTGTCGTAATTATCCATTTCGACTAATTAATTATATATATACCTATTTCGCATTCATCCTGTCCTCAAATTTACACGATCGTTCAGAATCTTCTGCGTAAAGTTTTTTGGGAAATGGGATCCGTAACTTTGGTTAGAGAGGTCGGAGACAAGCGGCAGAATAGCTCAGAAGACTTTACGTAAAAGAGCAAACGACTGTAAAATATGCATATAAAATTGTAAGTGGAGTTCTATCCTCTCTGCCTACTATGTGGCAAATGGCATGATGGTACGATTATACGCATATCTTTATATATATTTTGAACTCGTAGATTTTAAGTCACGTCTGAATCGGGTGCAGTCACTTAATATTTAGTGGTTACGATACTCATCTAGTGATCTAGGGATCGGGGCTTCGAGTTTTGTTCCAGAAGGCCATCAAATTAGTCCTATTTTTAAATAGTAAAATTATTGATATAACACGCATTCCGTGTACGCATCTCTATTTACAATAAACAGAGATACTTTTTTTGACTTTAAATGAATAAGCTAATCATGAATTTTTGAAAAATAAATAGTAACCGGGGATGGCTTAAATAATTATATTAAATAGATTTTTTTCCAATTCGACTTTCAAATCAAATATAAATATACAATGTACATATATCAAATATAAATTTCTCAAAATGTGAGATCTTCCCTGTAACAAAGACTCTAATTTAGACTTACAAATGCACATTTCACGATGATATCTTTTCAGCTCTTCACTACACGGTCGATACAGGTACACCAACCACTAGAGCCACTTCAAAAATTATAGAGAATGTGGTGCTACAGAAATGTACTGAAAATCTTCTGGGTGCTCATTACGCGAAACGATGATGTTACTCGAAAAAAGACCAAGAAAACTATAGTGGTTTGGGCAAGTTAAACAGAGACGAGAAATATGAAGTAATACGGGTCATATTTTTAATATGTTCTGCAAATTATTGCAATTAGTCATTTTTGTCACAAATTTTATATTGATTAAAATTTTTCTACATGAGATTTTATTAAAAGATTTTTCCGATTATTAGAATAAAAATTCACGTAGTCGAATACAATTTTAATTGTATAACATTTTATTTGTACACGGCAAACTAATAGGGGAAATTTCAAGAGGAACGCGGTTCAGCAAAAATGACGGATCTAATAGTTGAAAAAATTGCGTGACTGGTTCAATTGCAGCTCACATCCTTCAGAATATAATTAATATTATTATTGAGTTCTGCTAGTTTGCGTAAGTATTATTATATGTTACAGTTGTAACTCAATAATAATATTTGTTATAGTTGTGAACTCAATAATGATATTTATTATAAATTTACTTTTTAAATTTAATTAAAAATAAACATGGAGTTTTACAAACTAAACACAATAACAATACATAAATTATTCAGAATAGTTTCCTCTAAATAGCAATTATACTTTTAATCTCCACAGAGGGGTGGATTTTTTTAAAGAGCAATAAATGTTCCGTCTTAAATTTGTAGACCCTTGATAATGAGTTTGATGCACAGACCACCAAATAAATAGACATGGACTAACGCAAATTACTTATCCCGAAATATTCCTTTTGATGGCATCCACGTGATTACTTTGGTGCCACTCACGCAATCAATGAGCTCCGCGACATATTTAAAAATATGACTCAACGCTGACAATATAATATGCATTAAAGTAAAAAATATGTCTTGTTTACACCAAGCCTTAATTTTCGAATAGTAAATACTTTTACTGTTGCATAAATGTGCCATAATCTATCGTATCTATGTTTCATTGGATATATGTTTGTGTAACATGCCTTTCATCCAATATTCCAAACCCTTCTTCTATATATACACTTCATATGATGGTTATTCATTTACTAGTCTGCGGTTTAAAATTATTATGTCGATGGTATTTTGATGAATTTCCTTGAAATTAGAATTATTAGCCACGTTGGTACTGGGTGGTTACGGTAGCCACCCATTTTCTTTGAATCTAGTTAGACTCTAATAGGCAGGAAGCTTTAATTTAAAGTAATCAGCGAGTCAAATGATTGGCTTTTGGCGAACTCCCCTGCTTCGGTTATTGGGAAGCACTCTCGTTTCCGACAACCGCCCTTGTGAATGAAAATTAAATTGGTAGGTAGGCAGGTAGGTACCTACATATTTCATTTTAAATTGAATGCTCGAACTTTAATCGAATTCGCAGATTATTAACGTTTGAATCAACCAATCTTAATAATGATGATTTTTAATTAATAGAGACGTTATTACATTGTTTTACATTTATTAAATGTAAAAATTTAAATAAGAAAAAATGACACATCAATATTTTTACGTATAGATGGACGTATTAACGTTACAGGGAAACCAATAAAACCAACTGTAGAAGAACAGCGTTAACGGGGGATAAGTACCTACCTACCCACTTTAAACCTTCTACCGGATAAAAGCTTATCCCACGCAAATTTTGGCTACGGTTAATCTTATCGCGTTACTGATTAATCATTTTACAAACTTTCTTCTTAATAATACATCGTTATTCAAAAATAATATTATTTAAAAAAAAATTAAGAATGTATTAACGGTAATATTTCTTCACAAAATATAATTTTATTTCAACACTGTATTATTTATTATTTACCATTTTGAATTCTATTTATATACTTAATACTTTGGTGTCTAACGTCTTAAAAGTAGAACTTGCTTGAAAATATTGATATTAGAGATGTAATTTACTACTTGGGCCATATTTGTTTTAAACATTTATTAAGATGCTTTAATAAATAATATTGCTATGCAATTTTTTATCCATATGTATATTTCAATGTCTTTCAAATTGGTATTTTATAGTTAAAATCGGTGTCCATGTTCCAGTGCACAGTAAATCTACATATAATACTTGAATATGCTACGAATTCAAGAATCCACGCTGTACCCTACGCACATTTATCAACGACACAACCCTTTCGAACCTATTGTAAATAATAATTATCGTAACTAGAATGGCAAGATCTGAAATTATAATTTGTCACAAGGTGGTACGCGTATCGCGGGAATTTTAAGTTATGTAAATAAGAATGTCTGGTTAAATATTGTTGGCGTTAATTTGTTATGTTATGTTGTACTGTGGTAGATCCTTTTTGTTTATGAATTATGTTACTGAAAAATAGGTTTTACTGAAAACCAGGCAGTGGCTGCGCAGCGACATATATATATGTGTATATCACTACTAAAATATTAAACAAAATACCAGTAGCTAAATCCAATGATTCTTGTTGTTTAATAGTTATAATATTTTTTGGATTTTTTTTATCTGATTACTGATACTGCGTTTACTTTTGGTATACGTCCAAAATTTTTTAATAATATTTCAGCAACAGCCAATATTCTTCAAGTAGTATTTATTTGCTAAATTAAAAAGTACGTTCGCCTGGAAAATGTAATGTTATGAAGAGTATGAATCTAACAGATTAAAATTATTTTTATATTTTGCTTCATTTCGATAAAATCTAGGCCATGCGTGAAATAACAATGCGATAACTATTGATATAAGGTGTGGTCCCTAAAACACGTAACGTTATATCAACAAGTGCGTTAAACAAACAAAAAAAACTGTTAACGTCGTTAGGTATAAAGGTTATAAAAATGCTTCTCAAAATTGGGGTCGAATAAATTATCTTTAATCCGCATACGAAGTATGTCAAGATACGAGATTGAGTTTGATTTAAATTCCGATAATGTTTTGGCCTCCTGAATAATGTGGATAATTTTTGTATATGTGACATCTCGTCAATGGTATTTTTCAATTCCCAGTTAACTTGTGTCATCTTTTTTCCCTTAACTTGCCACGTTTAATCTATATAATAGCAAACTTTTTAAACGACAATGATATTGATTTGTTAGGAGAACACATTCTTATTGTGAAGTTGTATATTTAAAATAACACAGACCTATGCTCTGAATAATTACAACTTCAGAATAAGAATGTATTCTCCTAATAATTAAGTTGTATCAATGTGTCCAAAATTTAATAAAAATGAATTGATAATTCTGGCATCTGCTATCAGTTTACTCAAAGGTATTTGAGATTCTGTAAAAATAAGGTAGATGGCTTTTTCAAATAATGGAACGATTAAATGTTTTAATATCAAAAAGGTAACATATAGGTTCGAAAATTGTCGCTAAAAATATTGTCGCTGTAGCACAGTTGGATAATGCACCTTCCCCGTTTACGAAAGAGATCCAGGTTCGAATCCCGGTGGCGCAACAACAATATTTTTAGATAAAATTGATTTTATATGTATATCTTTCTAATTAATATATTTAATTCATATTTAAAATATTAACTTGTAATATAATATTTCCTATTCTATAACATTATTGTACTTTTTTCTATAAAATAAAGTTTTAACTTGATTAATGGCACAATTCACTATTTAAGGGTGGATTGTCTATTTAAAAGAAGAAGAAGAAGAGATATGTGACGGTTTTCATTATTTCCTTTTATTTTAAATGGATTGGGCTGTTCAAATATGTAACGTGCTTGTTGGTCTAGCGATAAGACTGGCGTGACCTTAGGATCTTGCGACCTCTCTCGACATTTGAGCAGTTTTTAATTGATCCTATTTTTATCCTTACTAGCTTCACTTATAAATATTTAATATATTTATTGGAAATGTATTTTCTGGACGGACCTCTATTATTTTTTAATTTAAATATTTTTGTTTACATTGAGGCTGAAATTTTTGCCTATTTTTTTTTCTCAAAATCCTGTACCTACTATAATATTAACTTTCTACCATTGGAGAGGTTTATTTTTTATTTTAGACTTTTTATTTTAACTTGAATAATTCATAACCTGAATTTACTTGGAACAAATTGGGTGATCTAGCTAACCGTATATTAATTAAATATATTTTCATAAACTTTTTATATCAGTGATGTGAGAAGGTTGAGATGCGAATGGTAATCCATTCCGATAACGAGTTTCTATTCGACATTCATGTTGGTAGGTTAGTTAGGTTAGATATGGTTGAATTAAATACTCTAAAATAAATAGCATTTAATAATAGGCACAATAGAGAATAAATAGACACAATTCTTAAAAATAAATTAACGGAAAATATTACTAGTCAATTTATAATAAATAAAAATAATAGATAAAGTAAAATATTAATAATGATTAATAGCGTAGAATATTATTTTTATCATTCAAATCAAATACCTAAACACCTATCAACAACATTAGGCCTGCGTTTTATACAAATAATATTAAAGGAAAACATCTAATAAATTCAAAAGACAAAGATGGCTGGCACCTCCGGATGTTTATATAAACTCATATTTTATTTATTTCAATATTAAAATTAAAATGTAACCAGATAGTGTATATTATAAAAATGAACAAAATTTAACCGCAAGTTCTATTTTCAAAAGAAATTCTAAAAATGTATCCATTAGTTTTGAATCATTAAGTCAATATTAATATTTATCATTGTATTTGAAAACAACAAGTTGATATTAGCTTTTAGTTAGTTTTTTTGTCATCCTGATGAAGGAAAAGATATTATCTGAAACCGATTGGTGAATATAGTTAACTAACGATGGTTTAAAAACAAAGTTAATGAATAATTAAATATAAAACATATTACTGTTTGCTTTTATTAGCACAAGCAATTTGTTAACTGCTATACCTGCGGACTGTTGAACACGCCACCTAACCATTGATATTTCTTCCACATCCACTTTTGAAATATGCTGTGACATTATTTTATTGATATATTATATTTACACTGTACCGACACTGATGTATGAAAGTGAGGCCTGGAGCTGGAAGAAGAAGAACACAAGTAGACTGAATGCAGTGAAAATGAGATCACTAAGGCGTATATATGGAAACTACATTTATGACAGAGTAAAGAATAAAGAAATAAGGAAATAATGTAAACCTGATGTTAGTATAATGAGTGTGTTTCAGAAAGGATAATTTAGTTGGTTTAATCATATGGAACGGATTAATGAGGAGAGAATGAAAAGAAAGATATATGACGTAAATGTTAATGGCACCAGAAATAGAGGACGTCCGTGAACGACTTGGCACGATTAGATAAACGGAGGATGGTTTTGTTAGAAGTCTAAACAATCGGCGAGCTTGTATGAGAAGATGTATGAATGTGGATAAGGCGAGCATTGTATGTCAGGACAGAGGAGTGTGGCGCTCTATTCTCTCTGTCTACCCCCGCAGGGAAACGGCGTGAGGTAAGTAAAAATTAATAGTCCCATTAAACAATTTTTCAACATAATTTTTATGTCTACAGATTGAAGTATTTTGTTGAGAAAACAGTATTCTTCAGTACTATATATTGTGTTCATTTTATAAGGTTATATTTTATCATTATTCAAAAAGACAAATGAAAAATAATAGATAAGATCGACAAAATTGATTATTTAATATAGTGAATATATCAGCCGATTAGTGAGTTAAGAATTTGTGTAAAATGAAAAAGCGTCAATTTATCACGTTTTAAATGACACGTTTGCATTAACTATCTGAGAAAATAGCTTCATTTTAATTGTTGGATTTGACACACTTTAATTCATAGCACAGCTGTTTCATTATTACCAAATGTTGCTACGTACGCTTTCAGTATTCTTGAAGAAAAGTTAAAACATTATTCAAATTATTTCAAATAAATTAAAATTTGCAGAAAATTGTTTTTTTATGGTTAAAATTCGAAATAAAAAAGTAAAACATCATGGTCGTTCCAATATAAAGTAAATTTAAATTTTCCAGCTTGGAAAAAATACCTCACACAAAATTTATTTCACGGCCAATTTTTTGCTTATGATGGAGCGTCACGCATGAATTAAAATAATTACACAGTTATAAAAAGCGCGTCACATTATTATGTTCCTGAAAATTATAATATTAATTTTTATAGAATAAAATTATATTACTAAAAAATAATTCATTTACTTTGTTTTTAACCACTGAGTTTATCATATTCACCAACCTGTTTCGGATAATAGTTTTTCCTTCATCAGGGTGATAAATATTTTAAAAATATATTTAGTAAATTATAAATTAATCTAAATGAGTATCATTATTAAAGGATAGTTAAAAAAATGTATATTTTAATTAATTAATTATTTTTATTTCTTACATTTTTAGTATTTAAGTTACATTTGAAAACCCCTTATGTGTAAAAAAATCACTAATTTTGCAATGATTTCTTCCAAGGTTAATTTTAGATGCATCAAAGGTTCGTGAATTTTAGTATTAAAAATATGGATGTTACTCCAATATTTTACTTTCAGAAAGTAGTTTTATTAACATATATTATTATCCAATAAGTATTTTCATTTTTTGATATATGCATAAAATGTTATCAAACGTTATCAAAGCAAACTTCAAAAAGATGGATATTTTCCGCGAATGTTAAAAAAAATCTAAAGACGTGTGGGATAATCTGACATGCTTTGACTTAATTTTTTTTTTTTTGGCATTATAATAGGTCTTCGAATAATATATTCGGGTCTTCTTAGATTCAAAAAAATCAACACTGATATTTTATGTCATAATTATATGCATTAAGAGAGAAAATTTAATGACTAAACAAGAAAAAAATATTCTCTCCGCCTTTACCTATTGAAATTCAGTTTACATGCTTCAGTTCATTAATTTTAATTTACTATTTTTAAATATACTGTAACTACCACATATTTTTAAGAAGAACACATTCTTATTGTGAAGTTGTAATTATTCAGAACATAGGTCTGTGATGTTTTAAATAATAATTTAATGTTTTAATTATAAATATATACATATAAAATCAATTTTGCAGTCGGTTTATTCAAAGGTATTTGAGATTCCGTAAAAAACAATGTAGATGGCTTTCAAATAATGAAACGACAGATGTGTATGATGAAAATATGTAACATATAGGTTCGAAAATTTGTCATAAAAAATACTGACGCCATAACACAATTGGTAGTGTACTTCCCCGGGTTGGAAATAAAAATCCAGGTTCGAATCCCGGTAGCGCAAAAACAATATTTTTCGACAAACTTGATTTTATATTTATAATTAATACATTAAATTAGTATTTACCACATATTTATTGACAAATTAGTTTTGTTGCAGTTGCGGCAATACTGTTCTCGTTGCGCTGTTTGATACACTAGTTTTATCTAATGTATTGTTAAAATCCAGAAGTTATTTTTCAATGGTATTCATAAATTATTACCTCCTCCATTTTTCATTGGATACCAAACATTCTCTTTTCCAATACTTTCAAAGAAACTTGTGTATTCTTCATCAATTCATTTGTGTTGGTATAATAATGGTAGGGGACCACCATACTTAATAAGATTTCTGAACCAAAAATTATATATTTTTTTTTATCGATAAATAAAGCGTGATTACAGATTAAGTCAGATCAGTTTTCATATACCGAAGTGGTGCACAATAGGTTCAGGCCCCTGCCCTCCTAGGAAAAGTGGATAAAATGATGATGATGATAAATTACATAAACACGTACGCAATCCTACTGTAACATATAAAAAACGCTAAAATAATTGTTCTGTGTATCTATAATTTATTTTTAATATCCTGTATGTATTAAATTAGTGATAAATTCTTACTAAATGAGTAAATCTGTGATTTTTAAAAAGTGATGTCTCTTTTTAATGATAACTACTGTACGGAATTTACAACACCGTCAAGTATGCACGCAAGGTTCACTATATGTATATAGATAGTAGTTATTGATTCGTGTTTTAATTAAAACGTCAGTAACATATTTTAGTATCGGTTTTTCTATTTTAAAATTTTTCCTTAAAAGTATCAAAGATATTTTAATCGGAAAATGTATTTGATGGATAATTAGCGGACTTTGTGTAAAGAATCTGATCGAGCTCGATCGAGCCTAAGAAATGGGACGTCATTTAATTTTGTAAGTTTCTATGTTCTCTTTATAAGCTTCCTCATAAAAGAAAACTGACTGCCGATAAGCAGAGTTAGGGAAATTATTTCCTAGTGAAAATGAAATTCTTGGAGCGAAAAATTAAATTTTCCATAACGGCATCGTAGAATAGTTCTGTACAATTAAAGCCGTGAAATAGTAGGTACTCTGTAAAAATAAATAGGCTATATAAAAGTATTATTTGTTTTTTTTTGGCTGAAAATTGCTGATATTAAATATGATATTTTCTAGCCATAAATATGATTTATTTCCTTAAAAAAATGTGAACTCTATTAATTTGGAATAAGAATTGCGTGAAATATGTGGATCGTGAAATAATTTTTAAAATATTAGTTATTAAAACGCACATATTTAATAGTGGAAATTGTAATATGTTTTCTCTAATCTCCATTGTCATAATTTTGTACTATGAGATAAAAATATTAAATTATTTACATTTGTTACATTTTTTATTTATTTATTTATGATTGAATCTTAAATGTTACATAATATTTAAAATAAGGGTTGGTATATTATTTTTTTTAAATATATTTTACTCAGACTTTTATTTTATCTTGACCTATGTCTATATGTATATTTTAAACGCTTTAAATAATAGACATTTTTATAAATTCAAATAGAAAGCTTTCAATGTTCTGCATGCTGCGATGGATCATAGAAGGCTGGTAGATTGAAGTTTGCGTAGGACGTTGTTTTTATAATATAACAATGTCTATGGGAAAAGCTTCCGCTCTTTGCCATCTGACAACCACGATTCCAGAAATTGATCACATTGCTGATGCAATAGAAAAATTGATCGCTCTTGCTTCATAACTTGATTTGGAGGAATGAATATGGCATGAAGATATTGGACGCTCATAATGGAGAGCTCAAATTAAATGATATTACAGAAATTCAAAATCAAAATGCTGTCGGGGAAATTGAATTTTTTGATCGAATTGATAATCACGAATAAATTACCTGTATTTAGTAAGGAATTATACAAAATCTTCGATCTTGACTTAATCGCTGACTGGAAATAACCTTTGACATAATTTTTTATTACAGTGTTAAAAATGATAGCTTATATTTTTTAACACCTTGTAAGTAATTTAATAATAATTTTGGACTATAACTGCAATTTTATTTTAGTATATCGTATATCTGATTTTGAAAAGAATTTGCGGTTTTAAATTAGAGGTCATTGCCATTGTCAAAACTTTTGTAGAACTGAAGAGCTTTAAATTATTAAAACGATTGTACTGTTACATTAAATCTTGAAAAACCTTACCAATTTTGATGCACTCGTCAAAAAACTTAAACTAAATATTATAGTAAAGCGCTTTATATAATGGTTTTATTTCTAAAATGTAATTTTATTTTTCATCATACGTCACGCGTCAAATGTCAGTCCATTGACCATTTATGTTTCGTTCGTCGTTAAGTGAATTTTAATTTTCCCAGCAGCAGTTAAAACGGAATAATTTTTTGTGATATAATGGATTCCGCTTAGCTCATTTTAAATAATAAATAATGATTATGATTTTATGTAGGTTCGAGACTTGGTCTCGCTGTCAAATCGAATGTCATGTACTCGGGCTTGAGTTTTTGTCAATCAAGATGGCCTCAAAGCTTATTTCCACAGCAAAATATCAATATGTGTACATAGTACTGAGATTTATCTCAACATGATATAAATATCATCGTGTCTCATTCCGTGGACATGGGCCATTAGTATTCTGTTGTATAATACAAAAACACATTTTTTTCAATTACAATACAGTTACAAATTTGAATATTGAGCGTCCTTCAAATCTCTCTCGATATTCAATATTTCAAAATGAGGCCTTGTCGCCGTAATACAATATTACATGCACATTCTCGTATACTCACCAACTTTGATGCTCTTGTTACACTATTATATGTTGGTTTAGTTTCTAAAATATTGTATTGTAATATTTTTATGCATTAGTAGAGTTTTAACATCACTAATTATAAATATGAATTAAATATATTAATTAGAAAGATATACATATAAAATCAATTTTATAATTACAACTTCACAATAAGAACGTGTTCTCCTAATAATCACTAATAATGTTTAAATTTCGTTTTCTACAATATTTTTATTATTAAATTATAAAAAAGACATCCTGGATTAATATGTATTTTAAAGATGTTTTATATACGAGAGATTAAAATATATTCAATTCGAATTGTACTTGTTTGCATTTTACATTATTACCTAATGTATTGAATATGTAGGTAATGCTCGTTTTATTTCTAATTTATTTTTGAGGTTTTCAATTAATAAAATATTTTATACTGCTCGTTTTTGTATCAAATATGCCTCACGGAAGCCATTTATTCCCGTGACTGTTTGAATTGCTCGGACAAATATGTTAAATTAATATTTAATCAACTTCAGTTGTAGGTATGGAAAGAACGAGCGTGTCAACGTATTTCTTAATGTTGAAATATTTAGAAAGTTTTTTAGTTACGTAGTAACGGGTACTTCTCATAGTTATTTACTTACTCAGGTAAGCAGAGAAGATAGAGCGCCACACTCTTCTATTCTGACACAATTATCGCCTCATCCACATTCATACATATCGTCATACAAGCTCTCGGATTAATGGAGCTTCTAACAAGACCATCTTCCAGTATCTGGTTTTCCTGGTTGTGTCAAGTCTTCTGTGAACGTCCTCTACTTCTGGTACCATCAACATTTGCGTCATATATATTTCTTACCACTCTCATCTCATTCATACGTTCCATATGACCAAACCACCTAAAAGATCCTTTCTTAATTTAACTCACTATACTAATAGTATCTTTACATTATTTCCTTATTTCTTCATTATTTACTCTGCCATAAATGAATCTGCCACATATACACCTAAGTGATCTCATTTCCACTACAGTCAATTTTATTTCGTCCCTCTTCTGCCAGCTCTGAGCCTCACTTCCATACATCAGAGTCGGTACCAGGTCTCCACTGCTAGTCTTGCTTCGGTTGACAAGTTGCCATTAGCTATAATTCCATTCAATGCGCCGTTCACTTTATTCCCTGCAATCACCCTCCTTTCGGTATTTCTCAGTCTTTTCGTTTCTATTAAACATTCTTCCCAAACACACAAACTCATCTACTTGTTCCAAACATTCATCACCTTTACAAGTTTGCATAGTTCACAGTCAATTTAACAGTAAATATATCACTAAATAAGTAGTTATTTTACAGCGGTAAAAAAAATACTAGGTACAACTTCAGAAAATTAAAGATTTTTCTATAAAAATAACATTGCAACCTAACTGGGCGATTTCAATTATTTCACACAAATTAACGTTTTTATTCATTTACGTATTATATTAAAATACATTATTAAGAAATAATTTGAGCATTGAACGCAGAAACAACGTGCCATAGATATGCTCTACCCTTACATTTACAGTTCAGTCTCTGTTTCAGACAGCTCTCCCGAGAGTCCTTTGGGAAAGTTCTATAACGAATAACATTTAATATGTACAGAAGTTATTGGCAATGTTTCGTTCGGAAATCTGGATGCTGAGGGAAGATATATTATGCTCTTTTGATGCACGAAATGTACTTTGTCAACCGTTTTACGCACCGATGTGACAAAATATATAATAAAAACATATTTTTCCATTATGGTTAAATATTGCTATATACAGTCATTTTTATTAATTTAGTAGAGAGCTTAAAGCCCGTGTGTATGATGATTTCTTAATGAGAGTCGGAAAAAAATCTCATCTGTGGATAAAAGCCATTAGAGAGATTAAATTCATAGCTTGAAAAATTTAGCAGCACATTAGTATTATGACATAACAAGTCCTTCAAATATTAAAATAAATCTATTAAATTATTAAAAGTTGAAAGACCAAAATATATATAAGTTAATATTATATATAAAATTTCAATAATATTTACCGCAAGTGCAAATCTTCGTTCACTATTATATTATCCTCCTATCTGTGTCTTCCGTTATTTCTTGAATGCACGCATTTTTATTATGATACACGCAATTATTCATCCAAATTTATAAATAACACAGCTTGAAAAAAAATTTATTATATGTGAAACAATGGGTTGTAATAAGTACCTTATTTTATCATGATTATTTAGAATTGATCAGTACCTGTAGTTAATTACAGTACCTATACGCACAAACAAAAAAAGAGTTAATAAATTAGCTGCCTTCAACATAAAAAATTATGTGTTATATTTGGTACAGTATTCTGTTTTGGCCAATAATATTATAGAAAAAATATATTTGGTAAATAAATTGTAATTAAGCAATTTAAAATTCAAAAAGTTTATTTAAAAAATCAAGCCTTACACTTCTGATGATCTAGATTTTATCTCTATATCTGGAATGTACTTTTAAATCTAATTAATCATAATGGTTTAGAAAATTGTCATAATCTGACTAATGATTTAACTGTGTGTTACATATAAACTCACCTTAATTTTAGTCACTTCTGAAACCTTAATTTATAACTCCCGACTAACATATCATCTCCTTTCTCTAATCTAACCTTCACAATTTTAAGATTTTTAAACGAAAATGGTATTGACTTTTGATATATCTTATTCGTTATAACAATTCTGCACTCTATACAATGTTATTTTAACTTGTTAAATGGTACAAATCATTCTTCAGGGGTGGATTACCTGAATATAAAAAGAAGAAAAATAAGTAATTACTAATCTTCGGGCTATCTTAGATTATCTAGAGTAGAGGCACCTGTAGTGCGATTGATTGGTTATTCGAAAATGAAGAGAGGTTGTTTGATTGAAAAACATTAAATGTTGTCATGGTTGTAGATTTATTGTTGATAAAACATTATTTACATACATATTAAAAGGCAATTATAATAAGGGTTGCCAATGCAATATTCAAAATTCTTAGAATAAATTAAGGAAAGATCAATTGACGGCAATTGCATTTACTGATTTTAATATGTCATTCGTAACAATACTACGATGAACAAGTGATGAAAAATACATTGAGTCTCAAGATGAAAAGAATGACTCACCGCTATGGGTGTGCCTTGAGAACCCCGGCTTCAAGAAGTTTTGTTGTTCCGTAGAATTAGCGAATGAAATACATCAGTACGGTTTGAGCATTGCGCGGCTAGAATCCGCCGCTGGGGACGCTTCTAGATAAGTCGATGAGCTTCGATGTCGTGCAGGCGTGGCGTGCGCCATTTTGACCAGCAAATACATATTTATGCTCAACATCATAAGTCGTTATTCGGTATAAAATCGGTCTTTAATTCATTATAAAATGAAAAATTGATCAAATTAGTATAATATTACACACAATAATTGATAGTGCACTATTCGCTATGTTTTACAATATTTTATTTATTACTTATATATATACATATATAATTGTTTGTGTTAACGAAATAACCGATTTTATAAAATGTCTTAATTTGATTATCTTCACTTAGGTATTAAATATTGTTTAATCTAGCATATGTAAAGTACACTTTATTTAATAAATAACAATCCATACAATATAAAATTATGTATATCAAATTATTCAAATAATTCAAACGCGCCTTCAAATATTTCATATTTGAGTAAAAATATTTAATTGTATATTCATTTGCACTTACTCTGTACATATCGTAATCAATGCATGTGAGGTGCAGTGGAATATAAGTTAATAATTTATTATCAGAACTAAAAAATTCTAATTATTTTAAATGTTTAGATATTTGCATAAACGCGTTAAAAAATGTATATAATATAGTATCATATATTAGTCGACACGCAGGCAGAGGTTTTAAATAAACACACTTTAGAAACGATTATATTAACAGCTCCGTTTTTAATTTAATGTTTAAAATTCAAATATTTTAGGAATCATTCTCGAGATGCTCAAATAATTGTATGAATATTTTAAATTCATGAATACTTTAGTTATAATTTTTTTTAATCCTTATTATATTATATAATCTGCAACTGCACAATCGCAGTAGAATTCGAATATCTTAGCGTAAGCATACGATACAAAGGATATTCCAAATATTTGTATAAAGAATCAACGTAAAATGTTAATCCTTACAAGGACTGAATACTCTGAATGCTTGATGCTGCTTTCTCAAACTTCGTTATTTTGCAGCTTCCATACAGATTTTAAATCTATTCCAATGTTTCATAAAGGCCAAGTCACTGATTAAAATATTATATGCCTCGTTTTTACAATATATGTAATTATAAAATATTAATTTAATTAAGAATTTGATCGTCATTAATTTGAGAGAGAGTCAATTATTTTTGCCCTCGAACTTGTCCAGAATTTATTAAATTCGATTTATAAACTTTCGAATATATCAAATGGTTATTGTTGATAGATAGACATATTTTCAGTGACGTGTACAGTTTTCATTATCCACGGAATAAATTTTTATGAGATTTTCAACTCGAGATAATCTCTGAGATATGGATTGTGCTGACATAAAATTCTTTGAAGACTGCTATTAAAACGGTATAAATGTTTGTAATTTAATGCATTTTACTCTAACTTTGTCAGTAGTAATGAAATTATCAATATATTTCGTGAGTTATCAATATTACAATATGCCATCATTAGTTGGAGATTAGCATATAATACTAGCCTGATTCCAGTAAAAAAAGTATAAAAACTTATAAAAATAATATTTAAAAAAACCAAAAGATTATTCGACAAAATTACTTTTTGAAGAATTCCAAGAACTAACATTTTGTGATCTACTTAAAAGAAATTATATTCTACAAATATAAAAAGAAAAAGAAAAATATCGCTTTTTTATTACTGAAAATCGTACTAGGTTTGAATTTGTATTTTCATGTTCAAAAATCAACACTTCATATGCACAATACTACTATATACACCTAGAGGAAAAAATCTTTAACAGCTTACCCGAAAACATCAGGAAATTAATGATAATAAAGAACTAATAAATGCAATTAAAAACACTTTACTCCTAAACTTATAATATTTTTATACTGCTAATACTATTATTTTATTTTATTATATACGAGTTCTTGTAAACAATAATTTTTATAAAAATGTTCTTAGGTTTTCACGGCCGTTCAGAAACTTTTATGTGTAGTTTTCTGGGCTAATCTACCATGTATATCTGACCTTTCTGGCCGACGTTTCGGATCCCATTGCAGGGTTCATCATCAGCGTTAAACGTCGGCCCAAAAGGTCATAAGATATACACGATAGATTAGCCCAGAAAACTATACACAGAAAATAATTCTTTACATAAGCATGTGCTTTCAAGAGGAGTGTAGCATGAAAAAACACATTGTACATTAATATTGTTGTAGCATAATTATAAATTTATTGTAATAATAATAAAAAATCATAAAATAAATTTAAAATATTTCGCAACTGTGAAACTTACATTTATTCTTTAAATTGTGTGTGAATACAATTTTTTATTTTATTTAATAATCTGTTATTATTACAATGTTACAATAATTATGTATTTATTTGTTCTACAACTTCTCTAAAAAGCCTTGTACCTCAATCAGTAAAAACAAAACGTGCTCAGTGAATCCTAATAATTATTATTGCCCGTGGCTCATGTTTCCATTATTCACTCTGTTTATTTAAATACAACATCTCGACGGGTGAACAAATTTCATTAATTATTATTTACATTTAGGGATGTTACATTTATTTTTAGGTTCAAAGTAACCAGAAACATTATAACTAAATACTGAAACAATAGATCCCCTGAGGGGGTATATAGCATTGTACAAAATGTACCATTAAATTAACTGAGAATTTCAGTTTCCTTTTGTTATAATAGCTTCTGTTCAGGGTGAAGTTAAACCTAGTCTGAATACTTCATAATATAACCATGAGTCACTCTGTTATTGTAAATGTTTAAATAAGTCACGTATAATACTTTATGCAAAATAATGCTAAATAAAGTGCATTAAAAGCAGAAATTGGTAATGGAAATTTTTCATCTGAGTTTTGGTACCAACATAAAGATGCCAAAAGAAAGATCGCTCGGCGTAAATAACGCAAATTCTTTCATCACAGATAGTAAGTATGGATTATTTTAACATCTTCTTCTTCTTGATGTGCTGACTTCTATCGAAGGTTGGCGACCAATTATCAATATGATGCAGTGTATGATCTGTAAGATCACTCGAATTTGCACATTGAACCACTTTTTGAAGTTAGCCTTTACCATACCATGCTAAAAATATCCTACGCAGCCATGCTGTCAACTCGTGTCACTGCAATAAATTTGAGTTTTGTAAGCACTTGAAATGGGAAAAAAAAACTTTTACAAGCTTAAATGACTTTAAAATAGTTAATGTCACAGTTGCCATAAATATAATAAGAAACGATAAATATAATAATCTAATTCGTTAATTTTGTTCTCAAACGTTATTCTTATAATGCATTTGTCAAAAGACCCATCTAACATGATCTTCATCTTTATCTCCCTTCATTTAAATTAATGTGTGATCTTTTTCACGTAGTACAAGTGATATTTTTAACGCAAATAGCATCAATTTTATATACTATTGTATTCAAAAATTATTAATTTTATTATAATTCGCTTTGCATAATTGATTTTCCACTAGTCATTTCTAAGCGCAAACGATTTATTTAGGACTAGGTAAAATGTATGTTTTACATTTTGCATATTGATAGAAATACGATTTAATTGGCTCGGTAGACCTAAGTTAAGCAGCCATGACCACTTTCTACTTACTCCTCTACTGTCGTCTTTCATTCCCTACATGATTATGTAGCAATGAATAGATCGCCGATACGAGAAGAACGTTGGCAATATTGAATTGATGATATAAGAGTCTGCGTATTGTATCAAAAGGTTAGCAGGTGATTGGTCGCGGGATGTTTTGTGTTTATATTTTGTATGTGGTCAGAGCAGGTTATGAAAACGAAAAACTACTTACGGTTGATACTTGATTTATGTTAGATACAGTTTACAAATATGGAGTGGATAAGCTGTATAATAAAAGTTACTACAAGCGAATAGTTTACGGAAGCATTTCCCGCGACTGTTGGTGGGATGGCGAGCAAAGTTAAATAATCTATAAAAAAATAAACATAATAAAGCAGTACAATTTGCAAATATTAAAAATATATTTATTAATTGAGATTTTCTCAAAACCTTGTCATAATCGATTCAGTCTGCCAGCAGTTTCATTAGAAATTTAAAAACACAGAAATTAAAAATCAATAAAATTAAGGTCAGATCAAGATGTGGAAATCGAAAATTCCTATTTTATACTGGTGGAAATATTGGAAGATAGAAGGCACTTACTTTTTCAGTCTGCCTGATACTGGATCAATTGTCTCTCTTTTCCAACCACAAGACATGCGGCGCAGAATACGTAAACACTACTGTTAACACTCGCATAATAAGGATTGTTTTTATGTATTAGCGAATTAAATATATATTTATTAATTAATATAAGCGGTAGTAAAGTGGATTGAAGCGACGGCAGATTAGCCCGTATACAAGTTCTAAGCGCACACTGGGCTCGTTGCAGTTCGAGAGTTTTGATTGCAGCGACCTCTTCTTTTCATCTTCGTGCCTAGGGACAGGTTAGAAAAAGAAAGAGTAGGAGATCCTAGGTTTAAATTTTGATAATCACGCATGGACAACGTGCGTGTATGAGTGCATTAAACGGCACTAACATATACAAATATTTCTGTAGGGTAAATTGTGGCTTATATTGATTCATTTCCTAGCTAGAATAATATTACGTAATTTTACGAGACTCGTGTCGGACAATTCCTTACCGCTTACCTTACTTTTCCAACGAATAAATACTCGGTTTATGGATTCTTCATACATTATGTTGTAGTATCTTCATATATTGTGTTGATCAATATTTGTTACTTTCAAGTGAGACATCTGTTTATTTCCGTTGAAAACTACCATAAACAGATGTCTCACTAAAATATAAAGGTATAAAAGATGGCGATATATATTTATTTTAGTATAATAGAATTTCTTCCAACAGTCTGTGTGATTAACTATTTTGTTTTAACTATTGTCTTGAAAAATATTAACTTCATATATATTTTTTATTATAAAATAATAATACAGAATGGCCTTAAGGTTTTTAAATGGATTCAACTTTTATTTTTTAATTCACATTTATTATTTTATAAAAAAAAATACAAAACATTTCTTGACAATAAATATATATATTTTTTAATACATGTCACATTAATATTCTTACTATTTTTAAACTAAACTAAGCGCATGTGCTATGATAATAGGACTAACTTGATGGCTTCCTGGAACGAGGCTCGAACCTCCGACCACTAAACCAGCATCTTAATCAGTAGACTAACTAGCTACTTAATTGATTTTAAAAATAACGTCCTCCAAATGGCCACCATACCTCTCCACTTCGGTGTGATTTCTACTGCAGGACGAACGAAATACTATAGAAAGTTCTGATACCTTGCTCCTTTAACGGTTAGTGTATATTCTGCAACATTTTCAAAGAAGTAAGGACCGCAAACTCGTTTTGCACTCACACCGTACCAAACCATTAGTTTTACGGGGAACAGCTCGCGTTGATAGTCCTCCAAAATCGGGTATTTTGTTTATTTACAAAGCCGCCTAGTAACTAACTAACAATAATCTTTATTGACATGACACCGTTTATCCGCGGGGTTAGGCAGAGAGGATAGAACGCCACACTCTTCTGTCGTGATACACAATTCTCGCCTCATCCACTGTGTTGCACAGAATTACTCCCCGAGAAGGCGCCAATTAATTAATACGATAAGACACGTGTCAGAAATTTGAATCATCGGCGTGGCGCCAAAAAACCCGTGGGATAGATTTCAGGGAAACAATGACGTCTTAATAAAACATCAGAATGGCGGCCTGTCGCCGAGTAGGCACTTGCAAATATGACTATATAACCATCTAAGTGATTCTTTCTTAATCTCATTCACTATACTAAGATCAGCTTTACGTACTCTTCTTATTTCTTCATTCTTCATTCATGGATCTGTCACTCCTAAGTGGGAACGCGCACCAACGACGTCCTGTCCTATGATAATTCTATCGTGATGGCGAGGGCTATGATGCATGTGTTTGGCGAGGGCTAAGCTATAATGTATGGTAGTACGCACACTAGAACAATTGGTAGCGAACTGTCGAACGACTGTTTCGTTTTCTATATGTGCTTGCTCAAAAAGATCTCATTTTCACTGCATTCAATCTACTTTCGTAACTCTTCTGCTAGCTTACATCAATTCATCAGTATCGGAATTTTATTCCACCTTACCTCGTCACCCATTAAAAAATGTAAAATATAATTGAATGGGTCTTATTATATACTCTCCACCAAATTATACTCCATAATATAGTTCCATATTTAAGTATCTATCTCCTCAAAATTTCCGAATTTTTGTTTTTTTGTTTAGGAATAATATAGCACCCATGATCACATCGTCAAATACCGCGAAGTCTATCTAATAGTTATAACAAAGTTTTCACTTGTGTATAGGTGTAGACGTGTGTGTGTAGGGTGTAGAGGTGTACGATTGTGGGCATTAAGCATGGCTTTTTACCAACTTGAACATTCAAAATGGATTGTTTATGTAAATGCCTTCGATAGCCGGTTCCCATGTTTCCGATTAACAATTAGCACACACATGATATATGAACTGCACTAATCTGGTCGAAGCGCGGTATGAAATAGAATGACGCCTGTCAGTTACCGTATTCTTGGCTCTCCGAAAGAAGGGCGGCAATACTTACACACACACACACACACACACATATACATTATTATAAACCAGGAAACCCAGTAGTGCCAATCAAAGTAACAAGTGCGTAAACAATTATTTTTTTAGAACCTACCAGGTTTCCAATTTTATGGTGCCAAAGATTCACCATTTACCCACTCTCTACCTGCTGTAATGTTATTATGCTAATTTTAATGTACACTTTTTATTGATTCTAGTATTATTTTTTTTAATGCAAAACCAACTGAATTTTTTTTATTTGATTTTTTTTTAAAGCGAACGATTAAATTTGACTTTGGGCCACCCTGTATAATATCGATTATGTATTTGAATAATTTAAAACTTTTTACATGTATCAATCAGTCAAATTTGTATATAATTTCTTTAAAGTTTATCCAAACTACAATGCTTCCGTCATGGCCAACAATCGTGAATTAAGCCATCTGTACGTGACATGGCACCAAAATATGGGATATAATTTTTTGTAAAATTTCCCAAAGGACAGAAAGAAAATCAAACGTTTACATTACAGCAACGACAATAATTAATCACCGACCTTACTTCCTTTAACTGACTTTTTTATTTAACATTTACAGAGCCGGCTACGCACACAGTCGTCAAGAACTCAAATTATTCAGTGGTTGGCAAATGAGCTGTCTAAAGTACGATTCACTAACTTCTCTCTCAGAATATTTTCTTGGACCTTGCCTTTTGTTCGTAGTACATGTACTGTCAGAACCCAGGCTTAAGTTGGCCAATAAATAACTAAATACGCTTGGCTTACTGCGCCAATGTTGGATAATACGATAAATCACTCACATCTATTGTGAGTGTATTTCCCGTAAATGAGTATTGATATTAAGATCTGGACCAAAAGAAACCAAAAGTTTGGGGTCAAAATATTGATTTCAATAATTCTGGTGTACAGTTTGCTTTGGAAGCGTCTGGGGTTTGCTTACTGTTATTATTTAACACAGGTCTTTTTCACAGGTTTCCTGATTAGGAAAAAAATTTATGCGATTGTGTGTTGAAGCAGTTATTTTTCATTTAGACCAAATCCTGAATGGTATCGAAATTAAAACTTTAAAATTTCTCAGTGTCAAATTCGAAGATATATACTACTGATAATAAATTCTACGAATCTCTGGACCATTTATTTCTGAATTTTGCATTTATGACTGCGTATTTTGCATTCATATTTAAAATATTGAAATATCCTGATTAAGTGTTAACGGTATTCATGTGTATACCGTATTTCTTTAATTTTGTATAATTATAAATTATTTATCATTTATGTATTTATATGCATCATAGTGAAATCTTAATTTTTATTAAAATCTACCAATAAATTAATATTGATTAATAGTTTATTAACTTAGTTTTATAAAGCACTATGAGTTATTTATATTCAACCAGTTTCAGAAAAATACCTTATACTTCATCGGAATGAAAAAACACAAAACAGAAATAAGTTTAATAAATATCTCTCAGTGGTTTATAAAACAAAGTTAATAAACTTCTAATTATTAAAAATGAACCACAATATGTTTGGTTTAAATATTAAAAATAAATTATTATCACCTTAAAAATATTCACTATTAAACATCACAACATAGTATCTTAATAGATCCATCACTTTAACTCTAAATAAATCTCTTCAATAAATTCATTACAAAATCAATTATTATTATTATAACAATACTGAGATGAGATAAACCTCAATCTTATGTACAAATATTGAGATTTTAATCTGGAGATAAGCTAAAACTAATGAGATAAAATAAAATGTGGTCGGTAGAAAGAGACAAAAACTCAAACCCGTGTACGGGACGTTGGACGCGCATGTATCGAGCTTGCTCGTTCATAAGATTTTTTAACACATGTTGAGATTTTTCTGAAGATAAGCTATAACATCACCTTGAGAATGGAAGAAAAATACAAAACCACACAAAATACGTGCTTACAACGTTCAAGTTAATAGCTAATCGCCTAGAATCATAGATATCTACAATAATTTGTTCTGAAAAGTTATACAAACAGAGGCAATTAATCACAAACATCTATTCCATTTTATTTACGGCTGGGGGAGTTTCAAATTTAAATACAAATTAAATGTATTAATTAGAAAGATATACATATAAAATCAATTTTATCGAAAAATCTTGTTGTTGCTACCGGGATTCGAACCTGGATCTCTTCCAATTCGGGGAACGTACATTAACCGATTATGTTACAGCACACAGTAAATTGACGACAAGTTTTCGAACCTATATATTACACTTTTCAAATTTATACATCTATCGTTCCATTATTTGAAAGCCATCTACTTTTTTTTTTTTTTAAATAATAATAAAAAGAAATCCTATCGGATTACTCAAAGGTATTTGAGATTCCGTAAAAATAAATATACTCACGTAAATTCGTGAAAAATGCTCGGAACGTTCTGAAATTTTGTGGAGATATTCTCCAGATAATACTTGTCAAATTTGTTAAAAAAAATTTCGTCCGAAACAAATAGGCGTAACCCCTTAAATAATAATAAAATCATCGTAATTTTTGTCCCATTATCCTAGGAGGGTTGGGAGCTCGAAGTCTCGACTTGCGCTGCTTCGGTATTTGTTGACCATTTACGATCTAGTAGTCTTTGTTGTTGTTTATCTCAGCTTAGTCTGGGTCGACCGACCAAATACTTCCCCTCCGGTGTTGCCTTAGATACATCTTAGTAATTATTATTTTTGCATAAATTGAGTATTATTGGTTCCTGAATCTTAGTAAAATTTTCAATTTGTTCTGAATTTATATGAACACTTCTCACTCGATCGAATAATGATACTTCTGTTACTACCTTAAGATTCTATATTTGGTGACCATATATTATATTAAAGTGGGCCTATACGTAGTTTTAAAAATATTATTCATGAAAAGGTAATAAAAATAGTCATAAAAATTAAATTTTATTAATAATAATATTTTTTAAAAAGTGTCTCGTAATTCAATCGCAAAAATCTGCAAATGATCGGATATAATTGTTTTACCAGCGAGACTGAATTAAGTGGTTCAAATAAAAGAGCAGTGTCAATTTATAAACTCTGTTCTCTAAAACATGCCAGCTAAGTGAGATAATAGAGCTAATGAGAGGTTGCTGCAGTCTTTACTAAATCACAAAACACATTCAAAACTTTACAAAAACCACCAGATAATAATTACAACTTAACTAAAACAAAATTATTACACGTGTAGCATTCTGTTGACAAAACTCATTACACTACTGTTTTCGCACTTTGAAATTAACAATTATTTTTATTAAATAGATATCTTATTAAATTAATACAATTTGTATATCCCACGGTCTTTACCGATCAAATATTTTTCTGGGAAGGCATTTTATGGAGGCTTCTTTGAAGACAAGTCTTTCAGTGAGTAAAATGATTGTGAAGTACCCTTCATTCTCCCAATGAAGTTGAAGTTGTAGTTTTTATCAGAATATAGTTCTGTGGTATTTTATGTTGACGTGGTTAGCGCATTTCTCCGGATAGGAAAAGTTTTTGGTTCGAATCCCGGTGGCAACCGAAATATTTTTTTGATAAATCGATTTTATCTGTATTTCTTTCTAATTGATACATTTAATTTGTATTATAATTCTGACAACTTTGATATAATATAATTTTAAAAAAGTAACATGTATCACATACGTCTATCATAATACTGCTGCTCAGAGTACATTTTATTGGTATAGAAAAAATTCATGAATTCAAGTAAGTAAAGTAAAAAATTGAAATCTAGGAATGGCGGTAAACCGAACCCCAATTATCCAAATGATGGACAGGGATGCCAACCATTGCAAATGTGATCAATAATGACTAATATGAATGAAAACTACAAATATATATCGGCCTAGATTCTAGTCTAAAGACCAATGCGAATGAAACGTACAAACACTAGGGCTCGCGGAAACCTTAAATCAAACGAATATATGCAAACACTTATATATACACACAAACACACACACACACACACACATATATATATGTGAATACGTCTGTCTGTCCATTCTGTATACAATCCTACATATTTTGTACAATCTAAATTAAATTTTGCACAGTTATCCTGTAGGACCCTGTGAAAAGATTATAAACTCATGGGGTGCCTTAGCAACCCTGTGGCCTTACTTTATTTATCATGCCTTGGTGTGCCAATGAAATTACAAAAAATAATTACAATACTAAGTTTTTATTGCGAGTAAAAGCTTAGATAGGTACATATCTTATATTTAGAAAGTATCAGATAATCTATAGTAAGATAAAGTATCAGATATCCTATAGTAATATAAAGTATCAGATATCCTATAGTAAAATAAAGTATCAGATATAAATTCTATTATAGCTACAATGTAAATAATACACATTAGTGATTATCTTGTATTATTAAATTTAATTAAAAAACTATACCGATATTATGCAAATTCTTTATTAAACATACAAATTTATATCAGAAAATATTGAGTATAGTGTTTCTGCGTTATAATCACAGTTATAATACATGTGGGTGAATGAATTATATAGGTTCTTGTATAAAAAATATTTTTGTAAAATCATTCGATTAATTGTATATTTCATCAGTACTTATTATTAATGTCACTTGTAGATTATTTTAATAAAAAAATTCTGAGAAATTAATTATTGGGTTTAATGCAACCGTTATTGTCCCCTCCCTATGCAACTGTAGAGGTTTATCGCCTCCCCAATCTGCACCCACCCTGGGTGCAAAAACGGGGCTCTCATTAATGTTAAAATCACGCCGGTACCGGCTGAAAAACAGACAACACAACGCGCTCTCAGCCGTCTGAAGACCATCCCGTGTGCGCTACTTATCTGGCGGTACCCTTCCAGATGAGTTAATTAACCGTCTCTTCAACTTGCTTCTGTAACTGTTTTTCCAGCAACAATGTCATGTGCGATGACGCAAACTCTGCCGAAGAAATCGAAAAATTAATAATCTTCAAAACTTGAATGCTCGATATCTCAGTTTGGTGTAAATATCCGATATATTAAATTTCCAATGTTTATTTAATTTATTTATCTATATTAAACATTTATAACTACATTGAAGAGTGGGTATGGGACAGGCATAGTTTACAAACAGGTATACAATTAGTTACAAGTATACTGATATATGAATGATCTAACAGTTGCCTCCAAATATAAGTTTACATATAGTGTATTTCTTTGAAATAATTTACAGTAAATATAAAATTTATCAATATGTTTGGGTGAGTGCACCAATATTAGATCTACTAATATTACGAATCCAAGTTTTCATTTTTAGTTTCATGTTTTCGGAATAATTTATTTGCCTTATTTTTTTTAGTTAGGGCGTGTTTTCAAAAATAATTAATTTTTTCGCGTTTTTTATTATTAATTTATAACAGAAGTTATACAATAGATTTGAGTTTTTTTCTAACTTTACAATAAAATTAAATTAATCAACTGAATATTATTTGCCATAATTAAGAAAATATAAGCATTATAAGAAAGACCACGGCCATTAAATTTATTTTTCGCTGCTACAAAATTCCCTTAATGTAGAAAATTCTTGCATATACGAAATATATTTTATTATAATCTTGAAGCCAAAATCACGGAGAAAAATCTGCATTGAACCAAATTAGCAAAATGTTAAAAATTCATTCATTCATATTAACCATTTAGTTTATAATACATACGATCAATTTTCGACGCTTTTAAAACAATTTCTGTCAGTGAATGTAAATTATTTTAAATAATATATTATATTTACTCACATGCTTTGAGGCTTCAGCTACTATTTAAAATCATGTTTTATATCAAAAACAAAGTAATTTCTTACTAAATAATACTTATTTATTTATTTAATTATTAACGCCCTTATATTTTCTAACTACTGGAGACCAAATAGTTGAGTTGAATTCTAAATTGCTATGAACTACAGCCGTGTATAAAACTTTAAGCGATTTAAGTGAATTGATATCTTTCACCGTTCTTAATACAAAACCAAGAAATTTATATCGATCCTATAAACGTGTGTTTTTTAAATTCATATCACAATATTTTCGTAGAAAACGCGGAAATATTAATTATTTTTGAAAGGGAAGCCTTAGAAGTATCTGAAATAAATTGATTATTACATTTCATTTCAGATTAAAAATAGTTAATATATTATATAACAAGCATATATAATTTCGTTTGCGTTTTTTACATATATATCTACCTTAAAATATTATGCTATTTAATTTAAAGGAATTAAAACATAATTAATTCAAGAAATAAATGATAATCGGGTGGGTTAAAATAACCCTTCAATAAAGGGATGTACAAAGTTTAATCTCAGATTAGTATCTAGATAGGTGTCTTTATATAAAGCTACGCAATGGGTATACAGTAAGGGTCAATAAAATGAAATTATTAATTTTACGAAAACATGAAATGTTTTCTAATATTTTTATCATTTCTGTGTTATAGTTTATATTTTACAGGTAAAAAACTTTAATATATTTTTCTTCAGGTAGTCTACGAAATTCCATATAAAAACCGTATCGTGATTGATGAGTGGGCTTAGAATTTTCTTTGAGACCGGAGGAATATCGTCGTAAAAGTACAAGCACTTTCACTTCTTTCAGTCCTTTATAAGGAAAACAAAATACTCCGATAACCAATACAAAAAACTGACCAGGGCTGTATAAAGAAAATTATTAATAAAATTTCAAAGAAAGTAGGATTTAGAACAGAAAAAAAAATTCTCAAATATTTCTCAAAAACATTTCATGGATAGTGCCGCCATTCAGACGAAAATTAAAAAAAAAAACTATTTTTCAATAGAATACAAAAGAAGTCGTGTCGCCATAGTTTTCACTCCATTAAGCATAATGGGGAAATCGTGTTTACAATCGAATTATCCAAAAAAATAATTATCAGCTTCTAAAGGTAGATAAGGCTTATGAAATCGATAATAGCGACCATTATCCTTAGCTTAACCTTGCCAACAGACAGACCTGCTGTCTGTATTATGCAAACATTCAATATTTTTATTCAAAAGTTAAATTCTTGCCAAACCCATCAAAATCTTATCGTTGTTTTTTATTTATTATTGAACTTTGCATAATAATTCTTTAAAAGAAAAATATCTTAACACTTGATTATTAAAATAAATATTGCTCACATTTCATATTTATGATTTATTTCCCAGGAAAGCTCCAGATTAAATACTTCGTATTATCTTCAAGAATTATTCGCCGAAAAAAATCTAAATGATTTTTATTAAGAGAGCACATTCTTGTTGTGAAGTTGTAATTATTCAGAACATAAGTCTGTAATATTTTAAATATTAATTAAATGTATTAATTAGAAAGATATACATATAAAATCAATTATATCGACAAATATTATTGTTGCGCCACCGGGATTTGAATCTGGATCTCTCTCCAAACCGGGAAAGATACATTATCCAACTATGCTATAGCGACATTATTTTTGATGACAAATTTTCGAACCTGTATGTTACCTATAAAGATCCATCTCTTTCAAATAATGGAACGATAAATTTATTTATTTGAAAAAGGTAACATATAGGTTTGATAATTTATTAATATTTTAATTATTTAACAATCATCTTCTTTTTTGTCACATTCCACTTCCAATCAATTTGAGATAGGATTCCCTAACACATCGGTTTGGCTGAGTTTTATGGCTGGTTACTACCTGAAGCCAAGCTAGTACTCTTCCTGGATTTATTGAGAACCATCATTAACGTGTGATGATTTTTCAATGATTGGAATAAATCAACTCGTAATCTATCAATTAAATAATAAAAAAAAACATTTTGTTTAAACCACTATTTATTGATAAATCAACTTGTTTCGATACCTATGATATCTTCTTCAGGAAACTATTATATTATTTAATATTATAAATAACCAAATCTTTTTGGCAAATAGTGACCTTTTAAATTTGTTTTCATAGTAGTTCCTACTTAGTTACCCACCACTTATATTGAATAGTTTTGTTTTTATGCTTGTATTTTTAATTATAGTATACCTTGTTTCCTAGAAAAGATACTACAGACGCCGAAACATGTTGATTTATCGATAAATAGTGGGTTAAACAAAGTGTTTTGTCTTATTATTTATATCATATATGGCCACAAAGTTATTTTGTTAATAGTGAAAAAGTAAATATTATCAGTTTTCAGCTTTACAAGAAAAATGATCTTAATCTTTTGTAGTATCATATTTACAATAAAATTTGATTTCCATATCAAAAAATAATAAATTACCTTCGTGTATAATTATTTTGATTTGAAGCCAGATATAACCTTAAGTAACAAATATACCGCTTTGTAACATTACTGAAATGTTTCATTATCTTCTCTTTAACATTTTCTCCTGCCTGAGCTATCCTTACCGCTCGTTAATGTAACTGGAAGATCAAATTTAATTAATTCATAAAGCATGGATTACACGCCACTCCGGAAAATACACGGTCTGTTGGTAAATAAACCAAAAGCAAACGATAGCAAAATAAACATTACACATATTCGCTCCACGATATTCTTGAGTTACATTTTGGTGAAACACACCCAACGTTCAATTATATTATGCTATTGTGTATGAAATGTCTAATTTACTTAAGTACTATGTTTGAAAGTCGATATCTGTAACATTTTGCATTACAGTTTGTTTTTTTTATTGTAAAGGTGCATCGTCAATCATTTTCATATCATTTTTTGTAAAATTATATATAAAACAAAAATTTGGGCTGTTTAAGAATATGATTTCCTTCGTGGAACTAATGCAGCATGCTTTAAGTCGACAATGTGTTTAGCGAGGATATGACTAATGAATGATTGAATAGCACGCAATGGTTTGAGAAGTTCCAATTTAAATCTTAAAATAAGCCACGTTAGCATCCTTGAATAGTAGTGCTAAAATAGTAGCTCAAAATCGCGAACCGTGAGTCAATCACTGATATCTTTGATTCACACTCACTATCAATGATTGAATTTATTGGGAATATCGTGATTTGTGATTATTTTTTTATTTTATTTATATTTGGTTGTGAACTGTGATTCGGAGCATTTGCATATGAAATGAAAATATGAATGAAGAAATAATTTTTAATTCGTGATTAGCGCCATCCAGGAGAATTTGCCAAAAAATTTAACACCAATGCTGAAAATTTGACACGAAAAATAAACTCACATTTTCTGGGTTTTCATTCTCTTTGTGGTGATATTAAATTATATATATGCTAGAATATGTTTTTTACGGAAATGAAATTTGAATAATATAAGTAAATACACTAAAAATTATGTTTTTATTTATTTATTTCGTGAATTGTGATATCGTGCGGTGCATGCGTATTAGTAATGAAACTCTGATCACAGTCACAGTTTTTAGTCACTGATATTATTGAATATCAATCACAATCACACTAGTGAGTCAAGAATAGCATTTTTCTCATCACTAGTGGATAGGGATGAGCTGAAAGCTATGACGGAAGTGAACATACATGCATCAAACTACGCAAGAACTAGCAGGAAGGTTAAGTTTTACTATTCCAACAGTTCTGCATAATGGTTGGATAAATACAAAGTTCCAAAACCAAATATGCACTAAAAAAATCTGTGTGACCACCAAATATACTGACATGAATTAACGCCCTTGTCCCAATTTTTTTTATTTTGGTATCACCTACGTGGTCACTTTGGTACCACTTACTCAGTCAAATAGCTCCGCGACTTTTTTTAAAAATATGACTCGATTGTAACGAAAATTTAAATGCTGACAATATATAATAATATGCATTAATGTAAAAAGTTCGCCTTGTTTAAACAAAGATTTAATTTTCTAAGGTTAAAAATATTTTTACTGTTGCATAAGTATGTCATAATCTATCGGATACACTTCGTATCATGTCTATTCATTTACTAGTCTGTGACTGCAACCGATTTGATGGAATAATGAAGGAGCTTGCAAATAAGTGGTCGAGATAGAAACAGGCCAATCCTCTAGCAAAACAACGCACGACCATTTTAGAACCTGGACTTGGAACCTCTCTGTCACCCACCATATACCCATACCACTGAGCTAGTATCATAACCACTAGACCAACAGCCTACTTAGGTCGCATAGTTTGATTAATTGTACTGTTTTTTCTTACGTTGTGATAAAAGGAGTCAAACTTCAATCAATTCCAAATCAAACATTTCATATTTAGTGAGCTAACATAATTAATCGAAAAATTAAAAAATACTTTAATTACGTAATTGTGCCGATTTTTTTAATAAAAATAATATATTTGTTTTAATTCAGTATTTACTTAAATCAAATCTAAAATATACGTATATTTAATAGTGTTTTTCGACCAAACATCTTCATACATACTGTTTTCTGAAACATAAAATAATACAACCATCTTGAAAGTATCCACTTCGGGTTTATGGTGGGTTAATGGAATACATAATGCAATTTTTGATGTGTATTCTGTTTCAATTTCGGAAACGTAAAATTCTGTCGGTTTTATTACTCCCTTGAGAGCGATGACAACCGCATTATTTGACTATTTCAGGAGGTAAAGGTAAATATCACCCGTTGTTACCTGTGACAACACGTGTAAACACCTGAGCATTGAATTTAGATCTAATGAATTTAATTTACGTGTTCACATTTTGGAAATAGACAGATTGGGGTCTTCATAAGAAAATTATTTTATTTATTTTATAAACTTAGAGATGGTAAACAAATTCAGTGTTAATTATAATATTGTATGTAAGAGTTAATTAAAATATTTTATTTAAATCTTCATAAAATCAAAACTTGGTACACATTTTCTGAATACGCAAACGTGAAATCCTTCCACGAAGTATAAAAGAGCCATGCTTACAATAATTCTTAAATATATAAAGTTTTTTGGATACAAAGTAAATCAATAATGATAATAAATTATACATTAAGCTTTCATGATTAAAAAGTGCGACTCACCAACTTTGATTTACAAAATTTTCACTTCATAAGAGATACACCCAAGCATCGGTTTTCTGCTACTTTAGAAATATTGTAGAAATTTTATTGTATAGCTTAATCACTTCATTTTTGTAAACTGTGCTTGTCAATAAACTAAGTATCACCGTTAGTATTTTTTCATTTCATAGCCTGCTCTAGCCAGACACATCATACACAATACATTTGACGACTATCAAACGTACTCGTGAGTGATGGGTGAATATTGGGACATCCACCACTCACACTTAGCAGTTTTATCATTCACACTATCTGCCAAATCCTTATGATACGACATCGACCACATTCCTCTACATTAACCCACACACTCACATTCATAATTGCTTAACATTACAAATGGCTTAACCAACATTTCTGTACACACACTTATCTGTCCCTAATAGCATATATTAATAGGGTAGGCTTTAACCAATATTTGCATCATTTTTTATTGTGAAGCTCTAACTATAGATCTGAAGATGAAATACAAAGAAATTTTCCCGAAATAAGGCTATCAATCCACAAAATCCACATCATTATTATATTATGTGTCGTTGATGATACTCGTTTAAAGGTTAAGTATACCCATGTTTTTAATGAGGAAAATCCTCTGTTGTTTCTGTTCGCTTGTATTCGAGCATATTTTTATAATGATATATCCGTCTATTATAATGACAAGTCCGCTTATTGATCATTGTATATGTAAAGAATTACATTTAATAAACCCCAATAATCTCACTATTTTTGTCGAATAGTCAGGATTCATAATGGTAAATTTATTTTACGGTTCATTAATGCCAAAAAAAAATTTATAACTTTTTTGCATGATCATTTATACTGAGTCTGTTGTATTTGTTTCTTGTTGAATTTTTATCAATGTTATACTAATTTAATCAAATTTCCTTTACGATGTTTGTCAATTTAATGAAACAGCTATTCGCATTTTCTTCGTTGAAATCAAATTGTTATTTCTACATCTGAATCAAATCTTTAACATATTTACATGTATTCCTAGAATTTTTCAAATTCGTTTCAAATTTGTACGCGCAATATACATAATATAGCTTTCCGAAAATTTGTTTTTATTTCGAAATCAATTCCAATAACTATAAGTTAAATTCTAAATATGAATTAAATATATTAATTATAAAGATATACATATAAAATCAATTTTATCGAAAAATATTGTTGTTGCGCTACCGGGATTAAATTAAATTAAATATAAGTTAAATTCTAATTATTATGTATTTATGATCTTTGCTCAATTGTTTGATCTCAATAAATTCATTAAAAATAATTAAATCACATGTCACATTATTGTTGCAAAATTATTTTTAATGCTGGGTACGAAGCGGATTGTACCATCATGCTTTTAAGTATTTTTGATGAGTTTAATTTATTTGAATGTAAATATGATTCTAAACGAAATAAATATTTTTGAATACAAATTTAATGAATCAACTAGAAAGATGTACAGAAAAAATCTATTGATAGAAAAAATATTTTAGTTGCTACCGGGATTCGAACCTAGATCCTTTACTATCCGGGGAAATGCGTTATCCAGTTTCGCCATATCAACCAAGTAGTTTATTTGTTGTTATTGTATTTAGTTTGTAGAACTCCATGTTTATTTTTTAATGTAATTTAAAAAATCTAATTTTAATCAATATTATTATTGAGTTCTTCTAGTTTGCGTAAAGCATTATTTAAATGTTACAGCTGTTTCGGCGGTTAAGGCCATTTTCAAACAGTGGATAAACCACGTACGATCGACTTATTTAAATGATTTTAGTTACCCCTAATACCCCCAAAACAGATGTAGCATTTAAATAATGCTTTACGTAAACTAGCGGAGTTCAATAATAATATTTATCATAATATTATTTTTTTAATTTTATAAAAAATCAATCAAATAGGTTTACGACAAATTTTTAAACATATATTTTATAGCTCATTCAAATTTATACATCTGTTATTCCATTTTTAAAAAGCAATCAACTTTATATTACGACAAATATCAATAATTTAGTAATATACGTTAGAAGACGCCAGAATTAAATCACAATAATAATGTGTTCTCCGTAAATTTTTTTTTATTAAACATATAGAGAGCTGTCTGTATCAAATGGCAATATAAAATAATTAGTGTTTGCTATTAATTTTATCATTTAAAGTGTTTAGTAATCGCATCAAACAAAGTGAATTACTTTTAAAGCATCAAACAAAGTAAATTACTTTTAAAGCATCAAAAAGTAAATTGCTAAATTTGTTGATTCTTTCAATAAATTATTGTTAAAAAAATTATAATTTTCTTTCATTTTGATAGATTATTTGGTTTGCCATATATTTGTATAAATTCAATATTATATATTGTTGTTGATTTATTTAATACGTTTTATATTTTCGATTTGAAATTTATATTCATATCCGTCATTTAATCTTTAGACAAGAATAAATGAATTTAATTCCGTAACAGAAAAATAATGCAAGACTGCAGGTATTAGTAACTAACTAACTAACTTAACATCACGCCGTTTCTCCGCGGGGGTAGGCAGAGTTCTGTAAAAATAAGGTAGATGACTCTATCAAATGATGGAACGATTAAATGTATTGATTTCAAAAAAGGTAACATATAAGGTCGAAAAATTGTCGCTAAAAATAATGCCGCTGTAGCTTAGTTGGATAAAGCACCTCCCCCGGTTAGGGAAGAGATCCAGGTTCGAATCCCGGTAGCGCAACAACAATATTTTTCGATAAAATTGATTTTATATGTGTATCTTTATAATTAATCTATTTAATTCATATTTACGTGTTTTATATTATTATTTCCTACCCTCCTGGCTTCCGCCGCCAGTGTGAAGATCTTGCATTTTCACGCTTAATACTAGTTTACGCTTAATATCTAAATTTGGCCAACGTGATCGATCTAGTGGTAGAATACTCCCCATGCTATGTCCGTAATAATCCTAGTTCTTTTAACCCGCGTTTTCAATTATCAAATATCTACAGTTTCCAAATATCCTAATATTATAGCCGTTCAAATACTTATAGAGCAATTGTTAAAATAAATATACCGATTATCTTATAGTACGCGATTAAATAACGGAAACCTCTGATCATGCGGTATGATACCCGAACGCACTCGTTATAACATTAATTCTACTAGTCTTCAATTTATTACCTCTAATTCTGAAATATAAGGGTGTGGAAGAAATTATACATAGGACACCAACCTTGTCGTAGACTTGTCCTCGTGACTGTGACCGCCTCGTGGCGTCGCCTAGCTGTTCATAAATTATGTGGACATGTGAAACAACATGCGACATGCTAAGTGTCTGCCTCGCTTGGCAAATATGTTCTGTGATTATGATAAGTTCTCTAGACACCAGTCTGTGGCGCTCGCTCGGCTCCCCTAAACCCCAGATTAAGAACCCGTCCGCCTGGTGCCTATTCGCGGTAGACGACGGGTGCTTAACCCCGAGCCCTCTCACCCACGCGTTCAAAATTTAATGATGATGATGATGATGATCCAAAGTTTAGATTCGGCCGGTGTATCAGTGAACAATATCGTTTGTTATAACTCATTCAAGATGCATGGCCGAGGTCCTTGTATCTCCAATATGCTGCTGTTCAGTATCGGTAGGAAAATGGCCAATCCGTGGCCGCGTCCACCACTGAAGGTAAGTAATTGTGATGATTGTGACACAGTACGATTCTCAGGAAATTCCCTTTGTTCCTTTGGGTGCGTCTGAAAACATACGTCATGTAACAACGGTGTCCGATGGATAGTTTTAGTTTATCTGCAGGATAATCCTCGGTGTCTCGAACAATGCATCTCAAATAGAGCCAGGAACAAATAGTTAGGATTGTTATCACTGCATACTGGTGCGGGTGTGTGTGTGTTTGTGTAATTGTAGGTCGTTTCAGGAACACCGTCTCTGGGTATTAACCTCTAGGGATCCTACTATCATCCTCCTCATACAACTGAAGTACGAGTACCATGGCGACCACACAAGAACCAACCCAACCCAGCTAATTATTATATGGCTAGTTTAACCAGTAGTACCAATGCTTTAATTACTTATGTGAGGAAATGAAGCTCATCTTTATATAAACCAATCACCATTTTAAAA
Source organism: Eubasilissa splendida (assembly GCA_031772225.1). Classification (NCBI taxonomy): domain Eukaryota; kingdom Metazoa; phylum Arthropoda; class Insecta; order Trichoptera; family Phryganeidae; genus Eubasilissa; species Eubasilissa splendida. The sequence continues at coordinate 22,111,787 of CM062855.1, read as the reverse complement.
TGTATGCGATTCTTTCTTACCTAGTTATTTATTGCTTTAAATCATTCTAACATAATAGGTAAACTATTCCATCAAGTTTTTGAGTCATATGACAAGCTTTTTCTCTTAAAATTTATTGACATGTTTCGGCAGATTGACGTTTTCGTAAAAAGTAAAATAAAATACGATTTTTGTAATTTGCCAAAATACCAGAAATTGGAAATATATATGATTAACGATTAACAGGTTTTCTGAAAATAGACAACTGAAACATCGCATTTTTTGTAGATTACTTCCTAGGTCGACGATTACTTCATATCTTCTGCGAATAATTATGTTGTACCGTAATTATTTTAGGCAATTACTCGACATCATCAACTACTAGATTATAGAATAGTAAAATCTTAAAATACTCGAGTATAGAATAGTAAAATCTTAAAATTCTCGAGTAGTTTCCAATGTACCAAAATAGTTACTAATTATTTAAATTCATGTAATATGACAATTAACTTAATTAACACATTTATTTTTATTTTAAAAACAATAAAAAATTAAATGTTTCATATTTAATATGTGTGCAGTGTTGTTTTAATGATTCCCGCTAATGAGAAAACTTTGTCGGTTGCTGTTGATGTCGGTTCTATTTTTAACAATGAGTTAAATAATTCGTCTAATTTTTCCGTCCGATTTTTAAACGTATTAAATTTCTTGAAAACGTAAAATATACAGATGTTTCGGTTTATAATTTCAACTGACGGATTAGTACAAATACAAACATATAATATAAATTCCTGGTTTTACAACAGTTTACGCCACAGCTGCATTCATAAGTCAGCAAATCCAAATGATTTTTTTCGATATTTTATATTGTCTGTTGCCATTGATAAGACAAGTCAGGAGGACACAAAGACACAAAATAAATTGTTCCGTCGTATCCTATTAGCATAGCCGACGACCAAAACTATGCAAAATATTATACCTAACAGTAACAGCTCTAACCCGGTCAGTAATGCCGAACGCAGGACGTAGCTAAATATGTAACTTTTTTTTTTAATTTCATCATTTATTATTTACGAGTACTTGATTATCGAGTACTTAAAAAATGGACGAGTATACTCGAGTACTCGAATTGGAGACTACTGGATAATGGTAAGTATTACTGTGCCGATGCGTCTGGCTAAGTTTCCCCAAGGAAACCAACCATCTACAAAAAACGCCAGTTCCATACACTAGTGCTGGCAAAAAACTTAAATCAAACATATATATTGCTATTAACTTATTTTTAAAAAATGTAATAAATTGTTAGGGCAACTGTTAGAAAATTGGGTACTTGTCAAATACCTACACAATTCATATAAGAGTGCTACATTGAATTTATATGTTCTTCGCTGTAAAGATAATTTCATCATTATAAGTTTAATTAATGTCTACCAAACTTCCGGTGATTTTTAATCCCATTAGCTTTTTTAATTAGTGCTACAGTACTAAGTACAGTAGTTAGCTTATCTAATTATTTTCATCGTGCATTTAGATGTAGGTATCATTTACATAAGACTGCATTTATAAATTTAATTAATTTTTTGGAACCTTATATGGTTAAGGTAACAAAATTAGTATCGCAGTTCGCCGAGAGGGAAAAGTTACAGAGATTGACTTTTCCTAATTGATTTATTAATTAATTATAACATAATATATCTTACTTTATATATTTTAAACGAATATATAATGCTTAAAAAAAACAATAATTTAATAAAATTACTTTGATTTAAATTTTAAAAAGAAATAACCACTAAATGATTGCAAATTGAGTTGCTTGTTGGTCAATTGGTAAGATACTTGACTGATGATCAAGTGGCTGGTTGGTTTGATCCTCGTCTCAGGAGATTCCAAGTTAGCACTTAGTTTAGTTTGAAAATAGTGAAATTAATAATGTTAATTTTTTATAGATTACTTAACTTGGTTTTACTTTGGTAAAACAGGTCGAAATTTTAATATAAGAGTCAAAGAACATTTAAGATGTTTAAAGAGTAATGGTTTTTCAGAATTTTCCAATCATTTATTAGAAAATAATCATAATTTTGATAAAAATTCTGGATTGTCTATTTCACATATAAATAATCTTGGCTTTAAATTGAATAATTTAGAATTATTAGAAATAAACAAAACATGTAAAGTTAACTAAAATATTATGAATAGTTAACTCAATTTAACCACAAGCATTATTCTAAAAATTATTTAGGAAAAAAAATTTTGTACTATCAAGTCAATTTCCATATTCATCATCATAACAATTTAACTCAAGTACCAACTAGATTTATTTTTTAAAAACCTTTGAATAACGTGACATATATGTTTTGGTTATTTAATTTGACATCCTGAAGAATGAAATGATATTTTTTAAAACCGGTTAGTGTTTTTAAAATTACTCATTAAGTGGTTATTATAAACAAATTTAAGTAATCTATAAAAAAATAAATTATGCTTTTAATATTTTTCAAAACATTTCACTTAAATTTCGCTAGCCATTAGCTGTTTCTAAAAGTTAGTAGGTTATAAAAATATTATTTTGAATGTTGAGAAATATAATACAATCAAAGATTAATATAATTAATGAAAACTTTATTGATTAACTTAAAATGTAATTTTCCAACTGGGATAACGTTTATATACTTTATTTCAAACGATTAGTAATTTATTTTCATTTTTCAATTTTAATATATATTTTTTTTAATTATTAAGGTTGCTAACGTAATAAATAAATAAAAAAAATTATGGATATCTGTATAATTGCAGACTTCAATAAAGAAAAAAAATAATACAAATTTTAAATAATACTACGGAAAGAAAGATAAAATATATTTTCACGTAAATACTCGACTCACGTACGAAGGTCTTGCTTAATTAAAAAAATAGCGTAGTACAACTTTTTTTAAATATCCCGTAATTATTTCATACCACACCTGTCACATGCCTCGCCTGGTTGCATTTCTGAAGTGACACGTGTTTTGAGAATAATTGGCTTTGCACAGCTAATTATAAAAATGTCTTTCAAGGACGTCAATGCACTGAAAGGTAATTTAAACAATGTAATAGCGTCAACGAAAAAAACGGAATAAAAATGAATAGGAATGTTAGGTAAATTAAATGCATCCATTGCTCAGTAAAAAATATTTTTATAATAGTACGTAATGATGGCATAAAGAAAACTGACCAAAAAACAAGCCCAAGGCAGAATGGATCCGAAAAAATTATGTTGTGCTGGAGTGGATTTTGAAATATATTTATATACTGTAGCAATTTTTTCATTTTACTCCTCTAAACGATAATAAATAACCAGTTACCTACAAACTACCAAAGAATCCTGAACATGCCGGTTGATATTCTGGCGTAATATTGGAAGCAAGGTTCTATTACGATCCAGAAACTCTTCACAAACCGATTAAAAATGTAATCAATTAATTACATTTATATTGTATAGGTATATATTACATCTCGTGTGGGTTTTTTTTAATAAGAGTCAATAGGTGAAACATTTGTTTTTGTTTTTAGAATTATTATTCTATTCTCTTGTGTCTGTTCTTGGCGTGAAGTAATAAACAATAAAATGAACTTCTTTGAAGCTTGATTTTTCACACGTAAAAGTCAATAAATAATCTAGATTACTTCTAATATAGTGAGGATGGCATTATGAATGCAACTCGGTAAGACAATTTATGTATAAAAAACTTTCAAAAAGACGAATAGTTACGTATCACATATGGATATGTCGAACAGTGTTTATTAGGTATTGTATTAACTAATCTTCTTAGTTGCTTCAATGTCTGAAAAATATTTCTCTCTCAGTTATTTTTATTTCTTGTTCGTATATCTCAAAAAACTCAAACTAAAAATATTATATTTGTTAATTAAGAACCTTTACCAATTGATATATGATAATATCATAACTTTCATCCTTTACATCCTTGCGGGACTTGTAACTCTACGACTGCAGTCATTGCATAACGTATTCCATTCCTTCACATCTGTTGGACACTCACCTACCTCTTGTGGGTCCATCACGACATTATCTGCCCATCCTCGTCTCAGCTTCCAGTCTTTGATCCTGTTATCGTATGTACTTTCTTATCTTATCTTTGTATCACCTTATTATTTAGGATGTCAGACCGGTCTCGAAGTTCCAAGTTCTTTGACCTGTTTCATTGTTCGATTATGTTATCACGTATTGGGCCGTAAATCTTGCGAAATTTTAGTTTCGAAAACTTGCAACCTAGTTTCCTGCACCAAGCCTCACACTGATATAGAATACTTGATTATATGCTTTTCGACTCGAGACAGTCTCTGAGATATTGATTATGCACCTATAAGATACTTCGGAGACAACTTTTGGGTTTCGTAATTTACCGTGTACACACCATGTCTCAGAGATTCACCGCTTCACTTTACGCTTGTTATACGTCAAACATCAAATATTCGTTAATTTATCATTGATGTTCCGTTCATCTGTTAGGTGAATTTATTCTTCTTAGCAGCAGTCAAAAGAAATTTAATGTTTTTATCCATTTGTTTAACATTCAAAATAAATATTTGTCATACGTCTGTATGCACGTATGCGTACCTATCTAGACTAGCTATCAAATCAAATGTTGTGTACACGTGTTTGAGTTTTTGTCTCTTTTTACGTTTACGTTGAACTGAGATTTATCTCAACTAAATCTCTAAAATGTATATCTTCGTATCTCATTTAATATACACGGGCTATTAGATTGTGTGACAACAACCTCAATGATAGTAATTTCCGTAGGGTAATACAACGAGCGCTTCCTGATTTTTTCCCGCTATTTATCTCTCGTCGGATATCATCGTTCCTTGACGGGTTCATTTCCACATTTTAAACTAGTCAACCGATTCGAAAGCTACGCTACTCACTATAGATAGTGATAAAAATATTATTTAGGAGAACACATTCTTATTGTGAAGTTGTAATTATTCAGAACACAGGTCTGTGATATTTTTAAAAATACTAATTAAATGTATTATTAAAAAGATATACATATATAATCAATTTATCAAAAAATATTGTTATTGTTACTAGGATATGAACCTGGATCTCTTCATATCCGGGTAAATTGCATTTACCGATTATACTGCACCAACACAGTGCATTGACGACAAATATTCGGTAGCAACAACAATATATTTCAATAAATTTAATGTTATATGTATATATTTTTAATTAATACAAATATTAATATATTGTGACAAAATATTTTTAAATAACAACTATTTCGAAATGAATCAGCACCAATTTAATAATCTCACACCGCTTAAATTTATTCATGGAAAGTAAAATTCCTCACGTCACTTACATCGTCAGTTTATTATAAATGGTTACCCTTGATAGTATTGAGTTGAGTGCAAGATGTGTAATCATCTTCTTCTTAACTTATTTCAAGTTCAAGTAAACCAATTTAAAAAATTTTAATGATTGTTTTCTTTAAAAAGCTGCTTAAAAAATAATAGCCGATCAATCTTTAAAAACGATAAAAAATGTGTGATATAATTCAAAACACTAAATGAAAAATACAAAGAGATTCACTTTAAACTTGACGTACGTAAAATATCTGATTTCTCGCAATACCATATTTTGACATGTTCCCTACCACCAGGACTAATGTATTTTGTGAAGTTTAACTCGCACGGAACACGAAGATTTGCAAAATGCAACCCCATGTACTTTGTGATACCTTTTGTCAGCGATTATTCCACAATGTGTTCTGACCTTGAAGTATGAACCATCTCATCGAACACCCTTGTGGAATTGTTGAGGATGATCTTTGACATCGACTATTCAGCAAGACTTCAAATTTCGAACAGTGTTTTAAAATATCGTCAGTCAAATGATAACTAAAACATTATTTAACAGTAATCTAGCAAAATTTTTCTAGTAATTTATTGACTCTTTGTCCATTTTTTACAACACATTGGACTGTTTTTTTTGTTACCTACCTTAGGTGTTAGATATTCCTTTAGTCTCTCTGAATTGGATTTTGGCATATTTTTTCAGTATTGATGTAAACGAACATAAATAATATTGGGACATGTATTAATGTACAAAATATAAATCACTAAAAACCAGTAACAACTTTCCTTAACTGTCATATTCTAGATCATTCTGTATACGTCGGAACATTCATCATAATATAAATTATTTTGATCGAAATACGAAAAATATACAGGTAAAGTAATTAATAACAGGTAATGATTGCGATTGCAAATGTAGTCTCGCTCGCCGCTAGCACAACAAACTGTAAGATAAACATTTTAAGATAAATTTTAATTTTAATTTAAGATAGCGTGACTAAAGAAGTTCCACTTCAAAAACATTTTAATAAAATAGGGGTAAATTTACATTTAGTTAAAAATTATTTTGTCACGGGTCATTTAGGTTAAAAACTGTATATCCGCACAATGCAGCAAAATTTGTAATAACTACTGTAAGCCTCATTTTATACAAAGTTCCAATGTGTTACTAAACACTATTATGGTGCAAAATACTGTTTACTGAACAAAAATGTGGTTAGTAAATTTATTTTAAATTTAAGTATTGGCGACCGCACAATTTGATAAACAAATTAAAATTGTTTGAGTAAGTTTTTGTGGTTGCAATTGAAATTATCGAATGTTTCGTGTTTGATAAAATATAACACCTTTACCACCTGGAGTTTTTATCAAAATAGTATTTCAATTGTTAGGAGGTATTGAAATTCTTTTAGACTCTTAGATATTTTTTACTCACTTTTTGATGTCCACTTACACGTAAATATGAATATTTCTGGATGATTGGAGTGAAACTTGCAAAGGTCTTTTGTGCGGCAACTCGGTTTTTATAGTTTGAAACAAAATAGCATTTTATTTGACTCTCAGCAAGGAGAACGACCAGATAAAGCAATAAAACCTGAACGTTAGCAATGGAAGAAATATTTATTTATGTAAAAGAGAATACAATTAAATGAAAGTATTTGAAGAATACGAAAATAAAACGGTGCTTTGTACTGAAACAAAGATATTTCTTAATTAAAAAAGAATATTAAAGTTGCAGTGACGTGTATTCATTAATTTTCTTTTTGAGTTTGAGTTCACTAAGAGAGTGCATTCATTTATAACTTAAGGTTAGTATTTAAAATATTTTAATAATTTAGTAATTATGAAATTGAACTTTAATAATATTTGTAAGTACACTTGCGTATGTCCCCAGTGTACATAAATATAATTGTACGTATGTTATAAGTATATACACAATTATTCTTTAACAAAGTATTATATAATAGTTAATCTATTGTATATCACCTTGGGAGTACAAGTTGTAACCGTAACTAACCTTCATAATACAAATTACTAATCAGAAATTTTAACTTCACGGGATTTTGCCACATCAGAAGATTTTCTTGTTGGGATTTCAGATTGTTGGAAAGAACGGAATCTTATAAGATTCTTGTTCAGCTGGCCACCAAGTCGCAATAGGCTGATTTTTCTATACAAGATGTACTCACAAGGCCACCTAGAGAGTTATTGAGTACCCCGCTTCCTGTTAGATCTGTAAACTTGTATAAAATCACCAGCATTTTGGATATTGAACCACAAGATAAATTCTAATTTCCATTTTCCTTCCTTCTATCATCCCTTGCATAATGAACAGTTGGTGTATTGGGGCCGAAACGTCATTCCAATACTTTTTTCCACCACCGGAATGCATTCCGGTACGATTTATTAGAACAAAACATTGCCAACAAAACGTGTGTATGTATGCGTACATTCCAGTAATAATGGTATCGCCGTTCCGATTCATTTTACGACGTGTTTCCAAAAATGTTTAAATTTTAGGCTGAACCTGAATACAATACAATGGCAATAAATAACAACAGGTATATTTCATTCGAAATGTACTTTCACATTCAAACAACATGACCTAAAATTGAAAACTTTAATATTCAGTTAGTTTAGGCAGTTGATTTGATATTATTTTTTCAGTCTTGTGCGTTTTTAACAAGGTGTTTGTGTTAAAATTATTTTTTTGTGTCCAATCTAATCATTTTATTCTATTAAAAATTAAGGATGATTTCGATATCGTTTGTGGACTGATTTTTGTGATAGAGATATTAGTGTATTAATTATTATATGAAAAAATACCTAACTATGTCCGAGAATAGAAAACAAACGTTATTTTTATTTAATAGCGGAATAATCGTAACGCTCCTCATTTAGGAGAGCAGCGTTGCGGTACTTCTATTTTCAGAACTACATCACTGATAATGAGTGAGATGAAATCATTTTTTTGTTGCGGACAATGTGTCCAAAGTATGAAGCTTTCTTTCATTTAATAGTTTAATTTTCTTGATTTATTAATGCATCTTAGAACATCTGCATTGGTAAAGTATTGATAAAATTCCTCTAGTTACGTAATAATGGCTTCTTTTAAGATCTAGGTCTCGACGTTATAGGGCAGCGAGGGTATGAGAAAAAAATTTATAGCTCTCTAACTGGGGCTCAAGCACATGTCGTGATTGCAGAGGAGATTTTTCATTTTTTTTTCGTATTATTACGTTAACTTTCGTGATTAGTACTTACCAAGTTGTATACCTCACCGAAGATTGTTGGCAGTCCAATAAAAAACTCTTCATGTGCCAATTATAATCTTTATTACAATAATAATACTGTTATGGTACAAATTATACAACTATTCACGAAGACAAATGGTAGAGAAAAGAGGCCGCGCTCGGCGCGCGCCATCCATTGAAGCCCGACCCACACGCACCCATATACATTTAGAATCCGCGGTGCTGGGACACTGACACATACACACACACACACATTCACATAATCTCAAGGACATCATACCTAATATTGTTTCTTGCCGTTATACCTTGCCTTAATGAAAGAATATGATATAGATGAAAAACAAAATCTAAACAGGAGATTCTGTGATGGCTTCCGGTTACCTTGGAATTATAATATATAACAATCTCAAATGTAAAGAACATATTACTAATCTCACAAACAAAATAAGGAAAACTGCCTACATATTTTTTAGACTCGGAAACATCTTATCACCTACATATCTGAAAATAATATATTACGCGTTTGTACAGTCACATTTGCAATACGGTATTATTATGGATGTGGGGAGGTTGAATATAAAACATCAATATCACAATTAGAAATCACTCAAAAAATGATAATAAAAATTATTCTAAAAAAAAAAAGACTATCCAAGTATACAACTTTACAGATTTTAAAGTACCAAAAATAGTAGACATATACAAAAAAAATTCAATAATTCAATTTTTCAAAATTAAAAATCAATTAAATTTTCGAAACGAATTCCGATCTACAAGATATAGAGATCAAATTGATATCCCAAAACTAAAATATACTGCAACTCAAAATCAATATATTTATCAAGGTATCAAATTTTTTAGCAATCTTCCCATCATAATTAGAAAAATTACGGACTATTATAAATTTGTAACTGAAGTTAAAAAAATATTTACACAGACCAACTGAAACATAAATTAACTCGAATATACTCCTTCTCTATACACGAGTCTTACTCTCATAGAGAAGAAACAAATGTTAAAAAAAATAAAAATATATATATATCCACTGATTATTGAAATTGTAGTATATTTTTAATATTAATAAAAAAAGTACCTATCTACCTACAGTACTTATCATGAATGACAAATAAACACATAAATTAAAACATTTGTAAATCATGTATCTCATATAATTAAGCACTTCAAAATTTTTAAATTGAAAAATACAATTAAATGTATACAACTATAAATTGTTAAGATTACTATTACATGTAGCCCGGGCTAAACTGGCATCATCAGGTCCTTGGGTCTCATGCACTAGCTAACCTCTATCGGTACTTAAACTGCGTGGATTTTTGGGGTCAGGGCCACAAATTATTCACATAAAAGATTATAATTCTACAAATTTCACTTCACTTACTTCATTCGGTTCTCATGTTCATTGCACTTTTTCTTCTCTCCTATTTCTTCTTTCATTGTCATCCTTCTTGTCTTAGACTCTGAAAATTTAGCCGAGCTCAAAGTGGACTCGTTAACATTGTGTCATCATAGAATTTTATTCCAAAATCGCTTTCCATATTCTAGAAGTTTTTCCTGGACAGTCAGGCAAAATTAAACGCTAAATTATCCATGAGGATGCCAGGCAACTCGCCTCGGCTCCTAAGAACTGTCATCCTCTGATTCTTGCTTTTTTAGATCACGTCGAACAGCGGACCGCCCGAGCCCGTCACCTACGCCAGTCAAAGTGACAGCCCGCTATTTTGTCATAACCATAGACCCTTGCCACTTAGAGGGCGTGTGATCATCCAACCAAAAGATCCTGCACACGTCGATACCCATCTATTTCTGTTTGGACACACACCTGGAGACAGCTTATTTCCTATATGACAATCTTCTCAAGATAACTTAAATGGTGCACTTTTTTGGTAAAAAGTAAACTTATTAGTAACCTCTGAATTGTAGAAAAATACTTTGTCTAAAAAATATTACGAAAAATTAAACTACTGAGTTTGGAACCCAAAGGCATATTTCTTTTTACATAATAAGATTTAGGAAAAATGTTTTTTGTCTTGAAAAACATTTGCTTCCAAATTGAGTTAACTTTTCTCAAGCTGACATGTCTAAACCATAATACAAATTATACCACTTTAAAATATACACAATAAGTTTTCTCTGTTCATCATTTTGTAATGTAATATTTACAATACACAAAAATAAACAGTAGGTAACAGATAGGTATACGAATATTAAGGAAACAATTTAGAAAATTACTACTTTACTTATGGTTTTTGGCTGTATTTTACATGTTTTGAAATAAACGTTTCTTAATATCATGAATTGTCATTAAAAAATAGTTGCATGTTTATAAATATTACGTTCATCTAAAAATATTCATCTCATGATGACTAATTATTTACATAGGATAACAATTTATTTAGATACTCTCATGACCTCTCATGGTTTTTGTTACAATTGATAAAAATCAATTAATAAATAAAAAATTAAAGAATGGACGGAGGCTAAAAAAGAGTCTTCAGGTGAAATTTATTTATTAAGGAGAACACATTATTATTGTGAAGTTGTAATTATTCAAAACATAGGTCTGTGATATTTTAAATACTAATCAAATGTATTAATTAGAAACAAAGTAGATGGCTTTCAAATAATGGAACGATAGATGTAGTGTAAACATATGGGTTCGAAAATTTGTCGTCCAAAGTACTGTCTGCTGTAGCAAAGTTGGTTAATAAAGCTTCCCGGGATTGGAAAGAGATCCAAATTCGAATCCCGGTAGCATCAACAATATTTTTCGATAAAATTGACTGTATATGTATATCTTTCTAATTAATACATTTAAGTAGTATTTTAAATGTTTATCATTAATCATCGTTCATCTTACAAAAATGCATATTTCGTTATTTGTTAAAATTGAGTTACGGCTAATCCATTCAAACAGGTATATCTGAATTTTTTTCCAATTAAGTAATATTACTTAAAAACATTTTGATATAACCACTCTTATTTCGATGTATCATTCTTACAAATAACAGTAATAAGTAGAATTTATGAAATAAATACACCTCACACTACGACTTAACGACAAACTTTCGAACCTACATATTACCTTTTTCATATGAATACATTCATCGTTCCATTATTTGAAAGAGCCATCTACCTTATTTTTACGGAATCTTAAATACGTTTTAGTAATCTGATAGCATATACCGGAATTATTAATTCATTTTTATTAAATTTTGGACACATTGATACAGCTTATATATTATTAGGAGAACATATTTTTATTGTGAAGTTGGATTAATATGAAAAAGGTAACATAAAGGGTAGAAAATTTGTCGTTAAAAATAATGCACCTTTCTCGGATTGGAAAGAGATCCAGGTTCAAATTCTGGTAGCGCAACAACAATATTTTTCAATAAAATTAATTTTATATGTATATCTTTCTAATTAATACATTTAATTCATATTTCAAATATCACAGACCTATGTTCTGAATAATTACAACTTCATAGTAAGAATGTGTTTTCCTATAAATAAATGTATATTATTATTATCATCCATACAATAAAATTAATTGACAAATAGTTTGAGAAGTTTTCTTGACTTTTATTTGTTTCACAATTACGTATATATCATATAAATACATTTACAATCATTAGGTAGTGTTCACGATTAATTTCATCAGACGCTGAGCGAGTAAAGAGTAGGAGAATGACGTGGGAATTTAGAAAGAGTAATGATGAAAGTAAACTGCCCATTGTGAAATCTCTCCTATACGATATACGACTGTCAGTATCTCAAATAACACCCCTGTAATGAATTTTAGCACGCTTTTTCTAGAATGCTGCCGATGTCTGTTAAGATTTATTGATTGAATGGTGTATTTAATATATATTGAAATGGTTTCGTATTACTTACATATTATGAACACACAGTGTGTTAATTAATGAAGAGAATAAAGTGATAAAACTATTGCATTGATATATTTTACGGTAGAAGTTAATGAAAAATGAATAAAAGTCAGATTAAATAAGCAAAAAATAATAATTTTTATTTAATGTTTATTTTTCGTATAAATTTATACGATTTAACCTTTTCTTCACTAAGCGGCCAGAACTTCCGTGTGGTCCGAAGCGGGGTATATAAACACCCAAGATCATATTCATACAAATGATAATAAAAAGTTCATAACAGGCGAAGTGGTCCCAACCGCCTCGCTGGACGCTTCTTCTCCGAATGCCGCGATAAGCGATATAGCTGTCTCCCTCGTTCCCATCTGTGGAATGGGACTACCTATTGCATTAGTTTTAGAGTGAAACAAATAATAAGCACAATAACTTAAAGATTAAAGACACAGGAGGTATAGTATTGACATGCGCAGGTGTATGTACCGCGTGAAGATCACTGGACCGAAAACAATATTTTTAAATATTATACGCTTAGAAATTTGAAAAACGAAAAATGAAAAAATTTTCGTCACTATTTTCCGTGATGATTACAAAAAATAAGAATGAAATCGTTTTCATAATTATTGAGTTATCGAGTTTAAAACAATCTATGGGGAACGTGAATACTCCGCTTCGGGAAGGCAACGTTAAATCTTAAAATTTCTGTAATGGCACCAAAAAATCGTTATAAACTGCGATATGGCGTATCTGAACATATTATTCAATAGTTTTAAAGATAAACATTTATATATTTATTATCCAAAGAAGATTTTTCAATGCGTTGGCATTCTAAATATAAAGTATTCTAAATATATATATTATCATCAATTTTAATGAAATCGAATAATGTTCATAAAATGTAATCAAGGGGACAAAATATATTTATCACTAATAAGAGAACATAGTAGTTAGTGGTTTGTCTTCCACAGAAGCAAAAAGTATTAACATACATTCTGTTAGTGCTTTATTAGAAAAACGTATCGCGTGTCGCGTAATTAAACTTCATTGACCTTTGTGATTATTTTCAATATCTTGTTTATGTTTCATTTATGTCAATCTCCTCAATTGTCAACTTGTAACATATATTTTATTTTTATTTCTTGCTAGTGTTTCTAAATTTCTCCACCATAAAAAGCATACAAGTTAAATGAATCATCATGAAATATATACAGAAAAAATTATTTATCGAAACATATTTGGTTACTACATGAATATTTTTGTAAATATATTTTCGATAAATAGATTTTTTCTGTGTATTTTTCATTTAATTGTATTAAAAAACCATAAAATTGCAACATTATAACAAAAAAGTGTTATCTTTCAAAATAATTAAGTATAGTCTATAACATCTTATTTCATTAATTGTCTTAAAATGTTCACAATAAAACTTTGTATTACACACAGTTGGGTTATTTTCACTACATGTTTCGAGAGGAGCATTCTCTCTCATCATCAGCTGATAACTGTAGTTGTGAGTAGTACAATTTTTTATTGTGAAAATTAAATCAATCATGTTATAAAGTAACCACCATGTCAATTAATGGTCTTAAAATGTTTTTTATTCTATATCTTAATGTTACACTAGAACTTTCAATTAGGATAATGACTTGTCGATGATGTATATATTAAAAATAAAATATATAAATGAAATGGAATCAGTCGACACTGTTTAGTTGTTAATCTTTAGCAGTAGAAAGTTGCGGATTCAAGTCCCTGTTGTGGCTATACATTTTTGATAGGTACATTGTTACGTGTATCTTTCTATGTCATAAATTAAAATTATTTGAAATCTCCACTAATCCTCATTACCAGTATATTATTAAAAAAATATCGTTTTATTTAAAGATTACATTGAACGATATGTAAAATATTAATATTTTGATAAAGTTTTGAACATGATCCGAAATTTAATGATTATTAAAATGTTTAAATCTCTTGATGTTTTACTAAGCTTAATTTAATATAAAATTAACAACAAAAACACAACCTTTGCAAAAACAATGTAACTGTATTAATTAATATTATTAATAATTTATGAAAAATAATAAAATTGGTCAGGCATGAACCATTATGGCAAAGTTTGAAGGTAGCCGAAAACTTTTAATCCTTTACAACATTATAGAACTTTGTATGAAATAACAATTTCTTTCTTAGGTATCCATTTGCCCAACTCCGCAAACAGAAAACTCTCCAAAAAACATGATAACGTGTTCTTCATGGAGCCAGCTGCCACAGCACACAAGATGAAAACTTATCAAAATAAGACATTTAACTTCCAAGGTTATCAAACTATTATTTTTACTTAGATTACGATAGAAATACTACTTCACTAGCAGAATATCTCATGACTTGCAACTTCCGGAAAAATTCAACGTATTTTCTTCATTCGTGACCGGGAGATCCCAAAACTACCTCCGTTAAAAGGTTTATGTATATTATATTATAGATAAATATATGAGATGTAATGAATTTTGCGGATACGATAACTCACGCAGTTTTTCTCAAATATCCATCAAACTAAAAAAAAAACTCTCGTTTTATTTATAAGCTGGTCTATTCCACTATCTTATTTCAAAGTGGCGGGATTTCAATATTCAAATTTTTTTTAATCTCCGTCGATTTCAACTTTCAACAAAACTCCGTTACAGACCTAGTCCACATAATTAAAACACTTTACATACATGAAAGCACTGAGTTTATTGTTTTAAGTTACGATGATTACTAATATTTTGCTGCGGAATATAAGGCAGATGCTCTCGAGTATGGGAGTAGAGAGCTGTCAGTCAGCTTAGGAGCGGGAGTATTAATTCTTAATATTACAGACAAATAAAATGGCCACTACGTCATATTACTAAACTTATTAGAGATACATATTGGGTGAGCGATGTCCCTAACAGACCTAGTCCAAAATATTTTATGGGTCGATACCTGACTACATTACGAGTCGAAAATGTTAAAGGAATATGTGCAAATTCTGCGCCGTTACGAAAAATACTATTGTTTGAAATTTTTACAAAACCGTGTTAAGCTTTAAGTCTACATACTTCTAAATACTCGTAAATATTTGCGAAATTTAGCCATTTTTAATTCATATCATTGTTTCAGGCCCAAAATCATGTAACATAAAATAGTGCTCAAAATTTAATGAACTTTAATTTCTTGTATTCAATATGTAATTTAGAAAATGTTTTATGATATGGTTGAGATTAGACTCATATTCCTTAAACATTTTCGATTCGTAATTTAGTCAGGTTTCCATCCATAAAATATTGTAGACTAGGTCTGTTACGCCCTTTATACATGTGCTTATATATTTTTTAATATTGATATTAGGGGTTAGCCTGTTCTAAAACATTTTATTATTTAAAATCTAATTAATTTGTAATGTATGCAAGGGTAAACTTGTACACGTTATGGTTTATCAAATATTATGAGAAAATAGAGGAAACTAATAAAAGTTTAATTTTTACCTAGTATTCAAAGTTTGCATTAATAATTCTTCATTTTAAAATTTACGTTTCACGTATCTCATCAAACACCATATTTCGTTTGATAATAATAATGTGTTTATTCCAGCGTGATCAGGTTTTTTTTTAACCCGATTTGCCATAGAGATAATACATATTATGTTATACATTAAAGTTATGAAATAAATATAATGCTATGAAAAAAAAGAAAAAAGGAAAAGGAAATCAAGGAAAATATTAAAAAATAAAAAAAGTAAAAAGTTCACACACAAAATATAAATATTACATATATAACTACTTCAGTCACGGCCATTAAATTGACGTCGTTTCTTCCTGATGCTGTACGTGTTCCGTAGTATTAAGACTTTTTCCTGATCCAGATTTATTGGTCGCGTTGCTTCAGATAAAATGTATCAGTTTTATTGACCCTCAACGGACTGCAATGATATAACGTTTAATTACATTTTTTAAGACCTAGGTGTTACGCTGGATTCTAAACTCACATGGTGCAAACTGTAACTAAAACTTTTCGTTGTGTTTTAAAATATATGCAAGTACAGTTATTAATAGTAGAAAGACCTTGATTAGGTTCACCAAGACCTTCCTTTGAAGTTGAAATTGGTAGCTGATAGTTGCCAGCTCTGCGGATAGAACACTTATCTTTCGTTTCAAGGTCAGGGTCGAAATAAAAGGTTTATGTACATTTAGTACGGAATGACATATATTCAGAAAAAATATTATGATCAGAACAACGACAGTATAGAGTGGGAATGTTATGGTGACGAAAAATAATGTAAAATTTTTACATAATAAGATCACATATCGTAATTTATAAAATACAATATAAGGATTTGGTGTTCCTGCGTGTGCGGTATCGAGCCCGTCACTTGACAAAATTACCATATATCTAAACAGAGTAATAATTTTTTCTAATTTCTTGTAATTGAAGACTGATTTATACATTTATACAAGATTATGCCTGCACATGGATACTGGGGAGACACCGAACGGATATTAAAATCATACTCGACAGAGTAATTATTTTAATAAATTGTGTGGAGATGATCTTCCTGGATGAAGCTGATGGAAGGCGTAGGGGATGACTTCTTGGTGGATGCGAGATCTTTCAGAGCAGTTAGGCGATAGAGAAAGTAGTAGAAAATGTATCTAGAATCTAGGTATTAACGGCGGTGTTCACAAAGAGACGTCAAATATGTTCGAACGAATATGAAATTTTTGATAATCTATTACGGCAAAATTCTTATAAGGTTTTGTATATTACAAACGCGATAGATCGAGGTCACCACTTAGGGATTTTGGAAAAATTCACTGTGACATGCCGAGTAAGTTATTATCTCACATAGTTACGAATATTACAATTGTTAAACAATATTCTCGAGATAGATTGTTTTACCGCGAGTGATGCATTTTACAAGAAATAACCGGAAAAAATCGTGAACCGATGATCTCTCGGACGCACGTCTCTAGGTCGAATAGATGTTGATTTTTTCTGCTAAGGAGACTAAGTGGGGGTCGCTTAATAGCTATTCTAGCAACGGCGATCAGCAAATTTGAAGAGAGGGAAAGACGCGAACTACAGAACACATTCGAAATAGGAAAGACTAGGCAGTGATTTCTATACAGCAGGAACTCGTGACGCGCTCATCCTAGTTTTGTTGAATTGGCAATTGAGCCATATTTTGTTTTTAAAACGCTATTTAAAAACATACATTATAATATAAGAATAACTAATAATAAACTTATATTCTGATAATATTACCTATGAATAATTTTTATCCCCAAAGAAATTGACCATACACAGGGCTAGACTATTTATATTCGATAATAATGTAAAGTTTTTCATTGGAAGCCTGATTTCATTTTCATTTTAGTCATTTTAGAATCATTCTATACATTATCTATTACAAAATGATTCCAAAACCTGATTGAACTAATAAGTATATACGTGAGTTGAAATTGTACTTTTCCGTCTGTCAGTTAATAATTCAACCCCTTAGAATAACAAGGTTCTAACTAACATTTTGGGCTAATTTGAGATATTGCATGAAATGGATTCCAAATGCATAATTTATTTCTTCCATACACACTAACTCTATTTATCGGATAGTAAAGGAAATAGCAAGTGCTGAAAGTTCCAATTGCATCGGTAATTTATTTTAATTTATGGATCATTATTGTTAATTTACAATGCTTTTTAATTTTTAATTTTCCTTATCTCAGAGTAGTCAATGATAATACTAAAAATAAGTTAAGACCTTAAAACTGATCATATTTGCATATTCAAAACAAAATATACATTAATATATGTTGAAATTCAATCAACAATCAGCTCATTAACTCATTATCTCAAAACAGTGTGAGTGTCAGATAGAACTTTGTTGTTCTGAGGGGTCAAATTTCAGTTTTAATTATTAGGTTGGTAGAAAAATAATTGAGGTTTTTGTTTTCTGAATTCTAATTACTAACATTTTTTTCTTTCAAATTTTCATTTCATCGTATTCATGTTAATATGATTTTATTGTGGATTTTTTGTCTGTATTTTGGTACCATCGACTTATATTTTATTATTAATTAAAATTAGGCTATTCATTTGAAGAAGGAAAATAAACAGAGAATAATAATCATTAAATGAGTACTGTTGAAACGTACGGTACAGTAGTGGTTCTAAAAATATTATGTTGGGGACAAGGGCCGTGAAGGTGCAAAAGCTCGTGGGCGTCCTTGTTCAGTTTTTAACGACCAACTGAATTCGGTAGTCGAACCAGAACCACTTGATAATCTGAAAGCTACCACAAAAGTCTGGTGTTAGTTATCCAACAGTTCTGGACTTAAAAAATCAAAGAAGCTTGACAAATTGGTACCGCACGAACTGAACGATTACCAAAAAAAACACTGTTTCGAAGTTTGTTCATACTGTGGATACTTGTTGAGATATTAAACATTGTCCCATCTATCATACTTGCCAAACATTAAGCCAAAATATTATCACTTATTTATTTGATTTATTTATCGACAACTTCTTACAGACGACAGACGACACAAAAATTATCATTAAGGAGAACACAATAGGTTCGAAAATTTGTCGTCAAAATAACAAAGCGCTGTAGCTAGTTGGTAATGCATCTTCCCCGAATTGGAAAAAGAGATTCAGGTTCGAATCCCGATAGCGAAATAACAATATTTTTCGATAAAATTGATTTTATATATATCTTTATAATTAATACATTTAATTGGTTTTCAAAAATTATCAGTTAATTAAAAGTCGAGAAAATTATCATATTTCCCCGGATTTTTTTCTAGTTTCACGTGATTCTGTATTTTAATACGTAAAGTTGAGTATTTGTGCTTTAGATGAAGTTTAATAATATACAGAGTAATCTACCATTCTAAGCTGAGAGTCAAGGGAATTTCTAAAATAACCTGCTTGCTTACGTGAAAAAGATTTATCACTAAAAGTTCATATATATTTCTTTTACGTTTCGAATACACATCACATTTTTATAAAATAATATTTGGTAATTGCTTGGGGATCTTAATTCCCAGATCTTCATTTATCTGTTATTACATGATATTTACTTTACATGGAGTATAAATCATAAAGAATATGAGTAAACTAATATAAAAGTAAAAATATTACATTTATTGAATAAAGGCCGGTATTTATTATGGTCATATTTTTTTGATATAGTATTTTAAATGCATGGTAAGAATGTCAGTACGTAATAATAACCTAACCTTGCCTACTAAAAAACCTAGCCTAACCATTTAAATGTTACTGACTAAAAATTATAATATACTGACAAAATCAAAATTTTATCGACCACGTTAATTCAAATTGATGATGTTTAATTATTTCGTGAAATTAAATATTTATTGAGACAAAACTGATTTGTATTAAAATTCATAAGATTAATACGTATATAATATATTTTAATTTATTAATTTTTAAAAACACATAAAAGAACGAGGAAACAATGTGTCGAAAAATAAACTAATAAATGTTATGAATTATTTACCTTATTTATCAACATATAATTGAATCCAGTGCCATAATTCCCGCTTCGCGTGGATACGTTTAATAGAAGATAATTCAAAACTATTTCAGTAGTCTATGTACATACAGATCTCTAGATGAAAATTATTGTGGTTTATTTGAATACGAAAGATTTTTTCAAATTATTTAAAAATCCTTCTGACAATTGAAATTTTTGATCTGAAAATTGATTTATGGATTTTATTACAAAAGCAAGAAAATACTAATGTTTTAGTTTGAAAAAATATAATCACAAACAGCATGATGTTTTCTGATCGCTGGTGAGGTTAAGATGGTTGTTATATTTTCAATTTTCTCTTATACAATTTTAATCCACCCTGTTAAAAAAAACAGATATTGTTTTGAAACTCAGGTGGTTATATATTACAAAGTTATTTTACATTTAGTCTAAATTCTTGTGAACCGCACAAAGTTCATTTTCTTCCATCTGTAATCCTCCAGTTCGAAGAAAAAATTAAAAAACACCATTCTTTGAGCATACCTCTTACAACAGTTCCTTTCAACGTATACTAGATTTATTCATATATAATATATTTATTCGTATATTAGATTTATTCAATCACTTGAGTATAAAAATGTGGCATTTTACAGTGTCCCAAAAGTCTTTTTATACTGGTTCATTCGCTGCGCCAATGCAACGAGTGGGAAAGGGGCGTAGGGTATGCCGATCGCTAGCCGCGTCCTTGGGAATTCAGTCACTATGGAGCGTGTCCTTACCAGTTGTTCGTGAAATTTTCCCTGGAAAATTGATATCCCTATGAGGTGACATAAACTAGTCTCCACGTAAACCCGACTTCACAGTAGTGGACTTTTTCCTAAGGCGCTACCTTAAATCAAAAGTATTCAGTAACAATTCTCCTTCTCTGGACTAATTAAAAGAAAATATCCGAAAAGAAATGGCAGCGATCACGGAGAATACGTGCCGAACAGTTGTCAGAAATTTTGTCCCCCGTTTAGAATAGTGCCAGCTAAATAACGGATCGCATTTTGGAAAAACATCATTTTTAAGAAATTAATTCCCAGAGACTACTTAAATGCAAAATAAACACTTTTTTATTGAGGCCATCCATTATTTTCTTCCAGAATTTTTATTATTGATATGACTTTTGGGACACTTGTATAAATTTAAAAGCTATTCAAATTTAATACCAAGGATCACAATAATTAATGATACAAAAATGACATCTTTAACGATGTTTTATTATTTTGATTCCCCTAGTGTTAAGGAATAATAAAAAAAAGAACACAAAATTAATTTCATAATACAATATTGAACCTTTTTTTAAAAATTTTACAGGTTTTTTTTTTACGAAATTTCTTGCACATCAAAATCTCTAACTTCGTTCATGAAGTAAATATGACCTACAATTCATTTGTAGCTACGCGATGAGGGAAATCAAGCATTACCATAAACCTTACATTTTACTGCGTACAAATGGTGGGTTTGAAATAAAGGGGTTGTAGAGAGAAAATAATGACCCTTTGAAGAGCCACGGATGTGCCAACAATCATTTAACTTTAAATAATACAAAAGCCATTTTATACCAAAGTTCTAATGTAGTCAACACTTCTTTTCCGTACATCAAAGAGAATTAAATATTTCAACGCAATTTTTTTAAGGACAGATTACTTCTGACCATACCTGAGATTTATTATCTTTATTTAATATTTAAATAGTTTTTCAAGATCACCTATGAAACGCACATAACGAGCACATAATGAGTACATATATGCTAAACACGGATATTCTAAAAAAATCGATAATTTATATTATAATTTTTCATTTTGATTTTAATCTCAAATTGTGTTTTGATCATTTTGCTTCAATAAAAGTCTTTTAAGATATCAGATTTTGTTTAGTTCTGGGAATATAGTTTTTTTTAGTTTTCAGTTTTCAAAATCAATTTATCACAGATAAGATACTAGTGACGAATCAACGAACATTCTAGTCCCCCACCCATAAGCAAAAGTCACATTTACGTCTCCATAAACTAGTGTGTAGTAGTCGGGTGAGATTTTGTACAGACAGCGGCAAATAACAAGTTAATATATGGGATCATACCTACATAAAAAAATAAAAACTTATTTTCTAATATTATCTTTACTCCCATAGCCCACGTAAACTTTTGTTTTGTATTTTTATTCCATTATAACCCACGTGAAATTGTAAATAAATTTATTCAAATTTCCTCAAGGATGGTAAGCGTTATTGGTACTGGATATAATAATCACCAAACATCGAGTACATCTAGAAAAATAGCTGAGCCGATTATCATATGCTATTTTTACATCAATTTAAAGGAGAAAACGGATGCTCTAACATAATTATGTTAAAAGAATTCTTGTAAAACATAGCAAAATTGTTGCTTTCACTTCATTAAATTTACGTATTAACTTCATTCTATTTTCATGTTTGTTTTCTAAACAAATTTAATTTTACATAGAAGTATACTATTATGTTCTATAATATGATGTTTAATTTATCTTATTTGCCATTATTGTATATTGATTTACTTATTACGATAATCGAATATTTTTTTTAAATTGATTTGCTTATTATAATAATCTAATGATATAAATATTATTTCTAAGTATTGCTATTCAAGTCCAAAATACATCAAATAAAGACATTCGGACTCTCAAACTAAAAATTAAATTCTTTTATCTGACTACAAAAATCTGAAAAAAAAAAATTGGATGTCATCCGGCGTCAAAGCAACTGCTCCATCTTCAGAGCAGAATAAAATGCCAGTGATTTAAATAATATATTTATGACTTAACGCATACCAGGCATAGAAGGATCGAGGCGTACGAGGTATAAAATTTATTTGCGTATAAATCTACCGGCGAAAAATTATAATTATTAGTTGCACGGGTCCTTTTTCTCAATATTGGAAAGTACTGCTTCTCATTTTTTGTTGCTGATCGTAGTTTATAGGAAGAAAGAGATTCATTTATACTACCCAAATTTTGTAGGTTGGAGCTATTGAAGTTTTACACCGTGTCCCTTTTTACCGAATTCAAACACAGGCGAGTTATATTTTACGTGGTTTGAAAATTAAATATGCTTTTTTGTGTTCCCAATTTCCGTTTATTTGCTTTAAACCCGCGCCGGAGCAAAAATGACGTATTGTGTTGATAATTAAAAATGAGCGGAAGTTATGCGGATTGGACACGAAATTTTAATTGCTAAATATTTTCATAATTTTACAAAAATCTTGTTTATTAGAAATTCCGGTTTGTTTTGCGATTTCAGCGTGAAAGATTGTCGAAAACATTTTATATAGAAAACGTTTTGATTAAATGTGATTTAGATGTGAATGAATTTGCGGCGCAACTTTTTTAGATAGACTACTAAGTCATAAATTTCAAGTGACAATATTCGAGTAAACAAATAAAATGTATTTAATCTGTTTAAGCTCAGAATAGACCCGAATAATAACAAATGTAAATATTCCAACGTCACGTAGCACCCATAGAACTGTATCCAATGTTTGTTCTAACCGTACGTAGCCAATAAGTTTAGAATAGGAATATGAAACGGAAGGGATCTTCCCCTCTCGGGCGGATTGAGCCCTCTCCCTTCCTCCTTTCAGGCAATCATCCTTTAAACCCTCACTACACTCAGTCCTAAATCCAAATTTACTAACATCGAAGACAATCGTTTCCCTAAGTACACTCAGTTTTACTCTAAACACTATGCACAAACCATTAATTTTTAAAATATTAATATCGCAAATAATATTTTAACATCAATCAGTCAAGTTATTTTTTCTGAAAGAGAAGAGCGGTCGATCTGAAAATAAATGGCACAAAAAAAGAATCCTACAACGTATAAATATAATTTTAATTCTTTAAATTTAGATTTCTTTTTGTTTTTTGTATTTCCCGTCTATAAAGTGGTTACATAATTTTTGAAGCAACAGCTTCTTATTTGGCTCATCTTGTCAAATTTCCAAACTTCCTCGTCTTAATAAGATTGTTACTTATTTATCCTTGCTACTAAAAACATGTCAATTTCGTCAAAGTAGGATATTTTAAGCATGCTTCGCTAGCACCACATTTCAAAAGATCATATCTTTTTTGTGCTGGTCCGGGTGAGTTCTAACGACTTCACATTATACAAACGTACTGAGAAGACAATCTTACTACGACAATCGTACGTTGAAATTGAAGTCCCTATTACGGAGGAGGCTCCGCATTTTGAAGAAGCAGTTTCGACAGATTTCAAACCTGATTTTTATCTCTCGGGAGCGATCTCACTGGTCGTTCAGCCAGCATCCCAGATATTTATATTGGAATTCTCTTTTTACATTTTTATTCCCAACTTTCAAGGCACAACCGAGATATTCTTATGTATTTTCTGATTAAAAACTTATTGCCTTATACGTTTTTTTCAATACTATCTATCTAGTTTTATACGGTTACGGATATTTTTGATTTGCTTAAGATATTTTAAATCTCTGTTAATTGGGTTTCAATTTCAGTCTTAGCTCAAAGAGTTTCGTATATTTCGGCAAACCAAACGAATAAACTAATATTTTAAAATAATTTAACCATACATATTTACAACAGTTAATATTGGAATACCTAATTTGACTATGCGACATAATGTGTGCCCGTTTTTGTAGCGTAAAATTTTAAAAACGTTTTTGATTCTGTATAAATCTTCTGTTTTTTTTTAAATTTTAAATCTCTGAAACTAATTGTCATCAAGCCACGGTGTTTGAAAAATCTATTTCATTCATATAACTACATTATTATATGAATGAAATTATATTATGTAAATTAATAATTATGTAAATTTTCTCAATATTTCAACAGTCGAAACTTGTAAATTTAATCATAATTTATAAAAGTGAATATTTATTTCACAAGGATAGGTGTATTTTATTGATATTATTTATATGGAATTTCTACTTCGAGTTTATTCAAAAATATGGTTTCAAATATAATATTAGATATCTTTACAATATTTTTAATAATTAATTAATATCAATACAATGAATTATGGTTTAAGAATGTGAAATATTATTTTCAAATGTGGATTTTTTCCCTACTTCTATTTCTTTGCGTAATTTTAGTATATTAAAATAGATTGTTAGATCAAATTTAAAAAACATTTTAATGTAATTAATATTTGATCAAATTTAACAAAAAAATCATGTAGTATGTCAATAAATATAATCTTTCTTGGGATTATAATATTCATACTTGTCATAGTCAGAGATTAATTTAAATAGATGCGTATCTACAAGTATATCAATCAAAAGAAAAAATATATATATTTTACCCATATTTGAAAAATTTTCCAGACCTTTTTTATTTTCATTCTAACATAACTCGATTCTTAAATTGACAGGAATGAATAGGTAAGTCTGAAAAGTGAGGTGTTTGTAAATATTTGTCTGACAACATGTGTGCAAATTTGAGTCATTATAATTATATTGACGTCGAATTTTTGACGTGAAATGAAAAGCAAAATGAATGCTCTATGTTTGTGAAATTATAATATTGCATTTAAAATATATTTGAATGAATAAATTATATAATGTTTATTTTACAAAAAAATATATCAAAAGATAAAATTTTCTACAAACTTGATAAATAAATAAGTACTTAAAAATATAGTGTTGTATATGTAAGTTACGTCAATGCCACGTTAAATAAAAATAATCTTTAAATCACACGTTATATTCTACAATAAAAGGGAATGTAGAGAAAATTGTATTTAACAACAACGGTAGTTTGTTGACGGACTAGTTAATTCTTACAGCAATCTATTTTTTTTTAAATGACTGAAATCATTTTAAAGAGACAGAAACCACAGACAAGTAAATGAATAGACATGAAATAGAGTGTACATATAGGAGAAGGGTTTGGAACATTAATTGCAAGACAAGGGGCATTCTACGCAAATTATTTGTGGAAACGTAAATTCGAGAGTTCATGACATATGTATGCAACCGTAAAAGAATTTATTTATTTAACCGTAAAAGAAATAATTATTTGCAATAATGTGTACTATATCGTCAGCGTTTAAATTTTCGTTCCAATCGAGTCATATATTTAAAAAAATGTCGCGGAGCTATTTGATTGCGTAAGTGGTACTAAAGTGATAAGGTGGGTGACACCAAATTGAAAATCTTGAAACAAAGAATTTGCGTTAGTTCATGTCTATATATTTGGTAGTCTGTGGACGGAAATATAATAAAGTTTTAATTAAAATTAGTTTTAAATAAATAAATGGACTAAGTTTCTAAGTGTTTAATAGCCAGCACTGTCAGATTACCATCTAGTCATGAAATGCACTTACTAAAGACTGTGCTTACAAGTACTTACAAATAATGTAAACTGCGGCATAAGGTTTCGCCAAAGCGCTATTAAAGGTTTACATTTTTTTTTCATTGGAAATTTATTTTAATATGAATTCAGATTATAGTCTCGTATTTCTATAAAATTTTAATTCACTACTTCAACCACTATTAAATTTAACATCACAAATTTGTAACAGAGATTTTCCAAAGAAAAAAAAAATATTCAAGTTTATAACAGATTTTTGTATTCAATAACAGACTTTTAGAAATATTTTGACTCAACCATGTAAACTATATTTATTTTCATTTATCAATCAAGTACAACATTTATTATTACTAAACATGAGTGATATGCTAACTTTTAGGGCTCAAAATGGTATTGTTTTGATACTTGAAGATTTCTATATTAATAATTAGACAAAATACTTTGTTAAAACCACTTTTTATTGATTTTATTTATTTTACATGTTTCGACACCTATGGTATCTTCTTCAGGAAACTTAAAAACAAAAATTTAAAAATACAAGCAAAGATTAAAACAAAACTTTAAAATGGTAAATAAGTAAGAACTAATATGAAATCAAATTTAAGTAATGACTATCTGCAAATAGGGTTTGGTTATTTATAATATTTAGCTTGCTATTAACACTTTTTCTTATCTTTAAAATTTCAAATTTATCTAACTGTAAACCCTTAGTATTTGTATATATAATTTTTAAACCCTTATATAATATCAAAATAATGGTTTGTTTCCAAAAGTTGATTGGAAAATTATGAATAATTATTCATATAAAATGAGGCCACAAAGTAATTTTGCAAATATTGAAGAAGAGACAAGAATTCTATATTGAAATAATTTATGTATGTCTCACTATAATACAAAGAAAAGTATATACGATCAAAATTTGACGAGGAAGAAAAAAATTACCATGGTGTAATTCTCCCGGAGAGAGAAATTTTCGGGTTCTAGTCCCGGTGGTAACTAGACATTTTTTTCGACAGGTAGATTTTGACTATTTATTAAATTATTAAATTTCATTAATTCATAATCTATTTTCAAATATTTCAGTTCTCAGCTTTCTTAAGAGTTAGTTGTAAATGACTATAGCCTAACGCGCGTGAGGAATTAAATAAATAGATAATTAAATAATGACTTATAGAATAATAACTAATTTTATTTATTTTTCCTCTTAAAAATATTTTTTTATAGTTAGTGGCTTTACAAGATTTTATGCGGTTATTCACTTTTTATCCTCGCATTGACCTCACAAAAAGGAAGTCATTCGTTGAAATATTTGACAAAAAGATTTTCTTTCTCGTATAAAATGTTGAGAAATCTTTTCTTGAAACTAAAAATGTGGAAACGGGTCGCAATAAATTCTTCCTAAGAATAATATTTTTTGTTTCTTTTGTTAAAATAAACTCGTATATCCGATTCCGATCCCTACGGAATCATACCATTGTGATAAGTTTTCTTTAGTAAGTACTTTCACCTTTTCTATACATTAACCGTTTATTTAAATGAATATTTTTCCTTCGATCTTATTCAAGAACATAACTTTAATATTTATATTTAATTAAAATTTCAATAATTATGTCAATTCATCATTATTTTTCAGCAAATTATTATTTAGAAATGTTAAATTATTTCATCAAGAATATTAACTTGACCCATCTTCACAGCGAGATGAATACTTCAGAGAAAATTGTTGAATTTGTATAATATTTTGAGTATATTCAAATCTTTGTAGGAGCTAATTACTGGGTTTAATCCTCTGGGGGATTGTCATACCACATCTACGATGGCCACAGCATAGTTCATAATAAATAAGTGAAATGTTATATCCTGATATCTTATATACAACTTCCAAAAAAATGTTGATAGATGTGGTAGCGTGGGTAAATAGGTGAACGTTACATTGTGTAAAGTGATCACTTAAGTCAGCCGATGATAAGTCGTAAGCCCTGTAATGCCCAAGACATCCATACTTCTCATATAAAAAAATAGTAGCTTCGTCTCTGTGAGACATCTTAATCTTGTTGAATTTGTAATGGATTTTTTTGTAATAGTTAATTAAGCCCTCTATCACAATAATAAAAAATCGATCGAAATAAATTATTCTGAAGCAGAACAATTCTGAATAATACACCTCATTTGTATTCTTTTGAACTTTATAAAAAGCATTCCACTTTTAAATATTTTACAGAGGTAAGTATTTCAAATGAAATACAATTCTTTAAATTTGGAAATAATTTTAATGAATTTTTCAAATATGAAAATAATTTCTTATATTAAAAGGTTTTCTACTTACTAAAAAAACAATTTAATAATTAAATCAACGGGCAATGCTGAATCATTCAACGCAGGGTTTTTGGATCAACGCAAACTTTCATTATATTTTGAATGTTTTTTTTGTCGATAACCAATTGAACAAAAACAAATAACAGTGAAAAGTCGAACGAACCTTTATTTACAAAGGGAACAACTCAATAAAAATATATCAATATCTCTTCCAATAGCGGTATTAAAGTAGTTGCCATCGAGAAATATCAATCACTCCTTTTGTTGGCTTATTCTTGAACAAACTATCAGGCAGGACGTACAAAGAGATCACATTGGCAACCACGCAAGAGGTGTATTTACGGGCAAATATTATAGCCTCAGACACCGATATTCGTTTATTGGTACCGCTTTCTCTAACAATAGTGAAAGAACATCTTCATCAATTGATAAACGATCGAATAAAATAATACGTAATATTTCAAACATGGTACCGTGTGGTTACATATTATCCCTGATTTAACTAACATATTTATTTAAATTAGACGTAATAGATATAATATGGTTATAATGAAAGTTTTAATAAATACGAAAAATGTATTCTGACGCGACAAAGAAGTAATTTTTGTTCAATTACATATTTATAAATAAGCCGTTAAATATCGATTTCACGTGAATCTACGTATATATAAAGGGTGAATATTATGGAAATAAAATACAATAATCCGTGCTCTTTTAACCACATTTTCATAACATTCTCGCACACATCGTGTGTTATTTCAGCAATTTCATTTCGAATATTGTCCTGTAGCATCGGAATAATTGTTGGCTTATTAGGGTAGACCTTTCCTTTCAAGTACTTCTACAGAATAGTTGAGAGCCGTCAAATCAAGTGATCGAGGAAACCGGTCGATGTCACAACTTTTTGACATTATGCAGTCGGGAAAAATATCTCACAAAATTTCATGCTTAGTCCGGGCTGTGTGTGAGGTGGCACCGTCCTATTGAAATCACATGTGTCACAGACCCAATTGAGTCAATTCAACCACCATGAAGTTTTCCGACATAGGACGATAGCGCTCACCATTAATGGTTACAGTATTACCATTATTATTTAGATAAAATATTTTAATGACTTAAACACATTGTTGAGACGTTAGATATTATGTAATAAATTGTAATAAACTACTCCCTACGAGTATTAATTGCGAACTGATAAATATCTGCTAAACCAAAATGGCGGGCAAACAAAATCGGTTTGGAACATAACATTCAAGTAAGATTTCTTGAGGAAACCAAGGTCCACCCTGGCCATTTTCGTACATATATTCTTGTCATAAAACATGTTTTATTTGATATCACTTATGCGAACCGCAAAATTATCAGTTTTTACATGACATTTTTTTGAGTCAAAACAATTTAAGCTTTTTTGCTGACATGATCACAAAATATTTGTTTCAAAAGAATTTGCAAAACTTCAATAAAATTATAAGGAACAATGTAACTATTTTACTCAAATGCTTTGTTTTTCGAATGAACAATTTTCAAAGTTTTCAGATAAACGATATTGAGGGGAATTTAGCGGTACCTTTTGAGTTAAAATATTGGTTTATTTATAAATAACGTTCAAATTAAAATTCTTCTCAAAGATATTTCTAATACGAAGAATATTAAATTTGTCTGAATTCAATGCAAGATTTCATGTTTCTACTCTTCAAAAGTATTTCAATTCAAAATTTTCTCTGCCGCTATTCATTTTGGAAAACAGGGACTCTGTCGAAAAGGAACTTTTCCAGATATACAATTTGATACGTGTTCAGAATTCGATATTGCTTCGTATAACCCATACCTTATTTTAAATAAGATTCCTCTTCTTTTAAATAGAATTCACCGAAAGATATTTATTTTCTGTATGAAACAATGATAACGTTCTATAGAAATCTGAGGTTTTTTGTATCATTGAATAATAGACCTCATTAGTTTGATTAAAAGAAACCAATACTCAAATCTTTTCATGTATTAAAATTCTATTAAAATATCTTATTTGAAGAATGTAATAATTATTAGTAATGCTTACACGAGTTTATAAATACTTTAACAAAATAAGTGTTTTCTTTTTTCTTTAAATAGATCGATCAACCGATGTATTAAATATTTTAATATACTGTAAATAATATATAATATTAATGCTCTCACATATCTTTCCATAGTCAAATTATGTTTTTATATAAATTGTATATTTTTATATAAATATATTTTTATTTCTAATTTAATGTAATGATATATGGGAATGGTTTGAAAGGCATTTTTGTTTGTAAATATGAATCGACACGAAGGCGATGGACTTAAATAGATAAACTAAACCTCGACCGTAAAATAAGCTATCGTCACAATCTGAAATTTTTTTGTAATCTAATTGCCGGTTGGAATATTCTATGTACTTTAGTAGTCTACATATTTATTTAATGAGTTTCGTTAGTAAACATCATGAAATTTATTACTCGATACTCTATACAGGGGGTTACAGCATTTTATTTTCGTGTCAACTTGTAAAAATTAATTCGAAACGAATAATTAAAATCTAACACGATCAAATCAATTCGTGAGATTCTTTCTCATTCTATTAAACCGCCGTTTAACTTTTGTGCACGGCGTTTCTACGGATGCAGTAAGGAGGTGAAGAGCATCCTGTTTAAATCGTTCTTCACCAGCATGTATACCTGCGAGCTCTGGTCGAAATACAAACAAGTGACGTATAACCGTCTCCGAATTCAGTACAACAACTCATACAGAATTCTGTTCGGATTGGCGCGTTATTGTAGCGCATCTACACTGTTTACCGAAGGCCGTATACATGGATTCGTTCCGCTTCTGAGACATCGAGTTTCTGGCGTAAAACTGTGGCTGGAGCTCAGCACCAATTCTCTGGTGCAAGCGGCGCTCTCATGGAAAGCTGGTTCACTGACCAGAGAATGGCAGCGCCTACAAAATAGCTACATATACAACAATGACCGTAACTGAAGTAGTTATATATGTGATATTTATATTTTGTATGTATATATGTGTAAACTTTTTACTTTTTATTAACTTTTTAAATTTTTTTATTTATTAATATTTTCCTTGGTTTCTTTTTCATAGCATTATATTTATTTCATAACCTTTAATGTATAACATAATATGTATTATCTTTATGGCGAATCAGGTTAAATAAAAAACCTGATCATGCTGGAATAAACACATTATTATTATTATTAAAATGTTATCTCGAAGAGATATGATTATTTACTGAGTAGTCACTCTAGGTCAATGGGAGCGTCCGGCCACGTATCCAAGTATTAACTTCGCCGAAAATATTAATTTTCATTCACGGGTGTGTAAACCATAGAATCGATTTATCCATTGATTGGTCTACTTTCTCTCAAATTAGTGTACCATAGTAATGTTTGAAATATGTTTTGATAAGATGCACTGTGGTAGATTTATTATTTTTCCTTGATAATAAATTGTGTTTTCAAATCGAAAAAAGTATTTCACAAAAACACTATCCGTGGCCGCGATGCGGGTAACTTTAGTCACGAAGTGATTACCATCGCCATCTTTAGGGCGTTGCATCAAGGAACCACTTATATTTACTTGTTAATAATTTTTTAATCAAATTTTAAAAAAGTTTTACACTGGCTGTGCGGTGCTGTGGCCGCGAAGCGACCACCACTAATCGCGCAGCGCCAAGCCTAACCCTCACAGCGATGTAAATTTTTGACTCAAGTAAATTTTGCGTTGTATTTTTTTTTTTAATATATTACAGTAAAATCCATATTTTCATATAATGTACATATAGTATTGAAACGTACGTATTTATATATTATATTTTATTATCCATAGTTTACACTGTACACTAATTTAATTAGTATTATGAAGATTTGGCAGAACTGTTACAAAATACATTATGGAACTTCTTAAAAAAATAATTAATTGTTATTATTTGGTCGATTCTGAATGCACCACACAAATTCAAATTTTGTGACATGGTGCATGGTAATGCTGACATTGTACACGGCGAGCAATTTCCTACATTTTCCGCCACCGAAATGCTTCCATGCGGCAAAGGTTCACAAAGGTGACAACATTTCACATGCACAAAACATTAGAGTGACATCACCCTGCCATTGGCGGAATCACAAATACTCTTTAATTTTGCTAAACTACACAGTGACTATAATCCAACACACATTTATGCCCATTATTATGAAAGTGGTCTAAGTCATATTTATTTAATTTCGAGATATTTAAAGGTTTGCGTTTGAATTGATTAAAATATATTTTTATGTCACACAACACAATCTTTTAAAATTTCACGTTCAGTTTAATTTACCATTTCACGATGAATCTACTCTAGAATAGGTGCCAGAACAACGCTGCAAATTTGTTTTGAAAATCGTGGTTCAGTTCGCGAAACTTATCGTGCGCTACGTCCATTTTATGGTCGATATAATCGTCCGTCTGAGTAAGTAATTAGAATAACCATGGATCGTTTTCGCACCACGCATACTCTAATTGCTTATACGCATCCACAGAGACGTCGTTCAGTGCGCATCGAAGACGCTGTTGCTGCAGTGGAGTGATGAGGATCTGAATGAGTCGATTCGCCATCGTGCACAACAATTGGAGGTGTGTCCATCCACTTTATGGAAGATTTTGCGGAAATATCTTGGTTACAAGCTTACAAGATTCAACTCATGCAAGAATTGAAACTTCTTAATCATCGTGTACGTTGTATGTTCGGTGAATGGGCCAAAAACGAGATTGCTCTTGACCCTCATTTTCAACACAACATTTCGTTCAGCGATAAGGCTCAATTTTAAATGAATGGCTACGTCAACAAGCAAAATTGCTGCATCTGAAGTGAAAAAATCTACAAACCATTATTGAGACGCCATTATATCCACAAAAGTTACTGTGTGGTGTGCTTTATGGGCTGTTGGAATAATTGGTCCATATTTCTTCAAAAATGATGCCCGCCAGAACGTTATAAAGCGCTGTAGATCCATGATTACTGACCTTTTCGTTCCCCAATTGAAAGCCATTTATATGAAAGAGCTGTGGTTTTTACAAAACGACGCAACATGCTACACAGCGTGCGCCACAATCAATTTATTGACGGAAACATTCGATGAGCGCATAATTTTGCGTAATGGACCTATGAATTGGCCTCAAAAATCGTGTAATTTAACACTTTTGGATAATTTTCTGTGGACATATGTAAAGTCGCCATTTGCTAGATAAACTAAAGACAATAAATTACTTAAAAGCCAACATTCGTCGCGTTATTGCCAATATACGTCCGCAGCTGCTCCAAAAAGTGGTCGAAAATTGGACTTCCAGATTGCGCTTTATTCAAGCCAGCCGCGGCGCCCATAGCCGCAAAATCATATTTAAATACTATTAGCATAAAATTTTCTTTGCAATAAAGCTAATGCCATAGTCATTGCCACGATTTTGATGTGTATTATTTTATTCTTAGTTCTATACTTCTGAAAAAGCACTTTAGCTTATGAGGAAATAAAAAAAAATAAGGTTGAGATGACTTACTATATTATCAAAGTAAATACTCGTAGAATACCGATAAACGTAGTAACAATACACTAAATATAACGCTTCAAAAATTTCATAATTGTTACAATTACATTATATTAATTTAAAACAATGTGACGCGAAATAATTGATAAACTCATTTTTTTCAGTTTCTTGACTTAGACCACTCTCATAATAATGGGCACATTTTAATGATCAATTTGCAACGTTTCTTATCGTTATTTATAAAACATTAATATGTACAAAAAATGAAAATATATTTGAACTTTAACGTACTACAACATTCCAAGATAATAAATAAAATGATATCATTCTGTTAAGTTATGTTAAATCTGTTTTAGAGCAGACACGATTTTCATAAGCAGTTTTATTTATATTATACATATTTTTGTAAAGAGTAAGCACGTTATTCAGTATGATCGAATAACGAACCGGTAACATAAGACGTATTCTCAAGTTTATACACCCGTGTCAATAAACCATTTATAATATATATTTTTATTAAAAACAGGGTAATGAACATTTTATGGCGATTTGATTGGTGCAAAAGATTTTGTTGGATTAATTTAAAATACGAGATATTGATTTCTTTAATTGATCTAAGTACTATTATGTTAATTCTAAATTTATTTATTCAAAAGTCAAAAATATATCAAACAATGACGATTTGAAATGCTTTCATAAAGCATGCAAAGAATTACATTTTCTAGATTATATATTTTTACTATTATTAAATATGTATTATAAAAATATTTTTCTAATAATTTTGCGTAAGATATTGTGTATGCATATGTTCGAAATAGATGAAATAGTGACTTAATACATTGGTAAATAATCAATATCTAGAATAAGGCAATGAGTTTATGATTTGAGATGTATATTTACCAGGGACAACAAAGTTGAGAATTATATCGAAAGAAGGGCGACTACGAGAACTAAAATACATGGTGAATATTATATTCTAGGTCGATTTTATTTGGCTGCCATTATGATTTGGCAGATATTTGTAAGTTCACATTTGGTAGTCATAAATAATAATTGATTACAATTTATTATGGACTATCTAACGTCTCAACAACGTCATTAAAACATTTGATCTAAATAATGATGACAACGCTGTAATCGTCACATGTTGGAAAACTTCTTGGTAGTCGAATTGGGTCGATTGAGCACGCAACATATGTGATTTCAACAAAACGATGCCGCCTCATACACAGCTCGAGCTACGCATGAAATTTTTCCCGGCAGCATAATACGATCGACTGACATCCTCGATCACCTCATTTGACGACTCCCGATTATTTTTTGTAGGAGTGCTTAAAACTACGCCAATAGGCAATAACAACTCCGATAATATTAGAAATGATATTGCTGAAATAACGAGCAAAGTATGCGAGAATTTTATGAAAAATATGGTTAAAAGAGCACGCATCTGTGCTGCTGCTAGAGACGGTCACTTGGCTAATGTCATATATGCCAAACATAATTGTAATAAATCAAGTAATTGATAAATAAAATTAAAAAAAACGATGTGATTTATTTTCTAGTTATTTAAAAATAACATCGACCTGGAACATAATATTCACCCAGTAATAGGTGTCTTATATATGAAAGTGACGCTTGTCAAAAAATAACGAAATACGGTATTAGACACGTGTGTGTGGGTACTGTGGGTCTGTTTTCAGCGTAGACGAAGATTTTAGAAAGAGTTGCTGAGATGGTTTGGTTAGGTTTAGGTGATGAGGAAACGGTTTGGTTACGTGGAACGTATTAGCAAGTAACAAGGTGATAAAGAAAGTGGTTATATTGTGCAAGCGTTGAAAGAAACAGAAACAGACAATCCACGAAAGACCTGGCACGATCAGTTAAACCAAATATTGGAGAACGGTTCCGTCAAAAGCTCCAACAACCGAATAGTATGCATAGGATGTATGAAGGTGAACAAAGCAAGAGTGCTAGAACAAAACGTGTGGCAGAGTGGTAGTGTGGTTCTTTCTGCCTAGCCCTTCGGCAAACGGTATAATGATAAGTTTATTAACATCCTACACACTATTGTTTTTAGTTTTCTTTATTCTTATTATAAGTAGATAATAGGTTCGTATAGTGTAGGAATTTTATATATATCGTACACTGACGTAAATTTTTATCGAAGAACTAAAATATATTTTTAAATTTACAATATTATACATCGTGTGATGTATTTTTACCAAACAGCATAGGTAAACAAAATTTGTAATTTGCAAAATTCTAAAGTTCTTTATGGATGCACGATTTTATCCTTCTAGAATTTTGCAAATAAAGCGCATCGCATCGGGTGTAGTCGGTGTTGCTTTTTAATCGACTTATCGGTGAGTGCAAAGAAGCGAGCAAGCAAAGTTTATAATGAATATTCAATCGATTCTATGAAAACGTGAGGTTTTCAAGGAAATTAATAATTCAGTTTATATTGAGACATGAACTTTTTCGATAAAGTTTTTAAAGTTATGACTAAAAGTAAAATTTATACAATTAATTTTGTATTAAACTACGTGAGTCTGATATTTAATCACAGTTTTATTACACCTATAAAGGAAGAATTTTTTCTGAAACTGGATGGTTTCTAATATAAAACTCATGTGGTTAGAGGCAAAGAAAATTGTATAAATTTTATTAGAAAATACCATTCACAATGTTTTTGCAGTAAATAAAAGATAATAAAAATAATTTCGAGCCACTTAACATGATACATATGTAATCAATATAACCTATCTTATACTTAACCAAATAACGTAAACAACCCTAACACCCATTAAGATATATTCATAAAATGTGAGTTTGTTTAAATAGTATTCAGCTTCAACACAGGAATTGCAAATGTGTCTAGAATGACATAATATATTTATTTTTAAATGTGTCTTTGAATTTACAAATAATTTTATTCTTCACAGGAAAATAGTTTCTCTCTTATCACATTTGTTTTTGTAGTTTTTCTCAGTCATTAAAAGTTCAATATTTAAATTTAAAAATTCTCGTGATAGATAAACGTACAACGCATATAGATTTTTATATTTCACCCTTCTTCTTCTTGTTTTTCTATCAAAACACTTTTTCTGATTTTATCAAAGTGTACTAGCGAATTTTTTAATTCTTTTAATCTGGAGATTGACAACAGAGTACTGCGTCTTTGCAGGGTACGTTTGCTACCGTGTGGTAGCTGCTGCGGGTAGGCTTGTATATTAAAATAATTTAAATACGTAATGTACCATTCCGACGATGCTGTATTCCGTAGCCTGGGTGACACCACCTAGCGACAGTTTGGTAATACAGAGAACAATACCACTCGCGGCCAGTTTTATTCTGCCTTGGTGAAAAAGCGGTTGCATTGAAACTAGTCTACAGTGAAAGATAAAACATCAGTAGTTAAATAAAAAGTTTATTCTAGTTCATTAGTTGTTTTTTTTTATCTGTAAAGTTATTTATCAATATTGTCGACTATCTTGATACTCGAGAAATTCGAAATTTCGGGCTGCTTTATACACGCAAGAGGGTCAGTGCAAGAAATGTAAAGCTCCGCGGAAATTAATTAAGCCAGTCATCTAACAAAAGGTATACCCCGACAAGCCATTACTTCTGGAACATTCTCTTCGGTAATTATGCGGTGGTGTTAATCACTGGTTTGAATATCGGCATTCAAAGAACATCGAATGTCGTCACACTAATCCATTCAAAACTTGGATCTCCTTAACGACTTCTTGGAATAAACTAAATAAAATTGAATATTTGGCTATAATTTCATTAATTTATGAGAACTCAAATTACTGTACTTCCACCGCTGAGTACTCAACTAAAAAGAAACAAAAGTGTTCCTGCTTACACGGCGTTATTTACATAAACAATTTATTTTTATTACATTTTGGACACATTGATACAACTTATATATTATTAAGAAAAACACATTTTTATTGTGAAATTGTAATTATTAGTCGTCACTAGGCGGCTATTATACACAGTAGTTTTAATTTTTGACTAATATAATGCATAATAAAAGAGAAATCATTTAACATCTCGTGTCGTATTTGATAGCGCGACCATATTCTTGAAAAAACTGAGAAATTTGTTTACATAAATGATTATTAAACACATTTAAATATTTTGACAGTGCGACCATAGAAAAAAAATGTACGATTTTATTCACGACTTCTATTATACGACGCGAGATGACCATAGATAAGAGAGATGAAAAATTCTTAAGATTTACAATGTATACTTTATTTCAAATTGAATATATATTTATGTACTGTTATTGAATATAAGAGAAAACATTTACCAATCTTAACCGTACTTAAAAAACACTATCGTTTGTGCCCGGCTGGTGTCTCACAGACCTAGCCGATTAATCGAGCATCATAAGCCATAATGACATTACATCCTAGACGTCCCAGACGTCCAAAAATCCATAGACGGTGAGACGTAATATTATTATGGTGATAATTATAAATATGTATTTTCAATTTCATATTTCAATAACATTTTGGAACAATAAATTATCATCTAATATTTACGTTATATTGAGATATTGAGTTTCAATGTATTGAATATTATTTTTTTGATTTCTTCGGCAGAGTTTGGTTCATCACCCAAGGGGTGAAATTGTTCTTAGAACATAATTTAGAGTAATTTAAACTGATTCTCTATTTTGGGAACGTTGTGTAACTTATACATTTTATTTGTACACAAACAGTCGTTGCTCTAAATTTCTAATATTTTATTGTTTTCTTGTTATCTCCTAAACTAGTGGGAAATTTTTCCATTTAGTCATATTTTTAAAGAGGAAATTATACATAATTTTGATAAAAAAAATGTCAATTTTGACTTTGTTTTCAGATGATACTTTGTTGTTCCGAGGTATGACATATATATGTATTATAATATAAAATAAATAATTTTTCGAAATTTTTTTGTGTAACTTTATGAAAGGCCATTTAAATTATATTTAAAGTAAAAACACTGTTTACTTTCACTAATTTGTTATTTATTATAACGTTTTCAATGCTGCCGCACCATATTCAGTAATGTTACTAATACTAAACTTAAGACTAAAGGACTACGTGGTACTTAGGGTTGATGAGTGGAAGGGGAGGATTAGAGTTGGATGGAGAATACTTGAGAGGAATAACAAAACTTCAGCATCAATTCGGAAATGGCGGACCACGCAAGAACCGAGGGTTTCATCGTTTCGACAGTAATAGCGTAGAATTCGTACATATTTGTAAAAAAGGAAAAAACTAGATATTTTAGAAAACTTAACGATTAATTGTAACAAAAATGTCATCAATATCTTATCTTCTATTACGTTCCCTCTCCTACGCTTATTGACCACGCCCCTACAACCACCCAAGTCTAATCCCACCGCCTCTACTTTTCAACCCTATGTAGCATGTAATTCTTTAGTCATAAGTTGAGTATTAGTAATATTACTGACAATGATGCTTCAGCATTGAAAACGTTATAATAATTAACAAATTAGTGAAAGTAAACAGTATAGTGTTTTTATTTTAAATATTATATAAAATAAATGTTCACTTATTTTGTTAAGCGCATTGAGCTAATCTTAATTAATATTTTCAAAATAAATAAATTAAAATTGTCGATATGAAATTAATTAACATTACGAATGCAGAAGAAAAATCATGCATTACTTTATTTATTTGAATTTTTAAGTTCAACTTAATTAGAGATGCAGAGCAACATTACTACCACATCGACTGCATTTAATGACATACCTTTACTAAAATAATTATAAACTTAATATTATATAAATATAAATAAATATATTTGCATTTAAGAAAATCAGCAACTTCAAAGATTCGTGTTTTCTTTTTTTATGAAAAATTACATTGATCAGTTAAATTTAGTTTGATATTTTCAAATCGTTAAATTCATTGCAAAGAAAATTTCTTCAAAGAAAATAGGTAAATTTTATAATATTATAGTTCTTATATTATATTATATTCTTTCAATAAATTTAAATCATTGCTTTTTATCAATTTAGGTTCATTGCATAATTTAAATATAAATTTTCAAATTTTTATATTTTGATTTACGACAATCAATTTAACATCTTTCGATTTGGTAATTGTATTGAATAATCTACAATCGTAATTTTAAATTATTTTAAATTATTAGGTAAGCATTGTGAATTTAAATTTTAAATTTAATAATTTTGAGACCAAACAATTTATTAATAATATTGTTTTCTTATTA
Organism: Eubasilissa splendida; assembly: GCA_031772225.1. Classification (NCBI taxonomy): domain Eukaryota; kingdom Metazoa; phylum Arthropoda; class Insecta; order Trichoptera; family Phryganeidae; genus Eubasilissa; species Eubasilissa splendida. The sequence goes on along the minus strand of CM062855.1, from coordinate 22,071,274 downwards.
TATTGATTTTAAACATAATACATCAATTTTGTAAAAATTGGGGAAAACAGTAATATGACTATAATTACGTATGTACATATATTATTATGGAACTGGCGTCTCTTCTGGGTTAAATCTAAAGAAACGCCAGTTCCATATACTGTGCTCGCAGAAACCTTAAATTAAATATGAGTAGCTTATTGATCTAGTGGTTAAAACGATAGCCAAGTGATCTAGTGGTCGGGGGTTCTCGCCTTGTTCCAGGAGACCATCAAGTTAGTCCTATTTTTATAGTACAAGTGTTTACCTTAGTTTGAATATAGTAAGAATATTGATGTGTATATTGATATATTAATTTGATATATGACTAAACAAATACTAACATAATTTTTTTTAAATCTGAATATAAATTGGTCATAATTAAGTCCTATAAATTTAAAAATAAAAAATTGATATAGAGAAAGACTGTTTGGTTCATTTCAAAGTAGAATAAAATAATAAATACTACTTAAATAAATAAATAACCAAAATATTAATATAATTTTTATTATTAGTTAAACCATGAGTTAATAAAATGATTTAACTTATTACGGCGATCGAACTCTCGGCTTCTTGGTGAGTAGGTTAAATTTGCATCCTCTCCGCCAACAAGTCAATTAATGCCAACACTATTTTTGAACTACTTGAAAAAATCAGATGTCTTATCAGGTGCAAAAAAATCAAGATCAAATGCCTATTGTGTCGTTTCATGGGATCAAGAGTGTGGGTACTCAAACTTCTCCACCGCAGGCTCAGGACGACTTACCACCATTTCCCACAGGATAGACAGTGCTCAATTAATATTTCAAAGGAGTACTAGTGCTCAGAGTTCAGTTTTTAGTAAAAATCTAATGTATTATACAGTGTGTCCCAAAAGTCTTTTTCATTTTGGTTCATTCGCTGCACCAATGCAACGAGCGTGAGAATGACGGGGGGTATTTCGATCGCTAGCCGCGTGGTAATTCAGTCGCTATGGAGCATGTCCTTACCATTTGTTCATGAAATTTTCCCTGGAAAATTGATATCTCGGTGAGGTGACATAACTGACTTCCACGTAGCCCCAACTTGAAATCAATAGATCTTTTCCGATGGTGCTACCTTAAATCAAAGATATACAGATACAGTAACAATCCCCCCTCCCTGAACCGATTAAAAGAAAATATCCCAAAAGAAATGACAGCGATCATGGAGAATACGTGCCGAGTAGTTCTCAGAAAATTGGCCTCCCGTTTAGAAGAGTGCCAGCGAAATAACGGATCACATTTAGAAAACATAATTTTTAAGAAATAAATTCCCAGGGACTGTACTGCAAAATAAATATTTTTTATTAAACCTATCCATTATTTTATAACTGATTTTTTATTATGAAAAAGACTTTTGGGACACGTTGTATATTATATATAATTCGTTCGTATATTCTGTGGATGTTTGTAAAAAATTTAATTCATCAGTATAATTTATAGTTTGTGAGTAACTTAAAATGCAAATCTCACGTCCCTGGACCATGTATTGTCATATAAAATTTCATTGACGAACCAAATCACTATATATAACGTCGAGTTTCAAACGGGTTTTCTTAGATGACCCACGAATTTACTACTAATTACTTAGTTTAATCAACTTTAAACATGTTGACATAGTTGATCTATCATTATTTTTCTACATATTTCATATATATATATACCGTGGAACCCCGATTTTAAAATAACAGAAAATTTCATCAGAAGTGTAATACACAAAAAAAAATTACATGTCAGGACATTTTTTCATAATCTAAATTAAAAATTAAAATAAATGTAAAATGTGAAATAAGACAATTTATCCGTCACCATTGATTTTAGACGTAAAAATTCATTGAAATAAGTTTTAGAAACACCAACCTGACTTATTTGGTCAAATTAATAGCGATTTTTGCTTACTTGGGTAATCATTTCTTAACCTTTTAACTGCCAACTGTATTTGCAATGAATGATACCACATACCAAAATCTGGAAACCGTCGTCCACAGATGGGAAAATAATTTAAAATTATGACTTTAATCCCTGCAAAGACAAAAAATGCGTATTATCATGATTATAGCTTGACGTTACATGCAATGTTTGGCGTGTTAACGCGCCAATTGCATTTAAAAGGTAAATGTAAATATTTCGTCACTCGTTTAATGTCAGTCAACCTTTTTTTAGATTAATAGTTTTTCCAATTAGTAAAATAGTAGAAATTAGTAAATAGTTTTTTCCCATATTTACAATACTTAAAATTTCAAACCAATAATTTACTTTAACACAAACTGCAGCCTAGCAAAGTGGTCAGTGCTATAAATATCAGAGATTGAGTCTACTTCATCTTATGTTTATCGTGTTATATTATAATATATTCACCTATGTTACAACAAAAACATGTAGGTAAATAAAGTGTAATAAATAAATTTAAAAAATAATGTTTTTTAAACCATGATGTAAATGACCGATTAAACGATATAAAATTATATTTTAAGTAACGTCTTATTATATTGGATTATGCATTGGATTTGAATTATCTACTTACCCTATTAGGTTATTTCTTCTTTCTGCCTCGGCTTCATGTTCAGGGGGGAGGCATCTATCCTAACTGGCTCTTTTTTTAATATTGACAAGTCAAATAGTTATGAAATTAATAAAATAATATTTTTCTTATAAGGATGTTTATTATCTATATTTGATGATACTTGCATTTGTTAAAAGTAGAAAATGAGCATTTACTTTAATACTTATTGATAAGGCTATTCAAAAATAATTACAATTACATTAACATTAAATAGTTGTGCCATCATGCCAGCATCTTCTCTGCCAAATTGTCTATGTTGACGCGAAGTGAGCGACGTGAAGTGTGGTCAGCTCCTTCTGGTATCAGCGTAGGGTGATGGAGTTCAGGCTTGTAGTTTATTGACCACAAGACTACGCCTAATTATCCAGGCAAACCGAGACTCTGGACGCGATGTTCTTATGCAAGAGCGACAGTCTGTTCTCGCTACACCAAATTATATTGATCCAACTTTTTTTAGATCCAGCGGGACCCTTTTTGATACTTTTACATTTACGATTAAACGCAGTCTAAGCTTAAACTCGAGGCGTACAGTTTAAATTTTCCCCAGAATTACAATCTATAAAGCGCTGGCTTGATACTTTTAGAGACGACATTGATTCTATTTTCTAATTGAAAATAAAATCTCGTCTTTATAGAGCCAGTTCTCCCGACCGAGAATATGGGAAGACTGCTCCACCTAAGGTGATGCATCCCTTATGGTGCATTTTGTCGACGTGACTTTAGTCACGTACGCCGCTTTATTGCTGTACCCACGCTGCGTCGATACACCTGCGTCTACCAATACTTGATTTTATTAGCCTCCATCCCTTACTTCGACTAAGTGCTTTTGTATTCTTAAACAAAATATTGTTTTGGGTAATTTCGCATTCTAACAACCCATATGGATAAAATACAAATGTTAGTTTTTTCGTTGTACTTGTGAAGACTTTAGCAAATTTACTTACTTAAGTAAACGTCAAGATATACAATTTTCCTAATATTAAATCATTTTTGGTAACAGCGTTTCTACACTATACGTAAATGTATAATTTAAATGTATCGCATGGTTACATTTAAACCTTGCTGTAATCCAGGTAAATATTAAACCCTTTCGGTGTTAAATTCAGTACTCAAAGTATTAAGAGTGTGTTTGAATTGCGTTACGTTGAATCAGGTACTAAAATTATCTGAAAGATTTCAGGTAGGCATGTACCCGGCTACTCATCACCAGGGTTGACATCACTGTTTACTGTACAACAAGGCATATCTCTAGCACATAAATAATTATGCTTACCAAAATAAATTTCAAGTAGTTATTTATATACAGAAAATTAGCGTTCTCGCAAAAGATGATTTATTTTATATAAAAATATCTTTGACTTATATTACGTTAAATAATGAAATAAATCTAAACACGTTCAACATTTTAAAGAATTTATTCAACTTTTTGGCATAGGGGAGGCTTCTTTGAAACTTTTTCTTGCACGATTTCGCTCAACTGATATTTTAGCCAACTTTCTAATTCTTTTGGATTGTAAACTTTTCCCAGGTCTTTAAATAATCTAATTATGGTGTTTTCATAATTCGGTAGTAAAATATAGAGATGAGCGATATATCGGTATCGGTGATATCGTATCAATATTTACAAGTACCTAATATTTAGTAGCAGCTACGTAAATACAAAAGTAGCTGCTACCAACAATATTTTTTAATATTTGATTACGATTTACAACTGCCAAATTATCAGCGCAGATCATCGTATGCATGGTATTGATGGTACCAAAATAATATATAAGGCTTAACGGCTACTTGTTGATTATCAAACTTCAAACAGTTAAAAAAAATTGTTTATCCCAGGGTCGAAATAATATTACGTAGGTATACGTACATAACTCACATAAAATTATATTAATTATTACCGATGTTTATGAAATGATTTAAGTCAATATATATCAATTGTATTCATGTAAAATACTATTAATAAAGATTTACTTCTCTTGATTTAAAAATTCTTCATTTGATGTAAAAAAAAACAGTTTTGACACGTGAACTATTTGCGATAGGATCACGAGATTTCAATGAGAGAAATCATGTATAGATTCATCTTTTGAGAGATGATATCTTTTATTTTGTCAAAGATTCGAATCATTTAAATTTACACTATTAATGTACATGTACAAGTGTTTAGCGCATGCGTACTGTACATGTCGACATGCCAAATTATCAGCGCATATCATCGTGCGAGTGAAATCACTACTACCAAAATAACATACAAGGCTTAACTGCTACTTTTCAATATTACTAGCAGGATCAGATATTTTAAAAAGTAGCTGGATCGCTCATCTCTAGTAGAAGAATCGAATAATAATTTTAAATCGATCTCCTAGATGTTATAGTCGATTTTCATCAATATTTTATTTACTTTATCTTAATCCTTACCCTAATGAACACTTTAGCGATGTTATCTATATTAGTAGTTGAAATATGAGAATATAGGTAAAACGTTAGCAGATACACCAGTTTTAGGTCAAAGAAAGTGATGTACATTGTTAACGTTGATTAAAATGTCTCTCTCGGGTAACTCCCCTGGTTCAGGTTGTGGAAGATAATCCTATAACATCTAAAGTGCATATATACCAAAGAGGCATAAATTAACCTGCGATTCAGTTTGGAACTTCTCTAGAATCGACGAGGTTACGCGATCTGTTATGCTGCCCGTGTGCAATTCAGTGTATTGGGAATTATCTTTCGTTAATTTTGATTTTTTTAAATAGAAGAATTTAGATTAGTGCAAAATTAAAAGAGTAAACGCAAAATACATAAGAATACGCACGACTTCCAGGAACAATAATATAGAAACACCTAATAGTGCGGGACCTTCGGTACAAACCTGGTCCTATGACCAATACTGGCTGAATTTTATATATTGTACATATATTTGTCGGTCAAACGTGTGTCAATTAGTTACAAAACATTTTCTCTTTACACGCCACTTAATATATTAAATTATGTTATACATTAGACAAATATCGGTAACATAATAATAATTTACCACCCCTACAATTCTAGATCATTCTTATTTGAGGGTGTATAACACCATTTGTTGTTTAAAAAAAATTATTTCACGCAAGTACATATTATATATGGAAATACATCAAATATTGTGGAGGGTTATCGCCTCCACTCTCGTCAACAAGGACGCCCAACAAAGCAAAGAATACGAGGATGTTTGAGTGAATATTGGGGCATCCAGTTCTCTCACACAAATCGTATCATATTCATCAACGTTCTTCAATCCTTCAAATCTGGAAGTCAATATATATCTACACAAACATACATTCATTCATAACCTCTTCCCCAAAATATACTCATAAACTAAAAATTACCTAAACGAGTGTACAATAAAAAAAAGTTCTAAGCATGCATATATAATTTAATTATAATTACTTGATGTTTTACAAGTAGTCTAATAAGATAATTTTATTCTAAAATAATAATCGCAAAATCAGTTTTTACTTTATATTCTCAAATCACGTCGCATATAATGTAACTCTGCATAAATTTAAGTTGAATAAATTTATCTTCACTATAAACGTTGAATTATCTTTTAATTCAACGCCTACATTTAAAATTGAAAGAGATCGTAATACCATCAATCACTCTCACATAATTAATTTCAACGCCGAGCATTACATTATCCATCTCATACATTCGAAATCAGAAATTCAGAATATCCTTTGACAAAAGATGAACGATTACAATATAATATGACGACTAAGGCCGACGCTTCCGGCGAAGCTCCATCAAAGCTTTGACACGCTATCGCTGGAGCTTTTGGGGGCGTTAACAAACTATATACGCTGCCGTTAGGCGCCATTGACTCTAGAAATTGCACGTACGTTCATCGTTGGATATTGCAAGTATAAACTGCCAAAGGAAACTATTCATTAATTGAGTTTAACTAGTCACAGCTGGAACATTTTTTTTTTTAAATTAGACATATCTATTAATTTGGTTCACGTTTTAACTCTCAGTTTAGTTAGAAAACACATTTTTAATTTTTTGTATTATTTTCAGTTGACTTGGGTGAGATTAATATCCCCGCGCACAAGCTTTGACAATGGCGCATGTTACCATTCAAAAATATCGGTCTAGGTTCCCTCAAGGAAACCATTTACAAAAACTCGGTCTAACTTAGAAAATACACCAGTTCCACAGACCCATTCCCTTGAAAACCCTAAACTTATATACAATAAATTACTCACTAAATATTATATGGATTAGCTATATTATAGATATACTTCCATATAAATAATTTCAAATAAGTTGTCCGCCTTATTGGGTAAAAAAATGTTTTTTGTTACACAAAAAAAAAACAATGACGGACTTGAGCAAATAATTCACAAAAATGCGATGTTTCAAACTTTCAGATGTGCTAACACGAAAAGAATTGAATTGTGAAATTTGAAGAAGAGTAATTGGTAATATGACGATTACATCTGTGACAGTAATCATCATTATCTTCATCCGTTTTCAATCCACACCTGGATGAAAGTTTTCTCTATTAGAGTTTGTTTCATCAGTCTAGCTGTTTAGTGCGGCCTATCAGCTTCTTGATCTTTTTTAGCACCGCTGGATAACTGCGTTTGCCCAACGATTGCTCGTCTTCCAAACCATTTCATTTATATTAAATAGACTATACCTACTTGTCTCTTATCCACATGTTTACTTTCCCATCTCTTCGTACATCTTTCTATATCCTTTTACATTACTCGAAGAATGTAAAAGAGTTGAGTTGAGAGTCCATGTTCCGCAGCCATATGTTACAACTGAAAGTATTGCATTTGTTAGCATGTTCAGACTTTATGTTGTATTAATATTAAAAATATATATTAAAAAATAATATATATTACATCTACTTTGTATGGCGATGAACGTTAGAGAAATATTTATTTCACAACCATACGCAAACAAAATTAAAACCTTTGTAAAATATGTAGCTATTTTACAATTATAACAAAAAATTGACAAAAGCTTGTGTTGTTTATTTTTTCTGCAAAAATCGAGCATAATTACCAAAATATGTGAACGAATTCATTTAACCTGCTGATATTTTGCAAATATCTCTTCAATATTTTTCGTGCAGTGAAAATACCGATTTAAAAAAATAATAATTTATTAATTTATTAACTTATGGGCTTTTAAAAAATAGAATTAGTATAAAACATAATAAATAACACATAAGCAGCTATACAAGTAGCATACAAAATAAACAAAACAAACTATAAAAAATAAAGGTTCGAGACAGAAAAAATAATAAATTTTAGGTTTGACTCAGAATGGCTGAGTATATCTTTGACTCAGAACAGCATCAAAAACTAAATATTGTAAATATTTTGTGTTACATAATAGAATGTGAGGGTTTTAATAAAATGTCTTCATAGTTTTCATATAAGATTGGTGTCGAGCGGGTGCACGCACTTTGAAACGGTACTTAACATTAGCATGTCGTACAGCCGTGATATCATATTTCCACGTCCTGTTAAATACGTGTCATAGTTCTTCTTCTTCTTCTTTCAAATAGGCAATCCACCCTTTAAGAGTGATTTGTGCCATTAAACAAGTCTAAACATTATTTTATAGAAAGCAGTACAACAATACTATAGAACAGGGAACATTGCATCACAAGTCAATACCGTTGACATTCAGGAAATTTGCTATTATATAGCTTAAATGAGGCAAGTTGAGGGAAAGAAGATGACACAAGTTAACCGGAAGTTGAAAATCACCATTGAGTGTCATAGTTGTACGAAACAATTTAATCGACTGCACACGGCAAGTGGGAGAAATACTTTAACCCAATAGATATAACTGTTTAAAAGTACTACTAATATATTTATAATCTCCATTAATTTACAGTTTTAATTTTTAATTTCAAAGAAATTATACCGGTTTATTACAACGTAATAATTTATAATTTTTTGTCTGTTACAGTTATATTTTTATTGGGTTTTATTAAAAATAAATGTGTTAAAGATGAGTTTTGTAGTACTACCATATCATAAATATATATTTTCTCACAAAACTTAAAAGTGCAACATGAATATGAAATGATTAAAGTGTTAAAATATCTAACGAAGCATGAGTGTGTATCAACGTACAAAAATTAAAACGTTCAGTGATAAAGTTGATTTAACTTTTATTTTAAATATTATTTTTTTCATCGTCATTGACATTTTTATTGAACTTTCAAATCAACCATCCAAAGTTGAATGTTTGCGGCATGATCACATAAAAATATACGACTATACCTCATTTTATCAAGATGAGAAATCTAAATATATCGCAGACTCCAGTTTTGAAGACGATGATGATTCATTAGGAAGCAGAGATTTAGAGGAAAAATATTATACGACAAGCTCTCCCTTCGAAATTTTCGAAAGTTATTTTGCGATCGGAGAAAGAAAGTTCAACAAAGAAAAGTATGAAACGCCGTCTCCCGTCGCGACCGATGGAAAAACCGGAAAAAAACGTCACAAGCACAGGCATAGAAACAAAAAGACCAAAGAGCATTCGAATCAGTCGTTTGAAAGTTTTTTCAAAAATCTCGCTGCTAGTAAAGCAACGGATATTGTAGATGAAAATTATGAGTTTTTATACGAAGATAATGACAGAGAGAATTATTCAGAGACTGAAAGACTCGGAAGCGATGTCATGAAAGATTATAATGATGAAAAGCCCTTGAAAGAATTAGAAGACTTTTTAAAAGACGTCAATCAGCGAGAAATTATTAAAACTACCGTTAACAATGTTACTAGACATATCAATCAAACAACGCACACATATCAAGGTCATATCAGGCCAGGCAATCACAAGCATGGCAAACACCGTACCGAGCACCATGCTGCCTTTGAGTTCAAGATGATTTCAAACGATTTTGTGGAACCGACAGTGCAAGAACTGATTATGATAACCCCCGAACTGCCATTCGTGGATATTCCTTGGCCTGTGAAGAAGGAGGCGGTCGTGGAAGGCGACGTTAACCTCGGAGGTCTAATGATGGTCCATTCTCGCGAAGACGGCGTGACTTGTGGGCCCATCATGCCTCAGGGAGGTATACAAGCACTGGAAGCGATGCTGTACACTCTAGACATAGTTAATAAGAGACTGAGACTTTTACCAAATATCACCATCGGAGCACATATCTTGGACGACTGTGACAAGGACACCTATGGATTGGAAATGGCTGTGGACTTCATTAAAGGTCAGTTTAATGTATTTATTTGTAACACTGTGATTTTTATTAATATGTTTCAATGTAATAAATATTCCAATATTCCCTATTTTTCTAAATCACGTTCAAAACATTCGTAAGGTATTTATTATAAAGAAAATTAATGACTTTTTTAAGTATGTATAAATAAATGGAAGGCACTGCATAATAAATAATATTTCAAATATTTAAAAATAAATATTATACTTTTCATTTATTTTTTAATCGTATAGAATAGCAGTATACTTGGTCATATTCTGCCTTTGTCACGGAAATTGATTAAAGTATTTACACATTAATACACCGAGCTTATCCTAAGCTGGTTAACGCTATACGCTATTTCATTAAGGCATTTTTCGCTTTCATTTGTTTTGTTATATTAAACAAATGATTTCATCATATCCAGATTAGGTTACTAATTTCTTAGTGTCAAAAATAATATTAACACCTAGTTTGATTATTTTTTTGTTTGTTATTGGCAAATAATAACACTACTAAATTTTAAAACGAATACGCTTCGTCTTTTTTCTTGACTTATTTTTGTTGACGAAATTTGTGTCTTTCTTTTTAATTTTTACCGATAAATTGACTTTTTATTATCATCCTTAACGAATTATTTAATCATTTGTGAATAAAACTAATTATATGTAGACCAGTATCTTAGCCGTTCTAAGATATAATGGTCTGACGTATTGTGGGAATGGCAACACTAGCCGATGCCACCGAATTACTTATATAACCAAAATATTTATAAACAGATAAAAGCGTTTATGTAATCTATCAAAGGAAAGCATAAAAAACAGCTGTGAGAGAAAAAGAGAAGAATGACGAGATATGCGGTGAAATTTTATCTATCACCAGAAATTTAAAAAATAAATAAATTGCTTCATTTAACAGAGAAAAAAAAAATAACAGGTAACAGTAAAATTTTACGCTTATCGTGACGTACCCCTTAAGATTTATCCTGGCAGGCACACATCGTTGGGCTTTTATTTTAAAATATTAACAATAGAAAATTACCCGTTACCACGTACTTATAAAATATTTCAACGTCAAAAATACATTTTTATTATCTGAATAAATTTAAAACGCTCAGAAATAGCCCAGAAAACTCTACACAAAAGATTCTGAACAGCCATGATAACACGAGAATATTCTTAATTATTTTATTTTAGTAACGAAATGAATTCTTAAGTATGTATAAAAAGAATTCCCTTTTCAAATACTCCTTTTGTTATTTTTTGAAATCAGTTAAATTATTTTTAATTGGGAAGATTATGCCCAGGTATATAGCGTAAAGCGACATTTAATTATAAGTTAAATTGTATTATATAACTACAATAGTATTTTTTACGAAATAATGACCCTTTAAACTATTATATATAGTCATATAAACTGAATTACAAGTATGTAAATAGCCAAAAAAATATCATAATTAGTTTAAACTTTGTCTTAATTTCGTTTTTCAGTGTCAATTTTTTTCAAGTGAACTAAAATTCTTATTTCTAAGAGATTTCTACTGATCAAAGAAGAATTTGTATTCAATCATCGAAGATTGTTCATCTTCAGAATATAAAATGAGTCATTGAATACAGATATCTTTTAGACGACATATTTTCATTATTAATAAGTATTTTTAAATATTTTGAATATTCAAAAAAATTGCGCTACGGGAATAATATTTATAATTTGTGTACAGTGCAAATCTATACATTGATTTATTATCGGTTTGTTATTCAGGTTTAATCGGTTTATTATTCAGAAAGAAGATTCTTCACCATAAGTGAATGAGTGAGTGAGACATGATGACAATTGAGGAATAGCGCTCTTTCAGTCTCTTCAGGAAAACAAATAAATTTTGTGTTTTTGGCTTAGAAACTACTACTAAAAGTTTCATGATCAATAGACTAAAAAATTCAAAAGAAAACTAAAACAAGCTTACGTAGAAAGTCAGGTCAAGTTATCTAAATACTCAATTTAAAATATCATTATATGAATTAATAATTCAGCATTTAGAATACTCCTGAACCAATTTTAACCTTTTCCAGGTCAAATACCTGATGGTGCCCAATTTTTGTAGATGATAATTTTATACCGTTTAAATGGAAATTAATTAATAAAAATCTGAAAAGTTCAATAAAGTTGATTTTTCCTTACAGATTTATAAACTGAAATACGTAACATTTACTTAGTTTGAAAATATATTCGTGGACATATTTATTTTTAATAAAGTATAAAAAATAATGGCAAATTATGGTTAAATGTACCTTTATAATTTGTATTTATAATTCATAAACATTTTGCTACATCATCACATCAGAATAGTATTAAAATCAAGTAACACCCAATCTACCTATCAACCTACGCCAATAGGAACATGGCCCTTAGGACATTCAAGAATCAAATGGATCGAATCTTCGAAAGATACAAAGAGGTTACAAATTCCCTGTTGGGAAACTACAGCTCAAGACAGAAGGGCTTAGCTTTCTCGGCTTGCCATGAACCTGAAAGGTTCTCAGATTCAATTATAATAAATTAATAAAATAAATATACAATCTGCCACAAAATTAAAAATGTTACCAAAAATATATATTTTGAAATATATGTTAATAAAAATTTTCTTCGTTATTAAACATAAATAATGACGATTATCTGGTAGTTAATTATTTAGAGTTTAATCAATTATCTTGCCAGTTAGTTAGATATGAAAATACTAAAGAAAATCATTGGTACTAAATTTGCTGCTAAATGATATAATAATTTATCAGCTCTTTAATTAATATACTAGTAGTAAATAATATAAATATTATGAGTTCTTCAAAGCAGTCGAGTTGAGTTTTAATATTATTTTCTATCTCAGATAAAGTACTTATTAAATAATTTTTTAAATATCACTATATTGATTATTGTAAAACTGGTGTAAATGTTGTGTAAATATGGACTTTTTAAATTAAATGCAATTTAGAATGAATTAATTTAATCGAATTAAAATTAAACATTTATTATTTGACATTTTTATTCTGAAGATGATGTTCGCAGTATTTTTTCTCACATTCTAATCTATGAGATATTTATTTTCTCTTATATTCACTCATATTTTAAAAAATATCGCAATCCATTTAACATCAATATTTTTTATTAAATATCGCATTTCTTTTTAAGTGAAACGTGGAAATGAAAACATTATCGGATCAAACACATAATACCACCCCAAACGTCTATTCAGTGGGATCAGTACTGATGAATATCGCAGTTTGGATGAACCTTAGGCAGAAACAGATGTACAAGTAAAGTGCGGTACACTATAGACTGTGGAGAGGAAATAGCGCTCTACTGTATAGACATCGTGAAGAGTATTATACGTTGTACGAAGTGTCCATGCATGAATAGACACTGACGTGAGATTTGTTTACAGTAAAGATTGTGGATTGCTTATTAATTTATACAATAATACACTTAAATAATGATCTTCAGTAAAAAACAATTTTGCTGTTGTGAAAGTACTTTTTTGCACTTTTGAATTTCAAGTGGATTTAATCTCAAGTGACAACAGACATTTTTGAGTACGTTTTTTTAATTCTATACACACTAACGGCGGGAAAGATTAATACCCGTTCACTCGACTAGCGTCTAACTGCGGGAAGGATATTATTACCGTTAACCCAAATTTTTTGACATCATATTGCATCGTGTAGATAAGATGTTAAATTACTATATTAGAGCAATTAAATCAAATTTCGTGTTTCAGTTCAACATTGCATAAATTTACAGAATGATGTATTCTATGTATCTGGTCCATAAAATATAATATTAGCGCTTTAATAAAAAGGGGAAAATACAACACAATAATCATTTGAAGTCAACGTTTTTGTGATATATATAATTACTATTCATATTGTTGGAGTTGGAGAGCCCATGGAGAGCCTCGCATCCACTTGACAATTTATACTCAGAACAAACACATAATGATATTTATGTTTCTTTCAGACTGATAAACAGCATGTGTAAAAATAGGATATCAAAATAATAATTTGGTTCAACGAAGTCTATTGTTTCATGTTAAATATCATGGGCCATGTACCGTGCTCGATTTTATGTGTACAAAAATATTTAAGGATGCGTAAAAAATATTTTTTGCTATCAATCTTTTTATAAACGCGCACTTTAGTAATTTTATGACAATATGGATCAATCAATACGTTCACTAGTAGGTATTTTTTACTATAACTACTGTTTCTCGTGGTACAAATAATTAGCGAGAATGCCCAATAATAACTATAAGAAAATTTTGCTGAAAAATATTTAGCGATTTATGAGATATTGCGAATTTGCAAAAATATATCATCGTGGTAAATGCAATACCAAAAATAGCGAACTTTTTAGGAGAGACAAAAAAAATCATGGAGTAATTTTTGTCACTCCTGAAAAGTTTGGTATTTTTGATATACAACCTGTTGCATTTGCCACTACGACATATTTTTTGCAAAACCATGATTGTTTACCCGCATTACGTCATCAATTTGCGTGGAAAATACCCGACAGAGAAGTGTTAACAAATTGTGTGCACACTGGTAAATTGATTTTTTCTAGTGTAGTCATGATTATATTATCAGAGTCTCATCAGTTACGCAATATGTGCATGGAGCGGTGCAGCTCTTACTTCAATGGATTCTCTAATTAAGAATCAAAAATGGGCCATTAGAGTAATAAACAAGAGGCAATTTAGACACAATTCTGAAGAACTCTTTAAATATTTCCAAGTTTTGGATATAATACAACTGTTTACCAGAGCAATCTCAAAACTATTTTTTTTTTAATTAACTTTACTTCCACGATCCGATCCAAAGGAAACTAGGAGCAAAGCCTTAAAATCAAAATCGTTTCTTATTACTAGACCTTATCTTTCACATATCTGTTTAACTTAACTTTGAATCCATGCAGTTTCTCCTCTTTTCTTATGTCGTTGGTCCAAAATAAAAACTCTTGCTTAACCTTTACCTAGTGCACACGTCTAAAAGACTACTTTGACGTACATAATATTTTGGAGTTTAACGTTCTATGTTTCAGTGCCAAAATTTAATACCAAATTCGCTCGACGAACTTTCTTATTTTGTGCTCCCCGAATATTTAACAAATTGCCACTAGACCTTAAATGGTCTAAAGTGATTAACGACTTCAAACCGAAAATAATAAAGTGGTTACTTTAAGTGGATAGAAAGCAAAATTAATGCTAACCACACTACCTACATATTTTTGTCTACAACTATTGTATATTACAGACAATAATATTTTTATATCTTTTTTACAATAATATTTTATAACTTACTTAACATTATACTTACTTACCTCTAAACAATTACAACTTTTCAAAACTGTACAGGTAATTGCTTTACAATAGACCACGTCTAGTATAGTAATTACCTTTATGTTTACATATGTACTATTTATGCTACAAAAAATAAATAAATATTTATGTACATGCTTTATATGGCTTATTTTTATTTATAAGCTTGTTGCTTATAAATCTATAGATATTTGGAATAATTTTAGAAGAGGCATTTAATCGTGATACGTCCACCTGAGCGCCCCACCTGCTCCAGCAGCCCTCCTCCCTACTCCCGGCTGCTCCGTGGGCTCTTGATACGCTGGATAGGCGTATCCACCAGAGCGGCCCACACTCTCGACAGCTCCTGCAGAGCTCGTGTCTCACAGACACACAGGCTGTCATCAGCCTCAGCATCGTCCGCGACTGGAGCCTCCGAGCGCCCCGCAAGGCGGATCCACGGCGCCCTCCTCCAATCCTTCATGATGCTCTGTGGGTACTGGTCACAAGGTGACCTCCTGAGCGCCCCACCTGCTCGGGTCCTTACGGACGTCGCCAGCCTTGGCCTTGATGCCGAGGCACCTCGAGCTTTCGGAGTCAGCGTTGTCGGGGCTAAAGCCCTTATTGTGCTGACCCGATAGCCCTCCGCTACCTCCAGTTGGAGATATCGGCCGCGGATGACCCTCCTCCTCCGGTCGCCTCCGCTACAACCGATAGAACGTCCTCCGTATTCAGGCCTCCGTCCGAAGAGGGATGGCCCAGAGTCTTCGGACATTCTATCCTCGCTTCCGCGCCATCTAGGGTAAACAACGTACCGAGTCCCAAGGGACAGGATAAACGTCAGCATCCCTAGACGCGCTCTCCTCCCCCTCCTCCGCGCCATCTAGGGTAAACAACGTACCGAGTCCCAAGGGACAGGATAAACGTCAGCATCCCTAGACGCGCTCTCCTCCCCCTCCTCCGCGCCATCTAGGGTAAACAACGTACCGAGTCCCAAGGGACAGGATAAACGTCAGCATCCCTAGACGCGCTCTCCTCCCCCTCCTCCGCGCCATCTAGGGTAAACAACGTACCGAGTCCCAAGGGACAGGATAAACGTCAGCATCCCTAGACGCGCTCTCCTCGGGTTTGTCCGGTATACCAGTTATCACTAACCAGGGTCCAGCGACTCCCCCCCACCTCGTCTGCCTTCTCTAGGATTTGTTGCGCCTTATATACCCAATTTCTGGGTTCCATCTCTTTCTCACTCAAGGGCAACCCTTAGGGAGATATGTCCTTTTCCCACTTATTGCTTTAAATGGCATGTCATCTTTTTTTCTCTATCGGCCTTCACTCGATGTATCTACAACAAAAATCAGTAGAATCGACAAAATGAAACAACTTATCTAATAAAAATTACATGATTACAAATGTTGCAATTGTACAAGAAGATTTGAATAAAGTTTTAGAAACTTATGAAGTAAAAGAAGCACAACAAAAAATGATTTTATCAACCTACTATTGGAGTGAGTTTGCACATTGACGATAAGCATGGGTGCTAATTCAGTACACTTGAAAGATATAAACGAACCATCGTAAAATTATACTAAGACGCAATTTATCGTCGTAAATCTATTAAGAGTTGTTGGAGTTTAAATACAACCTAGCTATTCTCATCTAAACACTAAATTATTATAACATTACTTAAATTCTGAATATTTAATAATATTAGATAGGTATCTAATATTTAGAAATGAAAAAGTTATTTCTGGGAATTTTTTCTCCTTGTTTAGATTTTATTTTCTGATTTTTCTAGTAAATAAGTAGGTTTATTTTTAAAGCAAAATATACACATTATTTAGATCACTAGTGTAAAAAAGCTTTGTCTAATTAAGCATTGTATCAAACGTATATATATATATATATTTTATTATGAGAAAAAAGCCATATTTCACTTGAAAATAAATATTTGAAATAATGTAAATTTTAAAAAACGAGTAAACCTTACTAGTAGTTATTATTAATTATTTTCTCTACACAAAACTACACCTAAACTTTAATTAATTATATGTACAATAATTTAATTAAAATGAAATATTTCCTCTAATTAATTTATAGTTTAGAATATATTCCTAGACTAAATATCATAAAATAATATTACTGAGACGCAATTTTGCTAATTATGTGCGTACAAATATGAGTAATATTTACTTACAAAACAAACCACACGTATTTTACTTTAAAGTTTAAAATTTTATAATAACCACATGCGTCTATCTTAGCACCAAAGTCTTAATTTTATCTGCCATAGAATAAACGGTATGGTTCAGTTTTAAAATAGTGAAATTAGTATAAATATCAAATCAAATTAACAAATTAGAAAGATATACAGAGAAAATATTTGTTTGAACCTGAATCTGAACACTTTCCTATCCGGGAAAACGCGTTAACATTTTTGTTTTATCAAACGATTACGTTACTCATTTATTTATTTATTATTATTATTATTATACACGCCCTATTCACGCATTAACATAATTCATAAAATAACAGAAAATTACATTAGAAGTGCAATACACAAATTAAAAAATTACATAGTGTCAGCATATTTTTACATAATTAAAATTAAAAATGTGAAGTAAAGCAATTTATCCATCACCATTGAGTTGAGGCACAAAAAATTGTAGTAATGTAGTTCTATAAAGAGTTAAATTAACAGCTAAAATTTCGACTACCTCAATGGTGCGTGAAAGTCAAGCAAACCAACAATCTGGGGGCAGTCCACCATACCATTGATGATCCTGTATAGAAATATAAGGTCGGTCACTGCACGTCTCACTGATAATTTTAACAATTTCAGACGACTAAGGAGATAATCATAATTTACATTCTGTATATTTTCCAATTGATACATTTATGGAAGGGTTCAGGTTCAAATTCCGGTAGCAATCAAATATTTTTTCAATAGATAAACTTTATCTATATATCTTTTTAATTGATTAAATTAATTTGTATTAAATATACTAAAGAATTATTTTCTGAAATTGTAACTTCAGAATAAAAATATATTTTACTAAAAATAAAAATAAGTAAATGTACTTGTATACTATACTACACTCAATACAATAGAATGATAATAACTGTAAACATATAACTATGCTTTGTGAATTTATACGTAATAAAAACTAACTAATTTACAATCGCGCTGTTTCCCCGCGGGAGTAGGTAAAGAAAATAGAGCGCCACACTCTACTGTACTGACAAACAACTCTCGCCTCATCCACATTCATTCATCATTTAATACAAGCTCGTCAATTATAGAGGTCGTTCTCAAGGACCTCATGTATCTGTTTGTAAACACTTGCATCATATATATTACTTACCATTCACTCCTTATTCCTTCGTTCCATATAACCATACTACCTTCTTAATCTTACTCACTATATTAAGATCAGCTTTACAATATTTCCATATTTATTCATTTTTGTAATAGAAAACCATAAAAAAATCAGTTATTCAAATCTACACACGATCTGTGAACGCTGTGTTGAGTATAGTCTTTCTTTTCCTCCCACTCATTAAGGGTAATATTGTGGCAACACTCGCAGTGATTACTCACAAAAACTAAACGGAAGCTATTGAGGACAATAGGTAAGTGGTCATCAGTGAACACTTATCTACTATGACCGTGCAGTAATTCTAAATCCGATCAGAATCGAATGGAAAATCGTCGGAATTTATCTCGTACTTTACGCAAAATGTTGACTTTTAAAAATATGTCTTAAAGCACCGATGCAGAAGAGAGTCTGAACGATACAAGGGGATTGAAAGTAACAGTAAAGTGAGAAAGAGGCTTAAATGTAGCTACTCCGATATGGTAGGTAACTAAACAAGTATTGTCAAGTTATTTATTTTAATGTAAAGCAATCTTGCATCGCACAACAGAGATGTATCTTCCGCTAGATGGGAGCACAAGACAAAAAGCTAATCCATATCCAATCAATAGTCTCCGTCTATTAATTATTTAACAATTATTAAGGAGACAAATTGAAGTAAATGAATCAAAATGTTACATTTTGTTAATTGATTAATTATTAAATAAACGACAATGTTTAAAATAATGTTGCTTAATATTTTATAAACAAGACGAAATAAGCCTTGTATTTACTACATCTTGCATAAATAGCTGGATTCCGAGTAGAAAATATTTATTTAATTGTGTTTTAAAATTTCTTAGCGTTACGAAAAAAATCGTTTTTCTGTTTTGATAAAATATATGGAATATTTCAATAAACATAATAAAATATACTGAAAAATACTGTAAATTCCCAAATAAACTTATGACAAATTAATATTAATTTCACGCTTAAAGACTCCCCCCTCTTTCCATCGGAAGATATAAATCTTCCACATTTGATCTATATCCTGCGAACAAGTGCAGTTGTACCGTAACGCTTTGATAATCGTCGGCCTAGGCTTCCTTAAAGAAACCATAAAAGACGCCAGTTCCATACGCCAGTGCTCGCAGAAACCTTAAATTAAATATATAGATATAAAAAAGTATCAATTATTCTAATAATTATTTATTAATATATTTATTATTCTTTTAATATTCTTATTGTAATAAATACTTGAATAACGTTTAAACAATAGCCAACTTCAACACAAGATCATCCTAGTAAAGATACATTATTTACTGTTAAAAAAAATATATAAAAAGAAGAATATAAAATAATAATGATTAAAAACAACATGTTTAAAAACAATTAAATTATTTTATCTTATAACACGAGTTTAATAAAATGCTTTATCAATCTTGGAGATTTTTCCCACACAGCTTGAACTTTATTATCCCACATTATTAAAAAGTTGTAAGCTCTAAAATTTTGCGAAGCTACAGCTGCTCTAATTATTCCTTCGTTCATTATTATTTTCGAACAGCTGTCGTCTCAATTACTGCTAGAACGTGCTGCTGCTGTGTTTAATCGTTAATATCTGAACAAGCAGGTACTGGTGTAAGGAGAGTAATGGAAGGATAACTTTTGAGTGAAGATGATATAGCATTCAATAGTAGAAAATTTGATGATAGTCATTGTTCATGCTTGTATAAAAATATTTCCTCGTCATGTTTACAGTGTGGTTCCGACATTTTTTATGATTTTAGTGTAACTGTTTATTTTAAATAATAATAAAAAAAATCACAAAAAAACCTTATTGTTACTGTAATAAAAAAGATTGATAAATTGACAAATATTAAAAATTCTTATAATATAACCTATTTTAATTTCTTCAGAACTTATAAGAATAAATTCGCATTTTACTGTTAAGATTTTACATAATATCTCAATATGTATATTTTCTTATAGACTTCATTATATTTATGTTTTACTTATTATTTATTTTATTTAAAGATTTTTTTTCTACTTATATTTTTTTAAACTTCATTACTGTAACAAAAAATATATTTTTGTGATATCAATCATCCAAAATACATACAAATATCAACAAATACATATTAAGTAATATTTTTTATACACATAAAGAATATAAAAATGTAAATACATATACGGTAAACTGGGGTGAGTAGGACTTTGGGGGGAATACGACAATGATTGTCAGGAAAAAGGTTAAAGTCTTATTACACGACCATGTCTTCAGTTTTGGACTTCAAATATTTTGGTACCTACTGGTAACACTATTTCCATAGTGTCACATAATATATTTTAATTTATAAGATTTTGCAAGTTAACGGACAAAATTGTACACCGCAAAACTTTGCTTGTAAAGGTATTAAACAATTAGATTATTTGATTAAACTTAATATTTCACAAAGAAAAATTTTATATTGAAGGCTAGTATTTTTGCAAGTAAAATTTTCCATTAAATATTTTATGCTGATAATACCATCAAGAGTCGCTAATAACCTAGTTTCAGGGTGAATATGGACAAGTTGTGGGCTGAATGGGGACAACTATGGGATAAATAGGTACATGTTATTGGATAGACACTCAGTATAAGTTACACTATTTTAACATTATGTCACTTCACTTCCAAATAAATTATTATTTATTATTATTTCTTATCATTTTTAATATTTTCAAATTGAATTTTGTGGTTCATTTTCACATAGATTATTTAACTTAATGAGTAATTTTAATACACTGGAAAATACCATTCACTTCGTCAGGATGTCAAATTAACTTACCAAAACCATAGATCACGTTATTCTAATATATTTGAAAAATAATTATATTTACAATAATAATATATATTTTTAAATCTTAAATTGTTACGGAGATGAAAGATAAGGAAATTGACTTAATGACACAAAATTATAAGAAAAAAATAAAATTTATACATCTTATTCAAGGAAACAGAGGTATTTTAAATACAAAGAAGAAAATATTTAGAAAGCCGTTGAAAAAATAATGAAGGCAGAGAAGCAGCTGGATGCCTTAAAGAATCTTCACATCTTTAATAGCCAAAATTGAAATAAACCAAAAAAGTTACCAATACAGGTTACAAAAAAAAGGTAAAGTGCCATTAGATCATAATAGGCTATACATACCTTACCAGATTTTTGAGTAATTTGAAAGAGCGCATTTCTTGGTCCTGCAATGAAAATTATCATCTCTTTTTGTATGCTTAAACGACGATTGAAAAAAAAATTCTCTCTTTTTTATTTGAGTTTGGTTTTACGTGATATTTTTACTTAAATACGTCAATTTTTATGTTTTAAAAAATTAAATTTAATATATTGTTGTACAATAGGTATCACAACTGGTTTAGTAAGTAATTTGTTTTATTTAACTCCGTGAAATAGTAGTAAACAAAAATAATTATTGTACTATCCCTATTTACCACATTACTTGTTCCTATTCACCAAAGTCGTAAGGTTAATAGGGACAGAGATTTTCCTACTTGAAAACTATGTACAAAAATATAAGATCGCTGAAGGGTCGACGTTCTCCAGAGACGATTACTTTGATTGTTTTGAACAACGCGATGAACAAATAAGTTACATTACTCGAGACGTGTTGAATTATCATTAACGGGAAATTTGATCCCGTGGAACGCGATCCCGGGGTCGATCTCAGACTCGACGAATAGCGTTCTCCAGAACTGTTCTCATCAACCAATGAAAATAATGATCCTGTATCACGAACACGACTACTCTGTCAAGACTAAAATGATCAAGACAAAGATTAAATAAAAAAAAATTGACTCGGCAGGCATTAGCGCTGTCATAAGTCGCGAAAAGGATTTTACAAAAAAATATATTAAGGAGAACACATTTTTTGCTATAAGTTGTAATAAATTTCCAAGTGTAATTGTTACGTACTAGACTTCTTAGTACGTCTTTAGTACCTACCTACCTCGTAATGTGAAGGTCCAAAAAATAGACTTTGTAATGATTAACCTTCTATTACAGTAAGCTACAATTTGGTACAAAGTATAGGTATAGGTCAAACTATCAGGCCAATGAACCGCAGATAAAAAAGACGCGCGCACTCTTGCGCGCCGTCTTCATAGTCACACATACTCGCACCGGCGGTGCGGCACACATACACTCAGCATCCCACTATTCCAAGGATATCACAGTAATATAATTTATTTAATGTGGCGTCTTCTATTGGGTTTTAATAATAGATGTATCAATTTGAAATATTACAAAATATAAATTCAAAATTTGTCAATAATTTACTCAGTTGCTATAGAGAACGTGCTTCCCCGGAAAGGAAGAGGTCCAGGTTCGAGTCCCGGTAGTAACTAAATATTTTTTCGATAGATTTTACTTCTAATTGATCCGCTTAATTTTTATTAAAATTTTGTGTTCATATTTTATGTACAATATATATATATATATGAAAGAGTATGATGTGGAACAAAATCATAATCAACACAGATAAATGTTCATTTCCGATGGGTTTAATAGAAACATAGTTATATTGCCCAAAAATGACTTTGAAATGACAAACGTCTCAATAATGTATCTCCTGGTGTCATACACTACTCCAAATAGTATTTCGGTGACTGCAGACTATTGCGAGCCAATCCTTTCTTCACACTCGCCAACGGTGTGCCCAGTTTTGACTGGAGCGACCCACGAGGCGCTCTCCATATCCTCGGACGAACATTCTACGAATATACGCGTGATGCCCCAACTCTCATCCTTTTTTAACTAAACTGTACAAGAAACGTAACACTTGCTGTAAGTGATGAGGTTAACCGTTTTAATGGCTGTGTGACTATTGTATAGTTATACTTTTAAAATAAGCAATGTTAATGATAATAATGATTATTGGCGTAGGATTTTATACATAAATAACTTTTCGAATCAAATATCTAAACACCTACCACGAAACATTAGACCGGCATTTTATACAAATAATAGTATAGGAAATTTACTCATAAATTCTAAAGACAAAGATGATAAATTTAACAATTCTGGTGTCTATAAACTTAGTTGCAAGGATTGTGCTGCATTTTACATTGGTAAAACGGGTAGAAATTTTAATATAAGAGTAAGGGAGCATTTGAGATGTTTGAACAATAGTGGATTTTCAGAATTTGCTAATCATTTGATAGAAAATGGTCACGATTTTGATAAAAAATTGGGATTGTCAATTTTACATATAAACAGTGTTGGTCACAAATTAAATAATTTGGAATCGTTGGAGATAAATAAAGCGTGTAAAACTAATCAAAAAATTATAAACAACCAACTAAATTTAACTACGAGCCCCATTCTAAAATTTTTTCCTAAAAATTATTCGAGTAAATTTGTATTAAGTAATGATTTGAGTTAGGTACTAAAAAAAAAAAAAAATTTTTCTTTTAAAAATAGATTTTTAAAAATAGATTCTGTCAAAGAAACAATGTATAGGTATAGGTAGTTAAATTTAGTTGGTTGTTTATAATTTTTTCATTAGTTTTACAGGCTTTATTTATCTCCAACGATTCCAAATTATTTAATTTGTGACCAACACCGTTTATATGCAAAATTGACAATCCCAATTTTTTATCAAAATCATGACCATTTTCTATCAAATGATTCTGATAAATAGATTCTGTCAAAGAAACAATATATGTCTTAGTTAGTTATGACATCCTGAACTACGAGTCCCATTCTAAATTTTTTTCCTAAAAATTATTCGAGTAAATTTGTATTAAGTAATGATTTGAGTTAGGTACTAAAATTTTTTTTATTTTTTTAAAAATAGATTCTGTCAAAGAAACAATATATGTTTTAGTTAGTTATGACATCCTGAAGAAGAAAATGGTATTTTTCGAAACCGGTAGATGTATTTAAACTCATTTTAGTGGTTAATTAAACAAAGATAAAAAATAAAAATACATCACTACTTACTGTACATCAATCCAACCGCCAATTTTTATAAAATATGTAAGCCAAAAATGTATATAACATTTTGTGAATACTTTTTAACAATCTAACTGACAGTTTTATGTTATGATGATAGTAAAAAGCTTGACTGGGAAAACAGACCATCAACTTACCCCACAATCGATTTGTTTACTACTCAGTCTTCAACATAAACATGTGAATATACTACGCTAAACTTATATTTAACAAATTTGTTTTCAAACAAATTATGTTAAAATTTATTATAAAAACATTTTACAGATAAAGAATATTGCTTTAAATAATGTCAAAAAATAAAAAAAGATTCTGACATCTATGCCTTTCAGGAAAATTAATATCAAATTCAGTCCATAGATGGCGATAGTATACTTGCATTCGAAGTGTTTCCACATATGAACATATATGCAACTTCCAAAATTTTTATAGATATGGAGATCGATTAATGAGTGAGAATGGTAAACGTTACATTGTGTAAAGTGATCACTTAAGCGAGCCGAAGACAGGCCCTAAGCTCTGTAATTGCGTATACTTTCATATATTTATATTAAATATAATTTAAAAAATAGCTTCGTCCCTATGAGATATATATTATTCGTTTGCAGTGCCGCCTTTGTAGGTGAAAATCCACTAATTGTGTGTTCTCGGAACATATTCAAATATTGCTTAATTTGTTTTCTTTTATGAGTGTTTGTAATGGAGTAATACTGTAAATGAATGTATTTAGTTTAATAGTAATAGTTCAAAGAAAGTACCCTTAATAATGGTTCTAAAAATTTACTTTCAAAGATCATAAATCGAAGAGGTCTTTGAAACTAAAAATAAAAACTGAACTTTGTATTTAAATTTCTCTAAAAATATGTATATCTCAAAACTTGGAATAATCACAAAATTTTCTACTAGTAATGTAAACCGGGTTAATAATTTTACAAAGTCAAATATCATAATGTTTTAATGGTATAAATTGGAGTATAACATTTTGTCAAGCTTGTAAATTTAATTAATTAATTTAGTTAACTTACCTAGTAATTATTTTTTATTTAAAAGAGATAGAAAATAATACTCGTCTGTCTCGACCACAACCCTCTTTTCGTCTATATAATACATACTCATCGATTTTTGAGACTTCTAATAAGACCATACTCCAAATTAAATCACGGCGGGTCTTCCACGGGCGTGTGATATTTTTATCCTCAACATTTTCATATCAACAATCCAATAATAATTTAAAAATATCATTTTTTTAAATCTATAATTTCCAATTTAATATCTCACTTAAAAATATGATGTATTCATCGTAAAGATAAATGGTTAACGTGGTATTATAGTAATGCATTCTCCTGGTAAGAGAAAGTTCCGGGATCAAGTTCTGGTAAATAAATATTTTGTCGATATTTTTATTACCTTATAATTATAGTATAATTTTGATTAATTAATCATATTTACTATGCTACATTAAAATTAGCATTCGCCCTTTATTTATTATTTTTTCACTATTCTGTACAAATAGCTAGTTGGTCTAGTGGTTAACACACTGGTCGGAGGTTTGCGCCTCGTTCCAGGAGACCAACAAGTTAGTCCTATTTTCATAGTACCAAGCGTTTATATTAATTTGAAAATAGTAAGAATTTTGACGTGACACGTATTCCGTGTACAAATCTCTATTAAAAAAATATATATTATCATTAATTATTTAAAATAATTCATATATATATATTTATATATACTTACCACATATCTGTATACCTAAACGATTTTATTTCTACCGTAGACTACTTATTTTACATAAGTATAAATACGATAACTTTATCTACCTCCATTGCGTACGAGTAATTCTACTTGTCATAAGTTTCCATTGACAACAACTGCATTCAAAGCACAGATAACTTTATTTTCTACAATCACCTCATTTGTGAATTTTTCTACACTTATGCCTTATATACCTATTTTTCGTGCATTTCAATATCTAAATAATATCAACCTTTGTCACATTATTGTATTAGGTATTTAGACATCGTATATATTAGAATAAAAAAATCAATGATACACAGTAATGGAAAGATTGTTTCTCTGAACTGTTTAAAATGGCTTGAATTGAGCCTAGGTATTTAAAAGAATACAATTCAATAAAAAATCACTTATCCCACCAGTATTATCATTTTTATTCTGCACAACAGAAGATAGAATTGTAAATTTCCAATGCTTATGGTGTTCATTAAGAAGATATATACATTTATCAACAGTATATATAAGATGTTCAGCGGAAAAATTGTAATTGCTTGGAACCATCAGGGTGAGGTAAATAGGAGGGATATTGTTTGACGCGCGTGATTTGCGGGATTGCCAGTCGCAATGAGTTACTGATCGGGAACGCACGGCGCGTTCGTAGTTGAGCAATATTTAAAGTGCGGTGATTCATTGGTTCGTGCGCGTCGCGCTTTTTGTACTCACTTTAATATTCGACGAGTAAGTGATGGGCCGAGCACTCAACTCGCAACTTATCTGATGTTAGATTTAAAAGTTCAGACAAGAAAGGACAATGGTTAACCAAACTTCTCCGGGACCATCAACGTCAGGGGCGATGCCAGAACATGTGGCTGAAGTTTGACGTGAATTTATGGGCAATCCGCGTAAATCGATAAGGAAGATTGCAGTCTGTACTGGAATAAAAAAATCAACAGTGCACGTTATTTTAAAAAAAAAACTACAGTTTCACTCATAAAAACTACAACTCGCGCAGTTTCTCAACGAAAACGGCTATTATTTACGTGAAACCTTAGCGAGAACCATACTGGAACAATTTGGAACAGCACGAACGCTTGGAAACATATTGTTTACTGATGAAGCACATTTTCATATCGATGGCTATGTTAATAAACAGAACATGAAATACTTGTGCCCCGACAACCCGAAGGAACGCCATCAAAAACATTTGCATTGTCCAAAAACGACAGTGTGGTGTGCAATTTCTGCCTGAAGGATAATTAGCCCTTATTTTTTTAACCAGCGAGAGACAGTCACTGCTGACGTGTATTGCCGAATGGTCGACGAGTTTTTGATACCACAACTGCAGTTGTTTCCCGAGTTCAACAACAAAACACAATTTTAGCAAGACTCCACGCATAGCTAGAGTTTCGATGGAGAAACTGAGGGGAATTTTTCCCAATAAATTAATCAGCAAGTACGGAGACATACCCTGGGCACCTCGGTCACCGGACCATACACCGTGCGACTTTTTTTTTATGGAGATACCTTAAGTCGAGAGTTTGCAATAATCCTCGAACAATTCAGGCCCTATAAGAAAATATCCGCCGTGAAGTTGCTGCCATTGAACCAACGCTTTGCTTTCGCGTGTTCGCAAATTTAAGAGTCCAATTGCAAGAGTGTCTTGAGAGAAATTTAAACGATATTGTTTATAAAACGTTAAATTAGCATCTTTAAATTCTATTTTGTATAAATAAAATATGATAATAACATTGTAGTATTTTTATTTATTTAATATTAAACTTGAAAATTTTACGCTGGACACCCTTTACAAAATAACATGTAACCATTTTCATATTCCGAAAATAAATGTACATATTCATAACAGTTCTTTTTTCCTAAGTCATCTTTGATTATAGAGGATCATATCACAGTGTTCCAGGTTATCAAAAACATTCACTCCTTATGATATTCAAGTATGCAGGACAAAATGAAGACTAATCCAAATTAGTTCCATCACCTAATCTGTCCAACGTGTTAGTGAAGATCACCAATCTTATCTTATTACAATTTTATCTTATTTCCCTGGTCCTCGCTTGAATTCTTGAATGAAATCTTTTTCATTTCTTGGCCAGAAACCATACTAAAGAGAAATAAATATATTAATAAAATGCGTTAGCTTAAGGTACAGTTTAATTATTATTATTATTTATTTTAAAATAAAAATTATCGTACGATAAAAATATAATCAACTGATTAATTGACACCAAAAAAATATAATACTAATAAACATAATTTACTTTCACATACCATATTTGCAGTGGCGTGCACTAGGCATGGACTAAAGTTATCCTGCTAATATCGATGCTGTAAAAACAATGCGTATTGTAACAAGAGATATAATATTCATGTGAAAGAACACCCCTCTTTTAAAAGCATGTATTTATGAAAGTAGACCTGCATAAGCTTATTTCCATGCTTGAGAAATTTAAATATTATTACGATTATTTTTAAAGTTATTAAGTGAAGGGCTAAATTTTTTATAATATAAAATAATACCGCGTTTAAGGTGTATTGGAACACATACATTCAAGTCCGCTTAAAATACACTTGCGGCGTTTTGCAGCACGTCTGCCCAAGTGAAGAAGTGTATTCAGAACACCACGCGGCGCAAGAGTTGCTTTTAGTTTATATACGTTTGGTACGGATTTTACGAAAAAATACATGCACAGTTTTATTTTATATTTATTAACTCATCCACTAGATGGTTTTAATTAACGCATTGATAAATAAACTATATTATTTGCGTGTGGACCTTCGTAATATATTTAATTAAAATTGTGGTTATGTACAGCTTTTTTGATTGTATGGAGTGCACGCCGCTGGATATTTGTAAGATTGAGTAAAGCAATAATTTTCGGCATATGTGTACGTGTACTATAAAGTTGGATATAACTTTGATCTTTTGAATTTAGCAAAAAGGCAAAATTTTCGCATGTGTAGGTACCGAGAATTACTTAATTTTAAACACTGCTGAATAATTTCTAAGGAATCCACTTCAATATTGCACAGCTTTGACGCAATATAAGGGTGGACGTCTTTGAAACAATACCTCCCTTTGAATGTATATGTAGTTATATAAACAGGTTAGTACAGAGTCTCATAAGCACACAAACCCAGGGACGTTCATTACGTACCTCGATTAACCGTGGAAGTTGAGAAGCTTTTTATAGCAAGAATATAGCAGAGTCGAGTTTAGGAATTAATATGCTTATTAGAAGACATATTAAAGTTAGAAGTAAAAATGTACGTAATTTTAATCGACCACGTAATACAAACTACTTTTTGATAATATCAGAATATACAAATTAAGTAACCAAAAAAATATTACCTAAATAGTATTGAATAATACTATTCTAATATTCGTGCAAAAATCATATGTAATTCACAGCTTTTTAGTATAAGTCAGAAAGTAAAAATCAAATCTAATCATAATATAGTGAACCACGAACAAATTGTTATATTCTTTATATTGTGAGGCAAGACTAGCGGTTCACAATAGTCCCGGTACCAACACTAATGTATGGAAGTGAGGCCTGGAGCTGGCAGAAGTGGAACGAAAGTAGACTGAATGCAGTGGAAATGAGATCACTTAGGCATGAATGAAGAAATAATAAAATAATGTAAGGTTGATCTTAGTATACTAAGTAATATTAAGAAACGATTACTTAGGTGGTTTGGTCATATAAACGGATGAATGAGGAGAGAATGTTAAGAAATATATATGACGCAAGCGTTAATGGCACCAGAAGTAAAGGACATCCGCTGAAGACTTGGCATGACCAGGTAAACCAGATATTTGAGGATGGTGTTGTTAGCAGCCTCAATGATCGTCGATCTTGTATGAGAAGATGTATGAATGTGGATAATGTGGATAAGATTGTGTCAGGATAGAAGTGTATAGCGCTCTATCCTCTTTGCCTACCCCCGCGTGGAAACAGCGTGATGGTAAGTCAGTAAGTATATTGTTATGGGGTGAGCCAAGCGTTCTCACACCCTCACCAACAGCTTCATAGGAGTGCATAAGAAATGGGTTTTTAACGTCAATATTACCTACTCACCTCTTTTTTATCAGGTTTATTTATTTTTGGACAATAAAATGGGTAAAATAATTTAATAATAATACATTGAAAGAGATTTTTGAGTTTTAAAAAGTCGTATATTTAAACAAATGACAGACATAAATTACGGTTGGAATTTAAACAATTCATTCCTGTACTAAATGATGATTTATACATAAATATTACATAATCCAAAAATCAATTTTAAATAGGTAAGAAAGTTCAAAATGTGAAGTAAAAAACATTAACCTCAAATAAAATTAATGCACATTCGCATGTGAGAAAAATAAATAATCAATATTCAAACAAATGTTATTCCAATAACGGATCTACGTATATACTTGCCGTAAAACTGATATATAGTTTAGTAAATATGAAAAATGATAATTTATAAGTATATGTATGTAATAAAGTGAATAAAAATATTCAGAAGAAGTAACCATAAGATAATCTCAGACCACTGCATTCGAAATATAATTTATGAAATTAATATCTGAGGGAATATATCAGATTAGTCACGAGACACAATAGTCACCTGCATGTGACATAAATTATCAATTAATTTAGGTAAAAGATTTACTCCTAGGTGAGCAGTGCGATTGTCCGGTAACATTGTTGTTATATTAAATCACAAAACTTGAGTGTACGACAATGTTACATCCCTGAGATAACGCTAACACTACTCCATTATATTATATTGTATCTCACAGTGGCATGTTTTACCACGTAAAAGAACTCGTCAATAATAATTTGAGAGTGTGATGATATCCCATCGCGACCAGCATGACTGAATTATCTCCGTCAAAATATTAGATCTGGGTAAATTTCTCCTCCCAGTAGGACACCATGATGCTCGTTTCCATCGTTGAAATTATAAATGTTCTAAGAAGGGAACATTCTACTCGTTTCTAGAAATAAGCATGTACACAATACAAATTTTGACACGTTTAGTTCCCATATAAGTGTAATTGTATTATTATAAAGCCGGACGATCCTGATTTAGTTTCACGTGAGAGCGTGTCCGATCGAAGCCGGCCGCTCTCGACAGCGTATCCCACCTCGTCTGTGTTACAGAAACGACAAAACCCAGCATTTTGAATTGCGCTGGAGCTTGATTGGTCGACGCTCACTATGGTATTTTCATATGTGCATTATTTCATATATAAGTTATTAGAAGAATTTACGGTATTATATTATATTTTGACGTAAAACGGGTTACAAAACAATTGTGTTGGGTGTGTGGGACAGTTTAAAGTTATTTATTCTAATAAATAGGGCGAGTCAACAAAGTTATTAAAAAAATTATAGAAGTAGCATAAATCGGTAATTTATGAAAACACTCACATTCTGAATGAGAATCAATGTCTAATATATAAAATAGTATTAATGACTAACACACATATAGTGAATTAGTATCACTGACCTTTTAATTTGTATCTCTGTAAACGTGTGCTGAATGGAGTAACGCTAGTGACGTTCTTCGGGGAGCCGCGTAAACACCAATATACATATTTTCCCCAATCCCATATAATTTATGACATTCTGAGTAATCTACTTATATAAATGCATCAGTGGTATCCAATTTGTTACTTTTAATAATTAATTTTTATCTACAAACATCTCAAAGTAAGTGTATTTCGGGCCTAAATAAATAAGAGATGAAATGGTTCAGAAGCCACTTCGCCTTCGACTTCAACCCTATTATGATCTTTGCTTTTTCTACCCCTTACCCGGCTTTACGTCGTTACTCTAGATCTCACTGACCATTTGCTGCTACCTTACACACGATTTGAATCACTTTCTGTAACAAACGACGAGCATTAGATTACCTACCGTCTACACAAGGGGTAATCGGTAATCACCCCTGTAAAAAAATATTAACATTGTTGCCGGTTTGTACTTATTTTACCTTTTTTATACCACGCATTACAGTGTTATATTCATTATTTTTTAAATTTTATTTCCAACTTATATATCTTGAAAATTCTTTGTAAACTTTACCTGTCTCAAAGGGAAAAATGAGTTTCTTTGTTTTAATTAGCCTTTAAAAATATTATGTATTTTAATGTATTTACAGCGAAACATTATATTAAATATATTTCTTACCCACCTGCACTCCGGTCTCTAGGCAGCCACTTTCCAACATGACATCAAACAGCAAAACATTAAACAAACGAAATAAATATTTCCAGTGATAATATTTTCAGTGCCTTGAATACATTTTTACTGAATGCCATTTTTAAATCTCACAGAGGTCATGTAAGCTCTTGACCTACTTTGACTCGTATCGTGATATCAATGCCTACTATTAAACCACCTTGATTCAAATCTTCAAACTCAATAACGGTTTGAGGGTTACATTAAATCTCACAATAGAATTGTACTAGAGATGAATGGTCGAACCGAATGTGCCCCATTTAGCATTTCAACGTTAATAGGAACAACAACTTACTAGTCTTATCTAACCTTTGTTATATACTTAACTGCACCGTGTATCATCTTATAGCAACCTGGACACAGTACCGTGTGACTAACGTCATTACTGGCGCTGTAGCGGGCCGCCAAGATAGAGATCGTTCTGCGCCAACCCGCACTCTTCTGACACTCCTGAACTGTTTCACTCCGACGTATGTATTTGCGTTCCACCTCATAAATATTACCCGCGTAATCATTGTAATAAAAATTAAATAAAGTGAGAACTTCTCATGTTTGTAAGCACAGTTTGTTTCAATTGCTCACGCCACTGTCATTAATACGAAAATCTTCCTATCAAATAAGCCGAGGTGAATAACAAAATTTATGATCATGAAATTTACGAACACGATAAGTCGACTCGAGGGGCGTATTATCATTCACATACTTAAAGTTTCTGATCTGATATTTACAAATACGTACACGCAATAACCTCCAAAATCGTAATCTATTTTAAATAGGTACCACAGTGTACTGGTCTAACCGATATGCAATATTTAGAATGCAAATTGATTTCGAAACAGAGCAAAATACTCAAAACGATCTGCATGTACACCAAACATTGACTCTGCATCCATATCAATGAATATTGAACACCTCATTACCAATGTCATTCATGTAGATACAGAACTATTGCGACTCTGATTTTAATCTGGCAGAGTCAAATAAGCTACGAACCTCACTAAAGCGACGAGTGTTAATGCAAACCATGGAAGGTGGATTCATTAATCACTCGCCTCCATTGTGATATGGTGCCATTGTGTGTTTTTTGTTTTGTCACAGTTTCCTTCCAAAGTCTAAAAGTTACTCGCTTTACGGAAAGTAATAATATGACGCTAAGTTTTAATCAATGTTTAACTTTGCCATCGCGTCATCGGGGCTGAACATCTGAATTTATTGAGAATCACTGAAGGTTGGTAAGAAGTGGCACAAATCAATAAAAAGTGGCATAAATTATACCAAGTTTACTGATAAAAAATAATTGTAACTATTTTAAACGACTTTTAACCGTCCCGCTAGGATTGGCTATATTATTTTAACTTTGTGTGTAAATAAAATATTATCAAAAAAAAATATTTTGCAACACATGCATATAATTTCAATTCATTATAAACAAAATTACTGGAGTAAGCGGGAGTTATTTTAATTAAAATATGTATTTTTTAACAATCCTCGAACTTCCGTAACTTCAGTTTTTTATTTATTTATTGTTTGATTGTTATTTATTTAAGTTTTATTGTCCCTTTTTATCAATATATTTTGCTTCCAAAAAAATTTATCCTACGAACATTTAGGTAAGATCAAATTATTGAAATAAATTATATTTCTCACCTTTTATCTACGAGCTATCTTTGCACAAAGCCAAATTGTAACAATTATACCTATTATAAATGCTATAAATAAATTAAGCTTTCTATGTCTATGTTTAAGTCGCAAAAATATGTTTTAGAGAATAATAATATTATTTAAAATTTAGCTTTCAAAATTATAAATTTTAATTTCTTGTGTTGTAGAAAGTTAAAATTAATTTCGGTTTTTATAATAATGTATTTTTTAATATTTTTATGATTTCAAAGAATTCACTACAGTTCTGAGGTTTTTATGAATAAAACAAAGATTCTTAATAAATAAAATGCCGAACATTCCGGATTAGAAACCCACCTATTGATCCCATTAGCTTTTCACTAGTTGATCCATCTTCATAAGAAAATACGTATTTAAAAATGAAACTATACTTGTGGTATTCTTTGAAATAATTAAGAATTATGACTTACGATTAAAATCAAGATTTAATTTAAAAATAATGTCTTTTAAATTTTAAATTATTGCCGACAAAGAAGCGGGTTAACGCGTATGAATAAATATTCACATCTGAATAAAAACTCTCCTTCAAATCTAACCTGAGCAAAAAAAAAGAAAAAATATAAATGAAAAAAGTTATTTCTTAATTCAATATTGAAATTTCATGTTTAATGACTGAAATTGAATGCAAACCGCCACCGAAATTTCGATTTTAGGTCTACTTCCTCACATTTTTCAGTAGATATTCAAAATACAATTTCGTTTGATATAAAATATATTTTTTGTTGCTCTCTATTATATATATTTAAATTAACATCTGCGAATATCAGATGATTGTCTTTTTTTATTCAAAAAATATCTTATTTTTTAAACCGTTTATGTTTCAATGTTGTTATATCATAAAGCTTATTTATTTAATAAATTAAAGAATGTATGTATATAAATATTAATTATTTTAATAAATTCAGCGCTCTTGCTGGGAAATTAACCGCTTTAATTATTTAATTAATACTCTTAATTCTCGGTACTATGCGGCGTTACACACAGAACTTACTATATTTTAAATACAAAGCTAATTTCAGTAGAAGTACTTTATTTCAATACACTTTTTGCCTTTATGAAGACGATGAATAAGTTAAAAAACGGTGGAAACTTTATAATGAAAATGCAATGAAAATCCATCCACATTCATTATTTAAAAAATAAAACACTTTATTTCAGTAAAGTTTTTCACATGTTGAAACAAATAAATGTTCTAAAGATATTCAGTCAAGGACACTTTATTATCCACCCTGATTATCTTTTAACGTCAAATTCATAAACATTTTCTACTTTAAGTTTCAAAACATTACTTTACCTGTCTTAACTTTTTACATCTATTATTAAATCCTATTAAAACTAGATTAAATTCTATAATAAATGGTGTGACTTGTATTTATTATCTAAAATTGTTGATTTTACTAAGCGTTTATATATTTTTTGTTTTAAACAAAATAAATCTGGGAAAAAAATATAAAATTTACAACATTGAACAGAATAAATTACAAAACGTGTTTTTAAAAAGCATTATTTTTCGATTTCTACATGTACTATTCAAAAATTCAATAATAATAATTCATAACGAAATCTAGTATTGCTGTATTATATCCTGCATTATACATCAAATATATTATTTATTTTTCTATAAAGAGAAATAAATAAAATAAATTAATATAGTTTCAGAATTTTTATTCATGATATAAACCATAATTTTCTTTTTATTTGAAAGTTTGTCAACCCAATTACGCGTAAGGGTTATCTTTTGAGATAATTTTCTCAGAAAATTATTTGCATAGTTTTTTTCTTAGTAGGTATGTACATGGTGGATTTTTGCGCAAATGTTTTTCCTTTTTAAAAATTCTTTTTATTCTGTAAATACCATTCATTCCATTAAAACACCAAGCTCTGAATTACTCTGCTTTGTGCGGAAAAGTACAAACCAAGAGCTACTATTAAGCAGTAACGTTCGTCTCGTAGTACTCCAGACCTCGGTAAGTACTCAATAAAATGCTTTAGACTTCGAGGATTATTCGTCTAAATACACTAGCTGTGCTCGCTATTTAAATAGTGGATAGTAGTTGTGTGGCTTCTATATAATATATTATTTGTTTAACTTCAAACATTGAAGCGTTATTAATAGCAAATATGTACCAACAAAGTTTCAAAAGTCAGACACTTTTACTGAACAAGTTAGAAAATCTCACTAAGAAATCAGTTAATTAATACGAAAGACTTTTTTTTTAATTAGGCAATCTACAATGCGAATGAATTGTTAACTATGAAAAAATGGTTTGAATTTATTGTTATTTTACGAAGATTATCAAAAATAACTTCCAATTATAAAACTAATGAGGTGTGTTCAGTTTTATGTTCATTGGAATCTATTGAAAATAATATACTCGTATATGATAACGGATGCTTACGAAGTGACTACTAAAATATAAGAAGTCAATCATTACTTCGCTGTTTAATGGACACCTTTCTATATTAACAAATGTACCAGATCAAACCAAATATACTTACATAATCTCTACCTACGGCTGAAGCTAAAAGCAAGTCTCTTAGATTCTCAAGATTTATAGATAAATTATTTCATTAATACATATTATAACAATACGAAATAAGTGTATCAATAAGAAAGATATACAGATAATATCAATTTATCGGAAAAATTGTTTGTTGCCAACCGGACTTCCCCGAATAGGAAGGGTTCCCAGGTGGCAAAAAAAAAATCGATAAAGTAATTTTATGCGTGTATCTTTCTTAATTTGTAATAAAATAAAATAAACCTGCAAAATAAAAATTGTTTTCTCGCCTCGTAATTCTCGCCTCATCCACATTCATACATCTTCTCATACAACCTCGACGATTATTGAGGCTAACAGGATCATCCTCCAGTACCTGGTTTACCTGGTCGTGCCGTCTTCCGCGAACGTCTTCTACTTCTGGTTCCATCTACACTTGCGTCATTATATATTTCTTACCATTCTCTCTTCATTCATCCGTTCCATATGACCAAATCACGTAAGTGATCCTTTTTTACTCACTATACTAAGATCAGCTACACATTATTTTCTTATTTCTTCATTTTTTACTCTGTCATAAATGTATCTGCCATATATACGCCTAAGTGATCTCATTTCCACTGCATTCAGTCTACTTTTGTTCTTCTTCAGCCAGCTCCAGACCTCACTTCCATACATCAGTGTCGATACCAGTACTCCATTGTGAAGTACTGGTACTGACATTGCTTAGTCTTGCCTGATATGATAAGTTCTCATTAGCTATAATTCCATCCAAAGCGCCGTTCACTTTATTCCCTGCAGTGACCACTTCCATTTCCGTTTCTATCGAACATACTTCCCAAATACACAAACTCATCTACTTGTTCCAAACATTCATTACCTACAAGTATTTTGCATGTTTTCTTGCTTTTATATTTCTCGAATACCATCACTTTCGAATTGTTAACATTCATAATAAGGTAACTTTCCTTGCATACATCGTACATTCAACTCACTAGCCTCTGAATTATTACATTATAAAATGTATTTATCTGCATTTAAAATAATTAAACATTTTACTTTTATTCGATTCATATCAAGTAATATAAAAACTTAATAATGCACTAAAACTGTAACATATTAGCTAATTAGCAAAATGGAAAACATATTATAATTCCAAGAGTGTTTTTCGTTTGGTAATTAAATATAAATAAATTAAAATGTATATTTCTCTTTTGGGAAAGCTGTTGTCGATATACTTTTAAAGAAATAAGATTTTATTATCCTTTTATTAATATCATTCTCAATCTCAATTAAGATAAATAATAGGAGTTTATTAATTCTGTTTACTCGATAACGATCCGATGGCCTTATTCTAATATTGATTCAATTTAAGGTCTGATGAAATAATGATCATTAAAACAAATAATGAAATGTTCTTCATTATTATATTAGTAATATATTATAATTAATAATATAACCACACATGTGTATGTATTATAAAAAAAAAATTTTTTGTTCAAATTGACCCGGGAAGCCTATGACAATAATATTTAGAATTTATTTGTGTGTGATTCATCGGTGTACGTTTTAGTATATTTGTATTTTAAGCCTTAAACGTTGCTTTGAAAATCATACAACTAAAATTATTTATGGTCAATAAATAATAAATAGTAGAAAAAAGTGTTTTAATTAAATCATTTGAATGGAATTCCACCACGAATTAACAGTTTCAAAATTATAAATATATGTATTCATTAAAATTTAAATACACTGGCCTAAATCTAAACTGCAACGCTTTTTATTAGACGTTTGATGTAGGTTAATCGTTTCTATACAAATTCGTTTAATTTTCAGAATTATGTATTACTCATACACATACATAAATACATCATTTTTAAATATATTCTGACTACTAAAAAATATTTTTTTCATTAATATCTATAATGTTATTTTTTTAAATACAAATTAAATATATTAAAATATCACAGACCTATATTCTGAATAATTACAATTTCATAATAAGAATGTGTTCTCCTTAATATAATATTATTGTACCTCTAAATGTATTATTCTTTTTAAAACAAAATTATGTTAATTCTCTAATAACATTGCTCAATTATTATTCGCTGAAATTTAATATAACATATATCTAAATAATGTATACATAAACATAATTTATAAAGTTAATAAGGTTTATTTAATCATTTATTTTTCATTTCTTTGGTCGTATTTCCATTTGTTTGCACATTATCATTCGGTTACTTATAAACTCTATCATTTATAATAATTTGGTGTCCACTCTTTGATTTGAGAGTAATTTCTATAGCCAATCTCAATTCAGTTCCTGGTCCACCGGTGGAAAGTTCATAAGTCCTCAACGTCTTTGATATTATGCTTTTCATTTCCAACATTGCAAATTTTTGACCTGCAGGATAAAAAGTTTATTGTAATTAAAAAAAAATCGAACATCTGTTTATTTTGGGATCAGATTCACAAAAGTACTAAAAATCATCGAAAATCAAATAATTTATTAGATAGTTTACATTATTAGACACACCTCAGAAACGTAATTGAGGGAAAAGGGACAAATAGGAAGACCCATACAAAAAACTTTCACCAAATTATGAGTAAGATAAATGCAAATACCTATAGAAAACTTTTGGATATGACTTAGGATGGAGACGCTCGGCGAGCATCGCACTGACAAGAACACAATTATTTTATATAAAATAAGTTATATTTTGAGTATGTCTAAATCTTTGTAGGAACCAATTACTGAGATTTTTCCCCTGAGGGATTCACATCAAGATATTATAGATGTCTCACAAAGACGAAGCTGTTATTTATTTTACATGGGAATGTAAGCATAGAAGTCTCGAGCATTACAGAGCTTACAACCTGTCATCAGCTAACTTTAGTGATCTTTACACAATGTACCGTTCGCCAATTTTACCCGACTACCATACCTATCAAATTTTTGGAAGTTGTATATATGTTATCATGTAGAAACCTTTCTATTATTTATTACCAACTACGTTGTCATCATCTATGGTTTGAAAATGTAATATTCATTCTCATGTAATACCCAAGTCGTCCATACTTATATTATCTTATTACATGTCAAACAATAATGAAATATTATTTGCTCTCTAGAGATCTAATTTATAATATTGCTAGACAAAATAAATTTCCCACACATTAGATATATCTTCTCAATCCCTCTCGGGTTTCCAAAATATTCCTGGGGAAACTTTTTTAATGAAATGTTTTTTGTACTGATACTTTTGACAGAAATGACTATGTATTGATTAAATAAAAACAATTTAATGACTATGAATAATTAATATCAAACCTCCCAAACTGATAATAACTTAATCAGATTATTCATTCAAATTATTTTTCGTCAAATCAATGACAATGAATAATGCACTTAAGGGAATGAAAATATTTTAGTTGTTGTTCATATTTTATTCAAAAATTGTTTGTGTTTGAAATGATAAAAATAATTGAAACAATAACATGATAACACTGGATATTTAGCGACATTATCATAGAAAAATCACTCCAAGTTAATAAAATGTGTCCGATATTGACCTGGATCTATAACAAATTGCAGTATGACTGTTCATATTAAAGAAAATATAGTATAATTATTTGGTCATGAAAAAGTGCTTACCTATACAGTTCCTGGGTCCAGCACTGAATGAAGAAAATGCGTACGGATTCCTCAATCTTGTATTTTCTGGTAAAAACCGGTCGGGATCGAAAACTTCAGGGTTTGGATAATATTTTGGGTTTCTACCCATAAAAAGTGCGAAAACAACGAGTTGACATCCACTAGGAATTACAGTTCCATCTGTATAAAAATAAGAAATTAGGATATAACATTTTAAACAATTTAAATATTTTGAATATATTTTACACAAAAATTATTAATAGTTTGATTATGTTTAATTAACACACTATAAGTGATGAACGAAGGTGTGAGGTGGACAAATGATTATATCTTGAAACCTACGTCAAACTCTTATTCTTAATTTTACCAAAAATGAAAAGAATATTATTATTTATGCCGGATTCATAATAAATCTTTGGGATACTTAGAGGCACGGCATAGTGAATATTATAATATGGACTGACCACCATGGGTATATCTTACCAACTATGACCTTGAAACAAACGCCTGTCGCCATCTGTTGATGGTATGGCGAAACATAGTATAGTCGGGATGCACTCCAAATAATACATAACGCACACGGAATGCAAAGGCCCAGTGATGGCGAGTGGTAGGGAGCGATAGAGATCGACGAGAAGACCTCGGAGACTGAGGATCATCCCCTGGGCACCAGTGTTTTTCTGATGGAATCTGGCCTAACTCACAAAATTCAAACGATCGTTAGTTTATTAGTTCCCATAGTGTAATTTGTATAATACTTATAACTTAACTATTTATATCGTAAACTAGATTAATATCAATAAAGAACGATAGGCGGTATGTACATTTTTCTATTATTTTGATTTCATATTATATTCTGTAACCAGACTTGGGTAATGCGTAATCAGACAAAACCTTAACTTTTCAATATATTCAAATATTATTGGATCCATTACGATAAGATAATATTATGATGTAATAGATTCGAAGTCAGTTTTGTTGCTATACAAAACTCGCAAACTAAGGATATATATGAACAATCTAGTTACCCAATTATAAAGTCCACAATTACAGAAAAGAAAAAATTCAAAGAAAGTTTATTAAGTAGAACGCATACTTACTGTGAAGTTGTAATTATTCAGAACATAGGTCTGTGATATTTTATGCCAGCAGTCCACACTCGCCGAGGCACGGCGAGAGGAGCCGTGCACGAGATTGTACTATAGCTCATGGGTTGCATCGCCTATTCTCGTGTCGACACGGGTCGTATCGTGCCATCTCGCTTAGCCTTACATGCCTCGCCTCGGCGAGAGTGGACCGCTGGCATTAAATACTAATTAAATGTATTAATTAGAAAGATATAGATAAGATGGCTTTTAAGTAATGGAACGATAGATGTATTAATTTGAAAAGTGCAACATATAGGTTCGAAAATTTGTCGTCAAAAGTACTGTCTGCTGTAGCATAGTCAATTAATGCACCTCATGTACGACAGGAGACTAGAGTTTTCACCTTATTTTACTTAAACACTATCAAATAATTAAGAATAAACTACACACTCCCTCAATATTCTCATAAATAGGCCTAAATACCCCTATTCGATCACTAAGATCTTAAACCCTATTTCACACCCCTATGTATATTTCAACCCTATATTACAATACAATTCATGGGTGATAGCCATTCGAACATGCAATACGCGCCTTTCACAAACTAACGCTGTTAATTTCAAAGACTGAGAAAACACATTTTTGATGTGAAGTTGTATTTT
This sequence comes from Eubasilissa splendida, assembly GCA_031772225.1. NCBI lineage: Eukaryota > Metazoa > Arthropoda > Insecta > Trichoptera > Phryganeidae > Eubasilissa > Eubasilissa splendida. The sequence goes on along the minus strand of CM062855.1, from coordinate 22,029,166 downwards.
CCGAACATAGTTCTGTGGTATTTTATTAGAAATTAAATTAATCAACTAGGAAGATATACAGAAAAAATCTATTTATCGAAAAAATACTTAGTTGCTACCGGGATTCGAGCCTGGACCTCTTCCGCATTTGGAAATATTGTAGAATATAAGTTCAAAATTGAACGAAGATGTATTTGATTGCTATAGCAAAATTGGAGAACTCGCTTCCCAAGATAGGAAGAGGTCCAGGTTCGAATTCCGGTAGCAACTAAATATTTTTTTGATAAATAGATTTTTTCTGTATCTTTCTATTTGATTAATTTATTTTGTATTAATATATTCAATTAACTATAATATTTGTAACTACTAAAAAAATGACTATGAAACTGAACTTATTAACGTTTTAAGGTAGACAAAGGGTTTATCAAAATCTTGAGTTTATATTAAATAAATCTTGAGTTACAAATAAAATAAATAGTTAACTTAATGTGATATCAAAATATTGTATACTTAATAAAATAATACCTGGTAGGGGAAGATCTTCTATAAGTTTTCTGCCATACAATGCAACAGGAGGGTACAGCCTTAAGGTTTCCTTAATAACTGTTTCCAAATATTTCATATTTTGAAGATCCGCATAGCTCGGCTGCTTTGATAGATCGTCTCCTAATAAACTGCGTTGTTCTTCTAGTGCCCTTCTCTGCACCTCAGGATTATTTGCTAGTGAGTATAAAGCGAAACTGATTCCGGCAGATGTCGTATCGTGCCCCTAGAAATGGAAAGTACAGAAATTTTCATTTCTATTAGAATGCCGGATGGATGTTGGTTCAAAATTTAAAAAACCTTTATTATTTATGTTTTGTGTTCGACAATAATGAAATAGGTACTGTTGATTAGAAAAACTTTCGCAACACCAGGTGCTATAATTTAAAAATATATATGTGAATTTCTGGAACCGCTCGTAGTGCATTTAGTAATTGTAAACTGTTATGTGACTGTGATTGTGACGATGATTGGTAACAGATTTAACGATGATCGGTAACTAAGATGGAGGTTTACTTTCTGGTGTACCAGTCATTGCTCGAAGAATTACGAATAACTCAATCATCGATACAATTGAACACAATCATAGTCAAAATAACGGTTTAAATAACGGTCGAGACAACGATTTAAACAACGTTTTATCAATCACTAAGTGTAGTGTTCAAGCTGACCCATGCGGTATGTGATATCGCATGTCACCCGGGCGCTACCATAATTATGCACGTTCGACCCTTGAAGTACCGATCACACGAAGAATTGACGTTAACAAATTATCGTTTCATTCAAATTGGCGTCGCGTGCTATATTTTGCAATATTTATAGTCGTACATTTATTTCCTGTCTTTTTTTAGTTTTAAATTTTAAATTAGCTCCAAAGTCATTACAAATATTTATTTATTTTCACGGACATTGAAAATATTTAAAAAACAATGTAGACCCATATATTATGGAATTAATACCTCAAACATGAAAGTGTCTGTTTCTTCCCTGATGGACTCATCTGAAAGAGGATTTCCTTCTGGTGTCTTACTGAACAGAAGAAGATCTAAGAAGGCCACTTTATTTTTCTTTTCAGTGTTATATTCGTCTGCATCGAGTGTTGGGCGATCTCCACTCATCACCTTCTCGATTTGGTCTTGCAATGTTGTTTTTCTAGATAGTATCATCTTATTTGTCATACAATGAATGACCTTAATAGCTCGTTTTTGGTCTCTGCCATCTTGTGTGAGAAAAAATATAAAATCGAAGCGTTTTAACGCTGACAATGATCTCAAAGTAAGAATCTTGCACAACCTTGAAAAAAATGATATTGGACAATTATTATGCGTATTAACCTATACCATACCACGATATAAAATACTGCTGTCAACTCGTGTTACCGTAAATAACTGTTAGAAAAAATGTTTTTATTAGCTTAAAAGGCTTTAATGGCACGAATTTATTGTAAACACTGAGCATACAAATTTGAAAAAATGATTAATAATATAATTTAGAGCATTCATGAAGTCCTATACAATGTGTCCTTTCATATTATCTCTATTCATTTAATTAGTGAGAAAGAGATAATTATATTTGTATGTTTGCTGTTCTTTTCACTGTGAAAATAGTATGTGACCTCTGTCTTTCATATCACAATTGGTATTTTTACTAACGTATTAATTTTACAACGAAGCGAATGAAAAAAATAATTGTTTTGTACGATTCTCTTTTCATAATTGGTTTTTCTCTAGTCATTCCTAAGCGCTAATATTTTCTTTAGAATTATCTAAAATATGAATTGTATGTTGCACGTATTTACCAAAATATTACACTGTGTTACTGCATGGTTTGGGAATGGTTAATATTACGACAATGCAAGGATTACGAGATCAAATGAATTCATTTGAATTCATCCAGCAATTTTGCTATGATTACAATAATCACTTAACGCCTATTTAATTATTAATACTAATGTTCTTGAATATAAATATGTACACATATGCTGTGATGTTTGAATTTGCGTGCCGAGATTTGGGTAGCCTGGTTTACACGAATGGTGACTGGCTATCTAAATGAACAAATCAGGGACGAGAATCCGACGCTGACGGGCAGCTGAGCATTGACGTCACTTTTTTGAGAGGATGCTGGGAGAGAGAGTAGCGGGTCGGTGAGGATATTACCGCAGTAGACCCAGAGATATATGGGCCTAGTTCACCCTCGGATTGAGGAGATACCCCACAGTAACGAGAAAAGAGGCGGCATGCGAGTGATAGCAGAATGGATGGGCGACCTGGACATAGCTTAAACGGGATGGCATCTGGGCAATCTCCTGGAGTAGGAGATGAATTCTTTCGCGGGCGTGCGGCAGCCCGGGTCCGCGCCTTCTTTGGCACTCTACGGCAGCCTTGTTTAATAATGTGCTAAATGAGTAACCTAAGTGACCACCCTCAGAGGAATATTGACCTCAAGAAAGATATTTTACGTTCAATCAATGTTGGGATAAATTATGTATTTGTGAATAAAATGTGTAATGTGAAAAGCATAGTTTGCCCTTGAATCCATAATCATCCCATCCGAGGTAGCATGTGATACTAGAGTACACATACACACTTGAAGACCCAGACTAGATCGGTGGCGGTCCCTATGGCTTCCTATCCTCTAGGGCCCAAAGGCTCCGTAACAATGTGTAAGGAAAGTTCCAGCCGGTATCAATGCTAGCGATAGTGCAGCTGGCTGTTGCCGTAGTCTGACAAGAAGTTTAGCCCGGTATCCCACCGATGACTTCTTCTGTTTCACCGCTTCGCCACGGCGAGTTTCTACATTCTACCTTCTCTACATTTGATATTTTACGCTTAACCTCTATATTCTTGCTTGCCTACCTCTGTTACAATAAACGTCCACACAAATCACATGTTTCATGTAACCATCTTTCTTAAATCTAAATATATATAATTAAAAGTTTCCGCGTACACTAGTGTGCGGTTTCCTTTGACTTATTGACTGATATAAAATTATCAGATATTTTAATGAAGTTATACAAAACTTTATGGTGATCTTTAATAAAATCTAATTACTTTATTTAAAAAGGATAACTCAAATAACGCGACTGAAGTCAATCATCTTCGGATGCTTAGCAGGCGTTCGCCGTATCTTCCTACCATCTTTGAGAGAAGGAGGTACCAAAGTCCCAAGTTCATTAGAAAACTGTTAATCTAAATGCAGGTTTCGAAAGTTCATTGGCTCCAAAATCTCTGCTTGCTAAATATCGAAGATTTGTAATAGAAAATCATTTTATTATAAAATCAAAATAGAATTAGATAATTATATAACTACCGGTAAACTGCTTGGACGTACTCTGACTTCTTATCATTTTGCGCATTTATATCAACACCCATTGCTGTTTCTATAACAAAGAAAAGATGTCGGATATAATTTATTTTGACATGTTTATAAATAGTAAATTAATTTCGAAATACTTACAGTTAAATAACTAAACAAGTCACTCAATACTTACGGCAAATAACATCTAAAGCGTATAAAGTAACATATGGATCAATATCAAAGACTTTTCCCTTGTTTTGTGAAAATTTCTGAATCAATATGTCTCCTTTTTCATTAAATATATTAATAAATTGTTCTAATATATTGAAATGAAACGTTGGGGTTATAATCTTTCTATGTCGTTTCCATTTGTTCCCTAGAAAAAAATCGCTTAATAAGTATTGCAGCCATTATTATTTATTTATTTTTTTACTTGATTTCTGCTCAAAATATAGCTAGAAATATTATTAATTATTGGCTAGACCTATTGGTATTTAAAATAAGTCAGCCAAAGTATTTAAAATTTATTTAAAAAAAATATTGCACATATTTATTATAGTACATGATTATTAATGACAAAAATAGTGTCAATATTGACATTACTTTCTTTTATATACGAGTATATATCGTATTCGATAACAAATTTGTACTTAATTAAATTAAAATCACAGAGCAACGATCCTATGAAACATTGCCTGCTAATTATATATCAATATAATGATAACCTATGAAGTACCATTTCCCGTGGATATAATAAACAATAACAATATTTATATATATAGTCTATCAATACAATAAACAAAACACAAATTTCTAATGAACCATGATTACGTGCCAGACAAATATAAACTGAGAGATAAGCAATTATTTGTATTTTTTGAAGTCTCTGCAAAGTCAAACAGGCATTGTTCATGGCTTTAAACAATTTATTAAGGATAGCAATCGAATAAGCGCTGACAGTGATTAGTATGTATATATTAGTAATTTATCTTTTATATTCACGTGGTGAAACATACAAGATATTGAAGCTTCCAGCTCAGAGAGAATTTGTTTGTATTTTCTAGAATGATCTTTAAAAACGACACACTGAGTTTATGAAAATCACCTTACAAACCTGAAATAGATACTGTGTTTTAAATAAATATATATTTATAACATAACAATATATATCACCATTAGATGTTAGGAGTCCATCACCCAACCAGTTGGAAAAAAATTTGTATTCATCTAATTTAATAATCTCTTTGTTGTTTCCAAGGATAGCCTGAAAATTGCTAGTTATTAAAACATGTGTACTTTTAAGTATGTTTTTACAACTAAGAAAAGATCACAACTTTATATTTAATGAATAAATCTTACTTCAACAGTTTCCGGTTCACATAACACTACAGTAGCGACATTTCCAATAAGAACCTTGAATGTGGTACATCCCATTTTATAAAACATCTCCATGCCAGTCTTCAAAATATCTATAACATCAATAAAAATATACATAATTATATATTTTATAAAATATTTTAAAAAAAGGCTTTTAATACTATATTTACAATTCTCTTGTGAATGATCTGTAGGTTTATACGAATGTATATTTTTAAAACTTTACCATGATATACATATTTTTATTTAAATATTATAATTTACAAAATTGAAAATTATCTACTTTCTATACTTGAGATTTATCTGTAATAGGGAGAGAGTTTGTCATAAAAAATATTTTATTTAAATAATATCTGCTGGTTTATGTCGGATCTATCCGGATCACACCACTCAAATGCCAGCAAAGTCTTGCAACATATTATTAAAAAGAAACTAAAAGAATGTCTTGATTGGCAAATACCAGCAGTGCTGGCAAGATTCACGAAGGTAAAAGTCACAAGGAATCAAATCCTCAAAATCCCCCAAATAGTAGAAAAAAAACAAAGGTTTAATGTACCATTAATATCATGTTTAATTGACTATAAAAAGGCATTTAAATCAAATGGGGATGTCTTTGGCAAGTTTTACAGGAAACGATAGTTCCTTCACTATTGATACTTCTATTTCAAAACCTGTAAGTACACAATACAGTGACAGCTAGAGTCAATGACTTCTCATCGCAACCCTTCAAAGTATACAAAAAACCCTACAAGTGTGTGATTTTTTTGGGGAATATATAATAACGAAGGCACTAGTCAGATGGGAAGGAAGTGTTTCAATAGGCGACAAAAAGCTTTCCAACCCTCGATTTGCAGATGTTACCATATATTTTGCGACCATAAGATGAAATGGCAGAACTTATCCATTAGATTGAAGAAGATTGCATACTACTGAGTCTAGAAATAAAAAGAAGCAAGGTAAAATTGGGCGAGGCCAAAGGAAAATTGGTATGACCACCGGCTATGTCGAATTTGTTTAAAATTTGGATGAACCTCTCCATCTCAAAAAACGTTAAAGTGTGATTGGTTTTTTGCTGTTCTCCATAGCTCAGTGTGTAATCGAAACATGTACACTGCGATTTAAAGAAACGAACATGCTTACCGCATTTGAGATGTTGTGTTGGCGTCTCATTCTGCATATACCATGGACTACAAAACGATCGAATGTCTCCATTATTCAGGAACTCCGCACTAAAGAAGTACTTCGCACAACATACATGAAATAATTATTTCTTACCATACTTGATCGGAGTCACGCTAAACGTCGCACTAAACAAGGCTCAAGATCGCGAAGAGTGGAGGCAAGCAGTTCGGGCTGTAGAAGCAGCATAGAGGACCATGATGCTAAGTCATCAGCACATCGACCGAATTAACTCACATTTATTTTAAATAATATAATAAAAAATAAAAAATGTTTATTCATCAATACCGGTAGTATTCAAAGTACTTAAGAATTAACTTATAATAAGTGTTTAAAAAATATATCATTTTAAAATTTTGAAAAAAGATTATATTACTTACTTTTTTAAAAATTATTTAAAAAAAAAATAGAAACCTGTACAACGAATACACGTCTCGTTAATATTTTATTTCTAAATTAAACTGAGCATTTATGTTATGAAAACAAGACTAATTTAGTGGTCTCAAAGAATGAGGCTTGAACCCATAGGCCACTGGGCGACTGTCTTACCGGTAGACGAAACAACTATGTCATTGTACATCATATTGTATTTATTTCAATTTCTGTAAGTCACAAGGTTTTTTATTAGACAAGCAAAATAAACTCAAAAAATATATTTTACTTATATTATAACATATTTCGACATTTAATGTTAACATTTAACATTACAATTTCGATGAATTGCTCAATTCGGAAGTGGTTCAGTTTTCGAATCCCGGTAGCAACTAAATATTTTTTCGATAAATATTTTTTTTCTATATATATTTCTTATTGATTAATTCAATTTGTATTAAATTATCACAAAACTATGTTGTGTTCTCCTTAATTAAACATATTATAACTAAATTGGTAAACTCTTTCTAAGATACGTATTCAGTATCGTATCCGTATCAATGTATATTCAATAATAATAAGTATTTTTTTTACAAATTTACATTATTATAGATCTTGCCAAGCCTTTGATTGTCGGCACTTTTCTTAATCAAGTTTTACATATTAGTACATCATCACATTATTCCAGCTATAATTGTTATTGTCAGCCGTGGCGAGTACATAAACATTGTTTAGGGTTCACCACTGGAGTAATCATTTGAATTTAATTTGTCAGCAATAGTTTTTAAGTTTTCCGTCACTGTTTTTTCCATGATATTTCATAAATATTTCACCTTTCATTTCTTTCCCCAATACTCTAAATATTTTTCATTTCTTTGTTCCTATATTCCAAAGGAACTATTATTTAATAAGAATTTCCGTATTTCTCTTGATCAGTTTGCATTTGGGTGATAGTTTTGATATAATCCGGCAGTTTCTTGAAGAGTCGTGGAATTGTAATTTCTGTTGTTCTGTCTCCGTACAAATTGTTGGCCATTGGCACATTGAGTTACCTATTTGTGATCTGGCAAGTTCTGTGGCTGTGTTTTACAATTATCTTTTCATCTTCATAATGTTTCATGATTTTTTTGTAGTAATATAATTGTTTGACAGGGAGAACTTCCCAGTATTTAAATAAGATATAGTCATCGTTTCTGCTTTGGTCTCTTATTTCATCAGGAACAATTATTTTTCAGAGTCTCTTTTGCATGTTAAATATTTTCTTATCGTATGTTTTATGTGTTTCTACATAAGACAGTTATATAGCTCTGTGGTGTAAATTGTTACCATAATTACTACCGGAATGTAGGGGTCAAGGATTCGGTTTTCGTTGAGTTCAAAAATATTCCTATTTTCTGAAGATAATATTTACTTGGATAACGATAATGGTATTTTTTGTACATAATTGGTATTTTATATATAATATATTGACAGTCCAAATGCAAACATTTACATTACATTCACATTAAATAAATAAATAAATAAAACTTAGTAAATATTTAAACATTTAAAATACATTTTCTTTATCTCAATTATTTTTATATTTTGAAAATATAATGAAAATACCTATAGTTAAAATGTAAAGAACAATTTTTTAAAGAATTATTGTATTGTATTTTTTTTAAATTTATTTTTTTAGTACTTCCAAACTTATATACACAGTTTAATACAATTATGTATTTTTTCTTTAAATATGTGAATCTAGGATTTCTTTACAATCAACGAAAACAAACGATCTTATATAATAATATATAAGTTTCATTGTATTTATAATAATATAAAATTAATTAAGATTAATTTATTAATGCTATTAATTTGAAAAGGTAGCAAATTTTGTTGCGTTTTAATTAGACAACTGCATTTCGAAGTTTTTAACGATACGTTTACTATTTTATTTGGTGACTACAAGAATTCCTGCTGGACAATGTGACAAAATTAATCTTCAAACATTATATGTATAAAGTAACAAATATTGTCTTACCCTCCGGGTCCAAACTAAATCGGTGAGCATGTCCGATAAAAGGAAGTGTTTTTTCACCCTTAATTTTCCCTAGCAAATACCAGAACCTCCTGTGCTTGGCGTAAGACTGTGCAGCGTAGATGGCCATGACCACGACCAGGACTATTATCACATACAACAATCCCGCCATGATTTTAGTACTCTAAAACTAGATAGAAATTATCCACCACATTTAAAATAGTAATGCTTTTCACTAAATAATATTTACACACATAATAACACGTTAACTGACCTCTCTTTCAAACTATAAACTTAACAAATTTTATACGATCAACGATGATAATATAATTTAATTTTTAAATCAACTTTGTCCCTAGACCACCTAATAGGGAATTGCAGCTCGCAATAAAAATATGATTTTTCAACACTGCTATTTGTAATCTGCGTATAAATACCAAGGTGACTTCTAAATTACATGTTGTTCATTATAAACATTGAACTTTGACAAAGAATATGTTACCATAGTAACGCGCAAATAACTTTTTCTGCTCACCTATATATATATACTTTACATTTTATTAACCTTATCTTTAAATTTCTATGTAGTGTATAAATAAAATAAAATAATGTATACACTAATGTAAAGGCCCCATTCTAGGATGGACACCAAAGTTGTGCATATGACGGTTTTGTAATTAAAATATGAAATAAATTCTTAAAACATTTGTTTTAGTAAATATGTATGTGTTTATACATTATAATACCTTAGTGTTTCCAGTGATGTGTAGACCTTTTAATATGAGCATTGATTTGTTGATTGTTTTAAATATATATCACCTTTGAAAGACTTTATGTCAGCAAGTTTGTCCCAGATACAGCTCAGCATAAAATCAAATGATCGGTGGATTGGAAGACTATTGCCAGGAATTCAATAATATTTGCGCTCATTGATGAAACGGAGCTGAATCTGGAAATCTCATTGAAGAGAGGTCAAAAATCTAAAAGTAACACTAAGTGGTATGGAGAGATGTATATTGGAAATCACATAAAGATAGGAAGAATTAAGAACTGATGAGAGAACAGTTAAGAGTAATTGATAAAATTGAATACCCCAAGAAAATAAAATGGCAATGAACTTGCTGTATCGCTCAGAGGATGTAAAATAGTTGGATGTAAAACAAAGGACAGAGAAAAGTGTAAGACAATTGGGGAGGCCTTTATCCAGCAGTGTACAGAAAACGGCTTATAATGGATAATGATGATGACAATTCGAACAATCAAAAAACCAAAGAACAGTGTCAAAAATAATTTATTCGATAAACCAGATATATAAAGCACGATAACAAAATATGAAGTCGTGAGTTCACTTTAATTTTAATATAACGTTGTTTGCTCTCAGTGATAACACGATATCAAATTTGAACATCGGTTATAGATTATTAAAATAGTTCTTAAAATAAACTAAAAATATATCTTGTGTACATACTTAGTTCGCATGTCTTTACGTTATTATATATGTAATCCATATGTTTTGTTAATATTGTGATGAACTGTGTTTCGAATGCTATTTACTAATATAGGAATATATTTCGGTTATATCTTATCGGTGAAAAATCGCTCGGAAATGATCACGGAACACATATATTCAGGCCGGCAGTTCAGCGCTAAGTGAAATCACTAATCTTTGCTTTATATAATTAGGATGTTTACGACCTAACGTTATGAGATAAAACAGATACGGGATAACCATTTAACTTCCTTTCTAATATTATACTCAACCCGTGAAAACTTCAAATTTAATATATACAGGATGTAACAGACCTAGTCCACTATATTTTATTAACAGAGTCAAAAATATTGAAATAATATGTGCCTAATCTCAACCATGTCAGAGATATATTTATACTCGAGCATTTAAAAATAATCATAGTTAATTAATTGAAATATTTCATTGATTAGAAATTATATATTGAATACGAAAAATTAAAGGTCATCGTATTTCGAGCGTCTATCTTTAATTAATTTTAAAATTTGTACATTAATAATGGATAAATTTTGCAAATATTTATTTCAAAGTACGTAGACTTAAATCTTATGATTTAAAAAAAAATTAACATAATAATATTTTCCGTAACGGTTTAGAATTTGCGCATATTCCTTGAAAATTTTCAACTCAATTTAGTCACCCACAATAGTTGATCTGTTACATCCTGCAGGTATATATTTGACATTTATTATTGAGGTTTAAGTAAATATACATGCACTATTGTACAGTTATTGACAGTCAATACTGCTTATGATTTTCTAATATTTTTTTAATCTATGGGTAAAAAGCAAAATTTCAACATCATTGAAACGTACGATAGAATTTTATTTATGAATAATAAGTATTTATGAATAAGTCAGAAGTGGCTGCCATGTGGTAAATCGCCGGTTACTTCAAAATTTTGTAACTTTACAGATTTAACCTTTTAACTGACACCACATAGTGTAAGACTAGGCTTTCGACTTATCCATCAATGCTGGGACCTGTCGTTCAAAAATGATTTATAAATATGAGTTCAATTCCTGAAAGTTTGCATAAAATGCTTACAGCTTAGCGTTACATAAAGTTTTGCGTGTTAACGCACTCATGTCATTCAATGAATAATGATCTAAACGACACATAATTTGCGAACCATTTTAGCATATTCCCGCGTATTCCTAAATTGAATAATTTGTTGAGTAATAATTTATGTGACACTTTGTCGAAAGTTCAACATAGATACTGTTTACATGGAGTTTTCCAGCAAGGAAATAATTTTGTTATAGTACCAATTTGTTGCAGTCGTACCTTTAATAAACCTGTGTTGGTTTTGCTTAATACATTTGGCGTAAAACAAGAAACTCAAATAATTTAGAAATTAATAACGTCATATATATTGGTCTACTGTTCGATACTTATTATTTAACACCTTTTTTAAGATTCTTCAGATAATTGAACTTCTACATTTGACGAAAATATTAATTTGTAATTATACAATAGAACATGTCTATTTCATCTGATCCCTGCCCACTTCAGTGAGTGGCTTTTTACTGGTAGCTATACCATGTTATATGGTATAGTTTGTAAAGTAAAAATGCCAACCTGGCGGTAAATAAGTAGAACCGATATGAGAGCTTTTGCTCATAGAACGGTCCTGGGTAAGCGGAGGGTCGCCATTTATTATTGCCCACCTTACTAGATTAGAATCATTAAGGAAAATACATTCTTATTGTGAAGTTATAATTATTCAGAACATAGGTCTGTTTTATTTTAAATACTAATTAAATGTATTAATTAGAAATATATATAAATATAAGGATCTGTATCGAAGTGGGTAGTGTTTTTTTTCTATGTTCCCGTTTTCCTCATTGTTAAGGATTTATTGAAAATATTTGTCAGTATCACAGTCAACGCTGAAAGGACAGTTTTTATTTTGAAAATTAGTTTTATGAAGGAGGATGATGTCTGGACTAAAAGTTTAATTCAAGTCTAGGAATAATATTTTCTTTGTGCGTGATAGAACAGTTAGATTAATAGTTTTTTGAAAGTATAAGGTGATACTTGGTCATCAGACATTATTGAAAAAGTCCACAAAGAGATTAGCGGTATATTAAAATTAAAAAGTTTTTTCGTAACATGTACATAGTTTATTTATAATGAAATTAAGATGCGATTAAGACTGCCCCATGGTGAAGACCGATTTTCTCTCGGCGAGTACATCTACAGGTTTTATATTTTTTACTTTAACGTACTAACGTTTTACCTTAACGTAACTCTCAACTAGCCCTGTTCTACAGATCACACTCTTTGTAGAAAATTATCCAAGAACAAAATTTTATCTAAAACTGACACGATTTTGCGCTCGAATTATTGAATATTATATAATTATCGTTATTTAAAAATTATTATGCAATGATCGTAAAACGGATGCTATGAACACAGATCATGTTTACATAAAAGATTGCTAAAAAAATGTCTCTCTGGGAAGGATTAGAAGATTCATTAGTACTGAGTCTTACAAAATTGCATACAACTCTATTATTATTCTTCATAATATAAAAATCTTCACTGTTTAATTCACTGGCTAATAAAAATAATGTTAAAATTATTTATCAGTCCTGCAAAATATGAATATGCAGTCTTAAATAATATTGAGAAAAAATAAACATATATACTCAGATCAATACAATCCTGAAAGACTTTAATTTGATGGATGACCTTTAAATATAAAATTTACTGAATAAACATTGCCATAATTTATAAGTAAACTTAAGACGAATCAATATGAGCACCAACATCACATAAGAGAAATAGATCAAATGAGACTGCCGTTCAGCAAAAAGTCTCAATCTCAAAAATCAATGATAGAAAGTATGACGAAGATTTTCAAAGTAATGCAAAATTATATATTCTAAATTAAACTACGTTAATATGTACAAGATAACATATAGTAAAAATGGTTATATTAATGTTGTTTAATTAGAATTTATACATAGTTACTTATTAATGCATTAGATTAAGATAAATAAATAAATGGACACTGGCAACATTCGCCTCTGTACCTGTGTACATGCGAAATAAAGTATAATAAACCGCGCAGCAAATTAGTGCCCTCTATTTTCATATTCTGGGACCTCTGCAAGGTCTGTGAAGCCACATGGTGCGTGGTAGCATAATATATGAAGATACAGATTTAATGGTGGGTCATATGATAGAAAAATAATTGGACAAATGAATTTGGCTTAGAAAAGTTTTTATTTAATGTTCCTTTTACAATGCATAAATAAATATAACAAAACTAAGTACAGACTATCACAAATTGTTGCATTGTTATGTCATATAACACAAGTGATATAAGTTGCGAATGAGTGTGTACTATTGTATATAAATTATTTCAGTTAGAACGTCGTCAGGTATTCTTTTGTTTGTGAATTTTATTACTTTACTATGCTTGCTTTTAAAAACGGAAATATCTAAAACATAAAACCATGTATATTCAAGATAAAAAAATAAAACCCTTAACATTTTAATTTCATAATTTAAGTCAAATAAAAATGTTACATGTCACAAACCAACCAATTGAAATTCTTGATACTTCCTGATATTGATACTCTATTTATATGTAATGTTTCTGTACTACTTTGTATTATACATATATGTTATATATAATATTATTAATATAAGGAATGATAAATTACACATATAAAACAAATACTGTAAAACCATAAGTAAAATATTTGATAAGCGATGATGGATATCAGGTTTGATTCCAAGTGAAAATGTAATAATTTAAAAAATTATATTCCTTATTTTGTCTGTTATGTTTTATTTTTCTTAGATACACGACATAAAGATATGTATTGCTCGCATTTTTTTCCGTGACAAAAATTCAGTTTTTGGAAACTCTATCTTTTAAAATAACTTGGTGTCCGCTTTTCGATTTCAGAATAAGTTCTGGAGACAATCTCAATTCGGTCCCTGGTCCACCACTAAAAAGCTCGTACGTCCTGAGAATCTTGGATAAAATGCTTTTCATTTCCAATATCGCAAATTTTTGTCCTGCGGAATGAAAAATATATAAACATCTCCTGTCGCATGCAAAAAAATTTGTCTTTAAGATCAAGATTTGAAATTATTCATTATATCTCTTTTCAATTAACTAATTTTATATTTATTTTTTACATAACCATACATTTGATTTTTAACAAATTTTCTAACTACTGTTAATATTTTAAATAACTCTATACAAGATTCAGCTGTATTAAAGATTATTGTTGAAAAAAAAAATTGTGTGACTAAACGTTTCTTACCAATACAGTTCCTGGGTCCAGCACTAAACGAAACAAACGCGTATGGATTCCTCAGTCGTGAATTTTCGGGCGTAAACCTTTCAGGATCAAATATTTCTGGGTTTGGGTAGCATTTTGGATTTCTGCCCAAGAGCAAAGTATTAACAACAACGTTGCAGCCAGCCGGAATAACCGTTCCATCTGAAAAAAAATATTATTTACGTTTGTGCGTGTATTTCCATCTATTTAGTATATTGACATCATCTGGTCAGACTGAATTGTCGGATTATAATTGAGTGACCAAGTAATTAAAGAATCCGTCAGGAGATAAGCGTATAAAGTACGGCTCAGTAAAGTCATAAAAGCTAGAATAAACAGTTTTAAAGTAAAGAGATTGAAGTTGCGTCGCGCAAAAGCAATCAGAAAAACACGCAACAGGGGTGGTTGAAGGACGTTAGTATAAACGATAGATCGTCTAACCAATTAAAACACAAAATACAAACAAATCACGGATTATTTAAAAATGTATTAGTTAATGTTTCATATAAAGGTGGGCCGGCCAACTTGAGCAGATTGTTTTTAAAAATGTATAGCTTTGGTGGGGTTTATTATTTATTTTTTTGCAGATAATAAAGAATTTAAGAAAGTTTATAATGGCTGCATACCCAGTGCAAGAGCGCGTTAAAATTATTGAATTTTATTATGTTTCGCGACGATCTTTATTCGGTGACCGAAAATTAAAAAAAAATCAGAGTTTGCTTGGCCTCCCCGATCCCCAGATTTGACGGCGCCTGATTTTACCAGCAACAGTTTAGGAGATTAAACAAAAAATTCGTGCAAATAAACAAATTTGGAGACAGAAACGTTGCGTTATGTAATCCAAAATACTTTAAGAATGAGTAATTATTTGTTAACAAGAAAATGAAGGCCATTTAAATGGTGTTATTTTCCATACATAGATTTAAAAAAAGTTATAAAAGTACCCTTTCATGTAATAATATTTTTTTTAATAAATATTAAAATTACAAAAGTTATATGCATTTTACATCATTCAGTGCAAGTTGGTCCACTCTGTACTTTCATTACTTTTTATTACCCTCTATTTACTAGCGAGACTCTGAAGTTTCAATGAATATAAATCTCATAAAAACGAAAACCATCAATGAATTCTGATGGCATTTTACAGTACAGTATAGCACAAGTTTTATTTTACCAAACAGATGATAACCTACGCCATAGTGCATATTTATTACGTTCACTTGTCGCGAACGTTTGACATAATCACTTATTTGAGTAACAAGGTTCCAACTAATTTTATCACTTTCTCAGATTTTATATTCATATCTCACAGTGGTCATTGATAATACTTAAAATAAGTTAAGACCTTAAAACTGATCATATTTGCATACTCAAAACAAAATATACATGAATATTTGTTGAAATACAATCATTCAAAATTTTGGAGCTCATTATCTCAAAACAGTGTCAGTGTCAGATGGAACCTTGTTATTCTGAGGGGTAGATGATACATGCATTGTTGAGATAATTTTCAAGTTATAGTATATATTTAAAAATTATCAAGTGAAAAAAGAGATAGATTTTATTTTTTGTTACTTACATATCTAATTAAAATGTTTTTTCATTCAGTAATTCTAATTTGAAAACCAGTATGTTATAAATATATCATGTTTATTTTGTGGGACCAGGAAGTTCCTTTAGGATTTGACGACGTTAATTTGTATTAATACATGAGTACCGAAGACAAATCGCAATGTTCACACATTCGACTTATTTTACATTTATTATAAAACAAAATTTAAATACTTGACACTTTTATTCACTCGTCAACATTAACATTTTGTAACTTCTTCTCGTGCCTTGTGAATTCAATGGACGTTGGCTATCATCACTTTATTTACTGCGACCCGGAAAATCTCTACAGTATACTGACCAAACCATTGCCTCGGGTTCTTCAGACATGATGTTTCATGACTTTTAACAATTTTTCCCTGCATTATTAGATGCAATGTCTCATACTTCTCTGCGTGTTTCATTAGATGTCCGATATATTAAAGTTTTCGGATTTTTATTATTTGAAATACTTTTTTTTTATCCCAACCGTAATATTTTCGTTCGTAATTCTATCCATCCAGATTCTGTAGATCCACATCTCAAACGCTTTAAGTCACCTTATTATTACTCTCATAAGTGTCCATGCTCCATTCCATGAAGTTATATTAAATAGCATCTGACCATTCACATTCGTAATCTGAGCCTGAATTCATGACTGCAGAACATCTTTTTCATATGAATAAAGGTTGCATGAGCTTGTTCGATGCAGCATTTAAATTCAATAGAAGGATCTTTCATGTATATTATAAAAACTTCACATAAATAAAATAAAAATTCAAGAACAGATAGAGCATAACAGCAGATATACCTACTATAAAAGCAGCTTCATTTGATAAGTAAAAAGATAAATAATTGGCGAAACGTTATATAACTCAAATATTATTAAGTCTTAGGTATAAATATAGCAAAATTACAATACTAAAATAATTATTATATTTGTGAAAATTTAACACAAAGCTTATTTAATTAAATATTTATCCAGACGCATAAATTTAAAAATTTTAATGAAGTGGATAAGATCGGAAACCGGAAGCAAGCGGAAGTATGCCTGTCACTCAGTTGCAAACCCTGACATTTAGAAAAATACAGGCATTATGAAAATAAACTTGTAAATGATATTCAGACTTTTATTTTTATAGCGGAAACTTAAAGTTGCTTACACAGCTTACATGTGACAATCCTGGAAACATAATTACTAAAGGAAAAGGAAATATTACTATAGAATTCCAGTACTCGGCAAGTGTTTTCTTAATTCTATCGATAGTCCTCTCAGTACATGAAACCAACAGAAATATTAATTATTGACT
Source organism: Eubasilissa splendida (assembly GCA_031772225.1). Classification (NCBI taxonomy): domain Eukaryota; kingdom Metazoa; phylum Arthropoda; class Insecta; order Trichoptera; family Phryganeidae; genus Eubasilissa; species Eubasilissa splendida. Next base: position 22,011,664 of record CM062855.1, on the reverse strand, counting down.
AAAAAACTGTTTTTTTTTTTTAAATTATAACGGTATATTTACAATTTGCATCAAAATTGGACGCAGAAGCTTGGGAAGGCCTAAGCTAAGATGTAGTCCTCAAAGAGGTATCTGCTTTAAAGATCCACTACTGGAAATAAACGGCGTGAAACAGGATTCAATAAAGGAAAACTCTTGAGTAGGCTAAGGTGGTTGGTGGACCAGGGACTGTAGAGGAAATAATGATTATGTTAAATTTAATAATGAATATTAATACTTTTATAGAAAATATTATGTTTTCATTGTGTTAATATTTTCGTTTAACATTGTATCTAATATTTCCTCTAATTTCGGATCACGGTAATAAAATATGTAAAACATTACCATATCAGTATATGGCTACTGGTAAGGTGCTAAAGATATCCCGGGTTGACAATATTACTAATGAAGATGTATTAAGGCGCATATATAAGTCAAGTAAACTAATAACAACTATCGAGGAAGGCTTCGGACACATTCTCCGCAATGAAAATTATGATATTTTACAACTTATTATGGAGGGGAAGATAGAAGACAGCATAGCTAGTGGTGTAGGTAAAAATATATCATCTTGGCTGTGCTACCTTGTACAACATGGTCACCATCTTTGATGAAGGCGGCACATGAAGAAATTTTTTTGCGTGCGCTATGATACCAAATCGTGTGCACGGGGCACATCCTTAGAGGAAACATTGGTTATTTCGTTATTTGTTTTTACGAAAAATCTAATCTACTGTAATTATTATTAAATTTGTTGAAATATCTGTAAATTTTTTATACGGAAGTGTTTAAGTAAAATAGTCCAATACGAACCAAAATATTATAAAAATTAATCATTTTAATGCCAATAAATACAATGTGGGTATATATTATTTGACTCAATAAAGATTAATGAAGCATACCTAGGTATGACTAGAATAAGTTTGCAACTATTTAAGAGTGTATGTAATATATTTATACTGGACCACATAGGTGATGTCAAGGATAGGATGACGCTCTGTTGCGACTGCAGTCATGGACTTTCATAAAGAAGAATAATATAATATATCTATGTCTAATTAAACAGTTAACAGTACTGCTTATGTGAGGAGCTAAACTCAAAAACAATTTTCTAATAATGATTTCACACTAGTGAAAGCTAGCTCATGTTTAACATAAACAGTTATTTTATTAAGTCTCAATACAATGATGCATTTATTTTACACTACATATCGAGTACTATAGTACTATAGCATAGTTAGTAGAGTACTAAATATAAAATAAATATATTTAAATTCACATACTTCGGAGTAAAAGTTAGATATAATATTTTAACTAATTTGGATTAGCAATCGATGGTCATAATATATGATTGTGCAACTTATCTAGTAACTTACTAAACTCTTAATTAATTTACCTCATTTCAGTTAATTTTATTAGAACTTCAAGATATAATACCTGGTAGGGGAAGATCGTCCGTAATATTTCTTCCATACCCTGGAACAGAAGGATAAAGCCTTAAGGTCTCCTTAATTACCATTTCCATATATTTCATATCTTGCAGATCTGTATAGCTTGGCTGCTTTGACAGATCGTCTCCTAATATACTCCGTTGTTCTTCTAGTGCCCTTCTCTGTACCTCGGGATTATTTGCCAGTGAATATAAAGCGAAACTAATTCCGGAAGACGTTGTATCATGCCCCTGAAAATATAAAAGACAAAATTTTAGTTATTAGGAGAACACATTCTTATTGTGAAGTTGTAATTATTCAGAACATAGGTCTGTGATATTATAAATATGAATTAAATATATTAATTAGAAAGATATACATATAAAATCAATTTTATCGAAAAATATTGTTGTTGCGCCACCGGTTTTAGTTTACCAGATATTCTTGTCAACCAAGTTGTTAAATTTTTAATATCAAATCGATGCTTACAACTCAAAATACCTTTATTTACCGTGTGTTATGGGCTCTATAATAGCAGGAAATTGTAATAAAAATGTTACCAACCCAAAAATAAGCATGGCTACAAATAATTCATTTGAAAATGTCTAGATATACTATCGTGAAGTGCCATATTTTAAATACAATATTTATTAATTTAGTCTCTTTTTCGTAACAAAGCTAATTATGTATACGAGTATTTCAAATTATTTACTCAAATGTCATTTTATTTGAGACAAGGCGCGTTTTTTAAGTAAGTACCGTTGCCGGATATTCCCGGTGTAGCGCTGCGATTGTGATGTTGCGCATGCGCAATGTTTTTCTTCATATGTTGACTCACCACATGCAATATTAGAAACATTCACATAGTGTGGCTATCTTGTAGTGAGTGGTTGAAATGTTCAAGACAATAGATCAGCCCGTTGACTGTGAGATATGGTCCGTGATTCGTTTCTTGAATGCACGAAACATGAAACCAGCTGACATTCATCGACAAGTGTGTCCTGTTTTTTTCAGATTTGTCGCCAAGTGTTTTACATATTTTCTTTCGTCTGAAGCAGTTCCTTGGTGGCAAGCATTTTGATGACAATTATGAACTCAAAGACGGAGTACAAATATGGTTTTCATCCCAGGCAGCGTCGTTCTATGACGAAGGTAGGCAAAAATTGGTGCCCCGTTATAACAAATGCGTTAATAATGATTGCTACTATGTTAAGAAGTAGTTTAAAATATGTAGCCTCCGAAGAAAGTAAAGTGTTATAATAATAATGTTGTGTTTCTTTTAAAAAAATCCGGTACTTACTTAAAAACACGCCTCGTGTTATAAACAAATGAATACCATATATTTTTTTAATCGTTTTTAATTTTAAATACCTCAAACATGAACGTATCAGTTTCTTCTCTAATGGATTGATCAGTCAGTGGTTTTCCTTCAGGTGTCTTGCTCAATAGAAGAAGATCTAAGAATGCTACTTTCTTTTGTTTTCCCATATTAACTTCATCTTCATCGAACACTGCTGAGTCTCCACTCATCACTTTTTCAATTTTATCACGCAACAATATTTTCCTCGATTTTATTACGTTATCTGTCATGCCATGAAGTATCTTCACCGCCTTTTTTTGTTCTCTAGCATCTTGAGTGAGAGAAAATAATAGGTCTATCCGTTTTAACAGTGAAAATGATCTGATCTGTATAATTTCGCATACCCTAAAAAACATTATATTAATGAATATATTTTTAATTATTCCACATATTTACATGCAACAGTAAGTATTATTCTTTCAACTTGTCCAAATTCATTATCAATGATGCAAATAAACCTTCATAATAATCATTAACACACAGAACCATTTTATGAAATTAAGGGCGAGACACAAAAACTATCGTTTATATTTCCGTTAATTTTTTATTTTTTTCAGATTAATTGATAGTATACTTATTTATAAATATAAACAAGATTAACGTCGCTTCAACTGGTAATAATATTACATATATCTATGAGCCTGTAATTTTAGCCAAGAGGGCTCATGACGAAAACACATCACGATGCTCCCAGCCTGCATGAGCGTGATGCGAATTATCGAAAGATTTAATTTAGTTGGAACTGTCTAGAGTTAGGACAATATGCTGGATCTTATTTTTTCTCAGGATTGTACCAACGTCGAATACCTTTCCGAAATGTGAGGTTTTATAAAAAAAAAATGGTGAAAAAAATCATCTCACGAAACATAACCCTTGTATCGTTGCCAGGTTGCCAGACCTTACTGCTCCAGACTTTTATTTATGAGAATATCTGAAACAAGAGGTATACAAAACTATAATCATTAACCCTTCCGTAGCCAAGCAGTAACACAAGTCTACCGCTCTGTAAGATCGATACTTACCACTATATATTATCATATTTATCAGTATTTATTGTAAAAGTATGATAACCTTTACCTCAGTATAAATTAGTAAAGGCATTTTTTATCACTCAAAATGCTAAAAATTACACTCTCTCCACAGTAACCTCTGTAGTTGACAATATGGCAGCAAAAAGCTATTTTCTATCACGGTATGCAGAGGGTTAAGAACTACTTAAAAGCATCCATAATGGCCGTTTTGAAGTAATACTTCGGATCAAAATCAAAAAGACTTTAATGTGATACGGAGTATGTATAAATAAAGGAGGAGTACATTGAAGATAGGTTAAAATTAAAATAAATTTTTGATCGAACAAAAAACATGAATTACAAAAATTAAGAATTAAAGGAGATATTCATATTTTTTTTATTGTAACAACATTCGTGTCTCGCCCTAATAAAAATTATTGTAAACGTGTACTTATTTACCTGTATATAGATTGTACATATTCCGATTTTGCATTTTCTTGTGCCTCTATATTGATACCCATAGCTGATTCTAAAATACACATAATTATGAAATATCTTACTAGTTTCAAAAATGTGTACTACCTATAGATAACATAATTTAATAATGTGTATTTATGGTAAAATAATACACGAGTAACGGGAATATGATCTATTGGGATTTTAGCATGTCAGAATTTTATCTCGTCGATATTTTTACCATTAGGATTTTTACCTTTCGAGATTTGTCTTGCTGTTATTTCGAGAAGTATAGATTATGAATATTTAAATAAAATTCAAAAAATATATCGTTAAATCACCGCATTTATCATCTAATACTTACCGCAAATAACATCTAAGGCGTAGAGAGTTATGTATGGATTGATATCAAAAACTTTATCTTTCTTTGTGGAAAGTTTCTTAATCAAAATGTCCCCCTTTTCATTAAATATAGTTATAAATTGTTCCAATATCTTGAAATGAAATGCCGGTGTTATGATTTTTCTGTGACGTCTCCATTTATTTCCTTAAAACATTTCATCAAATTTTAATACATGAATCGTATATTTTATTTTATTATGTCCGTGTGATTAAAATACCTCAAAACATAGTATTAAAAGTAGTGGAACATATAACTTTATTCCTCTATAATATATATTACAGTATGTCATGTATATTAAGTGAATACAATTGTTTTAATTCCAAGATAAATTATTTGCGCATATTCTAACGTTCACACAGACAAAAAACACGATTTTTTTAGTTTTTAAAATTTGCAATATTTTGACAGTAATTACTAACAAGTAAGCCAACTTGCAAATTTTATACCAAAAAATGTGGTAATGTGTTATAATAATATTGTTTAAAAAATATATTATCAATTATGATGAGAAAAGTGAAAATTATTGCATGAAATATCATATATAAATATATAGGATAATTATTCTTAATTCATTCATAATTCTGACACATCTAAGTGTGTTGGTTATTAAATAATTAATAATTCAATATTAAAAGTAATTCATTAAGATTAAAAACAATTCAATTCACAATACACATTTTTGTTGTGAAGTTGCATTTTCGGAAGATATTATAATTCAATGGTATTTAATACAAATTAAATAAATCAACTGAAAAGATATACAGAAAAAATCTATCCATGAAAAAAATATTTAGGTATATACTTATAATAAATATCCCGGAAGCGACAAAATATTTTTTCGATAGATAAATTTTTTTCTATATATCTTTCTAGTTGATTAATTTAATTTGTGTTAAAACAATGTTCAATTTTTAAGCAGGCACATTTTAGTTAGATATTTTAACTAGAATTCAATTAGTATTTAACAACTTCCTTTCAGTGTGTGGATGTTAGGATAAATATAGGTCTCACAAAGAAGAAATACGTCATAAAAGCCAAATAAATCTATCGAAAAGTCAAAATTTATAAATGTTTCCGATAGTTCTTCCCTTTTTCCCACCATGTCCTTATAACTGACAATACTTGACACTAGACTACTAATCGATGTTAATTTTTGCTTAAATTAAGCAAACTTATGATAATAGAAACCATCTGTTGACCAAGCTATATGCAAAGTTATAAAATATTAATAAAATTTTAGAATAAGTTTTTACTACCCTGATGAGGGTTATTGTAATAAACTATAAAACAGCAGTAGTTATATTATTTAGTTGGTTGATTGTTTATTAAAAAATGTATTCTAGTTGAATAAATAAATAAATATTATATAGTTAATATTTATGATAAATCACATATACATCCTCACCAGTAGCTGTGAGAAGGCCATTACCCAACCAGTCGTGAAGGAAAGTATAGTCTTCCATTTTTGTTATTTCTTTATTATTTCCAAGGATAACCTATGAATTAATACACACGATATATTTTTTTCAAATTTAAATATAGAACAAGATCTTTATTCAAATATCTGATTATTCCAAACCTCACCTCGACGGTTTCCGGCTCACACAGTATTACAGCGGTGTTCATTCCGATGCGAATCTTGAATGAAGAGCATCCCATTTCATAAAACATATCCTGAATAGTTTTACCAATTTCTAAAACATACAAACATTATATTATTTTCTTTCCATTCATATATATATATATATATGCATAATATCAATAAATCATTCTAGATCAAAAGAATTTAATGTTTAAGAATGTTCCACGCATGTGAAAATAAATTCCGATAAAAATTAAAAGGGCCATTTTTAAAATAAAAACCGTTTGCGTACATTATCAACGTAAGCAGACACGTTGGACTACAACATTATCAGAAATTTATCATAAATTGTCTGTAAGCCTGCTTCCTAGATTCTATTTACGAAATTTTCACTACATCAAACATAATTTCTTAATGGTATTTTATTAATCATGTATAACATTAGTTTCAAATACTAATTTAATGTATTAATTATAAATATATACATATAAAATCAATTTTGTAGAAAAATATTGTTTTTGCGCTACCGGGATTCGAACCTGGATCTCTATTTCCAATCCTGGGAAGTACACTACAAATTGTGTTATAACGCCAGTATTTTTCATGACAAATTTTCGAACCTATATGTTACAATTTTTCAAATTAATACATCTGTCGTTCCATTATTTTTGAAAGCCATCTACATTATTTTTACGGAATCATACCTTTGAGTAAACCGGCTGCAGACGCCAGAATTATCAATTAATTAATACATTAAATTAATACATATCACAGACCTATGTTCTGAATAATTACAACTTCACAATAATAATGTGTTCTCCTTAACATTAGTTTCTCTGATTGTTGTCCAAAATATGGAAAAAATCTGTAGAAGTTGTAAGGTGGGAGCTACTGGATCACTGTACTGGCGACATCGGAATTTTAAATTAAATTAATTTTTGAACGGAAAACATATATAGACTGACGACAGCTCCCGCGAATCTATTAATAATTTCTTCAATATTAGCAAAATTACTTTGTGGCCTCATTTTATATAAATAATAAAACAAAATACTTTATTTAAATCACTATTTATTGATTATTCAACATGTTTCGAATATGTATCTTCTTTAGAAAACAATTTATACTGAAATTATAAATATAAGCATAGATAAAAACAAATCTTTAAATAAGTAAAAACAAATATGAAAACCAGTTTTAAAGGTGACTATTTGCAAAGAGGACTCAGTAATTTATAATATTTAGCATGCTATTAACACTTTTAGTTGTTTCTAAAATTTCAAATTTATCGAACTGTAAACCATATGTATGTATAATTTCTAAACCCTCGTTGATGTCAAAAAAGTGGTTTGTTTCCAAAAGGTGATTGGCGAATTCAAAATAGTTGTTGCTATTTAGGCATCTCAATTTTAGAAGTAAGAAAGTGTCAATAGCAAGCTAAATATTATATATAACCAAATCCTCTTTACAAATAATCACCTTTTAAATTTGTTTTGTAATTAGTTCCTACTTAGCTACCCACCGCTTTATATTTTTATTTTTATGTGTGCTTCAGTATATGTTGTTTCCTGAAAAAGATACCATAGGTATCGAAACATGTTGAATAATCAATAAATAGTGTTTTAAACAAAGTATTTTGTTTTATTATTTATAATAATAATTTGTTGATGGAAAGCTTGTTCAACGATTGTCAAGCAATTTAAAAAAAAACTTATTATCTCTAGAATGATTTAAACCCTTTTATACATAGACTATTTATTTACAAAACAGCTGTTATAATAAAGCATACGATTGCATTATTAACAATTTATATTATTGCATTGAAATAATCGGTATAAATTGATGATGTATAATAGATAATTCATAAATACGAAGCTATGTTTTATTATATTTAATGGAAATATATGGAAGTGTGGGTAATTACAGAGCCCACAACCTGTCTTCAGCTAGCTCTAGTGGTCACTTTATATAATTATAACGTTCACCATTCTCACCCATTAATCAATCTACGTATCTATCCAATTTTTAAAAGTTGTATATATGTGAATATGTGGACACACTTTGGGTATCACTACACTATCGCCACCTATGGACTAAATTTGATAATTCGTTTCCCTGAAATAGCTTAATATGCTTATACGTCACAATGAGAAAATATTTATTATAATTACGCATACTTTCATATATTTCCATTAAATATAACTTCGTCTCTATGAGATATATATTATTTGTTTAATAACAGTGCCTTCGTATGTAAAAATCCAGTAATTAAGTGTTTTTGGATATATTAAAATAATATTTTATGTTTATTTATATATTAACCAATTAAAATATTTGCGTGCTAACAACAGACTATTTTTTTAGTAAATGTGTTATGAAATCTTGTACACACGTCTATGGGCCCCTCTTTTAATAGATTATCGTTGGATAGATGCGGACGTGTGGTTGGACCACCCGCAATGACGTCATCTCCGTTCGCACCTTTTTCGTGTCTACAACCGTGTCATTTTAGAATTAAATACGGTCTTTGCATAATGGAAAAAATAATGGAGTGTTATCTGTGTTTATTATCAACTTATTGACTGAGATATAAGTGTTTTGTAAAACAAAGCATTACAACAGCGCTGTCGCATGATTGGTGGATGGGATCCCGTAGGCGAGTAACGACCAATTGGGCACGCGGAAGCCGAAGCAGACACGACCGGAACCTGAAACAATCAACAGTATGACGAGGTCGAATGATACTTGTCGAGTTCGAGATGTGATAACAGTGCGGTTCTAATTTCCGGGTTCGGATCCCCGGAATTGCGCTACGTCGGCCCTAGGACTTGCAATTTACCGTCATATTGCAATTACCGGTAAACAGTAAACAATTCAAATATGAATTAAATATATTAATTAGAAAGATATACATATAAAATAAATTTTATCAAAAAATATTGTTGTTGCACCACCGGGATTCGAACCATTCCTAACCGGGGAAGGTGCATTATACAACTAAGGTAGATGGCTCTTTAAAATAATGGAACGATTAAATATATTAATATCAAAAAGGTAACATATAGGTTCCAAAATTGTCGCAGTAATTCCAGCGATTTGTTTATTAAAACTATTATTTCAATTGTGTCTATAATCGCCTATAGATTACGAGGTAAGCGGTGCAACTATAAATAGTATAAAATGCATTTTGTTCCGCGGACCACTTTGAAAACATTCACTCTGAAACCGTCATCCTTCTCGCCGATACATATTCGGATAACTCTGTATTAAGTGCCACCACACCCCTGTCATTCATTCGGCATGCATTTAAAGTTTAGAGAAACGTATGATTACGTTATTGCATGCGATCTGGACCTATGACCTATATTCTGAATAATTACAACTTCATAATAATAATGTGTTTGTTCTCTTTAATAATATATAAGTTGTATCAATGAGTCTAAAATTTAATAAAAAAGAATTATTAATTCTGACGTCTGCTATCGGTTTACTCAAAGGTATTTGAGATTCCGTAAAGCAATGTAGATGGCTTTCAAATAATGTAACGATAGATGTATTAATTTGAAAAAGTTTAAATATTTGTCGCCAAAGATACTGTCACTGTAGCATAGTTGGCAATGCACCTTCTCTGGATTGGAAAAGAGATCCAGGTTCGAATCCCGGTAGCGCAATAACAATATTTTTAAATATGAATTAAATATATTAATTATAAAGATATACATATAAAATCAATTTTATCGAAAAATATTGTTGTTGCGCCACCGGGATTCGAACCTGGATCTCTTTACAATTACAACTTCACAATAAGAATGTGTTCTCCTAAAATAAAAAAAACAATATTTTTCGCTAAAATTGATTTTATATGTTTATCTTTATAATCAATACATTTAATTAGTATTTAATTATGATAAACATCTCGAAATAGTGCAGCCCTTAATGAATAAAATTTATAGAAGTATACTTAAAAAATTACTCCTACAGGACAATAGTGAACAACGCTAATCTCCTTTTGTGGATAAACATTAGTTCTCGATTGAATTGCCAGGTGGAAGGTCATCAAAAATAATGTATATACATAAAAAGATAATAGATAACTGAAATTGGTTATTCCAGAAATTGTTATACGAAAACATAGCATGTTCATTAAATTTTCGTCTCGTTAAAAAGTTGTGTATAAAACTTGTATGCTTTGAATACTGTAAGTTTTCCATGAACGGAGCGGTATCATTATGTGGACTGTATACATTTGTAATTTTATACAATTTATTTTAACCGAAGAGTAAAAATACGTTATATCTAAGCACATAAACCCACATAGACCTACCCCTTCCCGGAACCGTTGTAGAAGTTTCAACTTATTTTATCGGTTCCACATTCAGTGATACGGAAACGCGAAATGTACAATTAATAGACACAAAAGAAAGGAGATAAAAAATAAAAGCTAATGAAAGAGATTGCGAAAACGAACAGAGATTTAAATTTAAACCAGATTAAAAGTATTCGGAGACATCTTCCTCTGAAGGTAGCTCGTCTACTTATAAATACACTTGTGGTGTCACGTATGGAACAGCGTCTATCAGCTAATGTTTCAGCTGGATAGATTGCAATCTATTCTAAATGCGGCTGCACGGATAATATATGGAGTTTCCAAATTCTCTCATATAACGTCCCTTTTACATCAGTTACATTGGCTCCGATTCCCTGAAAGAGTTGAATTTAAATTATGCTAGTTGATGTAGAAGATGACACATAACATAGCGCCTCTGTATTTTCAAGAACTTTATATCCCAGACAATTTTAATGGTAGACGTCAAACTCTCAGGTCAGCCTCTACTTCAGCTGCAGGAAGGGTTGTAGAACCGACCAACCGTTGCCAGAAGACTAAATCTAGTAACGGGCATTTGCGGTGGCAGGCCTAAAAGCGTGGAACTCTTTGCCCTCCGTTATAAGAAACAGTGCATCAGAGACTTTATTTAAGAAGAAACTTAAAACGCACCTTTTCAAAAAATAATTTTCATAAGTGAAAATAACAATTTTTAATTTTAAAAAACAAAGATAATTGTAGAACTATAAACAGTTTATGTGCCTAACAGCCATTAAAGGGCTAACTATCAAGTACACTCTCCCATGAAGGGACTCGGATGAAACACAATGATGTATGAGTCACGCCATACAGGGTACAGGCCAACGGAGTTACGCATGATTTTGAAAATTTTTAGGCTTTGACTTATGAAAAGTGAATTGTCCGCGTTCTCGCTGACACGATATTGTCATCATCTTCCTATATATCTAAGCACAGTCAAATCAACCATTCAAACACAGTATGTATAAATAATCAATAGCATGGAATAATTGTATATAATATATAATAGCAAAATTTAGTAAAGAATTTAACTCGCAAGTTTGATCAAAGCACAACTTTAGAATAGAAGAATTTGTATGATTTTTACAAAAATGATATCATTTGAGTTGAATTATAATTTAAAAAATATTAAATTAATGGAGTCCAGGGTACATTTATTAGTTCGTATTTTATATTATTGGGCTATTATTTATTATAGCATGTGCTTATCATCTAATACCTGCCCACCTTACTAGATCAGAGTTCATATCGAGGTGGGCAGTGTTTTTCTCTTGTATCATTTATAATAATTTAATTATAATAACACATTATATTACATAAATACATATATTGATGATAATAAACAAAATATTAATTAAACTTTTAATGAAAACACATTTTTATTGTGTAATTGTAATTTTATAACATAGTTCTGTGGTATTTTTAATACAAATAATGCCGGTAGCAACCAAATATTTTTTCGATAAATATTATTTACTGTATTATCTTTCTAATTGATTCATTTAATTAATATTATAATACTCTATATTAGACTATGTTATTAATTACCATATACAGTGAAAAGTGATGATATGTATTTTTAGGTCACTATTTTGCATGTTAACTTATACAATTCTATTAATGCAATAAAAATAATGAAGTAAATAAAAATCATTGAAAATTAATTAGTTAAATCAGATTCTATTCATTTAAGAAACGCAGCCAATTCTAAATTTAACATGCAGTATAGAAGTCACGGAGTCCATGAATATGCTAATTAAAATAACTTCACAAGTTACTTTAATATATCATGTTATTCATTATTAGTATCTTCATGGTTTTTGATTAGTCACCCTTAAGTATTAAGTATCTGCATTATGTGCATCCATTTTAATCTGATAAAAATAATTACATAAAATCAGGTATTATAAATATTTAAAAAGGTGTGATTTCACGTTACCTTCCGAATTTGATCCAAATAAGTGAGCATGTCCGATTAGGGGAAGTGTTTTAACTCCTTTAATTTTTCCGATCATTACCCAGAACCTTCTGTTTTTGACGTATAATCTTACAGCGTAGGTTATCCCGGCGACAATCAAGGCTATTACAATGTATGACAATTCCGCCATGATAACATTAAAATTGTTTCTCACTATTAAAAAAACGTGGAAAGTGACAGCTAAACTATTTATGAACACAACAAGTAACCTTTCTTTCAAACTCTATTCGTCACAAATTAAAATTAAACTGATGGTGAACATTACAATTATCACTATGATATAGCAATTCGTGCCAAAATTACATTAAAATATATCGGAACGCAATCTTTTGCGTTGTAATCTTTTGCGCTCACAGCGATGATTGGCAAAATATATCATTTGAATTATTACAATTTTAGAGCGAATTCAGTTTTATGATCACAATCATGGACAACTTTATTGGAATTTTAGAATAATTATGCAGCAACAGTTTTCACATTTATGGTATAAATCAACTAACGTTTTTTCGGATGTCGCGTATTGTTTAATGATGTCATATAGTCTAGCACAATATATTTGCATTTTTTAATATTGATATACATCATATCGCGGCCAATAGTGACAGCTACGCGGCCATTGGTAACCGCTGCGCAGTCGGGTTCTTAGTAGAATCTTTATTTTAATGCGGAAATCCGTTATTATATTGCTTTAACACATACTCTTCGGTGGTGGATTAGATATGACCCGGGTGTTTGTAAAAATATGAAATACGCTACAAATATTCGTTTAATGCTTTTTTCCTTCTAGCTAATCTTTTATTAAATATTTTCAAATAATTTGAGATACAAATAAATGTTATCGGACGAGATTCAAATGAGTTATTGATAAAAATGTGAAAAAAATGCTCAAAAACTGACCTAAAACAGTCGGATTGAATCTCAGCGCTTACGCCAAAACATATATTGTCAACATTTTGAACGGGTAGACAAATAATACCAGGTATGCGTCCATGTATTTGTTTTGACTTAATTTTGTCTGGTGGTCCCTAAACAATACCAGTAATATAACTATTAAAGGGGCGTTGCGCCTACCTGTAAGTTTTATGACATTACCTGCTCGGGTTCCGACGAGAAGATTACATGCTCAGTGGATGTTTGTATTTTGGCTGTATAGGGCGTTTGTTGATGCGTGAGAATATGTACATTATTCGTAATATTTTTTAATTTTTAACTCTCATTTTTTAGCAGAAACATTATGGCACATTATGCCATTTCTTTACCTATCTAATATCTTTAAAAAATATATTTAATATCTTTAAAAAATCTCCTACAAAACGGTTAAACACCGAAAACTTGAGGTGGGTCTAAAATGACCCACCGTCGCCGGACGTGTTTTGTTTTGACCCACTGGGCTGTAGGTGTTATCAATAGTGCATCCTTATTATATTACTTGAAATATAGAATTCTTATGGAAGCCCTAGCTGCGCAGCGATCACCATGGGCAAAAATAGCCGCCCGCTGGTACTAGCAACAAAAAGCAATCGGAATTATACAAACGGTGTACTTACGTAATATATATTGTATATCCACGTATAGACATTCTTGAAAAATACGAACAAAACATTAATACGTCACATTTGACATTTGGTCTCATTTGACAGTAATACCATAGACAAAGAAATAAACTGCGGCCATAGAGAGCGACACGATATAACCATGAGATAAAGATGAGATTACAAGATGCTTTTTTTATTAATGACAGATGACAGATGTTCAATATATATTCCAGCCGTAATACGATTTTGCGGATATATATTTATTAAACATACTGTTATTGAATATATAAAAAAGAAAACATTTAAGTAATCTTAACCTACCTAGAGATATAACTTAAAACACGTTCATTTTTACCCTTCTCGGGTCTAGCAGACCCGGTCGTTTAAGTGAGCACTTTATAGTCACCAATGACACCACCGAAGCCGCCACATCCTTCAAAGTCATAGATGTAGATGGGAAAACATAATATTATTATGGATACTTATGTAACGAACAACACAGAAGCGAATTTAAAGATGATACTAAGTAAGTTTGTTTTTATACATGTAGAAAAACTTACTGGAAACCAATTTTATAGTTATATGACATTCATAAATATCATGTGCAGCGAAGTAAAAAAATATATATATATTTAGAAATAATGTCATATTATGTAAACGACGTGTTGGTCTGGCGGTAAGACACTCGCTTAGTAGCTGGGGTTAGTGGTCAGGGCAAGAACCTCGTCCCAGGAGACCAAAAAGTTATTATACTTATATGGGTTTTGTGATATGAATCATTTGTGTAAATGTAATGTCTTGGAGGAGGTTTGAATCCTCGATATCTCGGTCACAGAGTAATCATCTATCTTCTTGACCATACAATTTATTATGAAATATTTATTAGGAGAACGCATTCTTATTGTGAAGTTGTAATTATTCAGGACATAGGTCTGTGATATTTTAAATACTAATTAAATGTATTAATTAAAAAGATATACATATAAAATCAATTTTATCGAAAAATATTGCTATCTAGGATTTCCATCCTGGATTTCTTTTCCAAACCGGGGAAGGTGCATTATCCAACTATACTACAGCGATATTATTTTCGACGACAAATTTGCAGTGGTGCAACAACAATATTTTTCGATAAAATTGATTTTATATGTATATCTTTCTAATTAATATTTAATCAGTGTCTATATAAAAGGGAAAAAATTAAGCGATGATTAAAAAACCGTATTTAAACGGTTATCTTTAAATTGTTTAGTAACCTTTGGTATCCAATTAATCATAGTGGGTGCCCGGCGATAATATTTTATTATAAACATAAATTTGAAAAACTGATAACACATAGATTATTTATAATCATATAATCTTATGAATCTTGAATTATAAAATTATTTCATAATAATATCTCTGATATAAATGAGTACCTACCTGGGTAATTTATTTACACAAAATTCGTATATTATACATGTTGGTAAGTTTTTTGATAATATATAGAATAAACAGTATTTATTAATACTTGTATATGATAGGACCCAATAAATGTACTCCAAACGACTTATTAATTGCCATTCATTCTGAATTTTGCACAGTTACACTTTAGGATTCTGCAAAAAAACATAGATGTCATCCCCTCTTTTCCTGGCCGCCCCACCCCATATCTACTTTCTCTAATCGACTCTACGATAGAAATGTGTTTATTGAATTCCAAATTTTGCGCAGTTATACATTAGAAACCCTGCCCAATTGACAAAAAAGTAACATATAATGTAATTTTAGAAGAGATGATAAACAATGTAAATGTGAATACTGACCCTCATCATAGCTATTCTACTGGATCCTTGGGACGAATCATGAGATTACCGATCGCGAATAATTTGTACGATGAGAGAAATATATTGTGCCAAGAATTTTTTATAAAATCGGTACTCAAGAATTATTAAACATCAGTGACATCAGTGAACACACTAAAATATAAAGTCAAACACATAAAATTTTAGTTTACTTTACAATGTTAATTAATCTCTTTTTTTTGTACTTTATGTTAATTACTTTAATTGAAGGGCAATTCTTGACGTAAAACTGCCGCGCAGTTTAGAAAAGTGGCTTTTGAACTATTCTATACACGTGGAAACAAAATTTTGTCTCCACACAGATACGGCAAAAATGATAGAATGCCACACTATATGCCTTGGCAAACTATTCTTGTCTCATTCTCTTTTATACATCTTCTCATGCACATTGGTTGTTTGTTCTTTAATGCCTGATCATACCAGGTCTTCGTTGTCACTTTTAATGTAACAGTCAGACTTTGGCTTTTATATATGTAGAGATTATATTTTACATAATTTATTTTTATTAAATTTAGTTGAATTTAAATATAGAATTTACTGCATATTTATATTACACCTACGAGTATTACTAAATTTATTAGAACAAACATTTAATATATAGGCGGATCGAGTTTCACTTGGATAAACCACTAAAACCGAAATTTTTTTTTAATTAATTTGTAAACCTTCCACCGTTTGAGGGTCGCTTCTCTCGATGAATTTGTCACTGACATAAAAACCATGTCGCCTCACCTGTCCATGACATTCTACTGATGTGGGTTTATTAAAGGAACCTCTGAAATATTATAGTTTGGATATGGAATTATTAGGTTTGTAACGACATTATAATTATTTTGTAAATTGAGTCAAAACTCTCTTTTATTCCACTACACTTTTCATTGTGTTAAATGATATATAACGTTTTAGGGAATATCTTCTCATTATCATTAATCTATAATAATGGGAAGATGTTCCTGAAAACGTTATATATCATTTAACATAATGAAAAGTGTAGTGGGATAAAACAGAGTTTTTACTCGATTTACAAAATAACCATGGAATTCCACAAAGTTTCACCAAAAACTTTTGAATAGTTAATATTATAATTAATATTTATTTAACTGAATAAATATTATAAATTTATCCAGCCTAAACTTGTAATTTATTTATACTTTAACTATATACCAATATTTTGTAATAAAATATTTATGTTCTATCTTACATGTTGACTGTGATTTTATTGCGCTACGCTAACATTTGTAAGACATCAGCGATCACGGTTATACATAACCAACATTTAAACCGCTTTGTAAATTAATAAAGATTTATATTTATAAATAAATATAATAATTTTTTTAATGAAATAATAGCTTAAATTAAATCTTCACTGTCTTATAACTTAATATATATTATTTTCTTATTAGTAATAAGAGTCATTAAAAAAAGGAGATAATATAAAATAAATAGATATTTAAGTTACTTGCATAAGTAAGGTATAATTTAAATCCTTGTAATGAAATATTTCATAAGAAATGAGTGCCTGCTTAATATATTAGGTAAGGATACGTCCCAAGATTACTCAGAAGATTGATTGTAAAATTAATGAAGCTTCAAGCGGGCGCGCAGTCTTTTGAAATGGCAGCGGTCATAGTCGTTCGAGATTTTTTATTTTGAGGTATTATAAAACACAAATTAATAAAATAATCATTTATTCTCTATAATATGTGACATTGTCTTTAGATTAGGAAAAATTTTGACTATAAATATCTTACATAAATATCCAAAAAAAAAACATTTATTCAGCAATTACTAATCATAAACTCAAAATTTTAAAATCCACATTTAATGAAGTCAAATAACATGTTGCATAATAGTTTTTATTTTCTTCTGAGTTCCTTAATTTCACATAAGAATAAATTTAAAAGCACAAGAGTACTACACCTTGTCTACAAACGTCAGCCACTTCTGTAAGAATATTTTGTGGTTAACGTCTCACCCTGTCGTTATTAGATTTTCGCCCCTTATCACGTTACCTCCAACTGATAGGAGTACAATCATCATCATCTAAGCTGCTTGCTTCGTTTACAGATTCAAATTCTTCAGTTTCTTCCACATCTGATCGGTGATCTGAAGCCTCTGAACTTTTATCACTGAGCGTTGGTTCACTTTCTCTATCTTATTCAAGAAGTATTCGCACCAATTCATCACAAATATGTCTATGAGTCATTGTTTATAATAAAAATACGCACAACGATGTGAACTTTCTTGACACAAACAGCGAAAAACTTTAGCGAAGAAAGTCGCACATAACTTTCTCAACTTCTTGAACGATAGGCGTGCCTAACCGATTCGTCGCCTAGGCGCAACTGAAAAAAAGCAATCTGTATAGCACAAGGCATGCGGAAAGGGGATGAAAATAGTTTATTTGTGTGCGTAATGAACCTATCATATGCTACTAGAGATAGGAAGTACCTACGATGTGATAGTACGATTTTATGAAGGAGTATTCGCCAAGAGCGGTCGATTCGATGCCGCGCGCCCGCTTGAAGGTTAAATACAAAATATAATGTCCTTTACATTTTTAAATTAACGTGTTATTAAACGATTAGAAATTATTGCGTTCTTAATATTCAATATTTTGCATGCACTTAACTTTAATTAAATGTATATATCAGATGCTTCATGTGTCATTAATGATATAATGGTTTCACAATACAAACCTTTGTTCAGAGTATTCATTTTTTAATAATTTAACTAAATGTCAGCTGATAATGATAATTTTATGTTTAGAAAATTAATATTTTCCCTTGCAAATTCGAACAAGTGCAAATATTCCTTAAAATGTTTAAAATGAATTTTTTACCTTTCTTTGTTTTATGTCATGTAATTGAGATAAAAGATCCTGCAAATTTATAATGATGAATACAATCATAATTGATTTATTGATAAAGATGGATCAATTTTAAAAACTTATTTAAATTTCTTGACATTTTTTATTATATTATATATCAATAAAAATTATCTACCGTATTTACATGATTCCCGACCAAGTTTATGATTCAAAATTAATTAAATGATACATACAACGAATTATGTAATATGTTATAATTTAAGGAATAAGATGAAATTAAAAATACTAGTTTTACGTAGTTATCTTTTTTGAATATTGTACCTCGTGGATCAAACTCTTTTTTTGAATATTTTGAACCTATCGCAGATTTTATCGGTTATATATTTAATAGTATGATAGTTGCACTTATGATGAATATAGTTTAAGTTTATATTATTAATAATCTATGTTCAGGGACGTTATTCCGTTGCCTTAAAGGTCCGCAGTATTCAGTGAACGCTGGTGAAAACTACGATTGCAATTATATTCTAGTCCGCCCAGCACTGTGCTTAACACCTTATTTTTTATTTATTTATTTATTTATATTGGATTTATGCCCTTATGGGCATTTACAAAATTAATTATGAAAAACACGTGCAGCTACATAAGTAGCATGGAATATATATATAAAAGAAATTGATAGAACATATATAGATTTTTTTTTAATTTTTCAAATTAAGCAAAACAAACAATAAAAATTTAGGTTTAACACAGAATGACCGAGTACCAAAATCAATTATGTATACCTTTAACTCAGAACAGCATAAAATATATCACTTTTATATTTAAACATTGAACATCTCAATATATCTTCAAGACCAAAACCGTTCCCATGTCAGTGTGGGCGCATTACTATAGAAATGTGTATTTGACACATGGCATAAAATCAATTCAGTTAAATTAAAGGCGTCCAGCATATCGTTTATTATTTTAAATAATAAATCACTCAAAGTTCTTCTGCACTATAGGTTGGTTAAACCAAGGGTGCTCATTAGGAAATTCTAATTAATTTGTTCAGCTGGTAGTCATACTCATTTTGAAGTCAATAAACTTTAAAAATTTATGTTGAACCCTTTCGAATATTCATTCATGTACTTTATAAAATGGCGTACTATTGGCAGCGAAGTGATTAGTGTTACAAATTAGAATGAATTTTAATAAACATTCAATATTAGTTCTGTTTTTAAGGTATATATTCTGCAGACCTATTGATTTATTTAAATGCAAGTGAAAAAATATTATTGCTATTATTATAATTCTGGATAATTACCCGGCGTAACATATTTGCAAGGTACTTATTCAGAATTACGTGTATAGCCTCTTTAGGAAACGTAACTGCTCCATATGTCACTGATTACTTTGTTCACTTTAATTGTAGCGTGCGTATTAGTCTCTTCTCCAGAAATATTGTCGAATATTAGTTTTTTTTAAATCCAAAGAATCCTCATTTGTGTCGATTTTTCTTTGAATATTGAGTAGAAATTGGGTTTGAGTCAATAAAATTAAATATAAAATATCATAGATTGTGCTATATTTAAATTATAATGTATTTAAAATGGCAAACTTTTAGTTGCACCACCTCTTCCATTACCATAATAACCAGTCTGTTATAAGTCCGTCAGTCAGTCTGTAGTAAGTTATTTTTATTCGCAATTTTGCGCATATTTTTTGTCAGTTTTTATACATGGAATTATATTCTTGGAGATTGAGTTTCATAGTACCGCAGGTAAGACTTGACAGAAATCTCCATCTGATAGTTGAACTTTAAGTTTAATATTAAATTCAGCAACTTTTCACTTAGGGTAGTTCAAATTGAATGCCGGATTTAAATTTGGCTCCTTTTTATTTTGCAGTTGATATCTCTGATATTTTAATAGTTATGTATGATTCATCTGATTAGAAATTTTTATTATTATTGCTGATTATTCCCACCGCTAAAAGTTCGCCAGTTAGTTTGTAGGGCATCATGAAATAGACTCTCAATTTCGTCGAAAAATCATCTTCAGAAATAATACGCATTTTCAACTAGACGGTGTTGTAAACAAACTAAATTGTCACATTTGGAGCTCGGAAAATTCTTGCGTGATTTGTGAGAAGTGAATGCACACCGAACGAGTCACTGTATTGTGTGGATTTTAGGCAAGCGGCGTTGGCAATGGTGATTTTTACCGTAACGTGATAATGGAGTTTTTTTTTGGTACCAAATGACCTATATTGACCATGAACAAATATGGTCCTAGCAGGATGGCGCCACCCGCTGTAAAACTGGAGCAATAGTTGATTAACCGCATCAACAATTTCATGTTTGCGTAATTTCACAGAATGCCGACATCAATTGACCAGTGAAATCTTATAATTTAACTCGACTTATTTTTGTGAAGGTATTTGAAATATAAGATCAATGCTAGCAATTCACTAAGATTGTGCGAAATTGTAAGAGAAATTTTTTGAAAAGAATCAAGATTTACAGCAAAAGCAGAGGCATCCATTTGTTCCATCATTTTATTGGCATGCGGCGTTCCATTTAGTTTACTCTTTATATAAACATACTTTATGTTTTAGTTATATATTTTTTATTTTCACTTAGGTATTGCAAAATTTATGGCGTTTTTGAATTTCAATAATAATAAGTTATCAAAACGCTTATATTCAGAACGTTAAAAATATGATTCCTGCGCAACATATGAATAACAAAAAACACTTTATATGTTTTTGAAAAACTTGTTTTTAAAATACATCCCATTCCATGGACTTTCAATATAAATAACTGTATTGATTATTGTATATACATATGTTACATAAAACATAAAATAAAATATGTACAAACATTACCTATATTTAATTTTTACGAGTAAAATAAATGATTCAAGTAAAATATAGCCAAATATTATATTATTGAGTTCAATTTGAAAATATTCCTTACCGGAAATTACAAGAGAAAATTGTTTCCAAGCGATATTTTTCATCAAAGGTCTACTTAATCCTTTATTAAGAATTTCTCTGAATGACTAAGAGAAATACTACTTGGAAATACTGTAAAATTTGTGTTTCAAAAGTAAATTGATTCATGGAATTACTCAAGTAGAGGCCCCGTAGTTTAACTTGACAACTCCAATTCAACTTATTTTTTAAAATACTAATTAAATGCATAAATTATAAAAATATACATATAAAATCAATTTCATTGAAAAATATTATTGTGCTACCGGGATTCGAACCTGAAGCTCTTTCCAAACCGAGAAAGGTGCATTATCCAACTACGCTACAGCGACAGTACTTTTGACGGCAAATTTTCGAACCTATATGTTACACTTTTACAAATTAATACATCTATTGTGCCACTATTTGAAAGCCATTTACTTTATACTGTAAAGTACTGTCGCTGTAGCATAGTTGGATAATGCACCTTTCCCGGTTTGGAAAGAGATCCAGGATCGAATTTCGGTAGCGTAACAACAATATTTTTCGATAAAATTGTTTTTATATATATATCTTTATAATTAATACATTTCAATAGTATTTAAAATATCACAGACCTATATACAACAAAAATGAACAACTACACAATAAAAATGTGTTTAATAACTTATGTGCTTAATAACTTATTTTTTTCACTAAAATTTACCATAGCTGACTAATATAGTGACCCATCGTGGTTAATTTGCAAAAATGGCTTATATAAATATTAAATATATGTATATATAAAGGTGTAAATGAAACAGTTGAAATAAATGTATTATTCACATTTATTTAGCTATATTTTTAAGATGTGTGCTAAAAGCACGTTATAATTAATTAATGTAATATCAATGCAACTAGTAAGCTGTATCTTATTCAGAATTTGGAAAGGGGGGGCATATTATATTTATTTTATTTTATTATCTGTGCTATCATAAAATTTTAACGTTGTTAAATAACTTGTGGTAGTATTTTCGCCCTCTTAGAATAATGCATTTGAATAAATTTACCCAATATTTTATTGTGTAATAAACCAGATTATTCCTAAATTTAAAAACAGCATTGTTATAATATCAATGTATTCACAGTAAATTTGATTATATTTTATACCATTTTGCCTTCTAACGCAATTGCAAGTAGTAATTTAATGTGAGACTCGTGTACAAGTAAAAATATTTCCATACTTCGTAAAATATCATGTAATAGATAGCTAAAAAACGTAATTAAATATGTACATAAAGTTATTTTTGGCTCATCGATGTTATCTCAAATATAACAAAAACTTATTTCATTAGTATAGATCAATGATCTTAAGATTTTAAACTCCATTTTTAAAAAATAGTTTTAAACCCAATTATCTAAAAATTTTAATTGTTGTTTGTAATAAATAGCCTATAACTAGAGGTTCTATTTAATTTATCGTTTATATTTATCTCATATCAGATAGAATAATAGTCCATAGTTGAAGTACGTAAATAAAAAGTTAAAACATTCAAAAACTCTATCTATACAATTTCTCGGTCCAGTGCAGAATGCAGTATTAAGATGTTATGGATGAAAAATGAACGTTTTCATCCTTGAATTCTTCTGGGATAAAGTTGTGAGAAACTTTTAAATTCTTGGAATTCTTCCCAAATACCGAATGGATAGATCAAATCGTTTGTATTTTTTGGTACAAATCTTTAATTTATAGGTTATTTTATTCATTGTAAATTAAGGAAATTGAACTATTTACATTCGGGTAATAATATGAAGAAAAAAATCTTTATAAGTTCTATATATTTTCATACGTAAATAATCATAAATTATTAGTTGGGTTGTTTTTGCTTCTATTTTCACTGCATTTTTTTTTATTTTATACAAATATATGATTCATTGAACTTAATAGATTCCCCAATTTGTGAGTGTGGTGCCGGGGAGGAAACCCTTGACCATATATTAAATTTTTTGCCTGTCCATTACGGATCACTGGTTTTTTACAGTAGTCTCGTCAATGGTAATTTTCAGCTTCCGGTTAACTTGTATCATCGTCTTTCCCTTAACTCGCCACGTTTAATCTATTTAACTTGGTAAAAAAACGTACGAATTTGATCTGGACTGCACAATGAATGGATCCACATAATCATAAGGGTAATCGGCTTAAAATAATTCAAAGATCTATTCCCCGCACCCCCTGGTCCTGAAAAAGGAAAGTCTCCTAAATAACAATATCAAATATCTCTAGAATAAGATTTAGGCATTGCCAGTTAGCCTCAAATTTATTCAGATTGAACTTGATAGATTCCTCAATGTGTGAATGTGGTGCCGAGGAGGAAACCATTGACTATATCTTTTTTGCCTGTCTATTGCGGATCACAGGATTTTTTTACAGTAATCTCGTCAATGGTAATTTTCAACTCCCGGTTAATTTGTGTCATATTATTTCCCTTAACTCGCCACACATAATCTATATAATAGCAAATTTTTTGAACGACAATGGTATGGACCTGTAATATAGTATTTCCCATTCTATAATATTATTGTACTTTTTTCTATAAAATAAAGTTTTTAACTTGATCAATGGCACAAATCACTCTTGAAGGATGGATTGCCTATTTAAAAAAAGAAGAAATATATGGTTCATGGTTTTTCAGTAAGCGGGTAAATTAATATTTAATTTAATAATGACGTAATTTTTCTCAGTAACCCCCCACTTCTTATTCTATCGGTCATCCAATTTATATTTTTAACTCCATGATTTTCTTATTTAGGTATTCCATACACTTATATTGAAATAACATTATATTATATGTAACGAGGCTTGCAGTTGTTAATTTAAATTGGTAAATAAATAAAGATACCTAGTTGTTAATATTATTTTGATAGCTAGCTCAGATGTCGAAGAAATGTGAAGTTATCTTATCTCATGTGAGTCAGTGGGTTTAGACATTAGCGAGTGAGGATATTTTCAATTAAGAAAGTATGGAATAATGTTCAATCAGTTTATTCAAAAAAAGGAATTATGCATTTAAAAGATCTTATAGTAAATTATGAGGGCGAGTGATACTTAATATTAGATACAGCTGCTACATATTACTACGGCAAACATGTACATATATTATTATTGCTGGAATATAAACTTATTTATATATATTATTGCTGGAATATAAACTTATTTATATATATTATTGCTGGAATATAAACTTATTTATATATATTATTGCTGGAATATAAACTTATTTATATATATTATTGCTGGAATATAAACTTATTTATATATATTATTGCTGGAATATAAACTTATTTATATATATTATTGCTGGAATATAAACTTATTTATATATATTATTGCTGGAATATAAACTTATTTATATATATTATTGCTGGAATATAAACTCGCAGTGCTTAAGAGAGACTCAATCAACACATGTTATAAAGTTATTCGTAGAATTTTAACCTCTAATATTGACGCTCAATCACTCACTCACTGACTTTAGCTTGAATTATAAAGTTCACATAAATATCTTGTCGGTCATATACAAAGAAAAATCTTTAACAATGGTGTAGGTGATATGCACATGGGATCACGCAATCGGGGAAGTGGAACAAGGCCTGGGACTACCGTTCACAGGAGATCAGGAATGTACAGGAGTTGGCCAGATATTCAGCAGAGAGATGAACATAATTCCTTTTATTAAGAATCTGTCGGATGTCGGCTCGATACGGCGGGATGGTTATTTTTTGAATTCCTCATACCACAATATGACACGGCGATGGCGTCCGTACAAGAATGCGATGTGGTGACGATAATCGTCCTCTTACGTGCAGATGTCTGTGTACTGTTCCAAGATGTAACATAATATAACATGTAATATCGTGTAACGTAACGGTCGGAATATGGCACGCAATAGATTTCAAAATGACCGGTGGGCAGCACGTTACATCATGAGTTACGATGTCAGAGCGTAAGTAACAAACAGCATATTACACTTTTTAACGTCAATCATATTAATGACCTGACTCTTTAAGGATCGAGGCAGCCGGAATATATATAAATACTTGACGGAACGCAGCTGAACTCTATCGTGGTCGGCGTGGATCTACTTAGGAAGCCGATCGGGGAAACGGAAGTGTGTTTTTGCGTCGCATGCTGTGCGCGTGCTTTTAGTTACGTAGGTACTGAACATTAAAAAACAACCCACTATATCTAATATATAATTTTATTGCGTTCAAATTAATCAACATTAAATAATGCATTTCTAGTGCACTAAATGTGTATCTGATAACTGACAATTGACTCGAAAGCATAGTTAAATCGAGGGTGTATAAATTGAAATATTCTTCACTTTAATGAATGAATATTCAGATATTTCACCAAAGTTGTGTAAAAAATGTTGTTTGAAGTTAATGTAAGCAAAAGTATTCCAAGTATTATGAAGAAATAAACGAAAACTCTATAAAGTCTGTCGGAATTTAGTTTAAGTGGAAAAATGAGAATATTGTCAGAAATAATGTAATAAAGATTATCGTACACAGCTTCTATAATAGTTAACCTGCTCACTAAAATACAATATAGTAAATGAAGAGAATAAATTAAAAAATTTCAAATATTAACATACAATTTTGATATTAATCTTTGTGAGAAGTTAATTAAATTATTAATTATAAAAAGCTTAAGATACTACTATTTTTAAATCTCAACAATTAAGGAGAACACAATATTATTGTGAAGTTGGAATTTTTCAGAATATAGTTATGTGATATTTTAATACAAATTAAATGTATCGATAAGAAAGATATACAAATCAAATCAATTTATCGAAAAAATATTTTTGTCGCCACCACAATGTTGACGTGGTGTAATAGATCAGCGCACTTCCCCGAATAGGTTCCTGGTCCGGGTGGCAACAAAAATATTTTTTCGATAAATTGATTTGATTTGTATATATTTCTTATTGATACATTTAAGTTGTATTTTTATAATAATATCCTACTAGTCACGAGGAGAGCGGTGCTCGATTCTCCATCAGGATGATTAATATTAATTTTATTTATTTCTTCGTACCAGTAAAACGTATTCTATATCAGGATAGTATGATACACAAAACTGAGACATATTTTTGTAGTAAGCATTGGCATTAAAATTTACATATGGCCTTTTTATTATAAAATCAAAGATTGGATTAAAACTTTCATACTTAATTAAAAATTATTCTCTTAACCAGCGGTCGTATTTCTATCAAATAAAACCTATTTAAATATGGTGGAAAATTTATGAAATATTCATACTTTACAACTTTTCGAGAAACTTCGTTTTCAAATCCATAAAACACAAAGACTCAAATTTGAAAATACCAGAGAAACAGTGGCTTTGTAACGGATTTACAATAAAATGATTAAATGCCTATCTACCCGTCACAATTAATTAATGTAATTTATTATATGTATAATTATCCATCAAAGTCTGTTGTTCTATCAATTATTGTGAACAATAATGAGTAAACAGCACAATATTTTAAGGAAAATTAAGTTAGTTGTAAAATTATTAACCACGTTAATGTCAAAGCCGCCCCCATTAATCAAGATCTTTCTTACTAGAAGGGCGTACAAAATATTGTGTTGTAATGAAAATGTAATGGATAGTCTTGTATGGCAATTAATAAAATTAATTATTATGATTTTAGATAACATATTGAGTGTGTACTAAAATGGAAAAATTATTTTTTATCATTTGAATCACACATTTTTAAAAATATTTTTGTTGCTACCAGGATTCAAACCTGGATTCTTTCCTATCCGAGGAAATGCCATTAATCGATCACACCACACCAACAGCGTAAGTTGACGATAAATTTTCAAACTTATATGCTGCAGTTCTTTCAAATTGATAGATACATATATTATTACAAATTTAATACGAGTAACTATCACCTTTTATTGCGAAAATCTCAAATACCTTTGCCGATGCCAGAAATAAAAAATTCATTCATTTTTATTAAATTTTGGATAAAAAGATATTAAATGATATTCGGTACCTAGTTAATTATTTTGTAAAGTTTATGGAACTTTCTTCCAAGCGTCGAAACAAACGGAAACAATCTAAGAGTTTCAACCAGGTCCAAATATGTCTTGAGTTGGAGTGTAATATATGTAAGTTAGGTAACTAACTTGGGTGTTATTTGCGATGATGACTCTTTGAGTACTCTCACTTGTACTACTAGATTACGACAAATGAGAGTGGCTGATATATCGTAATATTGTAATAATAAAGTTTAGTAATGACATTTTGTGTAACTGTGCATATTGTATGACTGAGTGGTTAGAAGAGGTTCAGCGAGAATTCTACGATATTCTCTGATTACAGGTTAAATTATTAAAGTATACACGCAATCGCGTTAATATACAACGTAAGTACTGCAGTGTAAGAATCAATGGACCAAAGTTGTCAAACAGGGTTGCGTAACGTATCCACGGCTATTTAACTTGTGTGTGGTTAATTGTACGAACTGGGTGGGTTTATTCATTTCATATCGCCGATTAAAAAACAATAAAAAACACACATTAATAGGATCGATAAAAATATTATTTAGTAAGAAATTATTATGTTAAATCTCAAAACATGTAAGTAAACACAAAATATATAATAATAGTTTTTAAAAAAATCGAATCTAGTGTATAACTTCTGATATAAATTAATAATTAAAACCCACATTTTCGTAAAAAACGCGAATACATGAATTATTATTGAAAGGTGTTGCGTGATGGCATAGATGCCGGAAAAAGCAGGATTCAGAAGGAAGTTCCACTCACCATAATCCGTTTTCCTGGCACCTCCAATGTGGACTGTAACTTAGGGTTTTGACACTATCTCCGTTCAGGATCTTGCATGATTCAGACTGCAATAGATGGTCACGTAGACACACTTCTCACTCTATTTTACACTGCGAAAACCTTTGTAACCGTACCGGTTCGGGGTCGCCGATCGACTGGTCCGGTGGAAGGTGAGGAAGGGGGGGGAGGTGGAAGGCACAGTACATCATCCTCGCTCAAGCACAAATATGTCCCAAACAAAAGGTAAGCCTTAAAACAGGTCTAACTATAGTGAATAGGATTAAAAAAGAATAGCCTCAGGTGGTTTGGTTATGTCGAAATAATGAATAGGGTAGGAATGGCAAGAAAAATATATGACACGAGTTTTATGACACCAGAAATAGAAGACGTTGCGGAAGGCTTGGCGCGACCAGGTAAACCAGATAATTGAAAATGTTCCTGTTAGAAGCCTAAATAATCGACGAGATGGTGTGATGATAAGTTAGTTTGATTTTTCTGGCAATTATTGAATCAACCGTATAGTTTTTTTTAATAAGAATAAAATCAAAATAATTAAAAATTCTTTCGAAGATAACTGAGACAAAGAAAAGAATAATACAATAGAATCATGCCAGTTTTGAGATATTGTTGGATTCTACATCAATTAGTGTCAACTTCAAATTGAAGAAAAGTCGACCTATTTTATCCTTCAATTTTTAACGAAATATTGCACAGCTTTATTTGAATTTGTCATTTTTGTGTCTAAATTATTTTATGTAATTAATATTAATATCCTGCCGTTCCAATTGTATCTCTCTCAACATTGCAGGTAAATTGTAGTGAGATTAATAATTGAAAGTCATGAATAATATAATATATTAATCATTAAATCATCAAAAATGTCGTATGTCGACGTCACTCACTAGTGTCATCATCCACTAATGGTATGAATTAAAGTAGGAGGCTTACAAAACATTTCAAATGTGACGTCTTTCATCTTTTGAACCTTCTCTACGCAACATTTCTGAGATAATAATTTTATTCCGCTACTGTATTTATTTAATTGTGTTATGAATAATTTTTAAATTAAATAAAAGGATGACACATTCTTATTGTGAAGTTGCAATTTTTCCGAACATAGGTTTGTGATATTTTTAATACAAATTAAATGTATCAATTAGAAAGATATACATATAAAATCAATTTTATCGAAAATATATTTTTGTTGTTACCGGGATACGTTTTTTAATATGCAACATATAAAATTAATATAACACGAAAATTTGTCGTCAACTTATTATGTTGGTGTAGTGTAATCGGTTAATGCATTTCCCCGGATAGGAAAAGATCCAATACCGGTAGCAACAGAAATGTTGTTTCGATTAAATTGATTATATACGTATATCTTTCTAATTCATACATATAATTTGTATTAAATATTAATTTTATCTAAAAGTAGAATAATGTAGTTGAAAAATGTTTCAAAAACTCCTTAGACAAAAAACTTTTGGTGTTCTGATAAAATTAGTACTAATTGAGTTGTCTATAGGTATTTATTATATAATATTACTCAATGACTCACATGACACTTTCTCACTTATTCACTCGTCATTTATTTTTTTTGTAGAATTAAAATACGTGAATAATTTGGTAAATAAAACCTTACATTAAGTCAGCAGTTCCTTTTGTTTACCGATTCCAACGTCGCATAAGCTTACATTAAGTCATTAAACCTAAAACATAAATATATCAACGTCTTCCTTTTTATAACTTCTTTTAACAAAGGATTTCATTCTACCTTATTGCTTAACAAAATAACTTCCAAAAAAAGCAGTTCCTTTTGTTTACCGATTGCAACGTCTTCAGCATTAAGTTCCGTGTAGCCCAGGTTCTAGATTTCGTCCTTCGAGGGTCTTCTGTAAAACTGCTAACGTCATTAGCTAATTGATGTAGAGTGTAGAGTCTGCATTGTTCTCTTGTTTTCGCTGCCATCGCAAAATTGGTTTTGCTTTATTCGAGAGTTTTTTCAGATGTTAGTTATTTCACACGTGTATATAATGTTTTTATTTTAAAATATTTTTATCAATGACATTAAATCAAAAGCCTTTGAAATTATTTGTATATATTAAAAGCTCATTAATGCTCATTTAAATTATCTTGTTCTCAGATCTTTGAATAGGTATTTTTAAAATGAAATATATTAGGTACTATTTTTGTTTATTATTTGTAGTTTGAATGGAATTATAGGTAAAAATAAAACGGCTAAAGATAAGCTGAATGGAATTATTTTATTGACTTGGGATCAATTGCCTCTCCATTTTAAAGTATTCTATAAAGGAATATTATACCACATTAAAAACTCCTTTTCTTTGTTTTTTTTTTGTTGTCTTGGATATAATAAAAAATATTTTATAGTTGTTATTTTGTTTAGGTTAGGTTAGATTTGTATTTAAAAGTTAAGAAATAAATGTATGTTTTAGAATAGTAAATAATGAGTGTCTCAACGAGAGTTTTGCGCCATTTTATTTGTGGAGATTTTTTTTTATTATTTTTAAATTTTTACCATTTTTTATAATATAAGAGTTACTTGAGTATTTTACAAAACTAAAATTACGTACTTTTTTTAATCGCTTACCTCTCCAATGAAGAGACTAGCTCTTGTGCTTGGAGAGGGACTTACACTGATATTTGAGTATTACTGTTTTTTTCTGCGTAATTGTAAAGTAATGATTTTTTAGTTATGGAATACAAGACGAACGCACATCGTGTAATTATTGTGTAAACATTTTATAAAATTTTGGAAAATATCCCCGCAATGCTTTCGTCAATGGCGTTGTTCGATCTTTATAATTTATTTATGGATCGCCGCTCACCGTGCGCATGCTACATAAATCGGTGATTCCTGTCCAGTACCTAAACACTACCCCCTTCTCCTATACCAGAACATGACCTTTTTCTGTGGTTTAGTAGTTGAAGTACCTTCGAACTGAAAGTAGCGTTTACCATTTTGGGTGCGTTCACGCCGCCAAATTCATCCTACCGTGTGGGAATAAATGCAATGTAGTGCTATTTGTGCATGGTGTTGTTTGACACTTACGCGCTATCACCTAAAGTGTATTTACAAGTGTATTTCGTGCGGACCGACGTTATATGTGAAGACTTAAAGATCCAGTGGAAGAAGATCTAGTTACCGGAAAGAGCGTTTCACAGGTGGGTCGTGTTTTCTGGTTCTGGGTGGTCTTTCAGCCGCCCCTCTGCTTTCCAAATTCATGTCCCTGTCCCGATTTCCTTTCAACCTTCCCGCATCCCTTATTTCCCCACCTCCTCGTTCAGACATGCGTATTTGGGACACGATAGATTTTTTTTGAGAATTTTGGATGATATGAACGGTATCAACTTAGAAGACACGTGGTTTCATTAAAACGTTGCAATGGCCAACGTTTTCCGGTATGTGTCATCTATCGTATTAGCGAAAATTGCCTACCGAGATCGTGCCACATCACAGCTATGGACTTCTTTCTCAGGAGTTTTGTGAAGGGACAAATCTTCGCTAATAATGCGCAAACAATTTCATAACTTAAGAATGAGATTCGACACATTTTTGGGTAAAAATAGAGCCGCAATAATCAATCGTGAAAAATTTTGTCAACTCGGTGAAAGTGTAAACAGGATCTTAGCGGATCATCACCATCATCATCTTCATCATCATCATCATCTTGATCTCTCATGACTGACAATCGTGATCTCTTTGTATTTTCCCCCTGGCCCACCAAAACTAGCTTCTGTCTATATCTATACATCTTCTCTTCTCGCAGAATGCCCAAAAATTGTAAGATTCATCTTAGGAAAATAGTTGTGAGTGTCCTTGATGTTCAGCTCTTGCAGAATGGAGACATTCGTGTATCTCGCCATCCACACGGTATGCGCAATATGTGTCTCCAGCACCACATCTCAAATACGTCAATCCGTCATAGAGTCCAATGGCGGATATTTTTGTACTCTACGTTTAATGTCAGTACTTACGTCAGTTTATAAAAATATAAATATTGTCACCTGAGAAAAAATATGTTTTTTTGAAATTTTGATATTTAACTAACTAATATATGTCGTTAATCAGAATTAAGCAACCATAAGAGTTATAATTCAATGATTCCAGATCACTAAAAATGTGTCAGTTGACCGGCAAACGTAATATATTATTTCTTTAATATTCAATTTATGCTTTATTTAATATATATGGACAATATTGGATCCATAATGACCCCTAATAAAGTGATTGACAATTAAATATTAAACTGTATGTATGTATTAATATCGAGTAAATTTATCCAGCAAATAGTTATCAGAGATGGTGAAACATTATCTTTGTTCCATAGGTGTAAAATATGTAGGTAAGGATATTGATTTTTTCCAAAATATCTTTCCTAGATATATGTATGTACATAACATAAGTTGGTAATTTAATTTATCACTACACAATAAAGAATAGATTCTCATGTATATAAAGTCACTGATGATACAAAAGAGCCCTTACTGGAATGTTTTGACATGGTGACACGTGTTATCTTCTAGGGGTGTCTTAGGTGTCAAAGAAAATATTTATTTATATATAAGGGTTCTCAAGAGTCTGTAAAATAACACAAAATATACTGCTTTGAACTGGGTGTGTCCAAAAAAAAGTAATGGGAAACTTATATTCATTTTTAAAAGACTGAATTCTCATCACATAAAAAATATTATTATAAGTAAATCAATCTTGAAAATACTTGAGTTGGTAATTATTAAGAATCTAATGATTTTTCATCTTAAATATCTATTCAATAAAGCACTGTTTAACAATGTTTCTAAACAATGTTACTATTTGTTTATAAGGTTGGTGGCGCTTTACTTAGTTTTTGTTTTATGTTCATGGTAAAAAGAGTTAATAATATTTATTAAATATGATAATAAGGAAGATGGCTCATTGAAATATAATAATTAGGTTGATTTTATTATATTTCATAGTATCAGTGGCATAATAAAAATTCCGCCATTATTGAGTACGGTTATATCTAGTATTCTTGTAGGATCGATACACTTAAATAAATTAAGTTGGGTTTCAGAATACGATTTTGTTGCGGTTAACCAAACTAATCGAAATTCACCCAATTTAAATTCACCGTCATCGTTACTATCCCCAGATCGACGACCGGGTCCAGGCCAGAGTTCGGCTTCGTTCAAGTGCTCGGGATTGACCCGAGCACCGCCGACTCGTTCTTCTCATTCTTCATACTCCTTTTTCTATCCTTGACTCATAAAATGATTCTACACAACCCGCGCGTTTTATTCCATTACCAAAGATCCCTAAAACTTTATTGCCACCAAGCTATTTTTCTGCAAAAAATAGAACGCCACACTTTTATGTGCACCACCTAAATGAAACGAGATGATAGTAACGGGTTATAACAATGAAAAATTAATTATATTTCTTCTTCTTCTTTTTCGTCTTCTTCCACGGCACTACATCTCAAAGTGGGATTTGGCCTCCTCTACAAATGCTCTCCACCGACTCCGATCCCCGGCCGTTCTTGTCCAGTTCCCAGACCCTCCCATCTCCCATCCTGCTCTAGTCCTCTTTCACAGTCAGCCCACTGCTTCCATGGCTTTCCTCTAGGTCGCTTCCACATTATATTGAAATTCCTTATTTATTAAAAAAATCTAGGAAAATGCTAGCGAAAAATTTTAATATTTCAATTAATGTACTCATATTACACTGGTCTAGGAGATCGGAGGCTATTACCGTACGGTAAGTAGCCAAGTACTTAATACAGTACTTAACTTTTTCATCTAGAGAAATTATATATATGTAGATATTTACCTCACATATTATGATATGTCAAAACTAACCACAAACGCAGGCTTCAGTTGAACAAGTGTTGTAAGGAAAAATGTTTTTTGTTATAGAGCTAACCACTATAAATTTCGGAAGAAATAAAATCTAATTTAATTACTTTTCATTAAGCTAATATTATTGATTGTTTTCTAATTTTGGCCCTTCATTACCAAAATATTTCATCACAAAAATATTTGTGATCACATTTATTATATTATATATTTCCATAATTATTATATATTACCAAAATATTTCATCACAAAGATATTTATGCTCAGATTATTACATATTTCCACAATTATTATATATTTCTATAATGTTTAGTTTTGTTGAAACAGGTATATTCAACTAATTACCGTACATAACGTACGGTATTATCGACAATGTACGATATTAGACTTTATGACTATGTGTGATGAGCAGATTTTCAGTTTCACTTTAATATTTTTTCACAGGAGTGCCGCCTGTAAGAAAACAATGTACGTGGTATTGAATTTATGTAAACCCAGAACCCAATATGTAAATAATTCAGAAAAAAAAAATGGTGGTATAGATGCACTGTATGTGCTGCTTGGGCTCATGCTCTTTGTAGCGATGAAGACAATCTTAGATATCATTGTGATTATTACAAAAACTAACCATAGCATACTTTCTTCGTTTTTATATAACATTACTAGATTTATTTCTTCGGAAAAATATGAATTACGATACAAATTTTCGTTTAATGCTGTTTTCCTTCTAGCTAATCTTTTATTAAATATTTACAAATAATTTGAGATACAAATAAATGTTATCGAACGAGATTTAAATTAGTTATTGATAAAAATGTGAAAAAACGCTCATAAATCAGTCGCTTTTACGGGATTGAAACTCAGCGCCTACATCGAAATATATATTGTCGGCATTTTGAGCGGGTAGACAAAGGATACCAGGTATGCATCCATGTATTTGTTTTGACTTATTTTCATCTGGCGGCCCCTAGATAATACTAGTAATATAACTATTTGAGGGGTGTTGCGCCTACCAGTAAGTTTTATGATACTACCTGTTCGGGTTCCAACGAGAAGATTACATGCTCAGTGGATGTTTGTATTTTGGCTGTGTAGGGCATCTGTTGATGCGTGAGAATATGTACATTATTCGTAATATTTTATTAATTTTTAACTTTAATTTTTTAGAAGAAACATTACGGTACATCATGCCATTTTATTAAATCATATTTAAAATGAAATATCTATAAAAAATAATCTCCCATAAAACGGTTGAAAAACTGAAAACTTTAGGTGGGTCTAAAATGATCCACCACCGCCGGACGTATTTTGTTTCGACCCACCGGGCAGTAAGTGTTAAATATATCCCAAAAATAACATACGAAGTACGGCATTATCCGAAGCTGTCGGACTATTCCATACATTACTAAATATAAAAAAATTGTACAAAACTTTTTTATACACAATTTAATATTTAAAATAATTTTATACAGTTGAAGCTGATTATATACACTACCTATATTTAATAAAAGAATTTAAATATTGCCATTTAGCTAAAAATTATAACCGAGCTTAGTGTATGGCAATAGCATCCGCTACCCTATAAGGTTTAGTCATAAAATAATAATTAAAAAATTATGTTGAACTTATATGTATTGAATCCAAAACTCAGTTTATCTTTATTAGAATTTTTTGTCAACGTGCATTGGTCAATGTGAATAATAATGAATAATATTATTATAATAAAATAGTAATAAAGTTGTGAATAAAACTAATGAAAAATTAATAGGAAAAAGTAATTAATTTAATTAGGCTCTCAAAACAGGGTACACGATGTACTTAACCTTTAACTTCTGAGATAGCGTCTAGACGCTCACGATTAAAAACCTTTAGTTTTTACTCCCACTTGTAACTGTAACTTGTTTCTCTATATGTAACTTTATTATTCTCTTGTACGGATCTTTAAGCATATAATTTACCGTTATGAGAGCTATCTGTTTATTAATATAGTTATTGAGGCATCTCATAGATGCCATCCTAGCAGTAAAGTAACGTTACTAATTTTATGCACAAAAATTATTTTTGGTTTTTAAAATGTCAGCCAGGGTTGTCAAATTAATTTAAAACTGTTTCCAAGACACACAGTGAGGCTGAAGTTATAATTAGTATATGATTTAATGACGAATGCCAACAATAAAGTGATTGTGATGATTCAGATATCGATAAGGATTTTATATTTGAAAGCGAAGACTACCTACTCGAATATTTACGATGATTTCCGATGCTGTTTTTGAATAATTAGGAAATGAAACACATTTTTTTAATTTGGTTTTTATTTACTATTATATTCCGCTATAATTTTGTGGTAATTCATTATATATATAATTAAAAACAACCTTATACACCCAGAAGAAAAAACAGTGGTTCTGAAACCGGTTGGTGTTAACAAAAATAAAGTTTTTTTTTTATATGAATTGTTTTTTATGAAGCAGGCAGGGTTCCGAAATATATGGTTTACTTTGTTGCAATGTTATCTGATTAAATTATACAACATTGTACTATGAATCAAAAAAAATATATATTTTAATTAAATTATATTTGGTTTTTATTTATCAATTATTTGGTTTATTACAATTATGTATGGAATATGACATCGGGCAAGTAGCCGCCTCTAGCAGCGGCAGAAACGTGTGCTTTTTAACCATAATTTTCATAATATTCTCGTTATTTCAGTAATTTAATTTAAAATATTGTCTTGTAATTTCGGAATTGTTGTTGGCTTATTGGAGTTTCCTCTTAGTTGGGAGCCGTCAAATCAGGTGATCGAGAAGGCCAGTCAATATGACCACTTTGACATAACATTATGCGGCCGGAATTTTTTTTTCGAAAAATTTCAAGCGTAGCTCGGGCTATGTATGAGGTGGCACCGTCCTGTTGAAACCACGTGCGTTACAGCCCCAATCGATCCAATTCAGTCCACCAAGAAGTTTTCCCACATGTGACGATAGCGATCACGATAAATGGTTACAACATTGCCATTATTATTCAGATAAAAAAATT
The DNA here is from genome assembly GCA_031772225.1 of Eubasilissa splendida. Classification (NCBI taxonomy): domain Eukaryota; kingdom Metazoa; phylum Arthropoda; class Insecta; order Trichoptera; family Phryganeidae; genus Eubasilissa; species Eubasilissa splendida. The sequence goes on along the minus strand of CM062855.1, from coordinate 21,974,147 downwards.
TAATGACTTCAGAGCGTTGTTGAGGCGTTATATGCTCCATAATAAATTGTAATCAACTATTCTCTACGACAACTAAATTTGATCTAACAAATGTTTTATCAAACCAAAATGGCGGTAAAACAAAATCGGCATGAAACATAATATTCGCCCTGTCCATGTAAGAATTATTGAGGAAACCAAGGTTCACATGGTCAGGAATAATAAAAACAAATATCAAAATCAGTTTAACGTGATATGATAATAAAAGAAGAAGAAGAGAGAATGATTAAAATGTATATGCGTTACGCGTTTATCTATCACCAAAACTTTTCAAAATATTGATCTTAATCTGACAGAAAATCTAGAAAAACAAATGTGATGGGAGACAAACCATTTTTCTGTACAGAATGTAGTTATTAGTGAATTCAAAGATGCATTTAAAAATAAATAATTTGTGTCATTCTTGACATATTTGTAATGCTTGTGTTAAAGCTGAATACTATTTAAACATACTTACAGCCTGCCCGCTCCCCCATGCAGTATAACCTTATATATATATATAAACATGTCCAAATATCCCTAATGATTTTAATATATTAGATTAATTATTAGTAATTATATATTTCTGAAAAGCTGTAAAAAAATAAACAATCGCTCTTAATTTTTTCTTCACTTTTTATTAATCTATCAACATTCAGAAATAGTTTTCGCACCGGTAAATTAATATTACTGTATTTGACTTAAAATTAACAGCTGTTTAGTACCACAATTATCAGAATAAATATTTATTTTTTCTTTTCATTGGAGTATTCATAAATTTACGTAAAAATTTCCAGAGTTAGTGTCGACAAAATAATAAAAAATAGGGAAGAAAATATAATATTAAAAAAATATTTAAAAAATAATTGTATTGTTTTCAGAAATATACGATTTTTTACATTATTATTTTTAGTACACATAATTTATTAACAAAAATTATATTATTATGGCATTTTTTTACTGAGACTAGGCCTGCTTTAGGGTTTAAAAATAATATTTGTTATTTAAAAAATAAATGTAATAAGTACAATTAGAATTTTAAATGGAAAGTTTAAAAAATTACGTCACATATTTTAAAATAATATAATATATGAATTTAATAATAATAAAAATAGTAAAAATTGATTGACAGAAAAAAAACAATATAGTTATATTTTCCTTTCAAATACCTCTGGTATATGAGCACCGGTGTAACTTTTCATTATGATGGTATGTAAGGGTAACATTACAAACAGAATTAATATCCACATACACAATAATTGCATTTCTTACCAAAATGGTATTAAATTGGCTAATTTCTTTTGTTTAAATCTAACTTTTTGTCCTGCATTGGTGTTTAAAATAATTCTTCATAGATGTATATATATGTTCTTGATAATTTTCATAATTTAGCAATAAGATGCATCCAGGTCCAAGGAAGACTGCACAATCATTTTCCAGGTTTCTCTGACTTGTGTCAAATCTATCAGAATTTTTCTTTGCTATGTCCGTCAACCCCAGCCAGTAATTCTCTCTAATGTATAGAAATTCTTTAAAAACCTAAGAAAATAATTCGAGTTAAAAAGAATAAATATTTTTTCAGAAGAGTGAAGCAATTTAAATATTTTTTTGTAAACATGTAAAATAAATAATGAAACAATTTGTTAGAATCCAAATTAATTTAAAATACTATTTTTCATCATAAAAGATTACCTTATCCCGAGAAGATATAATAAAAGGAACTGAACTTCGTACGACTAAGCAGATGCTTATTTCATTATTTCTCCTTTGTATTGTGAGTTTTCAACTAAAAATTTGAAAACCCTCAGATTTCGGAGATAATATCTCCCACAATGATAAGATTAAATACGTAATCCTCGATTCATATGAGAAATAATATATATTTTCTCCCGTTTTTACTTTAAAAAAAGTTAAGATTGAATATTGGTATTATACTAAAATAAAAGAATTACATTTTTTAGTCTGTAATGTTTTTTTTGTTATTGTTATATTATTTTTTCATACATATACACACATATATATAAAAAAATGTGTATTAGACCTTAAATCAGAACTACAGCAACATTATATTAATCTAATTTCCAAATTTATAAAAATAGATATTGATTTGTTTGGTTTTTAATATCTACGCTGTGTAGCTTGATTATTGCCTTTTAATACAAAAACAAAAATAAATTATATAACTTATGTATTATAAGAATTTTCATAAAAAAATATTTATTCGTTGTAATATTGATTACATATATAACAAATATTATATTATAGATATATTGGGTATTCATATAATAAATAATCAAGTTTGTTATCATAAAGGAAAATATTACTTTATCAATATTTCGCTTTATGCTTTATTTATTTAAAAATATAATTAAGTTCAGCATCTTATTTTGATATGATAATATATTTTATAAATGCAAGTCAAATACGTCTAGCGGTCATCTTCTGAAACCATGTACTGCCCGAACCTTTCTACCTGACGCGATGATAGTATTATGTAAGTAGTCACCTGAGATATGTTTTTATACCCAAAAGGTTGAAAGGGTAATATCGTACTCTTAAGAGCTGAGGTTACGGATGAGGGAATATGTTGGAAAGGTCGGCCCCACGACAGTTCTTGAAAGCATTTTCAGATGTGATTGTGGATTCCATTGTATTTAAAGAATTAAAATATTGTAATAAGAAGTCATGTAGAGTATGATATAAAATTGATCATGCTTTCACAAGATTCTTCGGAGAAAATTCTTGGCTTTCGTAGTTCACCGCGCTCTTTGAGAAAGCTGCCGTTTCGCGCCTCACTTCACGCTTGTTGTACGTCAAATGTCATTCAATTGATCACTGATGTCCATCAATTATGTGAATTTAAATCTATTAACAGTATTAACACGGTTTGTCATGTATTGTATTCCGTCAATCATAACTTTTCAGAAAAAATAGTTGTAAGTTAATGAGTTGGTGGTATTGTTACCCGTTTGTAAATAAAACGTCATGTACACGGGTTTTAGTATTTGTCTCTTTCTACCATTCTCATGCTGATTTGTGAGTTTATCTCCATATATCTATCTCATCGTGTCTCGTTATGTATACCAAACGTGCTATGTATTTTTTTTACAATAATCGACTTTGCCGCTACCTTATAAAGAATTACAATATTTTTAATTAATTATATAAAACGTGAGGCGGCACTAGCACAACTTTTCCAATTAAAAAATACTAATAGTTTTCTTTGACCAGAGAGAAGAAAGTTTTACTCCTTGGAAAGTAAGAAAATAAAATGACCGCGGAGATTGAATGAGATTTCATTTCTCAGAAAGTAATTTGTTACAAAAGCACGATTCGGTCATAACGCTTGAAATAATTCGAAAGTTTTGATTCCTCGAAACATTATCGAGTGTTGGATGGATGTAAATAAAACAATGTTATAACTCTACTTGAGTTTATTTGCACCAGCATTTTTATTATCCTGGTTATCCTTTTGTCCTATATATATATATAACTATTTACGACTTTACAATTAGCGATTTGTGCTAATTCAGCTTGCAATTCATGTTTAATATAATGTATTTTATTTTCAATTATATATGAACAATTCATGTTTTATTATTTTTAGTATTTTGACTAAAAATATATATATAAAAGATAACAAAATCCGCGTTATGCAAATATTAATCGAGGGCAAGTCAAAAATTATCTACACTTTTCGTTGTGCAATTTATTTACCCAAAACTTTACGGAAGCCATGGATGATGAGCTCACCATGGATGATTTGATGTACAGAACTATTACTGATGTAACTCGTCTATTTGCTAGAACCATATCTCAAGCTAGCCGAATCTTGCAGTCCATGGTGAAGGTTGATGGAGGCATCTCGCTCCTTCTTCGGTCATTTTTAAACTTCTCGATCCACAAAAATCTCCCTGTTAGGGCTTGCATTACCGGTTTACCGGTAAACCGGTAAATTAACCAAAACGCACCATAGGTAATTACCGATAAATTAGGAAATTTACCATAAATTATTGTACCACGAATCAAGAATAGATACAGATATATTATAACGAGAGTTTATTGTAAATAATTTTTATTCCAGTATGTACACCTATACACTAGATAAAAATAAAATAAAATAAGTCAATATACATTGTACAATAAAATATATAGATATCCATGCGTATGTATTCATACACCTAATGTATCTTTTACATACATCAATAAGTTAATGGATAAACTAATAAGTTAATAATATTAACTCCCTCACAGACAGGTAAACCAAATATTATACAGTCGTAATTCAAATTAACCAACCTCGATGTGGCATATACATAAATAATTATCTGATCTCCCATTACGGTTTTTAGTAAAGGTAGCCAAATACAGTTATACTATAATCATCTAATCAACATCTATTTTTTTCTCATTTACCGGTAAATAACCGGTAAAAAGGTAATGGGAAGAATTAATTACCGTTTACCGGTAATTGCAATTTGATAGTAAATTGCAAGCCCTAGTCCCCGTATTGTGATAAAAGTCGTCAATGAATTTCAGTCCCTTTCCACATCCTTCGATCAGAGAAATCAGATCACTGCTCGTTGTTCTTCTTTAGTGCAAACTATTAGCGGGGCGAACATATTTACACTGTAATAGCTAGAAGGTACATTACGCGATCGGTAACAAATTTCGCACACGTGACCGCAACCTTGAAAGTGTATTATGGCGAATATGTAGATAAATGTTGACTCGTCCTCGTATTTTCAAAAATACCTTGTTTTATGAATATGCTGTGCTCCACCACTAGATCACTAGGCGAGCATCTTATTATTAGGTTAATAAACTCAATTAAATTGTATATTAAATATATTCGAAAATATACGTTGATTTTATTAAAATTAAAATGTTTCCTGAGATACACTTTAGATGAAAATGAAAGTGGGCACCAATATAAATCAATTACAAGAATATGAAACTTTCTCCAAAATTTCTTATCTTTAATTATAAGGGATATTAATTATCTTTCGAACTAATTATTAAAACTCTCCATTAATTGACTTACGTACAAGATAAAACATTAAAGTAAGTGAAAATGAAGGCATTATTCACTTTTTATACGAGGTCTGTGGTCGGCGTATAATTTATTTGTTTTACACCAAAAATATTAAATATAAATAAGAATATAACAATACTTTTATATTATCACTGAGCGCTATTATTAATAAAATTTAGAATGGAGTTTATAATCACTATTATGCAAACTTTATTTTGGTTTACTTTGTAATTTCAAGCGTTACGGAGTCGACGGTGCGAAAGGAGGAAGTAATGAGATTTTAGTAATCTTTTGAAAATATTAACAAAATAAGACTTATTATTAAAAAATATACAATGAAACTCTGATATTCGTATACAATTCATTCCAGGAGAGTATTCGGATTACGATTTGTATGAATATCGAATAAATTTTTCCATAAAGTAATAATGTAAGTTGGATTCATTTATTTCCTCATCAATATCAAGAAAATGTACAAATGCAGTATTGGATTTTATTCAAAAAGCTTTGGTAGAGAGACGAACGAATGACAGAGTTTCACTGAATATCTTTTAGAAGTAATACGTACATGGCAACATCTAAAACCATAAATATATTTATTTTAATTTTTCAAATTTGAACAGATCCTCTAATTCTGCTAAAACGAGAATCAAATTTTCAATTTTTGGTGATATTACAATTCATTAACGATATAATTTATTAATTCTTATTGTGAAGTTGTAATTATTCAGAACTAGATCTGTAATATTTTAAATACTAATTTAATGTATTAATTAAAATATATTAAAATTAATTCTAGCGTCTGCTATCGGTTTACTCAAAGGTATTTGAGATTCCGTAAAAACAAAGTAGATGGCTTTCAAATAGTGGAACGATAGATGTATTAATTTAAAAAGTGTAACATATAGGTTCGAAAATTTGTCATCATAAGCACTGTCTGCTGTAGCATAGTTGGTTAATACACTTTACCCAGATTAGAAAGAGATCCAGGTTTGAATCCCGGTAGCAACAACAATATTTTTCGATAAAATTGATTTTATATGTATATCTTTCTAATTAATTCATTAAATTAGTATTCAGATTATAATTTATTTGCGAGTTTGTTAATTTTTGAATTTGTTATTGTTGTTACAATATCCATTAAATAGCTATATAAAACATTTATATAAAAGATAAGTCATACAAACATTAAAAGTATCGCTAATTAAATATTTAAATTTTCTCTCATCTATGAATAAAAATCTTCTAAAATCTTGATGGGATTCTAAAAATTATCATCAAATATTACATCACGAATATATTTCCGTTAATATTTTCGAGTGTAAGATAATGAAAATGTCTACTATTTTGATACAAAAAGTAATAACAACCAGTTTTCCTCGGGAAAACCTTTTTCATGTTAAGTAAATTTATATCCAGTGACCTCTGAATCTTGTAGAAATCCTTAACAAAATGTGACCGTGCTATAAGTTTATTTCAGTTTACGAGATGTCTTCATAAATCATATGTGACTAGCTCGTTATATGAAATTTTGTATTTTCTGCAAATAGAAATGAATTATATTAGTACTTGTATAAAAATAATTATAATCACAAATTTCTATATCAAATCTGTTTGAAAAAAATGTTAACAGGAAAATAAATATTTATTTAAAAAATATATATTAAGGAGTACACATTCTTATTGTGAATTTGTAATAATTATTCAGAACATTTAAATACTAATCAAATGTATTAATTAGAAATATATACATATAAAATAAATTTTATCGAAAAATATTGTTGTTGAGCTATCGGGATTCGAACCTGGATCTCTTTCCAAACCGAGAAAGGTGCATTAATCAACTCTGCTACAGCAGACAGTACTTTTGACGACAAATTTTTGAACTCATACGATGTATAACGTTTCAAAATAATACATTTATCGTTCCATTATTTGAAAGCCATCTACTTTGTTTTTACAGAATCTCAAATACCTTTGAATAAACCGATAGCAGACGCCAGAATTCAATCTTGGACACATTGATACAACTTCTGTATTATTAAGGAGAACACATTTTTATTGTGAAGTTGTAATTATTCAGAACATAGGTCTGTGACATTTCAAATACTAATTAAATGTATTAATTAGAAAAATATACAACATATAAAATCAATTTTATCGAAACATATTGTCGTCCAAAGTACTGTCTGCTGTAGCATAGTTAGTTAATGCACCTTCCACGGATTGAAAAGAGATCCAGGTTCGAATCTCGGTAACAACAACAATATTTTTCGATAAAATTGATTTTAATTAGTAATTTAAAAAAAAATACAAATTAATCATTTAATTTACATGCATCAATCATGTATTTAATTTACATGCCACCTGGACTCGAACCAGAAATCCTTCCTATCCGGGAAAGTCCGCTGACCTATTACACCACGTCAACATTAATATTTACATTTACATTACAGCATAAATTTTCGAACTTACATGTTGCACTTTCAAATTGATACATCTCTTATTTCATTATTTGTGAGCAATCTACTTAATTTATATGATAGGATAGGTTCCTGGTTCGAGTCCGAGTGGCAAAAAAAATATTTTTTTGATAAATTGATTTTATCTTTATATCGTTCGTATTGATGTAATTGTAATTTACATTTGACGTGTAATTTGTATTAAAATATCACAGAACTATGTTCTGAAAAACTGCGATTTTACAATAATAATGTGTTCCCTTAATAAACTTTTTTTCATAGGAATGAATAATATTTATTGTGAATTTTTAACTTTTAAAATAAATTTTTGACTATGTTTCAACAGATTAACGACAGCTTAATGGCAAGATTACGATATATCATATTCATGATTGAAAAGGTTAATTAGTTTAAAGTTTTGGGGAACGTAGATGTGTGCGAATGTGATTGAAGTATAAGTAATCAGACGGTTTGAATATGAGGATGTTAATATGATGTGAGCGTGTTGAATGCCTCAATATTCACCCAAATACGATATGATATAATTGTGTGACAGGTGACTGGTTATAAGAGAAACTACTTATATTACTTTACCTTTTTCATTATAGCATTAAAAATGAAAATATGTGTACATAATTAGTTACATATAAAATTATATTTTAAATCATTTCATTTAAATAAATTGTGATTTTATTTACACTATATTTTAAGTTAATCGTAATCATATCAAAATGCAAATAAAATATTAAGTTAAAACTGAACTCAAATGTTAAAATAATATTATTATTGAGTTCTGCAAGTTTGCGTAAGTATTATTATATGTTACAGCTGTTTCAGCAGTTAAGGCCATTTTCAAACAGTTTGAACTGTTTGAACTTTTCAAACTGTTTGAAAATGGTCTTAACCATCTAAACAGGAGTAACATATAATAATGCTTAAGGAAGCAGAACTCAATAATAATATTTATTATAATTTCATTTTTTTAATTTAATTTAAAATAAACATTGAGTTCTAAAAACTAACACACAATAACAAAAAAATAATAAAAAGTTTTAAAAAATTAATTAAATATTGTTTATTAAATAATATTTAACATAAAAACTTTTTATTGTAAATATGAAAACATTCTTATTTATCTGGAATTATATGTAATTTTGTAGGAGAGCAATATTTTTAAATATATATATATTTTAAATAGAGATGTTCGGAAATACATCTCACGTCAATATTCTTACTACTTTCAAACTAAGCTAAACGCTTGTACTATGAAAATTGGACTAAGTTGCTGGTCTCCTGGAACGAAGGGCAAACTCCCGACCGCTAGATTACTAGGCCAGCGACTTAACTATTAGACTAACAAACCAATTTCTCTACTAGCAACGCTACTACTCCATTTTCTCCCATCCTATGTATAAAATTCTCGGATGCTAGTATCTACGAATATAAATAGGTATTTGAAGAAGCTTTGTGGGATCAATTGTTCGGCGAAATAATTGGCAGAGAGATCAACTGCCGGGGGACCATTAGTCGGTGCACCTAGCCGCGCTTGCACTGTTACATACCGTCGGCACTCAACCTCTTTATGGCTGGTGGGAGTTGCGATTGAAGTGCCGCCTTCCTGGGTACGTTCAGCTTTGTTGTGCATTCTCTAATTGATAAGAGTAGAGGCGATAACACATAAAGTTAAAATTTTCGAATACACCGTGAACTCTGTGCAAAATTCATTTATGAATTTATATTCTAGACTACACTGTACTTAACTAATACAGCGTGTATTAAATAATAATAAGAATTATTTAGACAGCTCGCATAGGTGAAATATGTATCGTCTTCTTCTATATAATATATATAGATGCATTATTATTTATACTGGGCAAGGCGTATTAGATAGTGATGAGCTAAACCGTTATTTTAACCGTAATTGTGACTGTGATTGGGAGATTTGTGTTCGATTGTTATGATTATCAGTAACTTATTATTTCTAATTCGTTGAGCAATCACTGGTATACTAGAAACAAAACCTCCAACAATTAAATCTAATTTATTAATCGATGTTAAAATTGAGTACCAACTACACAATCACAGTCACAATAACGGTTTAGCTCATTACTAGTATAAGATCAATAGCATATTTAATATTCATCAACTTTTTGAAGTGAAGCAGTCAAGGTAATCTATTTTTATCGAAACCTCTGCTCCTTATATCTTCTCCAACATGAACCAAAAAATACGACCCATCCGTGAAACGCTCTTTCCGGTATCTGGATCTTCCTCCACAGGATCCACAGGTCTTACTGCTCCAGGACACGTACAACATTATTCAGCGCGAAGTTCACTTGGACACACACTTTCTATAATCGCGCGAAAGTGTCAAACACCTTATACAATAGCAAGGTGTACAGCACTAAATCGTTGTGCACGGTAGCGAGGAACCGATTACACACAAACAAATAACAGCCCCACACAGCAGGACGATAATTCACAGCAGTTAATGTACCCAAATAGTAGTATTAAGTGGAGCATAGTTCGAAGATTCAATTTCAACTACTACAAAAACCATAGAGAACACACCACAAAAGATCGTGTTCTGGTTATAGCGGGAGGGAGTCAGTAGATAGGTAATAGACAGGAAACATTATTTGTCGCGTTCATATTACGCGCACACAGCGACCGGCAATCGTTGGATAGTCATAAAGATCGAATAATCGTACTTACGAGTTTTAGAAATATTTATGCGAACATAATGGACATAAAGAGATATATGAAACATAAAAAAAACATGATTTTTAGAATACTTATTAGTTTATAACAATAAAATTGTGTTTGAAATTTAGAAACAACAATAATTTTTCCCGAGTTGTTTAGCATCATTCGTTTTCATTTTAATAAGGTACCTTAAACGTTAATAATGACGTATAAACAGCACGAGCACAAAGTAAAAAAAAGTTTCACCGACGTTTGAAAGATGAACATAACCTCAAAATGGACGTCATGAATGAAAAACACGATAGGTGTTTACATAAGGGGGTGGTGAAATGGGATGTAGGAATGGTGGTAGGAATTTGGTGTAGAGATAAAACAATAAGGGCTCAAGGGCCAACCAGGAAGCACGACTTACCTGGATTTTCTCTGCTGCAGTCACAGATCTCCTCACTTCTTCACTGATTTCCACGAAGCACTTTGTATCACCAAAATAGTAATTTCGGCACGCACCGCGCGAAACCGAATACACACTCTATCAACAGAAACGTACAAATAACAGAACAGTGTAACGAGCATGTGCAGGACGTTCACACTTCTTGACAGTTCAAAGTTCATAGACAACAAACAGAAAAGTCGTACTTTGAGGTATAGGGTAAAGGAAGAGGGGGAGGGATAGATAGGTATAATAAACCTAATGGAGCATTCATACGCGCACGGCCATCGGTGGTGATCTGTAGATCTGTCATAAATACCGAAGAATTGGACGTCACGATTTTTGTTGCAATACAAATATTTTGAGTGAGTGAAGAGGACACAACTTGAGTTTTGGAAATGTGTTGCTATTATGATACCGACTTGTGGCTCTTACATTATTTGATACGCTTTTATTTTTTACAAACTCTAAAATAAAATATTGCTAAAATTACGTATTCAAAGAAATATAAATAAACAAATTAATCATTATTTGAGCGTGACTAAAATGAAGACTGACGAATATTGGCCTTTTCGAGTCTGGAAACATGTCACCACGCGGCGAAACTTCATATGTAACTCCCAACTCTACAAAGTTCAGGTAAGCAGCTTGAGACAGTTCTTGTTATGTGTAAGCCAAGTACTAACTAATGTAACTTTGCATATATTCTACAACTTGAGATGACATTTAGCGTGACTTAACATTTCATCCGCGTCAATTCCAGGATATGTGACAACTTGAGCGATCATATTGTATTCAATTATCGGAAATAAAATATTGTTTATTATGTTAACTAAATATTAAGTTACTTTTTTTTTTAAATTTGTGTACGTTTTATATCTATCTGTTTTAAAAATATTTTATGTTAACAAGTGTTCTTTTAAATTTATTTTCATGTTCTCATTTGAGTTTTGTCTAATAAATTAATTGAACTCTTTTTTCTATTGCCTTTTTAAGCTTAACTCAAAAGATTTATATAATTTACATATATCTTTAAATAAACTTTATGATTAATGTTACGTACTTGTCTTCTAAGTACGTCTTCAGTGTATACCTCGTAATTTGAAGGTCCAAGAAATATTATTTGCGACAAATACACGTGCATTACAGAAAATTTAGTTACAAGGTATATCACTACAATATAGTATAGTACAAGTCAAACGATAAGACCGATAGACACGTAGATAAAACCCTTTATGACCCCACATACACGCTCCGGTGGTGTGGCATTCACACACATAACTATACCGTCTCAAGGTCATCACATTAATTTTTCTTGATATATTATATTACTAACCACACGTAAAGTGGAGACCTTGTCTCTGTGGACCAATTAGTTTTGTGATAGAAAGATTGTTCTGACCCTTGAAACGTGTTAGAAAAATAATACAAGTCGGCAATTTATCCCACATCTGAACTGAAAACCTACTAAAAACTGTTCGCTCTTACGTGATTTTCGTGAATTATATACATATGTATATAGAAACAGAAGGCAACTATGTGTGTCTTTAGGGCATATCGAATTGGAATAACTATGTAAAATACGGGGGACACTTTATTTACATTTGCGCTCTAAATTTTGAAAATTGGTTAACCCTTACCATACCATGATATAAAATACCCGAACGCAGTCATGCAGTCAACTCGTGTTACCGTAAATAACAGTTAGAAAAAATGTTTATATTAGCTTAAATGACTTTAATAGCATGAATTTATTCTAAATACTGAGCATTCAAATATGAAAAAATGATTAATAACATAATTTAGAGCATTCGTTAAGTTCTATTTAATGTGTCCTTCCATCTTATCTCTCTTCATTTAATTAGTGAAAAAGAGATAATTATATTTGTATGTTTGTTGTTCTTTTCACCGTGAAAATAGTGTGTAATCTCTATCTTTCACATCACAAATGGTATTTTTACCAACGGATTGAATGGAAAAAATAATTGGTTTTTCATTAGTCATTCCTAAGCGCTAATATTTTCTTTAGGATTATATAAAATTTTAATTTTGTGTTGCATGTATTTACCGAAATATTTCAGGTTTAATTATGATGTAAGACCTATGTTTATGCATGATTTGGGAAAGGTTAACATAACGCACTGTTTTACAGACACAGGAATAAACCAAATTCTTTAAGTAGCTGATATACAAAGATAAATAATTTGTTCGTTAATATAGTGAACCTGTGATTTTGTGTAGTACTATTAAACTATTTGTAGGCTTTACAGAAAATACTCGGCTTTTTGAATGTCACAGTGTCTTTGATGTGATCCTGGTAAATGAACTGTAATGATATCATGTAACTGAATACTTCAGTACATAAACATGCATAATCGTATCAGCCTTGAAGAATTAAGCATGTTTAAATAAAAAAATATGTATAATTATAAAAAAACTTATAACTTCTGTTATGTAGTCGTACACGTTTAAATACTTCATAACAAGGTAATTTTAACAAAATCATTTTGTATTTATGATATTACGACTTGTCAGAGTATATGACAAATCGTAATTTGATAATTAATAATATATTAATATAAATTAAATGTATCAATTAGAAAGATATACAGGAAAATTATATTTATCGAACAAAACATTTTTTTCGAACCTGGATCCTTTCCCATACGAGGAAATGTATTAACCGATTATACAACACCAATATAGTAAGTTGCCGACAAATTTTAGAACTGACATGCTGCAGTTCTTTCAAATTGATACATCTATTATACCAAATTTAAAATACCACAGAACTATGTTCTGAAAAAACTGTAACTTCTCAAAGATAACGTGTTTTACTTAATACTTAAAAATATATTGATAATTAAAATAAATAAGATATCAATGGTACACAAAGAAAATGTATCAATCGAAAAATATAGTCACAACTTATAATTTCTTTGTTTTTATTTTAAATAATTTTAAAAAATATTGCAAAATATTTTTCATCATCGGGGTGAAAAAAAAATAAAACCAGACGTCGAATTATTGTTTTTTGTTTCGAAATAATTTATTTAATATTAGAAAATAAATTTTAAAATATCAAACAATTTACACTGTGGGGTCGGTATCTCGCCTGAAGAGTGAGTAATAGCCACGGTTGTTCTGACAAGAAAAGGATGGTGATGAAAAAGAAGAACTGTGATTAAAATGTTTACTTTTGATTAATAGGTATCGTTTGCAATTTAGTTATTTTTCAAAGTAATCAAACAACTGGGATTTACTCAATAACGTCTTGATCAGAATTTAGATAAAATAATTATAATTTTTGTTTTTTTGTGACAGAATTTTAATTGTTTATAAAAAATTTAATTAACTTTAATTTGAATTTGTCTGGATATTTTTAATAAATTAAACAGAAATCGTGAACTAAAATGGATTATATTAATTTGTAGTAAAACAGCATGCTGTATAGAATACCGTTCATAAATTAATATTCGATTATTCCAACGATATTTGTAGGTTGTACAATTGAAATAATTAGACTTAGGTATGTGTTTGTTTATTTGTTTATTCCTGTGGTCCTTTTCCTAGCGCAGGAATGAAGGGTTAAGATTTTGTTGCGGTTTCTAACCCAGGAAATTATAAAGTGGAGAAAATACGAAATCGCTTTTTTAGTTTACCTAATTTCGAGCAATAAAATACTCATCTAGTAATGAGTGAGGCAAGCGTGTATCTTCATATAATATTCATGTGGTATGCATTCAATTAAGGCATTTATATAATTAAGTTATTTGTTTACATATAATATAGATTGTTATTATCTGGTGTTAGTAGATCGATTGATTTAAATATATACATATTATTAAAGTCGAAATTTGTATGTCGCGATATATGTACCCATATCTGTCACACACTAGAATCGCTGTAACTATTCTACCTTGTGCGATATGCGTTTTGAAAATTTTGGTATACAGCCGAAGGTTGATTGACTTTTCCCCTTGACACTATTTTACTCTTCTTTTAATCGCGCGGGGATATCCGATTTAGTGATTTTTTGGTGATTTTTCACTTTTTCACTCTTACAAATACCGAATAGGTGGCTAAATTGGATCGATTGAGGCTATAATACATGTGGTTTTAACAGCACGATGCCATCTCATACACAGCCCGAGCTGCGCTTGAAATTTTGTGAAAATGGCTCCCGACTATTTTCTGTGGGGTACTTGAGAGAAAACGCCAACAACAATTTCGATGTTACAAGACAATATTTTAAATTAAATTACTGAAATAACACCCGAAGTGTACGAGAATATTATGAAAAATATGGTTAAAAGAGCACCCATTTGTGCCGCTGCTAGGGCAGCTACTTGCCCGATGTCATATTCCATACATACTTGTAATAAGCCAAATAATCGATAATTAAAAACCAAATATAAGTAAAAACTATTCACTTTTTTTAAACACCACATTATTTTTGCTAACACCAACCGGTTTCAGAAGTACCGTTCCTTCTTCAGGGTATACATGGTTATTTTTAATTATATTTATAATGAATTACCACAAAATTATAGCGTAATATAACAGTAGATAAAAACCAAATTAAAAATCACAATGTTCTGAATAATTACAACTTCACAATAATTAAAAAATTGTGTTTCATTTCCTAGTTATTCAAAAACAACATCGGCCTGGAACATAATATTTATCCAGTGTATACGTGATATCAGCAATATAAACCTTTATGTTTTTAATACTTTTAATCATCTTGTTCCAGCATTAAAATATTGTAGCTCGTTTGGATGTTTTCAAAACTGTGCCGTATTTTGTAATCAGGCTGTAAAACAAATATCACTTTCATTCGCTTGCAGACTACACTGTTTTTATACAAAAAAATCTGTAATTTTCTGATGAAATTTCACTGCCAATTTGTATCGAAGCGCGCCATACACGGATCGCATTCAGTCAAGAACTAACTAATTATTGATATTTTAAGTATTTCCTACTTTGTTGTTTAATAATGTAATGAACAGATATTTGATTGCATAATAATACAATAATTATGAATCTGGTAATAAAAATCATTTTATATTTTTATTATTTATCTTTGTTTAAATAACCACTAAAATGAGTTTAAATACATCTACCGGTTTCGAAAAATACCATTTTCTTCTTCAGGATGTCATAACTAACTAAAACATATATCTTTTCTTTGACAGAATCTATTTTTAAAAATCTATTTTTAAAAGAAATATTTTTATTTTATTTTTTTTATTTTTAGTACCTAACTCAAATCATTACTTAATACAAATTTACTCGAATAATTTTTAGGAAAAAATTTTTAGAATGGGACTCGTAGTTAAATTTAGTTGGTTGTTTATAATTTTTTGATTAGTTTTACACGCTTTATTTATCTCCAACGATTCCAAATTATTTAATTTGTGACCAACACCGTTTATATGCAAAATTGACAATCCCAATTTTTTATCAAAATCATGACCATTTTCTATCAAATGATTAGCAAATTCTGAAAATCCACTATTGTTCAAACATCTCAAATGCTCCCTTACTCTTATATTAAAATTTCTACCCGTTTTACCAATGTAAAATGCAGCACAATCCTTGCAACTAAGTTTATAGACACCAGAATTGTTAAATTTATCATCTTTGTCTTTAGAATTTATTTATTAGTAAATTTGTATTAAGTAATGATTTGAGTTAGGTACTAAAAATAAAAAAAATAAAATAAAAATATTTCTTTTAAAAATAGATTTTTAAAAATAGATTCTGTCAAAGAAAAGATATATGTTTTAGTTAGTTATGACATCCTGAAGAAGAAAATGGTATTTTTCGAAACCGGTAGATGTATTTAAACTCATTTTAGTGGTTATTTAAACAAAGATAAATAATAAAAATATGAATCTTAACCACAAAGATAACTTTGCTTATTTTAAAAGTATAATAATCATTTTACACAATTATTATTTTTATATTTTAATATTAGAAAATATAATATATTTTAGAATTATCAGAAGAATGGATATATATATATATATGTATATATATATTTCATTTAACATTTATTTCTTCTCTATGAGAGTAGGACTCGTGTATAAAGAAGGAGTATATACGAGATAATTTATGCTTCAGTTAGTCTGTGTATATTTTTTTGTCTTCAGATACAAATTGATAGTAGTGTGTAATTGTTCTAATTGTGATGGGAAGATTGTTAAAAAATATTATGCCTTGATAAATATAGTGATTTTGGATTGTGGTATATTTTAGTTTTGGAATATCAATTTGGTCTCTAAATCTTGTAGATCGGAATTCGCTTCTAAAGTTTAATTGATTTTTAATATATATGTCGACTCAATATATTATATAAGCATATCCCTTTCATAGCGGCCACAATTTTTTTGAAGGTATGCATTGTATTAATTTTATGATTTATTTTTCACTGGACATCGCACCAGGGATTCATGATACAACTCAAATTATTTTCATTATTATCTCATAAAATACGGTGTGACTGCGCAGCGGTCGCGACCATCGTAGGCCTGCGTCTGCAAGGCCTAGGAATAATGACTGGTAATTTATATTAAAATCAAAGATCACTTTAACTATTTTTTATTGAAGATTTCACAAGATTTAGCTCAAATAAAATACGAACTTATTAATTTTTCGTTTACAACACCTTTTTGTTAGATACTGGAAATTGATTAGTAGTGCATGAAAAACTATTTGTATTGAAATTGATTATACTATAATTTTTTTGTCCTTTGATTAATGTTCGTGAAATGGCGGCAGTCTATATATAGCTACACGCAGAATGCCGGCTTGCTAGGTGCTAAGCATTTAATGTGACGGCCACGTATTTCCAAATTACTTTAGTCAAATGAGCATTAGAAAATTGGATTCCGTTTCCAAGCTAATGCATTACGATTGTTCGGAATACAAAAGGCCAACACTGTAGAACATTTTTCCTTCAATTCAGATTCTTTAGTGTTGCGAATAAATTAGGATAAAAAAATATGATTTTGTTTTCAAAGCATTAAGAAATCTAAATAAAAATGATTTATTGTTTTCGGAAATGAGGTATTTTAATCAACTTAAAGAATATAACAATGTATCAGTAATGGTTTTTTTTTTTTTTGTAAGGAGTTTACGGTTTTTTTTTAGTTATAATGAAACATACCCTTATCTTTGCTATAAAAAATATTTTTATTTTTAAAATAGCCTGGAGAAGAGATGTGAGCCATGTAGTATTTCTATATAAAATTATCAATAGCATGTTGGACTGGAGTTTAACACAAATGGTTTCGTATAAAGTACCAACTCAAACGATACAACATGAAGTGTTCTTTGTAGTTACACATAGAAATAATTATGCTGTTAACTCGCCAATATCGCGGATGCATCGACTTAGTAGCAAGTTGAATTACGTTTACACGTTTCGTTGCGAATTGAAGAAACATTTGTACGTAAATTATACTTAGTTTTTATATCATACTTAAACTGTTATTTTGAAATGTGATATAAAAATGTACTGTTATATTTAAATTAAATAAATTATTATTCTTATGTAAAAGCTCTCAAGGGCGTTGATCGAAATAAATAAATCAATTCAATAAAATAAAAAGAGAATAAATTTTTTTTTAATAATATCACTGCCACAAATGATTAATATTACTTACTTGTCATCACGCCGTTTCACCGCGGAGATAGGCAGAGATAATAGAGCGCCGCATTCTTCTGTTGTGACACACAATTCTCGCCTCATCTTCTCATACAAGCTCGCCGCTTACTGTAGCTTCTAACAGGACCATCCTCCAGCATCTGGTTTACCTGGTCGTGCGGACGTACGGAAAGATATTTCAAGGACGTCTTCTATTTTTAGTGCCATGAAATTAATATTGATTAAAAAAATATAAAGAATAAAGATTTTTGACTAGAAAAGATTAATATAACAACAAAGAACAAAATTGACTACTGATTAAAAAAAAAAGAGCTATTCGTTGGTTGGTCTTCAACCATTTGGATCACATTGTAGGCCCCATCATCAGGGTTGATATCACTAATGCTATAAGACGCATTGGCATTGGCGACGGTAATAAACAATTATTGTGAAAAAAATACTTGTGTGTATAGTGCGATGAAGATTTTTAATGAAATGTCAGAAAACATAAGAAAGGAGGAGAAATTGAATAGATTTATTTTTTAGGAGAACACATTCTTATTGTGAAGTTGTAATTAAGTAAGTTGGATAAAGCACCTCCCCCGGTTAAGGAAGAGATCCAGGTTCGAATCCCGGTAGCGCAACAACAATATTTTTCGATAAAATTGATTTTATATGTATATCTTTATAATTAATATATTTAATTCATATTTGAATAGATTTAAAATGAAACTGACCAAATATGTAAAAAATTAGTTTTAGTAAAAGAGAATACTTTAATATTGTTTATTTTAGATCATAGGAGTGCTTATGTATGCGCTATGTTAAGAATTAAATAAATAAATACTGTATTAAAACATTTCACATTCATTATTATTACCTGTGATGATCTAAAAATTCCACTTTGGATCTAATAATAGTTTAAATATAATATATAAACACGTGTGCATTTAAAAACGCCTATTTAAAATCACAATGACATTTGAGTAATTTTTCTCTCTTAATTATTCAACCTCAGTAAATTGTAAAATATGAAAGAAATTTGCTACAAAACTCCACTAGGTGTGTAATGATAAATAATGGTAGTTTAAAATTTAAAACATACTTTTCTTCTATAAAAATCACGACTGTTTTAAAACTCACGTAAATCACATCTGTTTTAATTGTTGAGAATTAACACTAAACGATCTTAATTAAAAATGATAACTGTAATGCAACAAAGTGTACATTGCATTGCTATTTACTTCGGGTATTCAGCCCAAATGTATATTTTGCTTCATTACATAAAAATGTGCATTATCTTTTAAATTGCTATCCGACGAAAAATTGGTTGGAACGTTAATATCAAGACGCACAGATAACACACAATTTAGTGGCTAAAAATATTGACTTATTCCTGGGTTCACATGGGTTGCTGATTTAAAAAATCAATTATCAATCAAATTTTCTGTATACGTTCTATTTTTTGAGACATGTAGCGTCCAATTCCAAAGCCCTTTGAAAACAAATATACAAAATATTTGTTTTCACATCAGTATTTTTTAAAGAGACATTATGTTAAGTAATATTTATAATTCTGGCAGCCATACTGGATTTCAGATCACGTGATCGGCAACAAGCGTTGTGATTGGCTGATTTTATTTTAGGAGGATAGCAACTTATACTCCGTCTGTTTTGGGATATTTTGGAACAAACCCTAATTTTGAACATGCAAGATCAATGGATTTAAATGACTTTTGCGAGAAACAATGTTTTGCATGTAGCTGACAAAAAATCTACAAAACTGCATATTTAATACTAATTATCCCAAATCCATATTAGGGGATTTTGGAATTAGGCGCTATATATGTCACATTTATCCTTCATGCTAATTCCTTCTATTAACAAGCATTGTAGTTATTTTTTCACATGAAAACAACCGCAAAAACAATACATAGATTTATTTATTTAAAAACTTTCTCTGGTGTGAGGTTAAACTGGACACTGTCGCCTAAGGCTCCGACAGCAATTCGTCATCATGTGAATATCGCATCTTCTTTGGTACCTCACATCCACGATGTGTATATCTTAGTGTAATTTTTCTTCACTTAAATCACCAAGATTATCAGGAATGCGATTTAAGTGACTGGAGAAGAATTCAAATACTCATATTGCAAGCAAGTGTACAAGAACTAGTCAGCGTGTTAGTTACCAGTTATGTTATGTTTTCTGATTTATATATTCCAAGTTATTTATTACTAAAACACGTGAAGACCGACAACGATCCCTGCTTTTAATTTTTCCGTGCATAATCTGGGAAATTTTGTCGATGAATACTCAAAGCACGAACCATCTGTGTTTAATGCCTTTACGAAACGCTTTATCAGACGATGTTTAATATGTATTGGAGGTAGGATGATTTTTTCTCACTTAACTAAAGATCTTTTGATGATATTTTCCCACTACTGGGTATCTTATTGAGAGCCAATACTTTTTTATCAGTTGTCTTGCTTAGTTCTGCTATTCCGAAGACATATAATTTTTTTTCTCTTACGTTGTGTTCTGGCTCCGGTGGATCGAACGCCACCGGCTAGACAGTGGTTGACATGAGTTTGTGGATCCTAACGCCATGAATGCATACTAACCTCTAGCTACCGTACTCTACTTCCATCTTTGACTGCGGAATATTTATAATTAACACAGAGAGACAAATGAAAGAGGTTTAGCCATTAATTAACAATCTAATTCAAGTATTCTACAAATACAACTCCGTCTTGGTATGCACAGTAGGTAACTGACAAGACTTCCCACATGGAATTCCATCCATTGACAGGCAGTGGTTTATAACCTCCAAGTATTATGTTACATCCACGAAATTACCCTCCTCGCATTTCCCAAATTACATTCATAACACTCAAATAATAGGTAAGTCCTAATATTGTCCTAATAACAATAGATTCTACGTTATCCCAAATATTAAATTAAGTTAATAAAACTGTACAAAGTTACGCTGTGATGTGTGTGATGCATTCCTAAGAAACTATCATGATGCCGGTCACGAATTCTAGTCGAAGTCCTTTGATCCGATGGTTAGCCCCAATCGTCTGATCATGTAGAAAACGTGTCCGGCATTCTTCCCCCAGGCCTGCATTCGCCATGAAGGAAGTTTGCTGCCGCAACATGTGCCGCAACCATCACGCTGTCATTATGGGATTTGCCTCCATTATCTAATGCCAGCAAAGGAAATATCAATTACTGTGAGGATGGTATATCATACGAATTAATTTCGAACAATTCAACTAACGGCACACTAGTGATTGAAATTATATTTACCCTTCTATTAATGATTCAACAATTCCGACATGACGTTGTTTTCACGTGACGATCGCCAATCTCACCGCGTAATGTCTGGCCATGGCAGCTTCTGTAACAGGAGTGGTCCGCCCATGGCTCCGGACTCTATTCGCCGCGAACTAAGGATTGCCATGATTTAAACATGGCGAGATTGGATGAGGGTAAGAGGAGAGATGATAAGAGAAAAAAAAATGAAGGAAAAGAGGAAGAAAAGAGTTACAGTTATGGAAAGGCCCTCATCCTGTTGCGATTTGACAACGGCTTTTACTTCGTCGTAGCCAAATTTTTTTTTTTTTAAATGATATACTTAAGAATTATTGTTTTTTTCATATCAAAGATTTTTTACACCAAAATTAATTTAAAACACTTAAAAGTTAAAGAAAACACACATATAAGTGCAAAAAAAAAAAAAATTGAATACATTATTTCATAAATATAAATATCATTTAAGACAATCAAAAAATTGTATCTTAAAAATAAAAAATCATTTTAATTTTTTTGGTTATTCTTTCAATTAATTTGTTTATTCTCTTTTCATTGGTAATCTTAAATTATTGTTTTTAATTTACAAATAATGAATTACATTATTTTATAATATTTCATTACGCCTCTCATGTAGCTTCGTATTTATATTTTCTTAGAAAATATTATTATATTACTGTCATTCTATAAGCTTGGATTACTTTTATCACAGGCATGTCTTAATCCCGTACATTACTTACAATTAGCTTAACAAGCCCGGATTGTGTTTAGTGCGCCGGGCAGAAAACGGACAAAAAACAAAAGATCAAGCAAATCTCAAAAAGGGTCATACGTAATCCATTAACTAGGCTTATTTAGGAGGATTATGTATTTAAAAAAGTAATAATACCGTAACTAGAGTAGGCTGATCTCAGGAAAAAAACTATACGAGGACGCCGCGGGCAAAACTATTTTCTTTACGCTAAAGGTAAATGGAAATTGATCGGAAATCACAACTTTTCAAGGGAGCCAAAACAAATCGCAGTGTTCTTTTTAGTTTTGTGGAAAATACATCACTCATCCGTATTTTATTTATAAAGTTTTGGTCATCTATTCAAATTGTATCCACTTGTTCCTTTTTTACTTGAGTTATGTCTTTAAAAATAATTACAATAAAATATTTTTTTATAATTTCGACTCATCTCCCTTTTTGTAATTAAGGGTGTCCAGCGGAAAAACTTCAATATTAAATTGCAATTGCTCGTAAATCATCAGGATGAGGTAAATGGGAGGGATATTGTTCGACGCGCGTGATTTGCGGATTTTCCAGTCGCAATGAAGCACTGGTCGGGAGTAATGTTTAAAGTGCGGTGATTCATTGGTACGTGCGCGTCGCGCTTTTTGTACTCACTTTAATATCCGACGAGTAAGAAAGTGATGGGCAACGCAACTTATCTGGTGTCGGGTTCAAAAGTTCAGACTAAAGGGACAATGATTAACCAAAGTCTTCCGGGACCATCAACGTCAGCAGCGACGCCAAAACCTTAGCGAGAACGATGCTGGAACGTTTTGGAACAGCACGAACGCTTGGAAACATATTGTTTATTGACGAAGCACATTTTCATATCAATTGTTATGTTAATAAACAGAACATGAGATAATGGTGCCCCAACAATCCAAGAGAACGCCAACGTAAATGTTTGCATTGTCCAAAAATGACAGTGTGGTGTACAATTTCTGCCCGAGGGATAATTGTCCTTTATTTTTTTAACCAGCGAGAGACAGCCACTGCTGACGTGTATTGCCGAATGATCGACGAGTCTTTAGTACCGCAACTGCAGCTGTTTCCCGGGTTCAATAACAGAACATAATTTCAGCAAGACGGGACCACTCCACACACAGCTAGAGTTTTAATGGAGAAGCTGAGGGAAATTTTTCCCAATAAATTAATTAGCAAGTACGAAGACATACCCTGGGCACCTCGGTCACCGGACCTTACACCGTGCGACTTTTTTTATGAGGATACCTTAAGTCGAGAGTTTACAGCAACAATCCTCGAACAATTCAAGCCCTACAAGAAAAGACGTAAATTAACACAATGATAAAGAGTACTGTAACATTTGCTATTCTCATTAAATTACACATAATTAAATAAAACACAAAAAAATATTGATCAATTAAATTGTTTTTAAGGAGAACACATAATTATTGTGAAGTTGTAATTGTTCAGAATATAGGTCTGTGATATTTTAAATATAAATTAAATGTATTAATTATAAAGATATACATAAATATTTAATTTATCGAAAAAATATTATTGTTGCTACCGGGATTCGAACCTGGATCTCCAGAATTCTAGAAAGGTATACATATAAAATCAATTAATAATTTTATTTATTTATATAAATTAAATGTGTTAATTAAACTGTAATATTAAAAGGAAAACAACAGATAAAATACAACATTTAAGAGTTATTTTCGACGAAAATTATGAAAATATGTAAAAACAGTAATTGAATTTGTAAAAATTAAATTATCAATGTAATTATCAAATCCAAAAAAATAATATATGTTTGAAGATTTAAAAATTAAAAACAATGTAATTCACTACATTATATGGTACTGTATATTTTTTAACAGGGTAGAAGTGAGTTAAGTATGCTGTTGCTTATGAGAAACCCAGAGTTTATCAGACCCACCTACCTGACAAAAAGTCCCTACTAAATATTTGAGAATATCATAATGCAATGGTCATCCTTTGAAAATAAGATATTAAAATTTTTTTTACTATGATTATTATTATTACGTCAATATATTATACATACATCAAAATCTCACTAACAAAATTCGTTGTGATTTCATCCGGGAATCGTGAACAAAGATCTCCACTATGCCCTATATTTCAAATTATCTTCGGTCCAAACCCACACGTGCGTAAGTTTAGAATATGACCACGTGAACAGCCGGCGCACGAGACCTTTTTATCAATTCTCGTCTCGTTTCCTCGGGCCCCCTGCAGAAAGGGGTATTTAATTATAAATCACCCACGGACCAGTAAATAAATAGGTATGAAATAAAGTGTACATATAGGAGAGGGGTTTGGAATATTAGTTGCGGGACATAGGGCATTTTACACACATTCTTTGTGAAAACATAAATCCGATAGTTTATGACACATTTATGCAATAATAATAGTATTTACTCTTCGAAAATTAAATCTTTATATAAACAAGACATATTTTTACATGAATGCATATTATATTATCAGCGTTTAAATTTTCGTTATTTGATTGCCTAAGTAGTACTAAAGTGATCGCGTGGGTGACACCAAATTTAAAATATTGAAACAGGGAATTTGCGTTAGTTCTTCTTCTTTTAAATAGGCAATCTACCCTTTAAGAGTGATTTGTGTCATTAATCGAGTTAAAACTATATTTTATAGAAAAAAATACTATAATATTATAGAATAGGAAATATTATATAATTAGTCAATACCATTGTCGTTCAAAAAATTTGCTATTATGTAGATTATATGTGGCGAGTTAAGGGAAATAATATGACACAAATTAACCGGGAGTTGAAAATTACCATGGACGAGAATACTGTAAAAAAAACCTGTGATCCGCAATGGACAGGCAAAAAGATATGGTCAAGGGTTTCCTCCTCGGTACCACACTCACACATTGGAGAATCTATTAAGTTCAATCCTAATAAATTTGAGACTAACTGGCAATGCCCAATTCTTATTCTAGAGATATTTGATATTGTTATTTAGGAGACTTTCCTTTTTCAGAACTAGGGGGTGCGGGGAATAGATCTTTGAATTATTTTAAGCCGATTACCCTTATGATTATGTGGATCCATTCATTGTGCAGTCCAGATCGAATTCGTACGTTTTTTTACCATATTAATTCTGTCATACATCGGGATATGGAATTATGAAAGAAAACTCCGGAAAGAGTGGCCTCTTTGGCCAGTTTATCAGCACATTCATTTCCATGAATTCCCTTATGTGTTGCGTTAGTTCATGTCTATGTATTTGGTAGTCTGTGAAATCACCATATTTAAAAAAATTACTATACTCTTCACACATTGTAAACAAGATTATTCGTTTCGTACGATCAAAAAAGTGAGAGTACAATACATCCTAGTAGTGTTAGTGTGATTTTTAATAAAAATACTCGAAATGTGCAATTTCTACACGATTTTATTTGAATGCGACTGATTTTTTTTACTTACCAATGATTTAATTTGTATTTTGTTAAAATAATATACACAATTCAAATAATTTCCTTTTATATGAATATAGATGAGATTTGTTTGTCTGCACTATAAAAAATATGGAATTTTATTCTAATTAAAATTCAATTTATATTTCTTAAAATACGTTGATAACTAGCACTATCGTGATTTCAAAGAATTCACTCTTCCATCTTGGGGCTGTAAAATATTGGCAACTTAAATAGCTGCCACTAGAGATTGTTACAGCGAATACTCAACAATGTATATGTATTGTTGTTGGCATGCTATACAGTCAATGTTACACTTCGGATAAATCACTTTTTAAACGAATCAAAGAATTACACTGAATAAATTTTCATTTCTTCATTTTCGTGTTCTTTCTCGGGTGTTGATTTTTACAATGTCCTGATAAAGATTTGTAGAGACATGCGTAAAGATTATGTATTACGGTTTCAAGATGTACTACGTCAATAAAAACTCAGATTGTTTCACGATGGATTTATTCAAGAGAACTGGTTACAAAATATTTACCAGCGTCTTATATAGACAAATTTCCCACTTGGGTGCTATTTACTCATGTATGGCGGATGTGACATAAATAGGCTGTTATATTATACCTAAGGATACGTGTTTTTACATACAAATGTCATAGGAATTAGTCGCAGGTATGGCTTGCATGTGTCATTTTTGCTGTTAAATGCGGCATACAGGAAATGTACATGGGGCCTCGTGTATTTGTTTGTTTGTAGGTAGATGCACGTACATGTATTCTCGAATAATATTGTTTTTCGATATTATTAATTTTATTTAGAAAAAGCAAATCGCAAATATCAACTTGTCTCGCCAGTGTGAAAAATGGATAAAAATATTAACCTTAAATTCATGTTCATGAATATCACTTCAGTATTCTTCACATGTGTTATTATTAAGTGGCGAGCGTGATTATGCCCCACTATGTCATTTCATTACGTTACTGAGTAGTATATCTAAAGATTAAATATGAAAAGCGAAGAACATTGTGGAGCAGTCCTTTATATTGTCACCAGCGAATTAAAATTTTCTTGATAGCACTTCAGCTACAATTTATTATAATTTATTTATCCAATTTTTCCACAATCAAATAATCAGCTTATTTTAAATAGTTAGCACACTAGTGTGATATTCGATTTTAGACTTATTATTTTTTGTAAATTTTTTAAATTCCTGTAATTATTTTAAAGTGCATCGTGTTTTTAATAAAATTGAACGAGCTTATTTAATAATAAAACACGTCTTACCCGAGAACCATTTTTCAAACAGACGAAACCGCTTTTCTTCAAATTGAATTTTCTGAATGGATCCAAAGAGACTACAGAAAAATCTTTTTCAATTGTCTTTTTTTAAATTTAAGATGAGTTTGTTTTTTACGCTTTACTTTTCGTCGATTTATTTTTCATTAATTATTTTCACCAGTTATCTTCTCTTGGCATTAATAAAAAAAAATTGCTTTGATTCGTGAATACAGTAGAATAGACTGAGTTGAATCGACAACTTTGAGAAGATAATTTTTCATAAATATTTTTCTCAAATATACCAGCAAATTTCGATGAAATTGTTTCAGGTATGTTCGATGTTACGCAATTTAAAAAAATTTTCAACAAGCTTACGAAATTATCAATTTCTTGGAATTATTTTATTATTTTAATTGCCCCTGAGGTATATTTTCGAGAGTTTTGTACTGTTAGATTGTAGTACCAAATGCTTCACTGAACTAAAGTATTAACTTATATTTGTAATATTGACCGATATAAATACTCGGCGATGCACGGGTGGGACTCCCAATATCCCAACACCACCATGCCGACTATCCAATATTTTTTCATTTATTTTTTATTTATTTGACATTTTTTACATTTTTTTTATAGCGTGAATAAAGTAATTTACATTTTTTTTAAATTACATGGTTTTTCTTTCGCTTACCAGGTATATTAATTTGTTCTCGACATTATCCTGTGAATTTATATGACTTTATTGGTTTATAAGAGATATAATATTGTGATAAAATGAAATTCCATTATTGTCTTGTTCGTCAGAATTTCAAAATATAAATAATTTTAATTGACATTCATTTTTCAATAATGAATATCATTCTATTAACAAAATATGGAATATTGTAGAAACATACTTTCAAAATTAAAAATTTTAACATAAAATAAATCAGCTATTTTTAAGGCATCATCTCAATTTCTAAAATATTACATACATCTACATATTTAAAAAAAATAAAAAACACTTAACTAATACTTAATAGCTCAGATTTTTTTTTTAATATAATGATCACTTATATTGTAGATCTACTACGAGTTTATATTTAATTTGAACTTGAATCGATAAACATAAATAGAGTGCATATTCTATATTAATCATATCAGATATACATAGTTTAAAATAATATCTACATTACAAAAATGTGGAATATATACAAAAAATATTTATCATCATAAAAATAAATAATACATTGTGGGCTATACACATGATCAGAACAACGAGTTTAAAATAAAACTATGCATTATTTAATTTATTTCACATCCTTTCTGTTGATCTACACCCAGGGATGTAATACACTAAATACAACAATGCCTAGTAAATCCTTCGATTATTTTATACCCTAAAATGGTAAAGAGGTAAAAAAATTATAAAAAGTGAAAGGAAAAGCATGTTATGTAAAACCCTAACATATTTTGGACGTTGTATTATCGGGATCACACATGGATTACATAGAAAACGGTTCTTTTGTTCCATGTTTTAAGTTGATAAATAGAGTTAAATTGTTTGTTAAACTAAATATTTTTGTTTTATTGAATACAATCAGAAAACACGCTATTTAGTGAAATAGCTCTTTGCTGGGGGTTTGAAACATCAAAAGTTTGCTTCCTTAATTAATTATAATAAAAAACAAGTTATATTTCGAAACTAGTTTTACTAGACGGCTTCGTATATAATTTAGATTCTTGTATATGTTAATTTCATGTTCACAGAAAACCAAACAAAGAAAAAAGCAGAAATCAAATCATCAAAAAATATTTATTCAAAGTTTAATTATTTCAATATTTAGTTTTGCGATTATTATTTTTTTATATTATTTTGAACAATTGAAAAATATGAATTAAACAAAATGGTATCTTCTCTTAATTTTTGACAGTTAAAGAAAAAATTTAAAGCATCGTAGCTGATTATGAAAATAACACTGCGTGTTGAAAATAGTCGCGTTGACCTAGAAATTCTAGATAGAATAAGCTATGCAAACTTTACAACGCCAGAGCGCACTGTTTGAGAGTTTTTGTTGCTTCGCATGGACAAATTTTCGTTTTTATAATAAAAATCTCTAGTCTGTCTCGAATCTCTCCAGTAACTTGGAAATATCATTCGATGAGACCCCGAAAATTTCATAATACTCGTAGGTAAATGAAACATTTACTCACTAAAGGAAGAATAGGGTAGGGTGGGGATGAATGTTCTACTTTTTACAAATGACAGAATAACGTGATTATAGAGTTTTTATGTTATACAATACTTAATGTGTGTTGAAGAAGATATATCTGAGACTCATTTAATATACCAAAAACAATTAAATGACATTGAGTTTTCTTTTCATGTAAAATTCAATCAGATTAGTCACATGTAACTTTTAACCCCACTTGTGGGGCTAAAAGTTCCAGGTATGGAGGTAAAATGTACCTTCATTGTCCTGAAAAACCTGGCGTACTGATCTCTACCCATGTGCTGCTGTCTCAGGATTTTCTGATAACCGATTTATCAATTTCTTCAGTGACATTCTACAAATATCGAATTGTTTAGAAAGAGCACGCAAAGGTTTATTCTCTCTCATCACCAAATCAGCAGCTTATTTCATAACGCTGATGGATGTCTTCCCATGCTCAGTTTTTCTCTTGTACGTTCTTATTTTGTAAATAAAAAAAAAACAAATGTGAGTTCCGGTACATTTTGTACAAATAGTACCGAGAGTGGGGTAGAAAATGGCACTGCGGCACTTTTAACCCCATACGGAAATATCGAAACAAATATCAATTTATAAAAGAAAGACATTCTATATGGCTAAATTTTACGTACTTAACTTCTTAGTATGTCTTTAGTGTACACCTCGTAATGTTAAGATCCAAGAAATAGACTTTGTAAAAATTAATCTTTTATTACAATAAGCTACAATTCAGTACAAGGTATATCAATAGTATAGGTCAAACTATTAAGCCGATGAACCGCAGATAAAAGCGACGCGCGTACTCTTGCGCGCCGTCTTTATAACCACACATATCCACACCGGTGGTGCGGCACACATACACACATCATCCCACCATTCCAAGGAGATCACACTAAATATGCACTCTACATTTATAAATAAATATATAAGTGAATAGGATAGCTTACTTGCATACACAGTAGAATAAAATGTAGTTACAAAACCAAAAATGGTATAATTTTTAAATAAAACTCGCCAATTATTAAAGTAAATTATAGACGAGTGCATTTCCAACTATTACATTTACTCGACTGAAGCAGTGCGAAGCGAAGCAGAGAGGATATCACATGCTCGTTCACATGTAACGTTTATGAGATATTTCCAATGGAACTTTCTTCCCGAGGTACTTTCATCCCCATCCAACCCTACCTATTACATAATACATATAATATGACTTTGATATTGCGCATATAAACATTTAAACGAACTATTATATTTCTGACAGGATCTTTTGAACTAAAAAGAGCCCCTACTAAAAAAAGTATTCTTACTCTTTATAAATAGTACTATAATTGTATGTATACTTAAATATTGTTTCATGTTGGGTTATAATAACAACATTTTATATTTTGTCCTCAGGCTCAATCAGTAACATAGATGGCGCGGAATATCATTGCAACAAGACTCAGGTGAAAAAAGTCATATCGGGCGTGGTAGGAGCAGCCTCAAGCGTCACCAGCATCCAAGTTGCAAACCTCTTGAGATTGTTTAAGATACCGCAGGTGAGTCTTATTTTAATATATAAATCCGCAATTGATAACAAACGAGTTCATTAATTTTTGTGAAGATTGAAGATGAAGTGATTAATTGCTGAAATAATATCTTACATAAGAACATCACATCGCATAACGGGGCACAGAGTTATTTATTAGAGTTTAATTAATTCATTGGATTTTATCTAATATTTAAAAAAAAAAAAGTTATATATTTTTAGGAGTTCTTTCACAGACTACCAAATAATTAGACATGAATTAACGTAAATTGTTTTCATTTTAGTGTCATCCACGTGATCACTTTGGTACCACTTACGCAATCAAATAGCTGCGCGACTCTTTTTAAAAATATGACTCGATTGGAACAAAAATTTAAACGCTGACAATTTATTAATGAAAAAAATACGTCTTGTCTACACAAAAATTTAATTTTCGGAGGGTAAATACTTTTACTGTTGAATAAATGTGTCATAAACTATCGAACTATTGGATTTATGTCTTCACCAAGAATGTGTGTAGAATGCCCCTCGTCCCGCAACTAATGTTCCAAACCTCTCTCCTACATGTGCATTTTATTTCATGTCTATTCATTTTCTGGTTTGTGAATTCTTTATAATATTTTATTGAGATAAATAAACGTATAAAATAAAAACTAGTACGATTAAAAAATCGTATCATTTTTAAAATATTTTTTAATTGTATTATTATTATAATTGTATGTTTAATTGATTAGCAAAGTACGTAGAAATTGTTTTATTACAATCGGATTGATCATATAATATCATCACATAATATATAGTATCATGTTACGAGAATTTCATAGTAACATATATTCTAGTAACTTATCATAAAAAGTATACATTTTAAATGTTTGTATGTGTTCGCGAATATGTTTAGATGAGATAGGTATAGATCAATATGAGATGGAGTAGTAGAAGTGTTAAATAAATAAATTAAACATATTATTTTTATACTGTAATAAAAATATATAATATGTTTAATAGTAAATTCATGACATTTCTTTTTTTAAGTGAAAAATTTGTGTTTTTAATTACAACGGGAATATTATTAAGTAATATTTTTTTATGTATCATATGGCACATTCACTAGAAATATATAGGAAATTTTATTTCGTATTTATATATTCTATATCCTATGGTAGAACGTATTATTATTAAGGAAATAATAATTATTATTTAGTTATCTCTTAAACGTTCAAAAACGTAATTCATTGATATAGCAAACATGGTAACGTTTTTCCCCAGGTAGGAAAAGTTTGTATCCCGGTAGCGACCAAGTATTTTTTTCTCCAGATAGATTTTATCTGTATTTCCATTTAATTAATTATTTGTTTAAAATACAAGATTTATGGTTCAAAATAGTAGATAATTATTAATGTGAAATGTTAAAATCTTCACTATGATTCAAAAAGTATTTTTGAAAATATTTTAAAGGTTCAATCAATCCATTCACCGAATTTTGTTTTGAAACTATTCCTAATGGCTATGTTTACTCACAACGCATGGCAGGATAAAGCTTTTTCCCAGACAATGGCAGATTATTCCTCGCTCAAGATCTGAAAATGCAAATATCAGGCATAATAGAGAACGCATCCCCGAGAAATTCCTTTATTGTTCTGCAATGGCATTGTGCTCCCAGAAATGGACCGTCCGTTTACGGCCGCTACGAGATTTATGTGAAGCTGGGACAACATCAAATCACAAATCTGACGGTCAACAGAAACCGGAATCCAAAGAGAATTTATTGTACAACGAAAATGCACATGAAAACTTTTATTCAATTTATTATGTTTGCTAGATAAATAAGACGTTTTAGACAATAATATACTTTTTTTAATAAAAACACACTTTTATTGTGAAGTTATATTTCAGAACATAGTTTTGTGGTATTTTTAAAACAAATTAAATGAATTACAGGTCGATTTTTTAGTCATGGCTCTTCAAAAATGTACCGATACACGTCAATGTGTGCGTGAGTGCTATCTAAACAAGAAAGAGACAAAATTATATAACCTGTTCACGCTAGACAGTAATTCAATAATGCATTTGACGTCAATTGATGCGTGGTATCGGTTGTGCACACAGCGCGCAGTGTGTTGTTCACTTTTGACGAAAAAATTTTTTTTTCACATTTTCAGCTGATGAAAGGCATCGATAGAGTCATTATTATTATTAAGATGTGATTAATATTATTTCACTCCTTACACACAAAAATGTTTAACATTTAACAAATCTAGGTACTATTGTAACAATAAAAAAATATACACTAGCAACAGATTCATCAGTGGCCGACTGCATAGTGCCATGAGCAAAAAATCAACTTGTAATTCTCCACTTTTCTTAGCATTCTGCAGATCTCGATACCTGAGTACCTGTTGACTTTATCACTTGTTTGGTCCAATCCTTCTCTTAATCGGTAATCTTTCTCTTTATTTCATCTTTCGACGTAGTCCACCACAACAATCTTCTTTTAGATCTCTTCTTTTCTCGCAAGATCCCCAAAAAATTTAAGGATCCACTTTAGGCAAATGGTTTAGAGTCTGTCCTTGACATTCAGCTCCTGCATAATGAAGACATTCATGCGTCTCACCATCCACCGTTTGCTCAATATGTGTTTCCATCACCATATCTTCTTCTCTCTCTTGCCGTCAGAGTTCATGACTCACCATGGTATAGGAAAAATTTGAAAATTTAAAAAATTGAAAAGTAAATTACCGCTTAACTAGTAAGTACCGATAACTTTTATCGATACATAATAAAATACTGTTTGAAAATAAAGAAGAAAAAAATGGACTGATAAATAAATCTATATTTTTTTTTACATAAATACATGAATGAGTAAAAACGGTCGATTAGTTTAGCAGTTACTTACATTATTATTTTTTTAAATATATAATTTTTATTTTCATATTGTACTAGACACACCATTTTATGAGTTGTATCACGACTAGTTTCGGGAAAAAGAGTCATTTCCATTTAAAATTACTCAACTCGGTACCATATAGGGGAATAATAATGAAAAACCTTGTAATGATCGAAATCTATAAAAATTTGAATTCGTTATTATCAATAAAGTCAATCACCGCCCCCCAATAACCAACTGTATTTAATTTTAGTTCAATTTACAGCTTTAGATGGGACGGACTGCTCTGAAAATAAAAATTATATATTGAGAATAGAAACCGATTAAATAATAAGTTACATTAATGATTTCTAACATGTTCAATAATGAATTTGAAAATTAAATAATGCAGATTTAATTACATTTTTCATATCTGCTATTTTTAATATAAGTTTCTTGCCGTACAGATTTAAAACAGGTTTCTGCAATGTCTTACGCAGTGGGAATCATAAACAAAATTCTCAGCTCAGCAACGCGGCTTGAACCAGCGCCATCTCTAAATTAAACAGCGTTTCACAATTCCTGTCACACAAAAGCGGGCTACGTTGCAGCTTGCAGCAATATCTTCGTATTTATTCAGCAATATAAACCCTCTGAAATGGAACGTTCCGCGACACTTCGAGCAATAAACGAGTTCTAAAGAGAAAATTGCGAAGTATTTGCTATTGGTATACACACAAATACATCTCCTCTGAGCATTGATTTTTGGAGTGATGTGACTTAATTGTATTTTTTACTGAAAGCGCTTAGAACGATTTTTTCGCTACAATTTTTTCATTTTTTGCACCAATGGTGTATTTTATTTTATTATCTCAAAGTAATATAATAAAATTTTAACACGTTTCTTTGATGGCTGGTATAATTTGGATTATTTTTAAAATCTACCATAAATTTACTATCTCAGGCGTTCAGAATGCGTGGTTCTGGAAATTTTTCTAGTCGAAAAAACAAAATATAATAAATTTATAATACATTCATAACAATTCAATAAATCAAAGCATCATAATGTAATGTACCGCAAAATGATTTTTAATGTAATTGAATTCCTCATCGTTCATCTTTCTAAAACACTGCCGCCACATGAACGACGAACAACACAAAAGTATGGCAAGATAATGATTAATCTACGTTAGTACGCCAACAATAACATTGATAGATAACTACACAATCATCTACGTGTACGTCAGAAATGCTTACTAAACCAATGTTAACTAAAGAGTAGGCGTTATTAACTAAATTTAAAGTTTATTTAGATTAAGATGTCTCACAGAGACGAAGCTATTATTTTTATATGAGAAGTATGGAAGTCTTGGGCATTACAGGGCTTACGACCTATCATCGGCTGGCTTAAGTGATCACTTTACACAATGTAACGTTCACCTATTTACCCACGCTACCACATCTATTAAATTTTTGGAAGTTGTATATATCATAATTGATTTAATAGATGTGGTAGCGTGGGTAAATAGATGAACGTTACATTGTATAAAGTGATCACTTAAGCCAGCCGATGACAAGTCGTAAGCCTTGTAATGCCAAGACTTCCATACTTCTCATATAAAAATAATATCTTCGTCTCTGTGAGACATCTTAATCTTGATAATAATCTCCCAGGGAATAAAACCAAGTAATTAGTTCCTACAAAGATTTGGACTACTCAAAATATATAAAAGTTTATTTAATTTATCAGGCAATGCATACGGACCAACACGCCTCGACTACATTTGCGTGTACTCTGGGACTGCACTAGCCATCATACTATTAATAGTACTAAAGAAACATATGCAGCTGAATAGCCCAAAATATTTTTTCTTATTAATTATATATATATGATATTTTAATAATTTGCATACAACCGTATATCATGATTATTTTTGTTCAGAATCAAATGAGTCTTACTCTATATTTTGTATTTCTTTAATATTAAAATTATAGTGATAAATTATAAATAAAAAAAGACGAAGCAGCTTTATTATTTCGTATCGTTCTTTATATACGTTCGTGCTCTGTGTGTTGGCTAAGGTAATGAAGTGATGCCGCAATTTTTCAATAGAGTCTATCTACTGATGAGTTCTCCTCTTATCATGTCAGCACCTTTACCAGTTCCCCTACCATGAACTTCAGAATTCAAATTACGCAATGCGATGATCAGATGAGAAATTTAGACTTCAGCAGTTAGAGAGATCTTAAAAAAAATACTTCGAAATTTCACATGGATTTATTTTACTTTATGTCCTCGTTATTTTCTACATAATTTTGTATATTATATACGTGTATATTATTATACATTTACTTACTATATAATAAAAAACCACAGCTTTATACATAAATCTTTTTATATAACGGTACTTCTATTAAACAATGTCAGCTATTTTACCTTCTACGAATATAGTCTATGAAAAAACTGAATATGTTATATTTTTTTAGTAGTTTCTGATTTGGTTGT
The DNA here is from genome assembly GCA_031772225.1 of Eubasilissa splendida. NCBI lineage: Eukaryota > Metazoa > Arthropoda > Insecta > Trichoptera > Phryganeidae > Eubasilissa > Eubasilissa splendida. The sequence goes on along the minus strand of CM062855.1, from coordinate 21,937,928 downwards.
CGAGTTAAATTTAATTAATACAGTAGTAAGTAAAATAAAATAATTTGAATTTTCAGACAGTTCTGTTAGAGCAAATTTTTAAGTAATTTTAACTGAATAATAAAATAGTACATTTAATTAGATACGTAAGTTTTGTATAAATAAATGTAATTTCAATTATTTAATAAACGTGATGTTTTTTTAACAATTAACGTATATTTTTTTTATTAAATTAATAAATCAGGAATTAATTTTTCCTTACTTTATTTTTACTAATAATTACTTTCATATTTGCAAATGTTATATTTAGCATATTAAAACATTATAAGTATAAATTTATGAAAAACAATCACTAGTTAAATAGATACGGTTAAATTCATATATTCACATAACGTGAATTAATGTATAGAACCATAATCTTTAATTTTTATAAACAATAGAAAGAACATTTGTACATAAAGTATACTTTTTTCTTTAATCACAACATATTACGAACATTTAAACGATCAATATTTTATTTACTGTTATTAATAAGTTAGTAGTTAATAAATAATTTTTAACATTCTAAAGACTTTTTATTAATTCATTTTCAACATTTTTACCTAGATTAATTCAAAACAATTTGCTGTATGTAATACATACCCATTTGTAAGTATTTATCTCCGTTATTTAAATAACTCTGATCTTGAAATCTACATATGAACTCTTTCAAATGTTTCCAGCCAAAGTGTGATAATGTTTTCTGAATACAAATATATTTTCATAAAAAACTATAAAAATATAATTTAAAAATAAATGTAATTGCATTTATTTGTCTACGTTAGTTTTGTAACTTGAAACAATGAAATCATTTTATATGTCGTCTAAATTTATGTGTTTAGCCTTTTGTTGACTTATGCATGACACGTTTTGTGCCGAATTTGGTTATCGTACTCTGCATTTTGAGTGATTGAGTGAATTAACTAAACATCATTAAGGACATTATTTAAAAATAAAATTAAACAACAAATATGTTTACTAAATAGCGAGCTTTTTAAAACTCTAAAAATTATAATGATTTATAATCCACATGTAATATTGATATTAATATTTCAGAAAATAAATTATAGCCCTAATAACGGTGTCAACTTTTTTTTAAAACTATTAAATAATTTAAATATGAATTAAATATATTAATTAGAAAGATATACATATAAAATCAATTTTATCGAAAAATATTGTTGTTGCGCCACCGGGATTCGAACTTGGATCTCTTTCCTAACCTGGTAAGGTGCATTATTCAACTATGCTACAACGACAATATTTTTAGTGACAATTTTCGAATCTATGTGTTATCTTTTTGATATTAATACATTTAATCGTTCCATTATTTGAAAGAGCCATCTACCTTATTTTAATTATTCACAGACCTATGTTCTGAATAATTACAACTTCACAATAATAATGTGTTCTCCTAATATTAAATAGTTGTTTTATAAAAATACCCGTATCTTATTTTCGTTCTAATATTAAAATGTGGTTGAACCAAGTACTTAAGAGAACCTGTGGCGTCGAATTATTTATACATTAATATGACATCTACACGCAAGGGCTTATAATTAAAGCTGTACCCATACCAAGATCCCGGCAATACCACAAAAAACGATACCAAATACATATGAACATATGAATATTTAATGATAGTTTAGATAATTTTAAATGTATTATTCAGTTATTTAAATTGCGAGTAAGCAATTTTAAAAAATCGACAATATTGACTGTGTAACATCGGGTTTTACAATAAATATGAGTTTAAATATTGTTAACTGCGATGCTTTTCGTAAACTTACAGAAAAATGCCGTTGAAAAATTCATAAAAGATAAAAATATTATTCTTTTAAAATCAGCAATGTTATCTTTGTGGTTAAGATTCATTATATTATTGTTTTCCCTAAATTTTAAAAGCGCGCGAATCTAAGAAATATATAATTTAAGCAGTTTATCCTGTGAATTTAATATTTCTAGCCCTCAATATCTAATATCATCCACGTTAGATTATAATACCCATCTGCATTTTTTATCATTTATAACACCATTTACACAAATTTTGTAATTATTCAATTATTCGCATATCGACAGAGCAGACAAATATAATGTGTTTCATATGACGCTATAGCGGGGTTCAAGCCAAATTGTTACCAAAATACAACAATTTAACGGCTTTAAAAATATTTACAATTTAATTCATCTTGTACATGCCAATTCGTTTCAATAATAAATTAGAAATTGAAGTGTTTGAAATTAATACAAATATATTCGTATATTTTTGAAATGTTTATTAAGTTTTCTTAGTTGCAAAGTAATGGATTGTTTCATTGTATAACAAATGGTAAAGTAAGAAGAGAGTAGAAACCTGAAAAACCGACAAGAGCGTATCAGAAAAAAATAATGTGGAAGGAGAAAAATATATGTCAAGGTAAAATAAAAGTGATATTTAATCTTCTTACCTATGAATATCCAACATGATATTGTATGTTGGAATATTTACTTTATGATCGATAAGTCATCGCGTGCAGGCGCACTTGCGATGACCATGTGCCACGCACGTGCAAGCGGCCTTGTGGGCTCCATTCTACTTGTTCAGACCATAGACTCTCATTGGTTATGGCGTATTAATGCAAATACCTTTTTTTACCGAAAAAATATAAAATGCTAAAAAAATATGATGAAATCTATTATATTATTAAGGAGAACACGTCCTTATTGTGAAGTTGCAATTTTACAGAACATAGGTCTTAAAAACAAACAAATTATATGTATTAATTATAAATATATACATATAAAATCAATTTATCGGAAAAATATTGTCGTTGCTACCGAGATAAATACCGTAAATATAAAAAAGATATTGTTCAAAGTTAAAACCGTCCAAAGATAGGGCACTTGCCCCTACAGTCCAACTGGTATCCGCATAAAACTAGAAAACAATACGTCGCGCCGCAACCAGTCCAAAGAAACCTAGAACCGTCCACTCTTCTCCTAGCCAGCTCCTCGAACATATCTACTCGCAAGCATCTCGGCACCGCCTTCAATGAACTACTTAAATCTTATATTTTTTATAATGTGTTTTAATAAGTATAAATTCAATCTGTAAAAAGTGAAAAAATAATTTACAAGTTTATATGAATATTGAAAAATTATACGAAATATGATAATATCAGGAGTTTAATCATGTTTGTTATTAAAGCACTCCATATAGAAATACAATCAGTAAGCAGATTTTATTTTGATACTTATCTAATGCCCAATTTTCCTCTTCACGGCATTGTGTGTGGAAAATATTGAGAAAAAAAACGTGCTGCGAACAAAAAGAAAACTTTACATAATTTGTTATTACCATTAGTTGTTGTGAGGTAACAAAGGTCTGCCGTATTCTTTGAAATACCTTGTTGAAATATCATCGCACTCTTAACTAGAGACTACCAGAAAGCTAACGTTATTTTTTTTGTTATACTGCAAATGTTGGACGCTTTTTACTGTTCTTTAATTTCACAAATCTTTCAGTTTGTGATTATATAGGATGATGCAAAATTCAAAAAAGGGGTATAAAAGGTCATTAATATTATAGGGTATTACAGTTATGGTTAATAACCGATGGCGTATATATAAATCTTCAACTAATTCAAGAGGTTTCTTAGTCCAAATAATCCAAAATATTTTCGAAAGAACCCCGACGGGACGTTAACTTTAGGCCACCCAAGATAAAGCTAGATAAAGCTAGATGCAGGTTTCGGAATTGAGAGCTTTGGCTAGTTACATGACGTCTGGAGAACGTTTGTCCAGTCGGTCATAAACATGGGTGACCTATAGGCTGAAATGACGCATTCAATTCACATTAACACTAAATTTCTTAAATATTTGTTCACTAAATAAAACTGTTCGATTGCGCGATAAAATAGCTTTCTGATTTATATTATTTAATGTGTTTTCTTTAAAAAAAATTTAATACAATATATTTTCGTAGAAAGCAATCACTTTGAGGTTTAGCATATTATATTAAATAAAATAACAATCACTTTGTATGAAATCACGAAATTTATTATACGTCAACCGGTTTCGCTTATCTCAAACTTCATCAGGACGTATTGAAAACTGATCATGTATACAAATATATTGCACTTATATATACATAAAGAGGGAGATAGAATATAAAATTACATGTGAAAGAGAGAGACAGAATACATATATGTTAAATAGAACATGAAGGGAGACAGAATATAAAATTATATGCGAAAGAGAGAGACAGAATACATATACAGATAGACGGAACATTAAGGGAGGGGAAAATACAATGTTGATGGATATTAAATTGATTTTCAAGGAAACATACCTAATATGAGGCTAATGTATAAAATAATTTGATTATTAAGAATTAGCGCATCACAATTTATGACCTTTTTAATTTCGAGGGCTTCTAAATTGTCCAACCGGGGGCCAAACCCGTTTTTATGAATTATATGAATATATATATATGTGTCTCTCTCTTTCATATATAATTTTATATTCTATTTCCCTCTTTATGTATATATAAGTGTACTATTTTTGTATTTATCTTCAGCATTTACGATGAGCAACTGCGCTCATTTAATAACGTCTTTCTATCACCTCTGTTCATGTCTTAAATCTGTATTTTCCTACATAATGAGCTTGCAAGAGATTATATTCCATTTCTAATATAAATTGTATTTTATTATTAAATGAATTAATGAAATTTAAAAATGTAGTTTGTTGACGTTGTAAACCTGACCAAATACATAATATATCATCCACATACCTTTTCCACAACAAAACGTTTTTTAACAAAGGATATTCACAATCAAAAATATTCCTCTCCAAATTGTCCACAAAAATATCTGCTATTAGTGGACTTGTAGGTGCTCGCATTGGAAGACCCTCTGTTTGATTATACATTATATTATTAAATTGAAAATAATTTTGGTTCATACAAAGGTTTAACAAACGACATAGATTTTTTGCCAAATTATGAGGTAAATTAGATGAATTTAGTAAATCAGAAATTAAAATTTTACTTTCATTAATAGGTACATTAATAAAAAGATTAAAAATATCAAAAGAAACAAGTTTAACATTTTTGGGAAGATCCATGTCCTTTAACATAATCACTAATTGTAACGAATTTTTATAGTGTATTTTGGATTAAAAATATTAAGTCTATTTATAGTTTTTGTAATAAAAGAACATAATTTAAAAGTTGGAGCACTACAGTATAAAACCACCGGTCTTATTGGGATATCAATCTTATGAATCTTTAATACAGAATACAGTTTTGGAGGTTTAGGATTCATTAAAATTAGATCTGATAATACTGTATTATCAGTAAATATATCACTAATGGAATCCTTTAAAACACTTTTATTATTCATTTAATATTTTAGAGCCGGATCATTTGTCATAATATTAAACTGGTCACTTTTGAGGAAATCTTCAGTTTTCGAAATGTAATCAACTTTATTCATCACTATTAATGTATTACCGTTATCAACTTTAGATAAGTTAAATTTACTCATAAATTCTAAAGACAAAGATGACAAATTTAATAATTCTGGTGTCTATAAACTTAGTTGTAAGGATTGTACTGCATTTTATATTAGTAAAATGGGTAGACATTTTAATATAAGAGTAAGGGAGCATTTGAGATATTTGAACAATAGTGGGTTTTCAGAATTTGCTAATCATTTGATAGAAAATGGTCATGGTTTTGATAAAAAATTGGGATTGTCAATTTTACATATAAACAGTGTTGGTCACAAATTAAATAATTTGGAATCGTTGGAGATAAATAAAACGTGTAAAAAAATTATAAACAACCAACTAAATTTAACTACGAGTCCCATTCTAAAATTTTTTCCTAAAAATTATTCGAGTAAATTTGTATTAAGTGATGATTTGAGTTAGGTACTAAAATTTTTTTTTTTTTTTTAAATATAGATTTTTTAAAAATAGATTCTGTCAAAGAAACAATATATGTTTTAGTTAGTTATGACATCCTGAAGAAGAAAATGGTATTTTTCGAAACCGGTAGATGTATTTAAACTCATTTTAGTGGTTAATAAAACAAAGATAAATAAAAATATGAATTTTTACCACAAAGTTAATATTGCTAATTTTTAAAGAATTCTCAGATACGCTGGGGTAAACTAATATTTTACCATATTGCATGGTAATTTCAATGTTTAAACCTTATTATCACAGAAATATGAAAATGTCACTTTAGTGAGTTTTACCTCTAAAGGAATGATTTTTTCACACGTAATGTAGTTAACCCATGATATCTTTAGCATACATCAATGCATCCACGTCTCAAATGCCTCCAACCTTTAATAACATCTCCTTCGACTCTATAGAGCAGCACGGGTATGACATTTGATTTCCCTTCAAGAGTACTCTAGTTTATGTCTCAATTGCGGAAGAGAATTTTTATTTTCTCGAAAGCATTTCTTACCATCTAAATTCTTATTTAAATTTCCATGTCTAGATCCCAGTCCTTCTGGAACTAGCAGCCAAGGTACTTAAACATTTCTTCCTGCTTAACAGTAGTATAATCAATTGATAAGTAAATATTCTCGAACCTTTTGTTTTATGAATATTAAGAAATATATTTTCTTAATATCCATATTGATTGAATAGTACTAATTCACCTGAATCAATTAAATAACAAGCTTCTTTGTATTTGTATATAATTAATTATGATACGTTGTCTAACTTTTCGGATTTTTCATCCTAAAAGTACATAATATATAAAAACCCAGGAATTTTTTGAAACAAATGTGGGTTAAATTTAGCAAGTCAAAATATAATACAATCCCGTAAACTACTCAGATGTGCGAGATAATAATAATTATTGTATTGTTGGTTGAGACGTAAAACTGATGTTTTATCTTTTATTTATATTATGCAATGTTGTATTCCATTAGATTTTCGACGATGGGAAATACCAAATTTCAAAACAAACTATTGCGGTTATTTTTAAATAATAAATTCATAAAATCATATCCAATTAACAATTGAAATGAACTAATACGGTATGAAAATATAATCGTTTCTTTCGCTCCCCAAACCATTTAATAAATAAATCATAACCTAATAAATCCCGATGAATTCCTAATGTTTGCCATTGTTTAAAGTTAATCGTGCTCCATAAAAGTTTAGAGAGCTCTGTTGTAACGAATTAATCATTCTATACTAATTAACCAGGGAGAAAAAATATGTTAGAAGGGAGATGTAGTTCTGGAGACGGATTATTAGAATAAACTGAACTTTAAAATTACAAATATGGTTATTCTGAAGAGAGTGTAAAAAAATAGGTCCAAAATAGATACAAGATGTAGGGGATTAATAAGATCTTCCAACCGATGGATCGATCAAATAACAACTATTATAGATACTTCTTTGGGGAATATCATCTTAAAAAATACTACTACAAGTATGTGGCATGTTTATACTTACTTGAATAATTAATTTTATTAAATACAAATTAAATGTATTAATTAGAAAGATATTCATATATAATCAATTTTATCAAAAAATTATTGTTTTTGTATGTTTATTTATTCGGTAAAAATATATTTATATGTTGACCAAAACGACAAATAATATACAACTGAAGGCTAAGTACCTACCTAAATCAAAATGTACTTGTTTCTAGTCTAGCGAGTAGAGACATGATCAGTTATAGGTATTGCATGTGTAATATTACTTTTATAAGCCTCCGCTGCTGCAGCACTGTTCCGAATAATAATAATAATAATATCTTTAGTTGTCATGTATTCATTTTCTGGTAAATGTGGTGATGAAGTGGGCGCGGAGATGAGGAATAATTTTTTATTTTTTATTTATTAACACTTATAATTTTAAAATGAGATAATACGATTTAAAATAAAATAAATCACTAACATATGAGTCATTTACTTCCAAACCCCTTTATAGTGAAAAAAAAATAATTTGAATGCAGTTTTAGTAGGAATAAATTATACTTGCGATTGGTTCAAATTCTGTACCAAAAATAATAATTTTAAGAAATACAACAAATAAAAACAAGTTTAAGATTCGCGACAAAACCCTCTATAATTGAGTACTTAACCTCCAAAAGGCTCAATAATAAAACTGACCATTAGTTTTTAGTGATATTCCATTGGTTTGTATCAAAAAAGATCAAAAAATGTGAGCGACAAACACCTAAAGTACGCGTGTTGAGTTTCAAACACCTCTTTATAAATATAAAGTGGCAATAAATTTTGTAATTTCTCAAAATCGACAGCATATTTGTAATTTTTTTTTTTACATTTTCTGTAGCATTGAACATACACCCTCGTATATTTAAAATACCAATTGAAGCATTTAAATGAAAAATTTATTTTAAACGTTTTTCATGATTTCTGGGTTTTGCTAAAAATCCAATGTAGGGGTTTTGAATTAAACAACTCATACACTCTTGCAAGACTGAAATATCAGAAAAGCATAAATTAATCAAAACTACCTGTATAATCGTGCCTACGAATATTATTGTTTTTGACAGATGTACATTATTTGAGAAGATGGAAATCTTTATTGGGGAATTATATATTATGCTGATAATATTTTATAAATATTATGTTACGTTATAAGTTATCTTTCTAACAGTTACCGGAATTTATTAAATAATTTTTCTTTTTCATAAAATAACTATTTTAAAATCAAATTCTCTTTCGGCATACAAAAATATTAAAATATATTTGTGAAAATGACGCCTAACCTCATTCACCTAAATAAGTTCACAAAGAAACCATGACTTCGCTGTTTTCTGTTTTTCAAGCCGTGTATCTTTTGATTTTATATGTATATCTTTCTAATTAATATGTTTAATTCATATTTAAAATATCACAGACCTTTGTTCTGAATAATAACAACTTCACAATAAGAATGTGTTCCTCTAATAATAAAGTTGTATCAATGTGTTCAAAATTTAATAAAAATGAATTGATAATACTGGCGTCTGCTATCAGATTACTCAACAGTATTTGAGATTCTGTAAAATAAGGTAGATGGCTCTTTCAAATAATGTAACGATTAAATGTATTAATATCAAAAAGGTAACATATAGGTTCGAAAATTTGTCGCTAAAAATATCATCGCTGTAGCATAGTTGGATAATGCACCTTCCCCGGTTTGGAAAGGAATCGAGGTTCGAATACCGGTGGCGCAACAACAATATTTTTTGATAAAATTGATTTTATATGTATATCTTTCTAATTAATATATTTAATTAATTTTTAAAATATCACAGACCTATGTACCGAATAATTACAACTTCGCAATAAGAATGTGTTTTCCTAATATTATATTTCTATGTATATTATTTATCTTACCTATAGTGTTGACTTTTTAAGTCAACGCTACGAGTCGTCATCAAATTTGGGACATGGATTTGTGTATTTAAATAGGTATAATTGAACCTATTTTACCCCAACTTTATGAATCCGTTTTCGGTCTAAAATAAAATTATAATGCTTTTTATAAGTGGGAGTGCGAATGGAATATAATGTTACTGTGCTTTTTCTCCTAGCTTTCCAAAGAAAAACTCTTAGAAATGTACGTCTTAAACTTGGTTTTATGGCTAAGAAAGACGACGAACTCGTGACCAGCATCACGATACAATTAAAATTACTCGTATGAGAATGAATCAAGCTTAAGTCCGCTTGGCTTTAGATTAAATCGATGACACTTATTTTTCCATCTTCCTACAACCCGGAACTTTTTAAGATCCAGATTACGTATCTTATCCTACCATAATTATAAACCCCACCCTAATACGGGATGATTTCTTCAAGAATAATGATTAAAATAAATGTTTGAAAAATTTGTTAAGAATTATCCGTTAAAAATGTGAAAAACAGAAATGGACATTTTCTAGTCAGGTGGATATTTCGTATTTTCATGTTTCGGGTTCAATTAAACAGCAATAAATTTGTTCTCCGTGTAAAATGGGACGACAACTTGTGATTAGAATCAGATTTTACATTTCCACATGTTTTATGTCATGCCAAATAAGTTGCCGTCAGTTGCAAATAATGTTTTTTTAAACCGCTAAATTAAACACGAATCAAATAACAATTCACTCATTTATGTATCAAGCATCTCAGTCAATGGTGTATAGTGTTAATTGGATGCATGACCATTATTTAAATATTATAACATACAGGTATTAACAGGTATTAAAACATTTTGCAACTTTTTCCTGTAAAAACGCCATCTTGTTCATCAAATATAAACACCGTATTTGGATATTCAAATACAAATTTATCGCGAATAGGTATATCTAGGTAGAATATTTGTATTCTCTAAATTGTTCCCATTTACGGATTCAGTTTACATTTTTAATATATTTATGGAAATTTAATCATTTTAGTAATATAATAACTAATTCGTAAATATTAATTCGGTTCGTAAAATAATTAATTAGTTCGTAAAACAATTCGCTTCATTGTCAAAAAAGGTAAAATGCGAATTACGTATTTGTGCAGATATTGTCCATTCCTCAGCAGATCAGCAAAGCAATTATAACATTAAATGTGAAATGTTATTTATTTTGGTCACGGAATAATATTATTGAACGATGTCTGTTTGGAAATTTTAAATTAACTATCCTCGGAATTCGATTCTGTTTCGGAACAAAAATTCTTAAACTTATGAACTAAGTAAGAATAGATTAGTGTATGGAATATTTGCTATTAGTGGACACTTAGGCCCCACTTTACGAATTTCCGCAGACAAATACTCAATCAGGCACATTTTTTTACAATAATTTTAATAATAACGTAATTTATCGCATCTGGCGGCAATTATTCAAAAACCTTTTTTTTTAAATCCGATAGTGGGCGCTACGAGCCCACGCCGGCTACAAAAGGGAGGGAGTTTTCGCTTAAATAAATTGGTGTGTGTCTTTGAAAATTGACTTTTAAAAAACTTCAACCGAGTTTTGATCTCGACACAAGCGGATCTCTCAAACGCGACGGTGTTGTACAACAAATGTACAAATTTACAACATAATATGGGTTACTTACGTTTTAGAGACATTTATAATTCTTAAATGAAACATTATTGCAACATTTATTGTTGGTGCAGTAAGTAGTTTATAAAAACGAGGCAGAGGTTCAAGAGCAAGAATTAAATAATAAAATGTGAGTAGTTGAGTGAGTGAGGTGAGTAGTGAGTAGTACTGATTTTGAGCCAGTATATATAAACTATGTACCTGTAGGTTCTATATTATTTTCTGCCAATGGAAATTATAAATCAGTACTTCGATGCATAATTTACCTAAAATACAATTGCATAAAGTATCGTTAAATCGTTTTTGTATTATTTCGAAGAAGCTAGAAAAGATCTAGTTAATTAATCAAACATCGTCCTCGAATGCCATTTATCCTCTAGAATTGGAAAAGATTTGTCAAAAACGGAAATATCTTAACAAGAAATGTTGAAAAATTTTTAGTAGCCTGGTTTAGAAAAGACATCCATTTTTTATTATTCCAAACTGGAAGATATAACTGCGCATTGACAATTAAAACTACTGACGTGCTTGTTGGTCTAGTGATTAAGATACTCACGTAGTGATTGAATAGTTAGGAGTTCGATTATCATTCCAGGAGACCAGTAGGATCACACGTATTCTATATGCGTCTCTATTTTTTTTAAATTATGTTTTTCTATATTTTAAAATCACTTTCTAATTTTTTTTCTAACTTTTTAATGAAATAAATTGAATTATTTGAAAAATGTTATCTTTACAGGTTTCTTTCTTCTCGACCAGTCCAGAACTTTCCAACAAACAGCGCTTTGAGTACTTCACCAGAACAATTCCATCGGATCATTACCAAGTAAAGGCAATGGTGGACATCGTCACGGAACTGGGATGGAGCTATGTGAGCATTATTTACGAGGAATCCAACTACGGAATCAAGGTAATAAAACTATTAGAATTTGAAATTATCACATTTTGATAAAAAAAAAACATGTTTATCATGTCATTATTTATATCAGAGACAGTTCTATCATGAAAATAAATATATATCTCTGAATACTTGTTATAAAAGGGAAAATCTTAGGAAAATGGGTTGATTTACATATCTCTACATAATTATTTACTCATATATTTCAAGTTATACTACAAATATATACGCGAAAATTAATATTCATTATTGTAATACATTTGGCCTACCACTATACCATTACCTCAAATTTTTTTAGCTACTTTTTAATGTTTTTTTAACAATTTTTCCATAATATCATACATAACGTATTCTCCGCTGCACCCTATCTCCATCTACATATACTATTTTTTGTATCACACATACGTAATTGTGCTCATAGAAAAGTATTACATCCAAGGGAAATTTTTGAATGTCCTTCCCTCCCACATAAAATCGAAACAGAAAAAAATTATAAAGCTTTCAAATCACAAATCAAACAATTGCTAAAAAAAACTCCGACATCAATTACAAGTTCTAATTTCTTTTGGCATAACTCTTGATTATATTTATGTATAATCCCTCTCCAAGCACAAGAGCTAGTTTATTTTTTGGGGAGATACAGCGATATACAAGAAATATAACTTTAGTTTGTATAGAATCAAGTAATATTATAAAATTGCAAAAATTTCAAAATATTATTTTAAAATTGGTTCTTGAAGCTCTGTTAAATATGGTACTAAACCAAACTGAACACAAACTAGTTTAATTTTTCTTGGTAGCTGCACTTTTCCCTTACATAAATCATGGTTGTATCACAAAAATATAATTTATTAGATACATTTCATGTAAAAAGTTTTATTAAAAATTGTGAACTTACTATTCGTTTTATTTTTAATATTTTTTATTCTTGTTATGAAAAAAAAATAGACATCAGATTCGTTCAATTAAAAATATTTATAATTTTTTGTAACTTTCTATTTGTAATTGTAATAAATTGAAGCATCATTTCAGCAACGTTTCGACACATTCTCTATATATAATATTAAAAAATGTTAAAATTAATATTATTTTATTAGACCTTATATAAATAGAACTGCACGCTGTTGCTATTTGGAAGCGTATCAAATCACACGTATCCATAATATTATATAATAATGCGTGGTCATATTATTTTTACAAATAATAACCATTTTTGTACCATCTGTTATAGCATTTCTTCAAACCATATTTTTTTGCACAAGATTTGTAAAATGATGCTTACGAGGTTTTTTAAAATTATCTCAATGTTGGTATTTTGTCTCGAAAGTCTGTAAACGGCGCAGCACATATGTCGTAACGATAATGATGATTACTGTAGTTAAGTCTAAATTTAAGTAAATAATATCATTTAGTGATATTTTCATTAAAAAACCGTGGAATTGATTAGATCAAGTTAAAAAAAAGTTGTATTCATTCTATCTCATACAGCATTATTAATATCAAAAGAAAATTATGTATCAGTACATGTGATTCTTTAAAAAAGTAATAATTTTAATGTTTATTTTTATATTATGCGGTGTTCACTACAATTCTAATTTACAAATCAAATTCAAGTAATACGTAAATGTCTAAGTGATGTTCTGATAAAAACGAAAATGAATTCCTAGAAGTTTGATTCCGAAATACTTAGGTCAAATTTAGTTAAAGTGTCACGTGATGATAACCCAAAACTCGATGAGAATAAAAATCATTTTCAACCCTCAGGGAAATAAATACACGTCAGTTCATCGAATCGACAGATTTCTGAAATATTTCGAAAGCTTTGTCTCATTTCGTTGTATGAGTTATCACCTGATTTATAAGTACCTTTCTGAGTTCCTGAAAAATAAATCGCCTTCAAATAAAACATTTCATCAACCGATATTTTTATAGATTAATTTTAAGAACGTGATATAGCACCTAAATATTTATAACGCGATAAAATAAAATGATTTGTGTTATAGTAACGTTTTGAAAAACTATTAAGTTACCATATTTATTTTTATATCTTTTTAATAAAAAGTATTTTACCGAGATACTTACAAATTAATATTTTACACATTTTGATATAACGCTACAATCAAATCCTTATAATATATGTAAATAAAATAAAGTAAAACAAAACAAACTGTTTTTTTTATAAATAATAATTTAAGTAGTCATTATTCTCACATTAATATAAAATACTTCAGCCGGCGGTCGGAATTATCGGCTGCCCAAATATTGCTGAGTTCATGATCAGATTTATCTCCGGATAAACACTTTGTCAAGTGACAATTTACAGCAGTTTATTAACACTCGAATACAATACTAGTTTGAATAATACAATACTAGTTGTATATTTCGTGTCAGAGTAGAAAGAAGCTCCGCTCTGACGGCGCGCTTGCTTACATTACCATCCGCGCATACACACACAAACACACACACACACACGCGCACGTACGCACACACGCACACACACTCGCACGAACGCACGCACACACACACCTTTCACATCCCATATCGCATTACCGCTGTAATCCACACACATAATACACACATACCTCTCACTTCCCATATCGCGCTACCTCAGTAATCCACACACACATGCTAACACTCGGACATCACAATTTTGCGTTTGGGAATGTACCATATACATTCCAGAAATACTATCGCTGGCATGTCGAACAAACTTCTGAACATGATAACACAAAAAACGTATTAAATATATAACGATTTCCATTCCGTTCCATAACATAAGAAATTGCTCCGTACAATTCATTAATTTTTGGCTACCTTCCCAAATACAATTTTATTTATGGATCCAAATAACTGTTATATTATTGTCGAGTTAAATATATATTTTTTAAATTTGTTAATGTTTTCGTCATACACGATGTCTGGTGATTAAAGAATGTCATAGTCAGACAGTGTATTTATTGTGCAGGCTTTTGAAGAACTGGAGGGACTGCTGTCAAAACACAACATCTGTATTGCTGCTAAAGAAAAATTAGTGAAAGATTCCGGAGTAGCCGAAGAGATTGCCTACGATAGCATTGTGCAGAAACTTCTCACAAAGCCTAGAGCGAGAGGTAAGTTTATTTACTTACATACTTCATTTTAAATAATAAATAAAAAACATACACACAAACTTAACTTTTTATTGACTCATTCAATTTTATGTAATACATAACCACATTATACCGCAATATATTCACAAATCTAAATTTATGAGTACCTGTTTATTCATATTTCTACTGTATAATTTATGCGTCTTTTTAATAGATATATAAAATTATATCTTATTAAAAAAGCAGGGTGCCATAGACCTAGTTTAATAATATATATCTAACTATAGTCCATTCTCGAACCATTTAAAGGTGCCGGCGATTAATTCCGATACCTCTAATATGCTAAGCGCGCTTTCAACCATAGTAGTTTTGTGTCCGTACCAAACTATCGTATCATAATATTGTGCTGATTTTCACACCTATGAATTATTAAGGGTGTACTTTCATTTTTACAGTTTAAAATTCGAGAAAATCTACGCGAATTACATACTCTTTCAAGATGAGGCTAATAGTATATTCTTTTAAGTATCCTAAATACGTTGTTACGTAAATCATGCTAGACAGGAAAGTTATGAGAGAAAGAGATAACAATAAAATTGAACTTGGATAAAATACTTGTCTTATCCAAGTTCTTTCATATTCATTTATTAATGAATTAAATAAAATGTGTTTTGTCATTTGAATTAATCCATCGAAAATTAAATAATTTATTAATTTAATAAATTTAAAATCATTATGTCAGATGCACGTTGTGGTTTATTTTTAAATATTATCGATTTAAAACACCACGTTGCCGTTTTATGAGCTATTTATTTCATAATTATTTAGGAAATAAACAGATAGTGTTTAAAATACAACGGTTTTACATATAAACCAAATAAACAATTGTGACTACATGCAAAATAACATACATAAAATATTTAGTTTAAGTAATCAGTGTAACGTATTTGTTTGGATGCTTTTTTTTATTACTTTAAGTACGAAATTTCTTAGGGGTGGCGTGAGCTAAGGTTTGTTTTCTTATTGCAAGATACCTAAAAACATGTGTTTCTCCTTAAATGTAGAATAATATATTTTATCGAAGTTACCTCCAGAACATTTAAAATAAAACGATGCGTTACATTTTATATATTGAAAAAGTCCAGCAAGGCCATCTTGAATACACTTGTTAATAATAAAGTAATATATAGTAGATGAAACAGTGAACATCTCTAACATTATGTACATATTACTAAATCAGAAAAAAAAAGTTATCTTATTAAGGAGAACACATTCTTATTGTGAAGTTGTAATTATTCAAAACATAGGTCTGTGATGTTTTAAATAGTAATTAAATGTATTAATTATAAAGATATACATATAAAATCAATTTTATCGAAAATATGGGTTCGAAAATTTGTCGTCAAAAATACTGGCACTGTAGTATAGTTGGTAATGCACCTTCCCGGATTGGAAAAAGAGTTCCGGGTTCGAATCCCGGTAGTGCAACAACAATATTTTTCGATAAAATTGATTTTATAAATTATTCATTTAATTAGTATTTCAAATATTTTATCAATGAATTTATAGTAACAGCAAACGGTAATAGCTGATTGCTTTCAATTGCTGTAAATTAAAATAGTGCACATCCCTATTAGAGTGAAATATCTGTTTTATTATCCAAAAACGTCGAATAAAGGATATTATTTCAATCGTACAAAATACATGAAATTTTGACCTAATATATCCTTCATTTTTAAACCTTCTCACATTAATCAAATGTTAAAATATTTATTTTCGATACCTCATTTTACTACTTTTATATTCGTCTTTTGTACATTTTAAAAGCTTTTCAACTATATTACTTCTTGGTTCTCGGTATACATTCAAAGAAAATCCTATCCAGTAGATTGCTGTAAAAAACGCTTAAATCGCTTATTCAAATACTTAAAACCAATAGCGTGGAATTTTTTACTTTTAATAAAATTGAAAGCTGTAGCGTTCTACGTACATATTTATTTGCACATCCCAATGGATTTCTCTAGGGTATGATGCGAATTAGGTTAAGAGAATGTATTTTGATGACACCGTAGATGCGCAGATAGTAAAACAGTTTTAGTTTCGCTGTTTAAATTTATTTAAGGCTCTAAGTTTATCAGTGGAAGTAAAAGAGTTTATTTTCTAAGCCCGATGGCTCATTTTACAGCCCATGATTCTGAACGTTATTTCTTACTAAATAAATGGTTGATTTCCAAACAGCTCCTACTTTAACGATGATTGTTTGAAGCTAACCTTATTTACGCATGCAAGTAATAAAATCAAGGCTCATAAAATTTTAAACAGGTTGAATTTTTTACCCTAAAACAAGTAAAAAAAAATTCTACCCTAAAACAGTTACTTCTGAAAATGTCATTACTGCTTCTAGTTTCTACATTTAAACTGATTTGTACTTCAATTAACATTCAAAATTATAAATATATACGAGTACAGCATTAAGTGCAGACGTAATAGTGTTATTAAAAAAATATATATTACTATTTGTGATGCTCCGCGAGTCTTATTATACTTTTATTGAATGCCATCGTAAATCTAGACTTATTAAGAATCTAGATTAATTCTCCAAATTAAATTTGCAAAACATTTGTAAAGTTAAACTAGAACATTTATTCAAATGAAAGTAAATGTCCGTATCGTAAAGTTAAATAAGTGAAATAATTTAAATAAGGTTACATCAATGACATAAATCAGCCGTTTGTATTTTTATTTATATGTGTCCATTAAAAGACTTCATTTTATGCGTACAAGTAAGAAATAATATATATATAATTTTGGTAAATAACAACTAATTGGAAAAAGTTTATAAGTCAAATGCTCTTCGTCTCGCACAACTTACTTTTCATACAGGGTGCGGCAGAACTGACAATGCTCGGGCAGTAGTGGAAGGAGGCAGGTGCACATGGTCTCCCTCTGTTCCGTCGGTGAATCCATTTCAGCAGCCAACATGGTTTGTACCGGAGCATATCGGGGCTTTGCCGTGCACGTTTATTTTGAAAACAACCGATCTGTGATCGCTACTCAACCAGCTTTTCGGCGACGATTCTAATTTTCAAATTTTGACTATTTTTTTTCTTTTAATGAAAAGGTGATTAAACTTGCACACCCTCCCAGAATAAGAAATGTTTATTCAAAAAGTTAACGCCAAACCCTGCGATATGTTTTAACAAGCTGTATAAAATTTCAAAGATCATCTCCAACAGTATGGTGCTGTTAAAGACCGCCACATTGAGAACATTATTATCAAAACTTAATAATTATAAATGGTATGTACTTCTAACTTCGAAAATTAAAACATCTTCTCCCATTAATTTTTTATAACTCATCAAAACTGCTTAATCGATTCTGCCGCACCCTGTATATTAATTATCTGCATTACTTAAGTTTTTTGAGAACAGACATAAAAAAAGGTATCATTTGATATTCCAACCGCCAGGAAAAAATATGGAATGGAGAATTTATTTTGCTCCTATCTGTACGTAAAAGAGTAATCATTACTCAACAATAATATAGACACCAAACCGGTGTCTCCATCAATAAAATATGTAATTAAATTTTCTCGCATAAAATTAAGTAATAAAATCAAATACCGAAAGAAGAAATAACTAAAACTACATAATCAAAAGCATTTTTATAGATGCAGAGCCCAATTAAGTTCAACTATTTCATGATTCCCATCGTATAACTTATATATATTATTATTCCCTATGTAATTGAATTTTATCTAAAGCTTAAGGAGAGAAAAGGGGGTATTTTTTTTGCTTATTTATATCTGTATCCAGAAACCTACTAGATTGGCGTTTCATCCCCGCAACCATTTATTTGAAACGAAGGCTGGCTTTTTTGGGAAAGATTTTAAAGTAACGTTTACAGAAATGGAAATGAATAACACTTTTTATAGAATATTGTTATCACGAAATTCTACGTATTGCTATATAATAGTATTGCACTTTGTAATATTTTAAACATGATAACTCTGCGGTTAGACATTTGAATAATTTAAACAAAATATATAACATTTTATATAATCATTTTATATTTCTGTTTTAATGAATTTTTTAAAATAGAGATGTGTACACGGAATACTTGTTACATCAATATTATTACTGATTTCAAAATATTTTTATACAAGTACACAACACGTACACAATCTAAACGGTTGTATTATGAAATAGAACTAACTTGTTGGTCTCCTGGAATGAGGCTCGAACACTCGACCACCGAATCACTAGGCGAGTGTCTTAACTGCAGGACCAACAACACTCCGGAATATAACGACAACAGCTATTAAATATATGTTTTTTGTATATTTTAAGGTATATGCATTCGTGGGTACATATTAATGCATGTAGTCATGATGATGAGTAAATGTATGTGTATATGTATCAAGTAAGTATATGTATCAAGGAGTTAATTTCTACCAAAAAATATTATGTGAATATATGTATATACAAACAAATACATTAATAATCTGGTTGTTTTCAGCCATATTTCTTACTAAAAGTACCTACTTGAAGTTTTGGCATAATATTTAGAGTATGTAAATATTATGAGAAAATAAAATTCTGAAAAATATGTTTTCGCTCGCGATATGAAAAAAGTTTAAGTCCTCTGCTGTTGAAACTATTATTAATTTGTTTTTTAATTTTTTTTATATAACGTACATAAATAATATCCATGTTAAATGGATAAATATTTATTTTTGAACTTCGGTAGAGTATTAAACCGATAAGAATTGAATCATTCAAAGCTTATCTGAATTATGTACAATTTTATTCAAGTGAGGGATGCTGTTCGGTACAGTAGATTCGGGTATTCAATTTTATCTAGAGGGTGAGTAGATTTAGGCGATATATTGACTCCTTGACAAAACGCCACCTTGGATTTACATAATATCGAGAGGAAGAGTAGATTCAAATAAGATGCCTATATGTTATTGTTGATTTTTATTATTATGTACTTCATATAGAGTTTTTTCACTGATTAAATAATGGCATTGTCTTTTTTTATATATTTAAAATATTTATTTACATGTAATCGATCCAACTGGTTCAATAAGCTAGTTATCGCTAGGCTATTAAAGCCGATGTGATTAACACTTGAAATCATATGACTTATTTACGATTCGTATGGCAAAATTATAATATTTTGTATATTCTTATACACACCGGGAACCAAAGACAATTTTGTAATTTATAAAATGATATAAAGTTATATACAATTAATACACAATATTTTATTTTGAAAATATACATTTATATTGGTGGTACCATAATGCTTCCAACGACACCATATATTGGTAACTCGAAGCTTCTAACCCTGTAACACAATAGTGGGTCCGCCTTTCGTCAAAACAGCGATTCCTGCTATTGAAAATGCGAGTACAATTTATCCTCGATCTGAGATCAAATGATCAATACAGCTATAGCTATATACGTTTTTTTTTCAATCATTAGAAATATTAAGATAGAAGAACATCTAATTTTCTGCAAAATTAATTCATAAAGTTATTATGGATTTAAAGTTGCAATTCACGATTCTGTTTTAATCAATGCAGGTTACTCTTGAACATTTTCAATTGGTTGAAATTGAATTGGTGAAAATCTATGCTGAATGCATTTTCCGGTCGAAGGACCAAATGTGTGCGCGCTACTTCCGACCGACCCAACATGATCGCGCGCGAGATAGGGAAATAGAAATTAGGTATAGGAATATAAAAGAAACATGGGCTCAAGGAACAACCAAATACCAAGAAAGACACGATCTACCTGAGTTGCTACTAGTGGTGCTCCTTTATCTGGATTTCTTCTCTTCGCTGTTACCACAGGTCTTCCGATTTTATTGGTTGTATAACAATTTTCCAGCTCCACGCACAAATAGCAATATGAATATGAACGATCGGTACGTACAAACGATAAAATTGATCACACGACAATGCGCAATTCACTTCATAGAAGTCTGACGAGCTCAATAGCAGGACGTCAACTTCCCCACTTCAAATGTCAACCACACACAGCTGGACGATAACTTGCAATTCTCTGGTCTAATGTGCTCATAAGTAGGATGTTAACTGGTTCAACTAATAATAGACAACATACCATAGAAAAAAGTAATGTTCTAAGATTTAAAGTGAGGGGAAACACATAGGTAATGGATTAAAAACCACTATATCTACATGTGTCGCGTTCACATGCTCGTAATCGACCATAGATTTATCAAAAATTTCGAACATTAACGAGAGCAAATTCGATATCATGTACAACAAAATTATTTAATATCCCTTTATTGTGATGACGCTAAATATCCTGTATCGTGTGTTAACTAATCTTCCCCCAGAGCTCATATTTAATAAATATGAATTAAATATATTAATTAGAAAGATATACATATAAAATCAATTTTATCGAAAAATATTGTTGTTGCGCCACCGGAATAGAATTATTAAATGTATTAATATCAAAAATGTAACATGTAGGTTCGAAAATTTGTCGCTAAAAATATCGTCGCTATAGCATAGTTGGATAATGCACCTTCCCCGGTTTGTAAAGAGATCAAGATTCGAATCCCGGTGGCGCAACAATATTTTTCGATAAAATTGATTTTATATGTATATCTTTCTAATTAATATATTTAATTCATATTTAAAATATCATAGACCTATGTTCTGAATAATTACAACTTCACAATAATAATGTGTTCTCCTAACATATATTTATTGTCAAGCAATGTATACAGATACATACAAATATTTGACGCAATTGCTGCGAGACCTGGAAAAAAAGTTTCTTCAAAATACCTCTTCCATTCCTCATCCAAAGTAGGAAAATTGCGATAAAAATCAGTTTCTTTTAAACTTGTACGTGAACTTGTATGTGAAGAAATGAAATACAGGAAAGTTCCTGATCATCCAATGCAACCTTGTACCTGTGAGTTACCTACTATCTTATTTGCTCCGCGTTGTCTTCTGGTTCATCTACATAATAATACGAGATGTCCACTTACAAAACAATATGTTGTAACATATATTATTAATATAATACGCGTTTACTTTATAGAGTTTCATCATAATGGATGGGTATAAATGAAACGATGTTATTACTCTACTTGAGATTTTTGGCACTTCTCTTAACACTCTCATCGACAGGTGAAGTATTAAACTGACTACACATAAATATAGGAGACAAGACTTAGGTGGTAGACATACATACAGATGAAGGAGGAGAGGGCGGAGATAGTGTTTAGTGTGTGTAGCCAGTTTAATACTTCACCTGTCGATGAGAGTTACTGTTCTCTCGAAACTCAAGTAGGGCCAATAAACTCAAGTAGAGTTTATTGGCACTACTCGTTTTATTTATACCCATCCATTACGTTGTAACATTTCAATTTTGAACACCGATCATTATTATATATTATTATTACCTAATTAATAAAAATTACTTTGCAGCAGGACTGTTATGTTAAATTTTCAAATATCTGACGGTACATCTCTATTGTTTACTATTTTGAAAAAAAAGTACCTTCAGAACAAAAAGGTATTTTGTGCACTTTTAAATGAATTTGATACTTCTCTTAAGTTTTTGTAGTTTTTCTATACAAATCGAGAAAACAGTTTTAACTGACGCGTTAAATTTGACATATTGTTTAATATTTACAATTCCACCCCTGTGCTAACTCACCAGACAGAATTTCACCATTTTGAGTTTTATGAGATACTTAAAGATGGCGGCGACAAATACTCGTTTCTCATATTGATATCGGCACCGAACAGAATGCTGACGGTGATAAATGGCGTCGCTCCGCAACATTCCCCCTTGTACAAGGGTAATCCAGAAAGTTTTTTAACTTTAAGACTTTAAGTTTATATTTTGTTATATTTTAAATATGCCCAAATCTTTGTAGGAACCAATTGCTGGGGGTTATCCCCTGCGGGTTTGTCATCAAGATAATTGGTTCCTACAGAGATTTGAACATTCTAAAAATATTGTGAAATGTAATGGTCTAAATATGAAATTTAAAAATGAAAAATACTGCCTTTTCAGATGCATTCTAGTGTATATATATTAATAATTCGAATGAATTTCATATATACACATAAAGGATATAGCCCCATACCTCGGTCAAAAAAATATTCTTAGCTTCAGTAACATATAAACTGTTACATAAGAATGAATATCAAATTTTTTAAAAAATCATAGATGGCGACAGCGCAGTTGGTAATAAATAATTAGAAGGTTTCAACATGACAACATATATACAGCCGATGACAGGTCGTCTCTGTAACAATAAAACAATATTTTTTAAGTGTAGTTGTAATTTATTTTAGTTACCTTATAAGTGTTATGTTAAAATAAAGGCGGTACTGTACATAAAGTGTCGCGCCTAGTTCATTTGAAGTATTTAACCAATAAATTGTTTATAAGGTTTTTTATCAGAATTTGTTACCCTTCCAATTCATGTATAATATAAAACATATATAATGTTTATTACGATAAGGTAGTTAGTAAAAGTGTCAAAGATATCAGCGTTGATGCACTTGTAGTAGTAGAATAGGTGGTCTAGCCGCATTTAGAGTACTCAGAGTATCGTAGACTCTTAAGGAATTGGAAAAATTGTAAATTGATCGTAAGCCCTATAATGCCCAAAATTTCAATACTTACCTTCCCAAATAAACAAAAATAACAGCTTCGTCTTTGTGAGACATCTATATCTTAACATTTTGTTACACAATTTTATATTTTTAAATCACATAGTATTTTTCACACAATCACCTCTTACGTTAGATATGGACGATATTTAAAAAAAATCGGGGGTCTACAAACTAATTTGCAGTGATTGCAATTATTTTTATATAGGCGAACTTGCAGAAAATTTTGATATTAGAATTCAGGAACACTTGAGATGCCTATGTAGTAACAACTATTCAGAATTTTCCAATCACCTTTTGAAAACAAACCATTATTTTGATATTAACAAGGGTTTAGAAATTATACATACAAATACTAGAGGTTTACAGTTAGACATATTTGAAATTTTAGAAATAAGAAAAAGTGTTAATGGCAAGCTAAATATTATAAATATCCAAATCCTCTTTGCAAATAGTCACCTTTTAAATCTGTTTTCATATTAGTTCTTACTTATTCACCACTTTTTAGTTTTGTTAATTTCAGTATACATTATTTCCTGAAGAAGATACATGTTGAATTATCAATGAATAGTGGTTTAAACAAAGAAAATTTAAAATTAAAAATTAAAAATTGTTATTTTCACTTATGGAAGTGACTTTTTGAAAAGGTAGTTTTTAGTTTCTTCTTAGATAAAGTCTTTGATACACTGTTACTTATGTCTGCCACCGTAAATGCCCGTTCACTAAATTTAGACTTCTGGCAACGGTTGATCGGTTCTACAACCCTTCTTGCGACTGAAGTAGAGGCTAACCTGAGAGTTTGACGTCTACCATTCAAATTGTCTGAGATACAAAGTTCTTGAAGATACAGAAGCGCCATGTTGTGTGTCGCCTTGTACATTAACCAGCACATATTCACACATTATTCAAACAAAGAATTATTTTATGTTGGAAAAAAAATTATATTCAATGTTTAGTAATAATTATTATCGGTGTGTACCCAACGTTGCTCGAAATTTAGTTATAATTTAAAATAGGTGTTCAAGGAAAGCGTGGTGGAGGTTTCTTTATTTTAGGCAGGCCCTAAATAATAACGATGTAATATTTGGTCCAAGCAAGTGGAAGGTATGTAAGATGTTCGAGGAAGTGGGCTGATAAAATATTCCTCAGGATTCTAGAATGCAACTGAACGAAATTTAGATGGTGTTTAATATACTACACATCCATGTACTGGTGAAGGATAGCCAGGTTGAGGATGGGGAGACTATAGGAAGAAGTAGTGAGGTAGTCAGGATGAGAGGGAGGATTCTAAGAGTTAATTTATATCACAATATTGAACCAATGGGAAGGTGGATGATATTATTATTTTGTACAGGATCCTAAACTATGCGAAATTTGGTTTCAAACAGTCAAAACGTATAGATAACAAATACAAGCATACAGATACTGAAAGATGTCAGAAACCTCAACAATCTACAAGATTGCTTGAGCAAGAGTTGATGGAGTAGGACAAAAGAGTGTGGCACTTTATCCTCTCTGCTTAAACCCTTTGACGTGATGTCTAGTTAAAAGATATTGACTTTTAACTCATTTTACTCGAAATTTATATTCATATGACCGATAAAACAAATTGATAAAAAAGGCGATTCAGCACATGTATATGAGTACCTGAATAAGCTAGTTTAATATAAAAATAAGCTTTCATATTTGGATATTACGTAAGCAGCTTAACACAACCAAAAATAAATATACTGGGAGGAAGCTCACGATGAACATGATTTAATAATCGATTTTGTTATATTTTTTTTAAATAAAACTACGGAAACTAGATGCGGTTGTCTCGGTAGCATATATAGTATGCGCGTGGGTTTTTAGAGCAAAAGAGAACTCTCTTAGCCACTCCAGATATATCAAAACTGAATAATATAATTGACATCCAGCTTATGAATACCCGAGGCGGGCGGAATCATCAAATTAATTATCACCTCGAAAGGGTAATTCCAGAATTGCAAGAAAACAAATTCTATCAATTAGACGTTGAAAAATATTACGGTTTCTATCTACTTTTTCATTACGACGAATAATTATATTTCTACTTTCATTAGATAATATAATGACATTTCTATACGCTGCTGGTCGGATTCAAAATTATGCAACGTAATAATAGCTGACTGATAATGACTTCGGGTTTGCTTGTGAATTTTTTTAGCTGTAGAAATATTGTTCAAGTCATCGTATTCAGATTTCCAAATACTACTTTTATTTGAAAATAATAAACACGGCCAACAAAACATCTTATTCAAATAAACTGATCCTGTAATCCAAACAGTTTGATAAATACTCCGCGAAAAATGTCTAATATATTTCAAAGACGGTTTATTTATAATTAAATCGGGAATTAGACGACCAATATCAATTATACGTTTCTTTTCACTATAAGACAATAGAGAAAATGGTTCACCAATCAAAAATTTTATAATGTCGTCATTATTGCTGAGCAATTCCATGTTTATTTGCTGTGGTGTTTTACAAAGATAATGGTCTAAAACTTAACTAAGAACCGATTCATAAAAACAGAAACAGATTGAATTTATACTATTAATTAAAATATATGCCTGTACGTACTGATGTATTAACTCAAATTATCAAAATATCAACTTGAATATGTATTACACTATCTCACACTCCACAGATTATTGAAAAAAAAACTTGTCCGTTGAAATACACTTTGGAAAAGAGCTTTGTCGGCGAAGCAAATATGGAACAGTGTTTTCACACGAAGTTTTCTGTATACGTTAATCCCTTTCGAATTATGCACAAATTATTTGAATAAAACGTAAATTTTTGCAGCTTTAAAGAGGTTGAGTAAATAAATATATAGTTTAGTACGTTTCTCATAGGGATTGAACAAACAAGTTAGACGCGACTGACGCGTGCGTTCTAGCAAAATGCGGAGACGCATGGCAATGAAGTTAAATACGAACGAGTCGCAATTTTTCACACCGTTGACGGCTAGACATAAATATAGTCATGGGTTACGCTAATCTAGGTAATAACGGCTAGAATTTTATAGGGTCTTTTCATAAGATAAAAATTAACATAACACAGCTTTATTGCTTGTATGTAGTGCACGCCCCTAGAGACTACTTATGGTATGTACAGTCAACGGACAGGCAAAATTATTAATAAAAGATCCATTAGTGTATTTTTTACCAAATATTTTTTGTCAAACAAATAAAAGAAAAAATGTATTTATATATTCTTTTAAATCAATTAAGTCAAAATATACTCATTGATTATTAAGGTAGGTAATAGAAAAAATATATGATCCGTCCTATTAAAAATATGAAGCCTGTCAATAATAATAAGAATAAAAAAATATTTCTGAGGGATTGAAAGGTAAGTGCAAAAGAAATACATTTCACATTAAAATAACAAACATTATAAAACCGAAATATTTCGTGTTGATGGAGAGGTAAGCTTAGCCGAAGCCCGGCGGCCAAGACGATTTCGTTCTTAGATCCCAGTAGCCTCTCTTTTATTCTGGTAGTCTAGTGCCGTAAACAGAACAAAATACAGAATTTCTTTATGTATTGTAATCTTTAATTTTTTAATTATTTACAATACCAAGTTTACATTTCCAGTGAGGTTTTTCTTGTTATAGACGCGGTGTACATAAATGGTCAATTGTAAAATTTAACGTCGCGCACCGTACGAATTATATAATTTTATTTTTTATTTTTATTTATTTGCTCACTTGTTAATAATATTTTTTACAACAGCATTCTCATTGTTCATAATAATGTATATACCTATATTTTATTTTAAAATGTCATGCTACCTCTCTATAAGAGAATAATCTAGTATTTAGAGAGAGATTTTACATTGTAAAATAAAACGTAATTAAAATTTAAAAAAAAAAATAGAGTTGCGTACACGGAATACATGTCACATAAATATTATTGCTATTTTCAAACTAAGCTAAACGCTTGTGCTATGAAAATAGGACAAACTTGCTGGTCTCCTGGAACGAGGCGCGAGCCCCCGACCACTAGATCACTAGGCCAGCCTCTTAATCATTATAACAACAACCTACAATTTAATAACTACTACATATATTTAAAAAGTTTTATAAACATATTTTTGTCAAATTTTTATTAGGCTTTAAAACGAGATTTCTTCTCAAAACCATTATTAGTAATCTAACCATTGTTTCCATAAGTTATGTGAAGACAGTGACAGACAAGGTAGATTAATATTTGATCACAAACGAAGATAATACCTTCGAGTAACCGTAGAGGAACATAAACATCATCATATGATATTAAATTATTCCCCGAGAAATGAATAAATTATTTGTTATGCTTAATTATTCTCGAAATTATTTATCATGACGTAGAACATTTTCAAAATGTCGAGAACTTTAACAAATTACCTACTAATTTAGGCTAAGGTTGAAGCAGAGTTTTTACTGAGATTTCGTACTTATTTACTTTATTAATAAATAAATCAACTATTTTTAACGTCTTTGATGAAATATAATAATACATTACCCAATTCTTTTACCACACCAAAAAATTTTTGAACAAATGGATGTTGGCCTATTGGTTTAAGTACCTGAGTAAGTCAACTACGCTGTTCAAATCTGGCACTTTGTAGGGTTATAATATTTGCATGATGCACTTCACCGCATTCGAGATAGTCGCAGAAAAATCATTTGTATCGTTTTCAGGGTAG
Organism: Eubasilissa splendida; assembly: GCA_031772225.1. Lineage (NCBI taxonomy): Eukaryota > Metazoa > Arthropoda > Insecta > Trichoptera > Phryganeidae > Eubasilissa > Eubasilissa splendida. Next base: position 21,909,483 of record CM062855.1, on the reverse strand, counting down.
TCGAAATACTTAAATAAATATTTCGGATGCGAGTAATTCATTCGTTAATTGCTGTTTCTAACTGTGATTCCTTACGTTGATTGTTCTTCTTCGTCTTGTGTTCGACGCTGAGGAGTGCCATGGTCTCCAGATCTATTTGGAAATTGGTGCACCTCTCATTCCTCCCAGCCTTAAGTCATGTTGATCGCAACGTTTAAATATGATTCAGTAACCTCATTTATTTGATTTATCCATCTGTCTTAGTGATCACTAACTTACGTTTAACAAAGTTGAACCAAGTTTTTTAATTTAATTTCACTTAAAAAATGTAGCACAAATCTTTGATTTCACGTTTAATTTCTCTCTGAAATTCATTCGCTTAGCAGTACGGTTGTGAGTGCGATGATAGCGTCAGTGTAATCTTATTTTAGGTATGATGAGTGTTTTTATGTTTTTGACTAGCGGCAATATGTACGGTCACATATTCTTGACTGCTGAATAGACGTCCCTAGAGGATTGAAATATGTTTGGTATTAAACATGTAGCTGCGATGACAGCCGGGCCAAGTGACATAGCGGTGTCAATATATCCGCCCATCAGCGTATATATGTGTTTTCAGTCAACTTCAATGCCGTAAATTTCAGTATCCCAGGCTTTGAGATTGCCAAACCACGCTTGTAGTATGGTGTCCTGAATTAAAATGGCGGTGACCTTGATGTGTTATAATTGGCGATCTCGATGTAAGTCGTAGACGGGCACCCCTATTAATGGCTGTAAAAATCACATTACGAAAGTATCGATAGAATTATTATTAACAAACTATCATAAAGCATATCTATCCGAGTTCCACCCACGTCAACCAGAACTAATCTTACATGTAACCTTCCACATTGCAACAGCAATGCCAAACAGAACTCATTTATCTACCGAGCTCCTTTTATTTCAACTCACACTTAAACGAACTAGACATTTTCAATACTCCAGTTACCTCAATTAAATCTAAATTCTATAAAAAAACCTAATGGCTTTCATTTTATTTTTATCGCATAGATTTTATTCCCTATCTCATTTTCCTTATCATGTCCCCTCACTCTCTCGTTCCCCTGGAATAAATTCATCTCAATAACTTTTATTTCTGCTCTGTTTATATTTTTATATTCTTCATTTCAATTTTTTCTCTCACTTTTTTCTACGTGTTCATTATTATGAAAGTGGTCTTAGTCAGGAAATTGAAAAAAAAAAAAATTATCAATTATTTCGCGTCACATTGTTTTAAATTAATATAATATAATGCAAATTGTAACAATTGTGAAAATTTTGAAGCGTTATATATTGTTAAGACGTTTAACGATGTTCCGCTAGTGTTCATTCATATTGATAAAAGTTTTTAATTTAAATTTCTAATTATGATATTTGTTAAATTCGTATTTTGGTGGATTCAGGAGGGATCTCCATAAAATCACACAACAACTTTTAATTAATTAATTAATTAATTAATGACAGTTAACCTAGCACAAACGGCTCCTAATTATCGTCTACCTCGGACGTCGGCCTATTTCGTTCTGCCGCGTATTTCCCCAACGCCCCGCTGCAAGAACGGCGGCGCTGCTTGCGCGCGTACCTGACACAAAAGTATCAGCCTCACAATATTGAAGTTTTATATACTTCTCCCCATCCAATAATACCGTATTGCTAACGTGTCTGTACAAACGCGTAATATATTATTTTCAGATTTGTAAGTGATAAGATGTTTCCGAGTCTTAAAAATATGTAGGCAGTTTTCCTTATTTTGTTTGTAAGATTAGTAATATGTTCTTTCCATTTTAGTTTGTTATCGATTATGATTCTTAGGTACTTTATACAGTCTTTTTCTTCAATTGATGCACATAGGTCACAAGAGTCTTCTTAAGTACAGGTTTCGGTGTGAATTTTAATATTAATTTCAGTGTTATCTTTCTGTTGAATAGCAAATCGTAGAAAGTATGTTTTATCAGTATTAATTGATAGTAAGTTATCATCCGGCCACTTTTTTATGGTATTAACATCCTTTACTTATAAACATACATATTTAAAGAAAAAATAAAGTAACACACATACGAGTATAAAGAGAAAATTATATTTAAAAAATATATAAATACTATGATTAAACATAATTTTATAATGCAACCTTAATATTGTTGTATTGTAAACACAATGTTTTTCCCGTCATTTCTAAAGTTTTTCCATTAATTTCACTAAACAAAATAATATGTACTTGCAGGCCTACACCGTGAGATCAGTAAAGTTTGAGATTTCTAAATATAATTATTTAATTATTTTGTCAACAGTAAAATTGTGTTTGTTTTTATTTTATTGCCCAAAAATATATAATTCAATATTAACTTATTAAAACTTTTTTATTTTTATAAACATGTTATGAAGTTTCTTAGCACTTTTAACATTATTTGGCGTACAGAAAAAAACTATGAAACAAAGAAAATATTTTTAGAGATAAATTGAAGAAAAAACTAAAACAAAAAATATTATAAACTTATAAAAGTTTCTTAATATTATTAAAAACTTTTAATTTTGTTTTGCGTACAGAGTATTATATAAAAATTAAGTAATTATTTTTTTAAAGAGGAGATTGAAAAAAAGACACAACTGAAAATGACATAGGCTAGTTATGACTCTAATTAGTATAAAAAGTTTAAATAAATTAGTTGAATCATCTAGAAAGATGTATGGAGAAAAATCTTCAGACAGCGTATCGACTTAACATATACAACTAATGTATTTATATATAAAGTCTAAGTTCATCATAAAATTAAATAGTTAACATTGTGTATTGGTAAAGAAAACACCCGGCAAGAGAAAATTGGTAACTAAATATTTATTCGAACAATACATTTTTTCCGTACATCATTCTATGGGCCGGTTGTGTGATCAGTAGTAACTTTTTACTATGGTAACTATTTACTATAGTAACTTTTTACTAACGCCCGTAGTAAAAATAATTTGCGGGTTGTTGATACACCAAATTTACTACTGTTGAAGCATAGTTGGAGATATCTATAGGCGCGACAAATAATCTTGAATATGCTTCATTTTATGCATTATCTATGGATTTTTTCGCCTAGGCGTTAGAAATCTGTCACTTTGGTGGTGAAATTTTTTAATATAATGTGCTAATGAAATAAACAACGAGATCATCACCGGACGAACTCTCATCACTAAAATAGCGGGATATTGAATGATTAATTGTCGTATATTGCAACTTTCAAAGTACCAATGTGTCAGATGGCTTTTGGAACAGCTGTAAAAAGTACGCCATATTTAACTAACGATTCTCGTTTTAACTATCGTATATCGGAGAGTAAAATCAGTTTACTACAGGATGTACTTTCGAGAAGTACATATTTTTTTATTAACGATCAAATAACCCATTTCGCAAAAAAAATTACTTTAGTCACTTTATTTACTATAATAAATAGTTACTACTGATCACGCAACTGGCCCTAAGTGATTTATATCATTTGATTTAAATATCTACGAATTAAATACGTTCTAAAATTGCAACTTCGCAATAAAAATATGATTTCATTAAAATACGTACAAAAAGTTACGTAAACCATATTTATTGTGTATTATTAAATCCTCTTTTGCTGTTCTGAAAAGCTTTTTCTCGTACGTTTTCGTAAACCTGTGGACTATTTTATTAAAAGAGAGGAATCTGATTTTTTCGCCTGCTCTTGTTCTTTTCTATCGAATTTATGGAACATTTCTTCAGAAGTGGGAGACGCTATCGAAAATATCCGGTTCAAGAACAGCGTATATATAATGTGACTCTTTTCAAAGTTCCGGTTCAATTGTTTTTTTTTTCTTCTTTGGTCTGACAGCCTGATGAGTTATATAAGACAAAGGTTTAGCGGCGGATGAAATATTTTAGGACCTTCGAATTTATATTTAAGAATACTGCCGATAACCGATGTTGCTGGTAACATAAATTTCCCGGAGAGGCATAAATCTTGGGGTTTCTCGTTGGGTTTGACGGGAAAATCTTCATATCAGATCGCCGAGCGCTCAAGAATTTCATTGTTTGTGATCCACCATTGGGAGAATTATACGGGAAGCTGTATACTACAACAATCTGAACCTGATAAAGCATTCATTAGTTCACGACTTTGCCACTTTGTGTGTATTATAACATCGCGATTCGTTCTGTAGGCGGATGATTATCGAATAGATGATGAATGAAACTTTAATATTTCATAAGTGTGATTAATGAAGTGATATCTTCCATTATTCCAGTTATTTTTTATAATAATTTGATATTATCTCCTACGAAAACAAATTACAGTCGAACTCGGTTATAACGAGTACGAAGGGACCGGCTAACTTTGCCCATTATAACCGTTACTCGTTAAATACTCGTTATTACAAAAAATATTTAATATCCAATAAAATTAAAAGAAAGTCAAATACATATGAAAAATCAAAAATCTATAATTATTACAAGTAAATTATTACATCCAATCAAATTATTTCTTATCAAAATTCAAAATACTGCTTTGTTTCAAAGTTTAAAACTTACTGCTACTTACTACGCACACAAAATAAACACTCGTTGTTTTTTTCTAAGAATTCACAAACCTGAAAGAAATCGTAAACAATAAGGAACCTCGTCGGCAGATGTTGCTTTCGATTTTCTGACTTCTCAAGAATTAGGGTTCTTAGAGCGTGTAGTGTATTTTGTTCACTTGTTAACAATATTTTTGTACATTATATCAGTGAAACGAGCTCACTATATCAGTGAACAGTTGTTTGAAAACAGGCCTGAATCAAAATAATAATAAGTATTTTCTCATCATAACCGTGATCTCATTGTAACTATGCTCAATATAACCGAGTTCGACTGTATATGATTTTATGTTCTCGAAATTTCTGTGCGTTCATTGTGCAGAATCACGCTGTGGAATGGAATTAGGATGGCTACCCATCACGTGTATCTTCACACGCGCCCTACTCCGACACCAGACCTCCGATAAGAAACTATTTATGTATCGTCACTATTCAAGATGTATTAATTTTAATACAAAAATGAATCAATTATAAATATGAATTAAATATATCTTTCTAATTAATACACTTAATTCATATTTAAAATATCACAGACCTATGTTCTAAATAATTACAACTTCACAATAAGAATGTGTTCTCCTAATAATTATAAATATGTACAGAAAAAATCTATGTATCGAAAAACTATTTAGTTGCTACCGGCTGGACCTCTTCCTATCGAGGAAAGTGCGTTCTCCGATTTCGCTATTGCGACCGAATACATTTCCGACAAATTTTAAACTTGTATTCTGTAAAATGTAAAATTGATACATCTATTATTCTATTTTAAAAAGTAATCTACATTATATATTACGGAGAATATCAAATTTTTTTTTTTGTCCAACATTCATTTAATTTCTATTATAATACCATAGAGCTATGTTCTGAAAATGCAACTACAGAGAAAAAAATTGATAATTTACTTGACTGTGTTTAATTCTCAAATTTGATAGTCAGTTCTGAATACCCAACATTTATATATTCAAAATTAACTCACAATAACCATGTGGTTTGGCGTTGGTTAGTCTAATTTGTTATATCACAAGCGAATGGATTTCTTTTAATATATTGCGTGTGCATTGGTTGGTTGGTTATCAAAAATGTATCTAATGTTATTTGCAATTTGCATTCAATTCAGCACCAATTTGAGACTAACGTTCACTAATCATCTAATCGTCTAAGCACTTGCATTTTAGTGTCCAGCGAAATGCTCTTTCTTGTCGCTTTATTTTCGTGTTTTTTATTATCACCCATAATAAAGCTGAAAATTGTAATATTTACCTATCACTAAATCATTCACTGTATTTCATCTATTTATACTTACTTAATTTAATTAATAATTAATGGGTTATATGTAAATGTACAATGCACTCTTATCAGCGGCGATCGGCATACTTCTCTTCCGCGTTACGCTTTGGATATTGGGGAATCCCACGCGGTGTGCGATTTTCGTACTACCTATTAATCTATATATCTCAATCATTTTATTCCTTGCTTATGTACTGATAAAAATATCAAGAAAATCGTGGATTGTACATATTTGTAAATAAATATATAATATAATATAGGTGGGCCATAAGTTTTTACATTTTATTATTTGCTTGTGTGCGGGAACCGCGCGAAGGAGAAGCACGTGGGTGACAGCGCACGGGAGCTTGGTCCTGGGAAATTTAGTCATAATGTATCCCTTTACGGAGGAACAACACGCGTTCTGCGTAAAATAGTTCTGCAAAAATAGCGATTATTAATAAGTTTTTCCACTTTTGAAAATTAAATTTTAAGAAAACTACGGGTCGTATGATAACGAATGTTTATTGTATTGAAAGATCACAATTGGGAAAACTATGAGTTTAAAATAATGTCGTCTAAATATCCACCATTCCGCCGCTGGTACTCCTCGAATATGGCACCTAGGTTTTGAAACACTCTATAACACAAAGCTTGTGGGTGTTGACAAATATTCACCTTAAGTTGAAATATTGTGGCTGGTCTATCATTTATCATTATTTAAGTTGATTTTAGTGCCGCCGAAGCAGCAGAACCCTTACGAGTCGACAAGCTCGGATCTTCTCGTAAAGACTCGATAACTTACGCGATATTCTCTTCGTTTCTCCTGCTCTGTGGCCGCCTGGTTTTCTTCTTATTTCCTCGAACTTCCTGAGCCACGATTTAATTTAATTAACGCTTGGACATTGATTCACACTGTGCAATCGATAGTGAGCGGGAAACAATCACCGAGCAATCACATAAGAGTCATTGTTTTTGTAAAACTGTTTTACGCACAACGCGCATTGTTCCGCCGTGAAGCGATTCATTGCGACTAAATATTCAAGGACCAAGATATACGATACAATACCAATCCTGTAGAAAGTATTTAAACAAATTTCATAAACATATATATCTTATCTGTTTCTACTTTTATCCTGAAACTTTTAGGCTACTTATCGAAGCAATACTTATCGTTACCATCCCCATCTTGCAATGTATTATCAATTTAAGTTTTTGCATTCTTCATTACTTCAAGTGCTTCACTAGTTCGAGTCACATTAAACTTCGTTAGATCAAGCGACGATATATTTTAGGTAACTACATCCTTCAGTTCAAATGACTGCATCTTAATTGGTTCAATGGTTAAATCAATTAGTTCATTTGATTAAATCCTTTGTCAGCACAACCTACTGCATTCTTCATTACGTCAAAAGATTGCATCTTTAATCAGTTCATTGTATTCTGATATAATATTTACCAATCGTCTTGGCACTCTAAATAAAACTTATTAACTTAGAAATTTCTTATTATTTAAACAAAAAAACTTGTTATGTAATTTACTGTTTTATTTAAATACTAATACTCACTTTATATGTTTAACTTTATACATCTTGAGTTACCATATACATTGTACATATTATATTATTTACGATAAGGTTAGGTAAAAAAAAAATTCATCATTCAAATAACAGGCAACAACAAAATAATGGCTAATTTAATTCAGATGAGAGTCTAGTAAAACAGAAAGACAACGCTAAATTATTAAACCAATATACTCGTTATAACTACTCCTACATCGTACATCGTTACAAATATTATAAAATGTAATTATATTATTGTTTTTTTTATTCATCACCTCTTTTTAAGTAATAAATTTGTGTTTATTTTTGTCGATAAACCATTTGAAAATAAATACATTTAAATGTATTTTTAAATAAAAAAGTCCTTCTTTCCTCTTCTTTGTGAGCTCAAAAGTACAAGATCGCTATCACTTAGCTGCGGAATTTGTCTCATAGTATTGCTGCTATTGTGCAGTTTTCTGAGCATTCGCCTGGATCTTGCAGGTCTATCTTGACAATATCTGCTCATTCCAATGTCTCGAATTTCCACTTCGATTTCCAAGTCTTTACCCTGTTGACTTGTATAAGAATGCTTAAGCTTTATGCGTAGTATGGGACTCATTTACCCCCGCTAAATGTCATGCCCGCTATAGCCTACGTGCTCTCTTTTCTCAGAAATTATTGTACAGCATACTATTCTAAAAATTATTTAACCTTTCCTCACCAATGACGAAAATAATGTTAAAAAATGATATTTTATTCAATCACGATGAAATGCAGGTACACAAATGTAAAATAAGCATTTCTAAAATGTCATAAAATAGATAACCAACCTAATGGATTAAAATAAAATAATGAAAATAGATTAATAAAAAATACAATTTCAGTTAAAAGTAGAAGTGAATAGTTTGACATAATTACATTAATAATTCAAAGATCTCCGAACCCCGGGGGCGGTCTTGTAGGGTATAAATCTAGGGAACTGCGCTACTAAGAACAATAAACTCTAATAACTTAATAATATATCATTTAAAGTGCATAGTAAAAGTATAATTAACAATAAATACAATCAACAGCTGATCCATTCATATACACTTACTGTGTACGTTTTGTATAGAAAAATATTTGTTAAAATTTGAGAATCATTTTTACACTTTCATCACTGTAAATATGCGTACATATGACTGCTGTAAGAATACATAATTCTTGTTATTTTCATTAAATTTTGTGGCGTGCGTGTCCACACTCACCGGCTAGTTCAGTGTACAAACACGAAATATGAGTACGGAACTTACCTTACTGACGACTTTTATCTTCACTCGTGATACATTTACAATAATTTGTGTAATTAGGATGGACAGGAATCTAATCTAATTGATAATAAAGATTTTAAAATTGACTACGTTAGTTTATTATAAAAGAAATAAAAAGTGATCATGACAAATACAATTTAGTATAATCCGCCAGCAGAATATCCGCCGTCGAAAATAATAAACAACCATGGCGTAGGTCTGCAATGTCCCCAATCGCGACAACCTACCACGCATGTGCGAGAGTGTTGCCATATTTAATAGTTTTTTTCACAACTGAATGAATTTGGATGACCTTTATATATAATTATTATAGGAACGTTATATATAATTATTATATAACGTTTGTGAGAGTAGAGACCGTCGGTCTATCCTCTTCACCGGCTAGTAAGGGAAGAAGAACGGTGGGTTCCCCACCTCATAAATGCATACCAATCATGATCTGGCACATTCTGCCTTCGTTCTAAACTGGAAAAATGTATTATTGATACCTGAAGGAGATAAATGAAAAGATATTTTCAGTTATAAAATGGAATCTAATTTATAATAAAAATGAAAAATGTATACTTGTAAATTGCATGACACAGAAAACGAAACTTAACCTTAAAATCCGGACCCACAGTCCTTTGCAAATAACAAAGAAATACAATCATGTAAATAACAATAAAAATCAGTTACACAGTGATGGTGAAGAGGCACTCCTGTGAGAAATCAATATCAGTCTGCGAGGATCCTCATGTGGAATGGTTTTCTCTCCCAATGTATCCGTTGCCCTCGCAACCATCGATCAGAACGTCATCTTCAATGCTTGATCGACGTTGGAAACTCGATCAGCGTCCTCCCTTCGGGTCAGCAGTACCATTAAAGATTACGATGCCGAGATGCGGAGACTACGGAGCGTCACGCCATCACAGATGTTCATCATAATGAACGAAGGAAATCACTTTCTGTAAAGATAGTTCATCACGAAAATTAACAGTGAGCAATGTAATAAGCTAAATATGAATTAAATATATTAATTAGAAATATATACATATAAAATCAATTTTATTTAAAAATATTGTTGTTGCGCCACCGGGATTCGAACCTGGATCTCTTTCCAAACCGGAGAAGGTGCATTATCCAACTATGCTACAACGACAATATTTTTAGCGACAAATTTTCGAACCTATATGTTACCTTTTTGATATTAATACATTTCATCGTTTCATTATTTGAAAGAGCCATCTACCTTATTTTAACAGAATCTCAAATACCTTTGAGTAATCTGTAAATATAATCTGTAGCATAGTTGGATAATGCACCTTCCCCGCTTTGGAAAGAGATCCAGGTTCAAATCCCGGTGTCGCAACAACAATATTTTTCGATAAAATTGATTTTATATTTATATTTTTCTAATTATTATATTTAATTCATATTAAAAATATCACAGACCTAAGTACTGAATAATTACAACTTCATAATAATAATGTGTTCTCCTAATAATATAATAAGCAGTACACTAATGATTGAAATGTTTAGCGATATTTACCTATCATTCATTTGTATTAAAAAGCCAACATGCTGTCGCTTTCGTGAAACGACAGCACAATTTAATTGCCGTACCGTATTAACAAAGTGAAGTATCCACGGATCCAAAACGTCATTAACAGCAATGTGGCTTTTACAAGATGGAGTGATTTTGAACGTGAAAAGCACTCACTGAGTAAAAAATTGCGGCAGGACAGGTCCAAGGCTCTGCAGCTACCGGATGAAGCAGATCCAAACACACTCATGGCGCTGGGGAGAAATAAACTCCGAGCAAGCAACATTGTTAATAAGGTTCAAATCAAACATTTTTAAATCATTTTTTTGACAACTTCGTGCCATTTATCCAAATATGGTTGTGGTTCCAAAGTTTTAACAACGTGCTAATGACAAATCTGTTTACATATAACGTCGCTTGGAAGTAGTTTTTCTGACATTCGGATTTCTAAGTCATATTTCTATATGTATATATCTATACGGGCTCTACATATCTATCTACATGATATGTAAGGGCTCCATTCTGAGCATTTTTTAATATTAAAATTATATTATATTTTGCTACATATATACTCAAACACAAATCTATGTTCTTCTTCTTTCTACCATCAATCAGAATTTATTGTGTTCCTAATCAGATTAAGATGATCAGTTTGTAATATCACACGTTGCAATGTATTCCTCCAAGTTACTTAGTTTAGAAACACATTGGAATCGATGTTACACTATGCAAACTCTAAAATGCATGCTCTCTTACTATAATACAATTTTTTTTGATTATTTTATCATCTACGATGAATATAAAAGAGGTAAATGAACAGCCGGTGGTAAACTCAATGTTGACGGGCTATACATAATAATACTGAGAAATAAAAACATTATTATTATATACAAGATTAATATTATGTTGCAGGCCGATTTTGTTTGTCATTTGTCAGTTTGCATTTAGTAGTCGTAGAAATTAGTTGATTACAATATATTAGAGTATCTAACGCCTCAACAACGTGTTGCAGTCATTAAAATATTTTATCTAAATAATAATAATAACACTTCTTGGTGGCCGAATTGGATCGATTGGGCTTGCAATACATGTGGTTTCTATAGGACGATGCTACCTTATATTCAGCACGAACTACCCTTGAAATTTTGCGAGAAATTTTTCCCGGCCGCATAATGTCAAAAAGTGGTGATATCGACTTGCCTCCTCGATTACCTGATTTGACGGCTCCCGACTATTTTCTGTAAAAGTACTTGAAAGAAAAGGGGTGCGTCAAAAAGTCAACAACAATTCCGATACTACAGGACAATATTCTAAATGACATTGCTGAAATAACACGCGAAGTGTTCGAGAATGTTATGAAAAATATGGTTAAAAGAGCACGCATTTGTTCCGCTTCAAGAGGCAGGCCGATTTCATAATTGTAATAAATAAAATAGTATACAAATAAAAATTAAATTAAACAATTTGTATTTTATTATCTAGTTCTATAAAAACAACATCGGCCTGGAACATTATATTCACCTCGTATTAAAAGAGTTTTTGACTCATGAAAAAGATAAATATTAAAAACATATTTCATAAAGTTGAATGCAGTTTATTTTTTCCAAATGACATACGCAGGCATACCAATGAACGATCGTGCGATAAACGTGTTGGTACTGCCGATGACGTGATGTGTGTAGTGTGTTTTTTTAAGCGCGATCGGAGAGAGGTGTGATGTCACTTCCGTAACGAGATTTTGATTTATTTGCTGGTTTTCGATGATTTACTCGATGCGCCTTACAATTTTTCATATCAACAAGTAGATGAATTAGTATGGTACCAAAAAATGTATATAGAAATTTATGGTAAAATTAAAGAACACTTAAATAAATTGCACTACTCCACTGATACCAGCACATTTAGTAAATAAGTCACCGGGAATGGCAGTTTATTTGGCAGTAGAACATTTAAGTCGCAAAAATAACCATCGTATTTCGATGCATCCGGAATAGTTTTCTACGAATATTGCTTGCGCAACGAAAAATGACGCGGGTAAAAATTATTTGTTTAGTAAAGTGGCGAATAAATGTATATAGATAAAATAATGTAAACTTATCATTATAATCAAAAGTTTAATTTTCACAATGTAATTATTACGTGTAAAAGACAATTTGAAATATTTTTCAAAGCTGTAATATCATCGTCAATCGAAAGTACAGAAATCCATAATAATAATACGCTTATTCTAGTAAATTTGTATTAAGTAACAATTTGAGTTAGGTACTAAATTTTTTATTTTAAATAATTGTTTTCTTTTTTATTTAAAAATGAATTCTGGTAAAGAAACAATATTATATGTTTTAGTTATTTATGACATCCTGAAGAAGAAAATTGTATTTTTTGAAACCGGTAGATATATTTAAACTCGATTAAGTGGTTAATAAAACAAAGGTAATATATAAAAATATGAATTTTAACCACAAAGTTAATATTGCTAATTTTAAAAGTAATAATACGCTTCCCCAACTAAATCTATGATTTTCTGGATCTGGCGGCTTCGGTAGTGTAATTTGTGGCTGTAAAAGGACCGATCTATGAGATGCGAGCAGTGCAAAAAATAACGTGTTTTTAATATCTCTAGATATTACTTAAATAAATTTTTTTCTCTTTTAAATATTCAATAATATCAATAATAGTGCAATAATATATATCCGTGAAATCACATTATGGCTGGCATATATATTGATCTTATTTAGATAAAAAAAGCATCCTGTCACCTCATCTATGTCATATCGCGTCGCATTCTATGGTCGCAGTTTTTTTCCTTATCTATGGTAGAACTGTCAAATATGACATAATTTTTTTGTTCGTATTTTTCAAGAATATATATATATATGTGTAGGCCATACCCCTGGAATTGTACAATATTGTATATATTTCAAAGTTAATACGTAACAACACCATTTGCACAATTCTAGGGAGAGTAGGACCTAGCAGCAAGCAATCAGTGACAGCCGATTGCTTATCTGCTAATTATTTATGAATGTCAAATATCTAGACTCGTAATATGATTAATTTAAGGGCTTAAAATGAATACACATTTTGACTTATTTTTATCAAATTATGCTTTATATTAAAAATAATAACAATTGTTTTTCCAAAAACTAACTAATTGAATCAATTAAGGATAAAATAGTGAGTCATCAATTCAACAAAACCGAAACTAATTAAAATAAATGCGTTAAAATTGTATACTAAATAAAAATACTTCTTAATTTAAAAATAATGTATTATAAATGACACAGGCTCAGTTCAGAAGCGAAATTATTCGTTCTGGACATTGCTTGTTGACCATGACTTGCCCATTCTATCCATTGCTTCATATTCACATAAAGGCACCATCTTAAACACCAGTAATGATGTGGTAAATGGACCTTTGCTTGTGGCCATGCGTTACTCGATGACGCGCGTTAATTTTTGTTGTTTTCACTCAAAACATGCCGAACTACTGGACTATTCGCATTAATTAAAGATAGCGATATATGATACGTGATTACAATTCAACTGTAAACAAGTGCTAAACAAATAATTAATATCTCATAGAGATGAAGCTTTTTATTGTTATATTTAATTAAAAATATATAAAAGTTTTGCTAATTACTGAGCTTACGACCTGTCTTCGGCTGGCTTAAGTGATCACTTTATATAAATATTACGTTCACCATTCTCACCCATCATCCTCCATATCTGTCAAATTTTTGAAAGTTGTATATATGTTAATATATTGACTCGCTTCGTAAGCCTTGCAATTACCTATACTTCCATATATTTTCCATTAAATATAAAAAATAGCTTCGTCTCTATGAGATATCTATTATTTGTTTAATAATAGTGCCTTTTTAGCTAAAAATCCAGTAATTGTGTGTTCTTGGACATTTTCAAATATTGCTAATTCTACGGTGATTTGAAGGGGGTCTTAATAAATAAGATTTTTTAACCAGTCCTCATCGAATTTCAGTGGTCGTCCGGAACGCTTCATGTAATTTTGGTTGAAATTATCATCTTTGAAACGCGAAAACCATCGATGAGTTGTCCTTTCATTCATAGCATCTTCAACGCATACTGCGCAAATATCGCGAACAACTTTGGCGTCTTTTATTCCATTGATTGAACGCGAATAGATGAGTACTCCCTTTTGTCTACATGACATTCCATTTTGAAGGCCTGTAATAAAATTAAATAATCGATGTAACATAAAAGCAAACACAATATCTGGTAGGGTAGGGTAGAAATTTTACCTTGAATGAAGAATATAACCTTTACCAATTTGTCTTTGGCGCGCATTTTTAATTTTGAAAAAAAAACGGACATTACTTATGTTAATACCTAATATCAGGATTATCAACGACCTTTTGATAATCTGTATTAAAAATTATTATTTTTTACTTACCATCACGGTGTTTCTCCGCGAGGGTAGGCAGCGAGGATAGAGCGCCACACATTTATACATCTTCTCATACAAGCTCGACGATTATTGAGGCTTCTAATAGGACCATCCTCCAGTATCTAGTTTACCTGGTCGTGCCAAGTCTTTCGCGGACGTTCTCTTCTTCTGGTACCATCAACACTTGCGTCATATATCTTTTTTACCATTTTTTCCTCATTCATCCTTTCAATATTCCATGACCAAACCACTTAAGTGATCCTTTCTTAATCTTACTAACTATACTAAGATCAGCTTTACATTATTTTCTTATTTCTTCATTCTTTACTCTGTCATAAATGAATCTTCCACATATACACCTAAGTGATCTAATTTCATTCAGTCTACTTTGGTTCCTCTTCTGCCAGCTCAAGGCCTCACTTCCATACATAAGTGTCGGTACCAGGACTCCATTGTAAACCGCTAGTCTTGTCTCAGTTTACAAGTTCCCATTAGCTATAATTCCATTTAAAGCGCCCTTCACTTTATTCCCCGCATTCACCCTCCTTTCGATATCTTTGTCTTTCCATTTCTATCGAACATACACAAACTCATCTACTTGTTACAAACATTCATTACCTACAAGGATTTTGCACGGTGTCTTGCTTACCTCCTTCTCGAATACCATTACTTTCGACTTGTTGATATTTATAAAAAGGTCACTTTCCTAGCTCATACTTTTTTTTTTTATATACGTACTCGTATCGTAATACTTATCGTTATGGTGATACAAGCGCCGCCTAGCGACAATTATATAAAGACTTGCTTTTACACTAGCTGATAGTTTTGAGTTCACGCCGGCCAAAATGACAGGGAGATATTGCAAAATAAATCTGTTAATGTTTTCGCTAAATTCATTTTTACCTTACCCGGAGTTCGATCCCGCCGTCTCCGGGTCTGATTCTAATGTCTTAACCTGTCACCTCAATCCGTTGCGCCACAACAGGTGCGTCGATATTATATTCCACAAAATAAAAGTGAGATTTTTGCATTTTAGAGAGAATCGAGTATAGAGATATCTCTCTCGATTTGAGTTTATCTCCAGATCAAAATCTCAACACGCGTGTCAAAATGTATCTCAACTAAATCTATGAAATATATTGCTCGGAAGATGGATAATCGTTGGATAAACATAAGGGAAGCAAAATCTGATTGATGAAATCATCAAACTCCGCGGATATACATGGCAGCGAAGAACAATGGGCAGAGAAAAGTGGGAGATACTTGAGGAGGCCTTCATCCAGAAGTGTATAGAAGGCTAATGATAATGACGAATCTGGTTATATTTAGTGAAGAAAAAAAACATTGACTGAATTATTTTTTATGAAAACATATTTTTCTTGTGAAGTTGCAATTTCAGAACATAATTTTGTGATATTTTTAATATAAATTTACTTAATTAATTACACAGAAAAAATCTATGTATCGAAAAATATTTATTAAGGAGAACACATTCTTATTGTGAAGTTGTAATTATTCAGAACATAGATCTGTGATGTTTTAAATACTAATTTAATAAATACATGTAAACTCAATTATATCGAAAAATATTGTTATTGCGCTACCGAGATTCGAACCTGGATCTCTTTTTCCAATCCGAGGAAGCGAAGAAGGTGCATTTTTTTGTGTGCAGTCAACGTAAAAATAATTATTATAAATATTTTACATATTTCTTACGATCAATTAAAGCTTCTATCGTTTATGGTTCGGTTAAAACATAAAATATTTAGGTAGTTAATTCATGATATAACAAACACAAATACAATTTTAATATTTGATGAGATAAATTTGTGGTTGAACATTTAAATTATAATTAATGTATTAGCAATGTCTTCAAAAAATGGGTAACATTTACCGGAATTATTTTCGGTTCAATGTTAAAAGATAAGTTGTTACATGGAGAAAATATTTTTTTTGTTTTATCTCACTCAACCACGAGAAGGCTGGACCGAGATGTGCAATTTCACTTAAGGGTTAAGGGAATGATCAGTCGTTACCCCAATTTCTTAGATGGGTTGGAACGATATCATCGAAAAGGCGTGCAGTCAGAAACAAGAATATGTATGTTGGAAACCACGCCATTTAAAAAAATGTGTTTATTTATTCTAACAATTTTATAGCATCATCATATTAATTAAATAGTGAGATTTTAAAAACTGAGAAATTATTTTCCAGAAATATCTATAAGACTAATTTGTTTACGATTAGAAACGAATGTAAATCTGTTGTAGCATAGTCGTGAAAGTTAGAAGAGGATCGCTAGAGATGACGCTAAAGAAAATACATTTATTTTTTGTTTTTTATTTTTATTAGTAACTATATAATGAGGCCAGTGTTGAAATCAATAGAGGGCGTCTACAAAAAGTCCAACATGATTAGATAAACCAAATATTAGAGGATGACACTGTTAAAATCTTTAACAATCGAAGAGTGTGACGTTCTATCCTCTCTACCTACCCCTGTGGGGAAATAAAAGGATGGTAGTTTCGTTAAGTAAGTTAGTTATTTTTCAAAGGAAAGTACATAGCAACTTAAACTTAAAACGGATTTAATAGTCTTTTTACTAATTTCACAATGTTGTAGAATAAAAACTATGAATAGAGAAGAAAATTAGAAAATTATTGAACATTTCCTTCCAAAACAAAGTTTCGCAAACATTTTATATAAATCCTCGCAAAATTATTTTGGCACAATTTTCGTTACATTTTTAATGATAAACTCTTGAAAATATTATACAAACGTTACATTATTAATGTTTCGGAGGTAGCAACAAATAGTATCTAGAGTTATTTAAGTATTTTGGAGTACCTACTAAAATTATTTGATTTTTTTTTAAATTTCTGTACACCGATAAATCAGGCAATAAGGTTAAACAAACCCAATAAATGCATCATGAACATTAAATACATTAAACAATAATAATTCAATATATTCATTCAACATTCCCGAACATTGACTTGACAGATGACTGACAGTAAACAGTGTGTAAACTAAGGTATAATGACTATCCAATATTTGATATGAGTAAAACGGCACGGAGTTTTATAGAATCTTGGTGCCTAAATAACAATAACTTATCAAAATTTTTCAAGCATCTTTTAGAGACATGCCACAATTTTATAAAAGAAAACGTGTTAGGTAACATTTTCTTTCTGCCTCGGCTTCATGTTCAGGGGGGAGGCATCTAGCCTAATTGTTTTTTTTTTTTAATATTAACAAGTCAAATGGATGCT
The DNA here is from genome assembly GCA_031772225.1 of Eubasilissa splendida. NCBI lineage: Eukaryota > Metazoa > Arthropoda > Insecta > Trichoptera > Phryganeidae > Eubasilissa > Eubasilissa splendida. The sequence continues at coordinate 21,891,544 of CM062855.1, read as the reverse complement.
TGCTTGTGTTAAAAGTAAAAAAATATCAATTTACTTTAATACTTATAAATATGGCTATTCAACAATAACTACAATAAAATGAACATTAAGTATTTGTGTTCATCATGCCAGCATTAATTTCTCTGCCAAATTGTTTATATTGACGCCTGATATTGATTATTCAGGTCCCTCACGTAAGGGATTACCTCTTAGGATGATCCTGGATCCTGGACGTGAAGTGTGGTCAGCTCCTTGTGGTGCCAGCGTAGGGTGACGGAGTTCAGGCTTGTAAGACGATGACGAGATGATGCCCAATTATCCAGGCAAACCGGGACTCTGGACGCGATATTCTGATGCTATAGCGACAGTCTGTTCTTGCTACACCGATTATATTCATCAACTTTTTGATACTTTCTCATTTACGATTAAACGCAGATAACATCACAGTCTAAGCTTAAACTCGAGGCGCACAGTTTAATCTTTCCCCCGAATTACAATCTATAGCTATAGCAAGCGCTTACTTGATACTTTTAGAGACGATATTGATTTTATTTTCGAATTGAAAATGAAATCTCGCCTTAGACGGAGCCACTTCTCACGGCGGAGAATATCAGAAGAAGACTGGTCGCCTATGGTGATGCATACCTCAAGGTGCATTTTTTGGACGTGACTTTAATCACGTTTGCCGGATTACCGCCGCTGTATTCGCCGCTGTACCCAAGCTGCGTCGGCCCACCTGCGTCCAACAATACCGAGCTTTTATGACCGTCCGTCCCTTACTTTGACTAAGCACTTTTGTAGCCTTAAACAAAATATTGTTTTGGGTAATTTTTCATTTTAACAAACGGCATAGAAATTTTATAAATTAAAAAATCACTAAGTCCAATATAATTAATAACCAATTAAAACTTACAAACTACCCGCTATTTAATATATTCCTAATTTCAAAGTCTCTCTTAATTACCTCCCCACTCTTAACAAGACTGCCTGCACCCTGTAATGTATGTCGTTTAAATTGTATGGAATAGTTCAGTTATACGCCAGTCCTGACGATGATATGTTAGAGTCAATACGTCACAGTGGTCTAAACAAAGATAAATATAGATACAATTTTTTTTTTTTTTAAATTGTCGTACAGACATAAGTTTTAGGTTGGAATACTTCTCATTACATTGTATATATATGTTGCATGTTTTTGAAACATTTTTAAGTGGCAGTAATACTTTTTTATCATTATATTTATATTATTTGTAATCATTATATGCTATCGAACATTATATAATATAATATGTATAAAACAGTGGCATTTAGAAATATGTCAAAATGTGGAAGATATTATTTTGTATAATGTAGTTTTCTATTATGTTCTACTGAAAATATTTAAAAAAAATGAGTACCTATATAAAAAAAACATATGTATATATATATATATATAATGCCACTTAAGAAGTATCAGTTTATACATTGTATTCAATATTGTATATCGTATTTTGTATTATTTTTTAGAGAAACAAACAGTGCAACAATAATAACTAATATATAAAAAATATCATCAGTGAAGTTTCTTCGGAATTAAATAACTAGTACATAATAAAATAGTATACTCAAACAAACTGATAAACTGAAAACTTTTACATTAAAATAAACATAATAAACTAAAAAATAGTAAGTATATATTAAAAAAAAAAAAAAAAAATAGTGTTTTTAAATTAAACATACGAAGTGGAAAGGGTAAGAAGGGGAGGTAAATGGGATGTAATATATAATGTATGTTAATAGTTATTGAAAAGTTGGCGTAGTGTAATTGTTGTATTGAACACAATATACGAGTATATAAAAGAAAAAATAAACTTTAAAATGTGTAAAATGCGCGCTAAATGTGGTTTGGTTGGTTGATTGGTCGGTGCTGGGCCTCGTATTTTAGGATCCTTTCGTCATTCCCACTTAACTACTTTCAATGAGATGGCGAAGCCATGCTTTAGAATTTGTTTATTGTAAATTATTGCATACCAGCAGACTCACCGGCCAAATCGCTGCACAAGCTCCGATGGCACACCGAGGTAAGACGATCGGTGTACAGCGGGGTGTTGGATGCCGTCATGGATTGAAATCAGGAAATAAAAGTTGGAGTGACGCCAAAAGGGCCGGTTACCGCAATCTTGGCGCAGGATAAATCTAAGGGTAGGATAGGAATTAGGATAGGAATCCCTTCTATTTTATCCGCGCTTAGGACCGGCACCGTTATTCGATTAGAGGTATTCATCTAGTTACAACGGCGGAGTAGCTAAATTACAACTAAAAATTACTTATTTTCAAGATTATCCAAATCAACTTTATGATTAAAATCCATTATTTTAGATGGTTAACTTTGTCTTATCAACCACTTAATGAATTAAATACATCTACCGGTTTCGAAAAATATAATTTTCTTCTTCAGGGTGTCATTAACTAATCATAAACATATGTTATATTGTTTCTTTAACAAAATCTATGTTTAAAAACAATAATTATTTAAAAAATAAATTTAGTACCTAACCTAAATTGTTACTTGATACAAAATTATTAGAATACAAATAATAATATTAAAAATTTACTCATAAATTCTAAAGACAATGATGATAATGATTCTGGTGTCTATAAACTTAGTTGTAAGAATTGTGATGCTTTCTATATTGGTACAAGTCGAAATTTTAATATAAAAGTATAGGAGCATTTGACATGTTTAAATAATAGTGGTTTTTCAGGATTTTCTAATCATTTGTTAAAAAATGATCATATTTATAATAATAATTTGGGATTGTCTATTTTACGTGTAAAAGGTGTTGGTCTTAAATTAAATAATTTTGAATCATTTGAAATAAATAAAACGTGTAAAACTAACCAAAATATTACGACCAACTTACTAAATTTAACCACAAATCCTATTCTAAATCATTTTCTTAAAAATGATTCTAATAATTTTGTATCATCGAATGACAATTTAAGTTAGGTACTTAATTTTTTTTTTAAACAGATTAAATCTAAAATAAAAATTACGTATTTGTTGGTTACAATATAGGAGGGGTTGATTTATATTCTATCAGCTCTACGAAGACATTTTACCATAAAGATATCCTGATAAAACATTGATTGAAAATGCTAACAAAATGTACATTCACGGAAATATCAAGATTTAAGTAAGGGAGAATGATTTTTCATTGTAAAACGGGGGAAAATAATTTGCGTGTGGCAACACTGAACAGTGGCCCAGCCGGCGGTCGCGGGATATTGCGGCTTGCCTCATAAACCAAGTATATTGGCCTCGCGGGCGCTGGGGCGGGTTAGGGGTAAATAAGACTATGGTGCGAGAGACAATTTTTCGCTTAAGCACCCCGGCAAATTGGATTTTTCGCGGTCACACGTCGTCGCAGGCTGAATTTTTTTTTTCACTTACCATCAATCTGACAACACCGATAGACTCCGTTTCGGTTTATTTTCGTAATGCTTTTTTTTCGTGTTTATTATTTTATAGAATCCTTGAATTTTAACAGGGTGGTTCCTGCAGAGAAACGGCGTGATGGTTACTCAGTAAGTCATAGTTAGTATAGATACATGTTACTATTTTTAATATAGTCATCTCCGATGTATGTATGAATGTTAATGTAGTCAATGAACATTAATTATGTAAATTAAAATAATCAACGTAAATTAAAAAAAATATATCAAATAAAAAATTATAATATGTATTTATTTTTTTATTTTAAAAATTTTTAAAAATAGATTCTGACAAAGAAACAATAATATATGTTTTAGTTAGTTATGACATCCTGAAGAAGAAAATGGTATTTTATGAAACCGGTAGATGTATTTAAACTCAATTTTGTGGTTAATAAAACAAAGATAATAAATAAAAATATGAATTTTAACCACAAAGATAATGTTGCTAATTTTAAAAGTATAATTATAATATGAATTAAATCTTTCAACTGCCGGCTAAATTTTCCGTCAGTAAAAGCTGTGTCTATACTTACTTAGTAGGGATAGAGGATAGATCGCCACACTCTTCTGTCCTTACACACGATTCTCGCATCATTCACATTCATACATCTTATCATACAAGCTCGCCGTTTATTGTGGCTTCTAACGGAACCATCTTCCAGTCTCTGGTTTACCTGGTCGCGCCAAGTCTTTTGCAAACGTCCTCTATTTCTGGTGCCATCAAGACGCACGTCATGTATCTTCTCATTCATCCGTTCCATATGACCAAACGACCTAATTAATTCTTTCTTAATCTTACTCACTATACTAAGATCAGCTTTACATTCTTTCCTTATTTCTTCATTCTTTACTCTGTCATAAATAGATTTACCACATATACGCCTAAGTGATCTCATTTTATTCAGTCTACTTGGGTTCCTCTTCTGCCAGCTCCAGGCCTCACTTCCATACATAAGTGTCGGTACCAGGACTCCATTGTGAACAGCTAGTCTTACATCGATTGACAAGTTTCCATTACCTATAATTCCATTCAAAGCGCCGTTCACTTTATTCCCTGCAGTCAACCCTCCTTACGATAATATCCTTCCCAGTCTTTCCGTTTCTATCAAACATACGTTTTCATTAAAGAAATTTCTTTACTCTTGAAATATAAATAATAACTCTCTAAACATACATAATAAACGGGGTGGGCTCAAGAATGGTGAAAAAATATTGTTAGCGAGTATAACAGAAACTCAGAAACAAGTTTTACCATAAATATGATGTTCTACAGGAAAATCTTAAAACATCGTAAAACATGCTTCCCTTACACAAGGGAAAGTCATTAAATTAAATGTTCGACAACAACTGTACACCATATCCCGCATGTTTACATTATGTTGTATGCATACGTAATTTATATACGAGTTTACACAGTGCTCGAAGTGGAAGAAATTAAAATATTTTATTATTTTCAAAGAACCTTGTTTGTTTTATACCAATACATTATCATCCGTTTATTGCGTTGGGTCTGACATTTCTACTTGAGTTTGACATTCTCATTTCCATCGATTATAATGTATTTATAACTGGTTCGAAAATATCGATTAAAAAATATTTTTAATCTGTCTCTATTCCTTACGTCATTATTGAATTAACGCCTCTACATAAAACCTATATATTTTTATTAAATTATAATTAATATCGTTATATAGTCTTTAATTAAACAAATATCATATATCTCATAGACAAAGCAATTTTTTCTTTCATTTAATGGAAAATATATGGAAGTATGAGGTTATTACAAGGCTATTTACAGGGGTAATTACAGGGCTAATTACAGGGTAATTACAGTACCTTTGTACATAAAAATACAGTAAGTGTGTGTTCTTAGACACATTCAAATATTGCTAGTTTTTAATTATATTAGGGTCTCAATTTACGACGGGGTTAAGTTTCAGAAAAGTGCGACACACAATGAAACAACGTAAATCGAATCAATGTTTTCATAAGATCCTATAGAAATTTACGACATACTTGCCGCAATCATCGTGAATGCTCTATCGCATAATAATAAAGTTTCGTATTATACGAAAAATAAAGTCACAAAATAAAATCGTTCTATATCTGTATCTCTACATTCAAATAAAATATTCAGTCAAAAATCATTAATATGATAAAATTGTGTATTAAAAAATATATATATATAACATTACCAATATAGAATATAAAATATTTAAATAAAAATAGAGTAGCTTGTTGATGTAGTGGTTAGGACACTGGCCTAGTGATCTAGTGATTGAGGGTTCGCGCCTCATTCCACGATACCAGCAAGTTGGTCTTATTTTCATAACACAAGCGTTTTGCTTAGTTTTAAAATAATAATAATATTGATGTGACATGTATTCGGTGTACGCAATTCTATTTTTAAAAAAAACTCAAATAATATTCCAAATTCTAACAAAAAAATATCGGGCGTATTTTGGTTTTTAGTTTTGAAATATTGTTTTAAGTTTGCTAGCTTGAATTTACTTTACGCATAGCGTGAAGATCTTTATAAACCATATATCTTTATGCATAACGTTTCTGCTTCGACTTTCATCTTTATAATGGTTATTAAAAGTCTCCATGGCTGTGTATGCCACAGAAATAAAAAAGCACAATTATAATGCATGCAATCGAATATTTCAACGCAATGTATATAGACTAACTCAAAAATGTTATTTGTCACATAGTCCTAGAGAACCAACCGCACGCAAAAAGCGAAGGAATACTCCATTTATTTATCTACAGGGTGAATATTATGTTCCAGGTCGATGTTATTTTTGAATAACTAAAAAATAAAATAAAAATTTTTAATTTAGTTTTTATTTATCAATTATTTTTTTACTTACAATTATGCATAAAATGTTATGTTGACCAAGTGGCCGCTTCTAGCAGCGGCAGAAATTCGTCCTATTTTAACCATATTTTTCATAACATTCTCGCACACTTCGCGTGTTATTTCAGCAATTTTATTTCGAATATTATCCTGTAGCATCGGAATTGTTGTTGGTTTATTGGTGTAGACCTTCCCTTTCAAGGCCCGATCAATCCAATTCAGCCACTTAGAAGATTTTCAACGTGTGACGATAACGATCACCATTAATGGATGGATATAAATAAAACAATATGCAACAACAACAACAACAAAAAGCTCCCTCCATCCCTCCGCTCCCGCTCCGTCTATCAGTACTTAAATACTTGTATGTCTACCACCTACGCCTTATCCGTTATATTTGTGTGTAGTTAGTTTAATACTTCACCTGTCGATGAGAGTTACTTTTTTTGTCCAAACTCGAGTAGTGCTAATAAACTCAAGTAGACTTATAACATTGTTTTATTTATATCCATCCATTATGATGAAACTCTACAAAGTTAACGCCGATTTTATCAATATTACCATTGATGGTTAGAGCATTGCCATTATTATTTAGATGAAATAATTTAATGACTTTAACAAGTTATTGAGATGTTAGATGCTCCATAATAAATTGTAATAAACTACTTTTTACGTGTACCGAATATGAATTGACAAATTTTTGTCAAACTAATATGACGGTCAAACAAAATCGACCTGGGATATAATATTCACAGGATATAATTGGTCTGTTTTACGCATGTTGCTATTGCAAACTATCCAAGTCTCCGCTGGATACATTAAAATAATAAAAATGTGAACCAACATAATTTTAGTTGCTTGCTTGACGTCATTCACTGTCTTTCATGTAACAAATAAGTATCAAAATTGACTTAAAATACTTTAATTTAGGCAATATTATGTATTCGGAATTTATGATAGATCCACAGATCGCCGATGGCCGTGCGCGTGTGAATTCTCCATTATGTTTACTATACATATCTGCCCCCCCTGTGCCTCAGAGCACGACATTTTCTGTATGACCTTCGAATTATCAAGAAGAGTGGATGTACTTGTTGCTAGTGTATTCGGTTCCTCGCATGTGCGTATCGAAACCGCTATTATGGATCAAAATGCTATCTGATCATCGAAGAAGGTTCCTGAAAATTAGGCGCTGTGACTACAGGAGAGAAAATTCAGGTGAGTCGTGTTCTTCCTGGTTGCTCCTCAAATTTTTAAATTTCTATCACTTTTCCTACATCCCGTTTCTCCACCCTTTGTGTAAGCATTAGCATTATGTAAAAACAGCCAATAGATTTCTAAGCCTTGTTTCTACAATTTATGTTGTTTACTACTCATGGTTAGACATATTCTAAAAAACCGATTTTTTTCCCGTTTAATCATTTAAGGATGACTATTTCTAGGGAAGCGGCCCGCAGGGGCCAGATGGATGGGTCCAGCATAAATTGTATTCACGTAATACCTTATTTTGAGCGGGTTACATTGAAAACTTGACTCTTTTGTTACTCTAGACATAATGTATCACCAAAATCCATCTTATCAACAGACCATGGCTTTGAATGTAAATTTTTCGAGATATAAATTAATGTAATATATTTTTACTCGTATATTAAAACCCGTGTTGGGACAGCTATTTGCAATAATTTACAAAAAGGGTCACGAAAAGCATATTAATTCACAATAATAATTCAGATAAGTAAGTGATACAAGATAACAATAAAAAAATCACTTTTAAAGGGAGTGTTTGCTGATGGTAATCATTTTACGCGAATTCGTTTATAAAATATTTTTAAGATTTGCAAAATCTACCTTGTGGTAGATTGTTAACTTTGTTTTATTAACCACATAATAAATTAAAAACATCTACCGGTTTCGAAAAATATCATTTTTTTCTTCAAGATGTCATCAACTAATCAAAAATGTGTGTTATATTGTTTCTTTAACAGAATCTACTTAAAAAAAACAACAATTATTTATAAATTTAGTATCTAACTTAAATTGTTACTCGATGATACAAAAATATTAGAATAATATTTAGGAAAAAAAATTTGAATGGGACTTTTGGTTAAATTTAGTTGGTTATTTATAATATTTTAGTTAATTTTACATGCTTTATCTATTTCTAATGACTCTAAAATTATTCAATTTAAGACCAACATGGTTTATATGTAAAATAGACAAACCCAAATTTTTATCAAACTTATGATCATTTTCTAACAAATGATTGGAAAATTCTGAAAAACCATTATCATTTATACATCTCAAATGCTCTTTGACTCTTATGTTAAAATTTCGACCTGTTTTAACCATATAGAAAGCAGTTACAATCTTTACAGCTATGTTTATACATACCGAAATTATTAAATTTATCATCTTTGTCGTTGGAATTTGCGAATAAATATCCTATATTATTATTTGTATAAAATGCCGGTCTAATGTTTCGTGGTAGGTGTTTAGATATTTAGTTCGAAAATTCATTTATTAATAAAATCCTACACCAATAATAATGATTATTATTATGTTATATCTGTGGTTTTATATAAAAATTCAATTAAATAATTATTGTTTTTTTCAAAATAGATTGTGTTAAAGAAACACTATAATATATATTTTTGATTGTTTTTGATGACATCCTAAGTAAGAACATTATATTTTTCGAAACCGGTAGATGTATTTATTTCATTAAGTGGTTAATAAAACAAAGTTAACATTCTAAAAAATGTTAATTATTTATCATTTGTTAAGAAAACATATTTATCTAGATTGAATTGTATTGCAAAATAATGTTGGTTTTATTATATTTACCGTTCTTATAGATGTCATTAAAAAAGGAAAAAACTTTACTTAAATCAAAATAAATAATCAATTTTTTTTGCTCGGAATACCGATAAATATGGATATTTCAACAATAACTTTCGTGGGTGTTTTTTGGAGCTAAAAAATATGACGCAAAGAGTCTCGTAGTTTCCAGGGAAATCTATGACAATGTAAATAAAACATGCCAATGCTTGTTTGTGTTTCCGATACGGGAAATAAAAGAGAGTTACGGTATAAAACGCCAAAATTGTGTGGTCGTAAATTTTTTCAGAAAATTTTAACATTTATCTCCGAATTGAACTCCAAGATGAGCAATCATTCCATGAAAAAAGTAGCAAAATAGCAATTTAACAAGAATCGCAATAACAATAAATTGGTATCAATAAAAATAGTAATAACAATAAATCGAAGTATCTTTTTAAATAAAAAATCATCTATTATTAATTCATTCATTTTATTTTTCTATTTACATGGTTATTACAAAAGTTTCATCTGTCGCCAATGAATAGTTTCAAGAAATTTAATAAACTGTCAAATGGACTTTAAAATCATTTCAATATTTAAATTTATTATAAATTATTTTAGTGTATAAATTCTTCGTCGATATAACGTAGAGCTTTCGAAATCTTTTACATTCTGGAACATTCACTGTCAATGAGATTCATCGTCAATTCTGGAGGTGCGCGGACATTTTCACACACTTACAAAGAGTAATTTTTAAGATCAGTATGCAGTTACACCTAATTTATTAATTAAATCATCACCTATATTTTTTAAGGGTCGAAGATTAAACCAAACTACAATATAAATGACTCGGTATGTCGTGCGCATCCATGTGCTTACGAAATAATATTGCTCACAACATTATTTTAGAATAAATGTGCAAATATAATTGAAACTCCCTTGCAATAATATTATAAAGGGCGTCATTCATTTTGGATGATATATTATTGTTGCAGGGATGCTCATTTAAAAATTATATTTAACAGTATTTTATTTTACTTTATTTTATATGGTTGTTTAATATACTATTTCTTCCATCTGTCTTATAAAAATACGTAAATATTTTGAACATGACAAAAATCATGCCGTAATACATGAGAAAACTCAAGATGTAAGGATTGTCTCTATCCAGGATTTTGGCGCCACGCGAGTATACAATAACGAATCTATAAAAGATTTGTTTAAATATGAATCAAGCGGTATAATGAAATTGTAACATTTGAATACATATTTGTCATCTATTCAATACTAAAAATTATTTCTACATTTGTTGATTATTTTTGCGAAACGTGTTCTAAATAGCTATTCTATGCGTTCCAGCGTTCATTATTTATTAAAAAAATATATATTATACGTATTACGGGAATAGTTTTTATAATAAGGAACTTGCGTGACGTTTCTGAAAAAAACCAACGCGTAAAAAGTTAATATAAAAATGAGACCACGTATAATATGTAAGATACCATCGCGAGTAAGTTTCTTGCGCTCGCGCACTAATAAATCACTTAACTTGGATAATGTGGACGAGTTTATAGTCGAGAAAAGATATATGTTTTGTAATCTCGGGTTAACAAATTTGCGGTGGTAAAAACAAAAACCAGTGTGTGATTGTTCTTGTTACAAATTGTCTATTTTCTTTTTCTTTCTGTTCATTTTTTCATACGAGTGTTGCAAAGAAACACGAATTGGATCGGCTTGGGTAATTGGATTAACCGGCTGTGTTTGTTTTCATTTAGCGATATCCTTTTTTTCGTGTATTCATTATATTTCGATTGTTCGAAGATTTTTCTGATCGTCAATTTGTTTCTGGTGACAAGAAAATAAATGCATTGTTCTTGTTGTTTAGATATATTTAATAGTATTTCTATAATATGACATGTATTATATTTTCCAATACAAATTAATTGTATCAACTACAGTGTATTCGGAAAATCTTTTTTATTTTGGTTTATTCGCTGCACCAACACAACGAGCGGGAGAGGGGCGGGGGGTATGCCGATCGCTAGCCGCGTCCTTGGGATTCATTTGCTATGGAGCGTGCCCTCATCAGTTGTTCGTGAAATTTTCTCAGGAAAATGAATATCCCGACGAGGTGACATAAACTGACCTTCACGTAGCTCCAAATTAACACCAATGGACTGTTTCCTATAAGGCTACCTTAAATCAATAGTTACCGAAATTACCGAAATATTGCTACTTGAAAGTTTAAATAATGACCCAAACTTTATAACGTTTACAAATATTAAATATTTCAAGTGCCACAACAGGCCGTTGAGTGTCCGAGACTACAGCGACATTTATTTACCGTCACCGGACTCAACAACATGTACGTTCTAAGCCCTGCATTCCACCGCATAAATTCTACCCGCATGGTATTAGTGATCATTGTAAACTTAAAACAATATACTCGGGAGTTTTAAGTTTGAGTGCTGCTATTGTCGTGAATATCCGTGTACCTTTTCTTGCACAGCTAACGAAGTTGAATACCAAACAGATTTGGGGGCGGATTATATTATCATTCACATACGCTATCCTTTTGATCACATACAATACATATACTAGAAATATCTCAAAAACCGCTGCTAAAATGCATACATTTTCATTGTCATTTAAAGTTGAAATAAATTTGAACATATAATTTTTTTTTTTTAGGAGAACACATTCTTATTGTGAAGTTGTAATTATTCAGAACATAGTTCTGTGATATTTTAAATATGAATTAAATATATTAATTATAAAGATCTTTATAATTAATATATTTAATTCATATTTAATATAATTTTTCGTAATATTTGAATATGTCCAAGAACACACAATTACTGAGTGGATTTTCACTTACAAAGGTACTGTTATTAAACAAATAATATATATCACATAGAGACAAAGATATTTTTATTAAATTTATTAGAAAATATATGGGTAATTACAGAGCTTATGATATATTCAAATATTGCTAATAATATACTGGTCAAAATAAGAAAATATAAAAATTGAAAAATATTGATTCTTCAGGTGTATTCTAGTAAAATGTGTTAACATTTTACAGATAAAGATATTGCTTTAAATAATTTAAAAAAAAAAAAGATTCTCATTGTGACGTATATGTATGCTGTTTCGGGGAATTGAATTATCAAATTTAGTCCATAGATAGTGATAGTGTAGTGATACTCGAAGTGAGTCCACATATCAACAAGTATACAACTTTCAAAATTTAATAGATATGGAGATTGATGGGTGAGAATTTGTATATATATAAAGTTATCACTTCAGCCAGCCGAAGGCACGTCGTAAGCCTTATAATTTACCCATACTTCCACATATTTTCCATTAAAAATAATAAAAAATAGTTTCGTCTCTATGAGATATATATAATATGAATAAATAATTTTACAATTTTGTCTATATAATCTACGAGTATCTTGTGTAATGTATTATCTACTTTATTTTTAAAATGATTTTAAAAATAAGCCGTAAATACCTTTTACTAAATAATGCGAATGATTAGAAGAATGATAGCGGAACTAATATATTTTTTTAAATTATGTAATATGCTTGGTATGGATTACGTTGGACCTGTAGATATAAATTAAAAATTAATATTTTTGAAAAATAATAACGCAAAAGAATTGAATAACTGATTGTTATATGCAAGAAGATTTATAGTAGGTTGGAAACCATCACTGCAGTTTAATTAAAAAAAAAAAAAATGATCAAAGAACCTAAAACAAGAGAGCTTATAAAATAATAATAATATTTATCTCTTTTTAGAATATCAAACAACAAACAGAGCAAACATTCTCACATTAGAGACAAACACGTAGAAAATTTTTTCGTTGTTGATTGTGAACGCCTTTTTGAGGAAAATTATTTGAAGAACACATGTTAGTAATTTTCAAAATGCCCAAAAGCACTCTCAATTCAGAAAGACGCCATTACTATACAAAAATAAAATTATATTTACGTTATTACAAAAATAATTATCTCTCATTTATATACAAGCATAAAAATTCTATCTAGTAAGACAAATTGTCCGTAACATGTTAAAACGATGTAGAATATGTATGTTCCAAAATTCTGAACTAACCGAACAGCTTAAAACTAATTAATGGACGAGTGATCATAATTGTTTTAGTAGAGATCCTAAGCCAGACACAATTTTGAGAAAGATTTTTTGGCAACTTTTAAAATACTGTTAAAAGTATTAGATAAAAAAGATATCGGCGTATATATAATATAATGAAATAATATAAGAAAAATAACGTATAAATAAAACATTCATTGATTTTTCTTGAATATGGTGTGGTGAACATAATATATTAAATTTTTGAAAAATCACACTTATTAAGACTTCTACCACTAAACTACAAATATAACTTTTGTATTTACATAAACAAACTATAACAAGATGAGAAAATGTTGTATCCCAAGACGGTTTGCACAAAAAGTATGCTTTAGTTAGTTAATAATATTTATACATATTTTATAAATGTAAGAATAATATATAAATATATTTTTATAATTTATCAGACGAATTAAATATCACTTATTCTAATTTTAAGATTTGAAAAATTAACTTTGTGGTTAAAATCATTTTTTTAAATTGTTAACTTTGTTTTATTAACCACTTAATGAATTAAATATAATATCATTTTATTTTTCAGGATGTCATCAAGTAATCAAAAACGTGTGTTGCATGTACTGTTTCTTTAAAATAATCTACTTAAAAAAAATTTAATACATATTTTTTTTAAGTTTTTAAAAAACAATAATTATTAAAAATATAAATTTAGTACCTAACTTAAATTTTTACTTAAAACAAAATTATTAGAATATTTTTAAAGAAAAAATTTTAGAATGAGACTTGTTAAATTTAGTTGGATTTTTATAATTTTTTGGTTAATTTTACATGCTTTATTTATTTCTAATGATTCTAAATCATTCCATTTAAGGTCGACATTGTTTATATGTAAAATACACTATCCCAAATTTGTATAAAAAGTATGATCATTTTTTTGGAATGATTGTAAAATTCTAAATAATCATTATTAATCAAACATCACAAATGCTCTTTGACTCTTATGTTAAAATTTCGACCTGTTTTAACAATATAGAAAGCAGTTACAATCTTTACAGCTAAGTTTATTGACATCGGAATTATTCAATTTATCATCTTTGTCTTTGGAATTTGTGAGTAACTTTCCTATATTATTATTTGTATAAAATCTAATGTTTCGTGGAAGGTGTTCAGATATTTAGTTTGAAAATTTATTTATATAAATCCTACGTCAATAATCATTATTATTATTATGTTATATATGTGATTTATATACAAATTGACTAGTAATATATTATTTCAATTTATTTTTTTAAATGTGTCTATTAAACCTGTATTACACACGTTATAAACCTCTAATTTAGTTTTATAAACAATTAAACTAACAGCAAAAATGTCGACTAATTCCACATATTAATTCCCCAAAGAAGTATAAAATGCAATTCAGATTGTCAAGAAAACATTCTTCCGGATTACTCTGTCATGGATTGGTTTTTGATGGCAGATATTATAATATTTTGCATTATATTACGAGTACTATGAAACACTAAGCATTTTTAATTTCAAATTGAAAGATATGAATTCAATTTGAATATTGAAAGTCATGCGAAGTTAACGTCAAACGAACGGAAATTTAAAAATATTCAAAACACAAAAAGAACTATGCGCCATTAATCTTCGGAATCGGAAAAATATTCAAATTCTCAAAGGGTAATGATTTCACAAAAAAAAAACATATTAAATAAATGCCTAAAGGAAACTTTTGTTGCGTTTGAATAAATTTATTTTTGATTTCTACATCAACATATTACACAGGTGTGTTACAAATATAAAAGGTTACAAACGGAAATTACTTAAAACACCTTTAGTAACTGTGATATAAAATATCTGAAAATATTTTTAATAAATACAAATTTAATTAAATTAGTACTAACCGAAAACCTAATTTATCTTCGGAGTAAATTTTTACCTGACAATATTTACATAACCAAATATAAATTAGATGTTATGTTTCAACATTTTGGTGATATATGCAATCTTTCTTAACCAAATATAGCGACAATATGTTAATATTTCAAGCAACATTTTTTAGCAACCCGGTTTTGCACCAGCGATAATATTTTCATTCCGTATGCGATTGATATATTACCATAATACTTTAATATACACCTACAATTAAAAAAAAACTTCACATGATTACAATTGATTTAAAATCTTTATTAACAATACCATAAGCCATTCATATAATATAATATTAATGACCATTTTCAACGGTTCTTTTTACAAAAATATAGAGTGTAAATCTATATTTTTTTTAAAATAAACTTTGTATTTTAAAATGCAAAAAAAGTACTTGTATTCACGAATGAGATTTTCGAGTCGAGACAATTTCTGAGACAGATAATATGCTCCCATGAGATTCGTGTTCCATCTTGTGTGTGTACACCAAGTATCAAAGATATAACCACCACCATATGCCGGTATATATTTATTTTGTCTCGCGCCAATGAATATTGATGTGCCATTTGTCCGTTGAATAAATATGAATCAAAGTCACGTTAACTGTCTGTTGTTCTAACGTCGAACATTAATGTTTCCTTTATCCATTGAGTTAATTTGAATCAAACTCACATCAAGGGACTACTGTCAATTATAATTCAAATTTCCACATTTTTTACGAAAATGTCGGTTTTTATTATTCATTTATATCAGAAATTATACACTGAATTTGACATTTTTAAAAACAATTACTTAGATAGGACAAACTAATACACCGAGTGTTATTTGCCTTAATTAGGATACTACAAGCATTATAAGAAAGACCACTAAATGCATTTTCTGCGTGTTACAAAATTGCGTTAATATTCTAAATTATTGCATAAATAAAACATATTTGTATACAATCTTGAAGCCAAAATTACGGAAACAAATCTGCCGTGAACCATAAGAGAAAAATATTAAAAATTAATAGAGTTGTAAATCATTCAATTTGCAGTACATGTGATCAATTTTCGACATTTTTAAAATACTTTGTTTTAGTGAAAACATAAGTTTTAAAATAATGCATTGTATTTACTCACATGCTTTGAGGCTTCCGCTACTATTTACAATCAAGTTTGATATCAAAAACGCAATATTTTTTTTACTTAATAATATTCATATCGATACTAATGATGTGTATTTTTTTTCTATATTAACTTCAGATCATCGATCGGCTGCGGCCGAAATGACGTCTAGTTCGCGCCTCGTAATTTTCGTTAAAAAATACCGAAAATATATATTTTCACGCATATTTTACCCTGAGTTTGAATTAATATTAAACTTCAAATTTCATAAATTAGATGTCTTTTTACTGATTTTAAGGGAAAACTGCGTTTTCTTTAACAAAGTAAACATTTTATGTAAGTCGAAATTAAATATTTCGATCATTTATAACAATTGCATTTTAAACAAAGCTGTCTGTTTCATAAATAGTATATAATTATGAAACAGACATATCATCAAAATGGCAACGTGGCGATTTAAATTGATAATAAAAAATAAAACAAAATAATAAATTACCGTTGTCATAATAATTTAAAACTTAGAACATTGATTTAGACGATCATCTAAATACATGTAGGTACTTTGTCTGATTTCAAAACATATTCATACATATAAATTAGGTACCATATAAATGATTTAATTTTCGATTGATTAATTCTAATGACTACACACATTTTTATTTCAATCCATATGATTCCAATATATTAATTTGAAAAAAGGTGGAAAATACTCCCGACACGAGTTATGTTTAAAACTTGTATCGAATGCGAGAAAATCAACAATTTTATTGTCATCCCTTTCTATTCAAACCTTCCTCTCTCGCGTGATTTACGTAACAAATTACATCAATAATTATTTATTTGATATATATAATAATTAATCTATTAGCGTCATTTTGAAAGCATATATCGATTTTCAAACTGGAAAAATGGAAGCTCGCCCTAAATTGTTTGTAGTTCAAACGTCGAACATTAATGAATCCTTTATCCGTTGAGTCAATTTGAAATAAACTCACGTGTATAGTTTGTTGTTCAAACGTCGAACATTGATGATTCCTTTATCCGTTAAGTCAATTTGAAATAAACTCTCGTGTATAGTTTGTTGTTCAAACGTTAAACATTGATGTTTCGTTTGTCCGTTGGGTCAATTTGAATCAAACCAAAGTGTGAATATCGGTAAAACGCAATAAATATTTTTAATTCTATGCCTTCTGCTTTTCAAAACTTTCAGATTATCTATGATTCTAGATGACGTTTGCGCGTACGTGTCGAGTCTCCTTGTCTAATCAACGTCGTGTACATGTCGTCTCGACCTACTAATCTCAAGTTTATCTTTAAGATCAAAATCTTAACATATACTAATGTTATGTGTATGATAATTATTTCAACTAATTTC
This sequence comes from Eubasilissa splendida, assembly GCA_031772225.1. Taxonomy (NCBI): domain Eukaryota; kingdom Metazoa; phylum Arthropoda; class Insecta; order Trichoptera; family Phryganeidae; genus Eubasilissa; species Eubasilissa splendida. The sequence continues at coordinate 21,873,875 of CM062855.1, read as the reverse complement.
TTGTGAATGATAATTATTTCAACTAATTTCATGTGTATGATAATTATTTCAACTAATTTCATGCGTATGATAATTATTTCAACTAATTTCATGTGTATGATAATTATTTCAACAAAATTTCGGAGACTTATCTCATCATCCCATTTCGAGGATAAGGACTATTTTAACCAGTTAAAGGTTTTACGTTTGTTTCAAAATTTGTATAGCTATTTGCAAAACCGCAAAATCTGTGGCATTGTTTTATGCCTTAGTAGGATTATAATGTTAAGCTGTACGTGAATTCAATTTTGGTTGTGATAATACTTCGTAATATATTTTCTGAAATAACTTCTGTATTTTTAAAGTATCGTTTACATATAATTTAAGCATTTTTTTCTGTTTATTCATGGTTTATTCAAATTTAGTACTCTAAATTCATGAAAATGTTGGATGGTCTGCAAATTATATATTTTTAACCTTTGTTTTTTTTTTCTATTTGATACTATAACTATGCGGTGAGAATGTTTTAGGAAATAATCTAAAAATATAATATGTAAATACAAAAGTTTTATTTTTTGATTGTAGAGCAACTAATCCTTTATTACGGTTATACTAAAGAGTCTTAAATAACAATTTTTATTTTTGTTTCAATTTATATGTTGATGAAAATCGACGTAGATGAAAAAGATAATTAGATTTTTAAAATAACATTTATTATTTAGGAGACTACATTATTATAGTGAAGTTACAGTTTTTCAGAACGTAGTTTTGTGATATTTTAATACAAATTAAATCAATATATTAGTTTTATTAATGTTTCCAAAATTTTATAAAAATGAATTAATTCATTTAATTCTGACATCTCCCATTAGATTTTACTCAAAGGTGTTTAATATTTTACGTAAATATAAAGTAGATTACTTTCAAATAAGTTAGAAAATTTGTCGTTAACTTACAATGTTGATGTAGTATAATAAGTCAGCGCTCTTCCCCGGATAGGAAGGAGTTCGGGTGGCAACAAAAATATTTTTTCGATAAATTGATTTTATATTCTTATTGATTCATTTCATAACCGTTTGCAATAAATAAATAAAATCATGTTGATTTAAATGTGGTTAATATATAAAATTTAATTTTAACATTTACTGCAACAATACAATGACAGAACAGATTTTATTTCCGAATTTGATTGGTTTCCCAGTGAAAACTCACGTAATTAAATACAAAATTATAGTATCATTTTATTAAAAATAAATTAAAGTAGTTTTTGATATTTAACTATAGTATTTACGCTTTTGCTATAAGCAATAAATATTTGATGTGTTATGATCCTGTTGAGATTATTTCAATTTGTTGTACACTTTTCATATTACCGTATCAGAATGTCAGCTGACATAGCTATTCCGGACATGACGTATAGCTATTCCGAACGTGAAATTTTCTCACCACAACATAGAGTGATGCACTGCTTCGAGCTATAGGGTCGTAAATCTCAAAGCTATATCAAACTGTCAGGACGTCGACAGGTCTTGACTTAGACATCTACCAGGACAAAATAACGCAAAATAAAATGCACACCAACTCGGTTGAAAATAGTTATACTGGAAATGGAAATTTTATTCAACTCTTTTAGCTGATATATATATATATATAGCTAAAAAGTGTGATATCTTTTTGTCATCATATTCGCATATATCACGCTATTCGGATAAAGAATATGCCAACGTAGCATATCAGAGTTAGTCCTTAAAAAAACGCTGATGTTAAATTTCAAAATAATTTTAACATAATTTACCAATTCAATCCAAGTTCCGGAATAAAATCACATCACTTTATACATCTGTGCGTAATATTTTTTTTATGTAACATTGAGAACGAAATTAATAAAACATACGAGTACTATGTATATTTGTAAAATTGTAATTCACGACATGACTAACTGCAATATACGACCGACTTATCGTCACGCCGTTTCCGGATTGGCAGAGATGATGAAACACCACACTGTTCTTTCCTGACACACAACATTTGTCTCATCGACATTCATACATTTTCTTAATGCTCGTCGTTTGTTGGTGCTTCTAACAGGACCGGACCATCTTTTAATATTTGGTTATTTATTGTTATTTTTATTTCTAGCGTCACCGACACTCGTGTCACATATTTTTCTAAATATGAATTAAATATATTAATTAAAAAGATACACATATAAAATCAATTTTATCGAAAAATATTGTTGTTGCGCCACCGGGATTCAAACCTGGATCTCTTTCCTAACCGGGGATGGTGCATTATCTAACTATGCTACAGCGACAATATTTTTAGCGACAATTTTCGAACCTATATGTTACCTTTTTGATATTAATACATTTAACCGTTCCATCATTTGAAAGAGCCATCTACCTTATTTTTACGGAATCTCAAATACCTTTGAGTAATCTGATAGCAGATGCCAGAATTATCAATTATTGATGACACATTGATACAACATTATTATTAGGAGAACACATTCTTATTGTAAAGTTGTAATTATTCATAACATAGATCCAGATTCGAATCCCGGTGGAGCAACAACAATATTTTTCGATAAAAATGATTTTATATGTATATCTTTCTAATTAATATAGTTAATTCATATTTAAAGTAACACAGACCTATGCTCTGAATAATTACAACTTCACAATAAGAATGTGTTCTCCTAATATATTTTTCTTACTATTCTCTCCTTATCATTCGGTTATCGTGACCTTTCTTAATCGTATTCACTATGCTAATATCAGCTTTACAATCATTATTTATTTATTAATTCATTATTGCATCATGAATTTTCAATATATACACTTAAGTGATTTCATTTTTACTGCATCCGCATTGTTATAACGATATTCTTAGTAAAAATTATTCAATATTAAAGAGATTTTTTTTTCATCTAACCTTCGTAATAATTGAGCTACGCGTAATGCCATATTTATAGCAAACCATATCATGCTGTTTCTTTTTTATATGTTTCACTTAAAATGTTTTTTTTAAATCTTAGACATTTACAAAATAAATTTATGACGTGACTTCAGGGTTATATACAGGGTGAATAGTATGTTCCAGGCCGATTTTGTTTTGACGCAATTTTAGTTTAGTTGATATTTGTCAGTTTGTGTTTAATAATCGTAGAAAGTAGTTGATTACAACTTAGTATAAAGAATCTAATATTTTAACAACATGTTGACGTCATTAAAACGTTTTATATAAATAATAATGGCAATGTTGTAAGCATTAATGGAGATCGCTATCGTCATTTGTTGGAAAACTTATTGGTGGAAAAATTGGGACAATTGGGCCTGCAACACATGTGATTTCAATAAGATGATGCCACCGCACAAACAGCCCAAGTTATGCTTGAAATTTTGCGAGTAATTTTTCCCGGCCGCATAATATTAAAAAGTTATGATATCGACTGGCCTCCTCACTCAGCTGATTTGAAAGCTCCCTACTATTTGCTGTAAGGGTACTAGAAAGGAAAAGTCTACGCCAATAAGCTAACAATTCCGATGCTACAAGATAATATTCGAAATAAAATCGCCGAAATAACACGCGAAGTGTACGAGAATGATATAAAAAATATGGTTAAAGGAGGACGCATTTCTGCCGCTGCTAGAGGCGGCCACTTGGCCGATGTCATATTCTATAGATAATTGTAATAAACCAAATAATTGATAAATAAAAAACAAATGAAATAATAACATTTTTTTTATTTTATATTTCCTAGTGAACAGTTATTACAGAAAATGATTTTGCAGAAAATCTTTATTCAACATATTCAATATTAATCTCAAAAAGTTACATAAAGATATAATCTATCGCAGCAAAAATACTATAATTTAAAAAAATTCTATCAATACTAATAATTTTAATAATTAAATTTACAACATCACTGTATAAATTAAATTTATTTTTTTCAAGTAACACATATCAATATTCAAAAATTAATCTCGGTGAAAATAAATATGTAAGTATATAATGTTAATTACGTGGGCGATATGGTTTTGATAACTTCCCCAAGAATAAAAATTCAAGAGCTACTGCGAACACACTAGGAATCTGCATTCAACAATGAGATTGGTACATCTCTTCTCTCGTTAGTCGAGATCATAGATAATAATTTTAATATTTTGTATAATCATAATTAAATGACCCGTTACTTTTAAAAATCAAATATTTTATTTTTAAATTGAAAATCATTAATCATATTTTAAAAGTATGCTAAAGGAAAGGATCACGTGGCTGAATTCTGATCCAAATTCGAATTCTTAGAAATATTCCTTAAAAGCGAAAGTAGTCATAATTCTGAATTAAGGGTCTACACGCTATCGTCGAGCGGTCATGGCGAGTTTATGTGGCAAGGAAATGAAGAGGGTATTAAGTCCAGGAAGGGTTCGCATCCCCTATCGTATTTAATAGGCTTTATAGGGCCGACAATCCGGCCTGGTCTCAATCCATGACACACCAATGCAAACATGATTTTTTTGTATGTATCTATTTTTCGTTCAGAACTTGTTATTGTTTTAGTAAATGTTATCGTATTCATATTCGGCGTATAGATTGTCAAATAGTTTTCCCAAAAAAATATCACCATAATACGCTATAATAGGGTATATGAGAATCATAAGGATCCCTAATGGATGATTAGATCAAATGTGAATAGATACATTTTTTTAATGAATAAAACTCAAATAACATCAACAAATCTTTTTTAATAATAAATTAATATATTAATAATAATTGCATATCCATTCGAGTGCAAGCAACGTCAACTAGAACTAATCTTAAATATAATTTTCCATATTGCAAAACCAATACAAACAAAACTCATTTTTCTACCGAGCACCCCTTTATTTCAATTCACACCTAAACGAACTAGACATTTTCAATACTACAGTTACCTCAATCAAATCTAAATTCAATACATAAACTTTAAAGCCCTTTCTTTTTATTTTTATCATTCAGATCTTATTCCTTATCCCATTTTTCTTTTACTTTTACCTCGAATATTTCATTGCTTTCTTTTTTCTCTATGTTCAAATTTTAATTCTCATCTTTTTTTTTTCACATTTTTCTGGTTAGTCCTTCTTAAAATTCAAATTGTACTCACTGTTTAAAGTATTTTATATCATCAGAGAAAACGTGTAATTGGTTTAATTATTGTTTAGCTTTCACTGTGATTTTCATATTTACTAATTAACTGTATGTATTCTGAATAAAATAAAAAAAAGATTTAATAAAAACTTAATATAATAATGCCGTATTATAGCCTAGAGTGGTGCAATTCTCACACTATATAAAAAGTGTAAAAATGAAATATTTAAAAAAAATAGCTGCGAGATTTCCCGAACAATGAACATTTCTGTGAATTAATTATAAGTGCTAAATGTGAATATAATCTACAAAAAAAAAAAATTCTTCAAAGAGTAGGTACTTTAAAAACACTAAAACCTTTTCTGACTGGAGCATTATACCTTGGATAACCGGAGACATAAAATTCTAAAACTAAACACCATTAATTCTACAATATTACATTATTAATGCGTAAAAAAATTTCAGTAAGCTGCTGTCTGACATATGTACATACACAATAGAAAAAAAGTGTAACGATTTTAAAAGTAAAATTTTATCTTTTTGTGTGTAATCAAAAACTAGTAATATTTTTATATAACATTTTTAACAGCATTCTACAATACTTATTTCATTCTTGGTATTGTAATAATGTGAAAAAATGAAAATTTATTTTTTTGATTTAAAATAATGCTTATTTACCCATATTGCACATTTTTTTCTTACATGCTTTATTTTCAGTTATACCTTATTCTTCTTATATTTTGTGTTGGACGATTTTTTATTTCATTTTTGCTTTACATATTATCATACTTTATAAACATGTTATAATTGTTGTTGAATCCTAAACTTGATTATCTATGATGTCGATATTTTTTGATACTGGTTAAAATAATTATGAATTGGTTTTCTGTTACCTTAAATTAATATCTTTTTGGTGGGATTCATAGGATAGCTTTAACTAGTGGTGGTAAAAGGCTATTTTATCCGATGAGTAATTATAAGAACGGGATCAGTGATGAATACCTTATAAATACCCATTGATTACTTTTTGTATTTAGAAATAATTTCTAAGAAATATTTTCAAAAAAAAAAAGTAACTACGAGTATATGAATATATTTGTATAAAAATTATAATAACTTTATTTAGATTTTAATATATCGTAATATTCGATAAATATTTAATTTCGCTTAATTCCCCAAAATATAAAGTCATGTGAAGTTTAGTTGAATGTATTAAATGCACGCACCTGCTATTTGGCTAATAATTTTAATTCTAGCGTTAATATATATTTTTTAAATAATCCGTCATACCCACAGACTAGTAAATCAATAGACATGATATGAAGTGTATATGTAAGATAGGGGTTTGCAACATTATTTGTGAGGTGAAGGGCATTCTATACACGTATATCCAACGAAACATAAATCCGATAGATTGTGACCCGAAAATTTTTTTTTTGTGTAAACAAGACGTATTTTTTACATTTATGCGTATTATATTGTCAGCGTTTGAATATTCGTTTCAATCAAGTCATATTTTTAAAAAAAGTCGCGGAGCTCTTTGATAGCGTAAGTGGCACCAACGTGATCACCTGGCTTCCACCAAAATGAAAGTTTTGTACTAGAAATTTGCGTTAGTTCATGTATATTTATTTATTGGTCTGTGGTCATACCTATATTAGCGAAACTTTTATAAATAATTTGAAGGTTAATTTCGATGAAATTTCCTAAACTTCTTTAGTATCAATTTTCATCACAAATCAAGTTAAAGTCAATAAGTGATATCCATTTAGTAATTATTTCAACAATTTTTTACGAAAATCTAACTTTTAATTTTCGCTTTTTGTTGGTAAACAAGGTTTAGTAATTAAAAAACAACACCTTCATTAACATTATAATGGAAGAGATAACCAAAATATAATAATACTGTCGATAATTATTACGCTGATATTAAAAATACTAATGCCTACTCTAACCGTGTACGATTTAACTGATCTAATAACACCTTCTAAGTGGATTTCATAACATGCTAAAATTAAACCATTAGTTTATATCGGTGGTGGAATATGCGGAAAATAAATCAACTTGTCCGGTATTTACTTACTATACAAGTATTATGAGATTTACTTTATGCAGATATAATTTAGATTTTCTATTTTTTAGCTCCAAAACTATACAACACACTTAACACTGACTGGAAACGTTCACTTACAAAAAAATTACGCAAATATGGACTCAATACATGATTCAATTGAGTAGAGATCAGTCAGAAGCATCGCTGTTCAACATTCCAGCTCACAATATAATACACTAATGATTCATTTTAGATTTACAACGCATTCATTATACTTTTTTATTATCTATATTTTTTTAATATATATCTCTGTCGAATCATACTCTTTATTTTTAATTTTAAATTAAATAACTCCGCAATAACATGGACAAAACTATCTACTTTAACATAGACGGTGGTCTAGCTAAGTAGTCAGTACAATGCTTATATATCTGAGATAGATACCTACTACATCCCATAGTGAATTAATCCGTGTACTATGTACCTACCTGTAAAAAATCAGTAAAAAAAATTATCAAACAATGTCAAATAAATAAAATAAATAAATGGATAAGTCGAAGATAATCGGACAACCAAAGTTATCGGGAATACAGAACGAATATTCTGTCGACATATATTGAATATATACGAGGTCGGTAATGCAATTTGTATTCATATTATTGATACTAGTATTGGTGAGTAATGATAAAGCTAGAGAGGGAAGAAAAATAGTGAAGATGTATCAAAATATGTGAGTGAAAAAATAAACATCCTATTGATGACCATAGCAAACAGACGTGGACAATTCTGCGAACGTATTTTTGGTGCAAAATATTTTGAACATAGTTAGAAAATTGAAGGAAAGAGAGAAACAGAAAGGAGGAAAAGGGATTTTCTCCGTTATTAGACTAGATTCGGAAACAACAGGGCTCGGAAGATACAGATCGTAGCAGAAAAGCAGGATGAATTTAAAACGCTACATCATCAAGAAAATATGTATCCCTTGATACATCATACTAACAATGTTATTTATTGACAGTGATAGTTTAACCTATCCCTTACGGCACTAAAATAAAAATGCGCGTTCCGGTACTGTAAACTCAGTGTACATGTAGACTTTTGCGATATTTACGTCGGATAAATATGAATGGCATGCTTAAAATGATAAAAAAAAAACATTGATCATCACGAACGACAGCACACAGACGCATTAGACATGTCTAACTCGGCCAGCGCACGCCCTGCTACTAAAGTGACGATCGGCACCTGGCACCCTGAGCCTCACGCCCCGCGCACTGCGCCGTCCGCACCTAACTGTACGCACATACACAAGTATTGACAAACTCACGTCAGGTTCTTAGAGAAAACATTTTTTATTATTGCGTATGGTAAATATTTATATATTGCAACTATTTTATCCAATACATAAATATATTACGAAGAAATACCTAAAATATGAACTCTGTATTTAGTATATTTACAGAGATATTCACATAATTAGAGGCAATGTTAACTCAATTTACATCATCGATGAAGAAAGGTTAAGAAAGAAAAAAATTAAAGCTGGTTAATATTTTTATAATATATGGATATATTTAGTTACATTTATATTTATAAATTGTTTAATGATTCAATACCGTATAAATAACAGGATGAGTAAAATATTTTAAATGATGTCTAAAAATTGTTTTATATTTTGAAATATAAGGGTAAATGGTTGCCATGGGGTGATTTATTAAGAATTATTAGGAATTTTAACATTTAGATTATTTTAAATATATTATGTAAGTATAAACTTAAGCCAAAATATATTAATATATTATGGCTTGAGAAATATCTACGCTTATTTTGTAATAGTAAATTTTTTTTTTAAATAACATTATTTTAAATATTTATTGCGTGATACCAAGCACTATTCCAGACGTAATATAAAATATCTGATTGTTCTTTAATGTGTTAATATAATGACAAAGATTTTCGTGATGTAGAATATACTCCAAAGTAAAGAATAAATGAGAGGAACCCCCATAAAATAACGATACATGCCTTAAATTGTTCGGTGGTTTCAAAAACAGAAGCTAAAGAAGATACGGCAACCCAGTAAGCTTTTAGAACGAATAGGAAATAATTTAATTTTTCGAAGAATCAGCCCATTTCAATTTCACAATATCTGAATTTTGTGTCGGTTTGTCACGGTAAAAGCACAATATATTTTTTTGAATGTCCGCAACTGACTTATTGTAAATTAAATAATATACCAATTTTAGTACGTAATAAAAATAAAAATATTAAAGAATTAAAAATTATTCAAATTCTTTATATGGAGATGGACATAGGTAATAATATAATATGAAAAACTTATCTATCGATTATTCATATCGTGTCCAAAAATGTTATAAAATCAATGGAATTTCGCAATACACCAAAATTATTGGTTTATTTCCCCCTAGCCCAATCATTTTTGCATAATACTAATATTTGTTAGGGTAGAGCTTTCAATTCTAAACTATTGTTACTCGTAAATTTTCCATTTATTTAAAATAGCTTTTACGATGTTTTTTTAATTTAGTTTATCGATATGTAACATTCATAAATATTCAATGACTCATACATTTATTAAAACTTTCAGAAAATGTTTATTGTACAGGATAGAAAATTTTATATATCATTAATGCAACATTATATGTATTTTTAAAAACTACACAAAAAGATCAAAAGTGGATTATTACATTTTAATAAAAATTTGCTTGTTATTTAATGCGGTAATATTATAAAATTCTTTCAACTATTTTTCTATAATTTTTTATTTCTAAGTAATTTTTTTTTTTATTCCATGTTTTCGTATTTAAATTGGTTCTCTTTTGTTGTTTTTTCCATATAGGTGAAAATATGAGAAAGAAAGGAAGGCACTTACTTTTCGTCTGCCTTATGCTGGTTTATTGATAGATTCCTCCCCACCACTATTCCTATATAGTAACACTCTCGAAAAGGATTATTATGTATAATCGGGATTAAAGAAAGATTAATTAATAAGCGGTAGCGGAGTAAAACGGAGTGAATCGATGGTAGTTATCCATACAAAAGTTCCAAGCGCACTGAACTTGCTGCAGTTGAAAGACATCTTCTTTCTTCCTTGTGCTTATGAATAGGTGAGGAAAGAAAGCGAATGAGATACGCTGGTTAATATTTGGTAAACTGCGAATTGAATGTATGCATGAGGCAATAAGTTAAACGCCAAAAATCTTGTAACTTAATTAATTTTAAACCGTGTATGATATGGTATGACATAATACGCTTTCATATAGTACTATTTATTTTCTATTGTCGATTTTTGTAGCGTTGGCGCTTAACTTTAACTTTGTGGTTAGACATAATTAAAAATTGTATCTATATTTAACATTGTATAAACCACTGTGAATTATTTTTACGTCAACCGGTTTCGATACTAACGTATCTTTGTCAAGACTGGCGTTCAGTTCAGCTGTACGCCAGTCCTGACAAAGATAAGTTGACAGGTTGACGTAAAAATAACTCACAGTGGTTTATTCAAAATAAAATATAGATACACACAATTTTTATTAAATATTTATTTTTACGTAAGGCATGTTTTACATGTATTTTACTTTAAGTGAACTATACCTGTTATACTTATAAGCAGAAGAAACATTATAAGAACTGGATTCATCAATTATTATATTTACTATGATCAAGATTTGTATAAAGTGAAATAAAAGTACATTTATTTATTTGTAAATTTAATATGGACGAGAAATTCAAAAGGCTAAATGGATTCCAGGGGTTGATTGGTGATTTTCGTACTGCACTCTAAACGGAATATCATATTTTCATCGCATGTGTATTGTTAATCTTCACGGCGTATTGTTATGGTATTACTTAGGCGATTTGTAGATCACTTTACAATCGAGAGGCTTAGAGAGAGACATAATTAATAAAAACAGAAAACAAAACCAAAATTGATTAAAGTGAATTTAATGTATATAGAGTTTCTTTTAGTGAGAAGGTATCACCCATATTTTAATATTTTTTAAATATCTATTTGTTGCGCAGACTTAAGTCCTGATTTTATAGTAAAAACGTTCAATAATTTTTATAACTTTGGGATTAATAAAAATAATTTTGAAATTATAATTAAACCATATTTCTTTTTTAAAACCAGGTTTTATTTATTAATTTCATCATTCCGCATAATTATTCGGAACCATGCTAGCCATTTCTACTGACGCCTGCCTCATCATTCTTGTCCGACTAGGAGTCCTTTCACAGCTACTTGTACCCTATAGCCTCTGTGCAGGCATTCTCCGTATATCTGCTATTACAAAAGATTTTAAAATTATAAATATAATACCTTAATAACTTTCCAAGTATCACCAGATCCCTTATGTCCTGGTAACAATATCAATCACTTCAGAGATTGACTTGTTATTCAGGTGGAGCTATGATGGAAGAGTGCCGTTCCCCCAGTGACGGTCTCTTATAATGCTTATCCCCCACAACTCATCTACTCACTCTCCTGACACACACATATACACTTACATGTGCTAGGTGACAGTTTTCACAAATTATTTATTAGTGTATGTAAGTTATACGTACAATATAAATGTGTATATTTTGTATAGTATAGCTTACAATCGGTGATTGCATGTATTATGCCTACTGACTACTTACATCGGTGTTACTGACACTCATGTATGGATCCGAGCTACTATAAAAAGTTATCAATATTTGGATATGTCCAAGAACTCACAATAACTGGATTTTCACCGACAAAGGCACTGTTAATAAACAAATAATAGATATCTCATAGATACGAAGATATTTTTGTTATATTTAATAATGGAACCATATGAAAGTATGAAGTATTTAAAAATTTAAACATATTGATTTTTCAGGCATATTCTAGTGTATCTTAAAAACATTTTACAGATAAAGAATATTTAAATATTTTCAAAAAAATAATTATATTCTAATTGTGACATATATGCTGTTTCAGGGAAATGAATATCAAATTTAGTCCATAGATGGCTATAGTGTAATGGTATTCGAAGTGTTTCCACATATTAACAACTTACAACCTTCGAAAATTTGATAGATATGGATGTTGATTGGATGGAATGGTGAACATTACATTGTGTAAAGTGATCAATTAAGCCAGCCAAAGACTAGTCATAAGCCCTGTCATTACCCATACTTCCATATCTTTCCATTAAATATAATAAAAATAGTTTTGTCTCTATGAGATATCAATTATTTGTTTTATTAAAAGATAATCTCTGAAGAAATCAATTATGATTATCTCCTTAGCCGTCTGATTGTTACAATTATCAGTGAGACATACGATGACCGACCTTATATATATATATTTCTACACAGGATCATCAATGGTATGATAGACTGCCCCCAGATTGTTGATCTACTTGATTTTCACGCACCATTGAGGTTATCGAATTCATTGTTCTATTACAGTGGTAATGTCAGAATTCATGCATTATCTAACTCCACAGTCCCCAGAATGCATTCTTTGGGAAATGAATATGCGGAGGTAGTCGACATTTTTGCTTTAAATTTAACTCTTTATAGTACTATATTACTACAATTTTTTGTGTCTCAACTCAATGGTGACGGATAATTTGCTTTTAATATTTATTTTTACTTTTCACTGTTATTTTTTTCTTTGTGTATTGCACTTCTGATGAAATTTTCTGTTATTTACAAATTATGTTAATGCCTGAATTAGTACGTGTATAATAATAATATATAAATAATTTTCACGCGTAAATATCTACTGACGACTAATACACTCACATTTGTGGTGTGTGGATCGTGTCTGCTTGCTTGCGCGTATGAACCTTGTTTTACTCCTGAAAATAAAGTAAGCATACGGACAGTCAGTGAGTTTACCAACATGACCGGTACTCGCATGTGTGAACCCAGCCTTGCTCCGCAAAGTGGCAGGAGCACGCGAGTAGTCGGTGAGTTTCTAGCGTGCGTTTGCACATGTGATTGTGATTACAATGACGTGCACGACACTCGCGGGTATGAACGCAACTTTACTTCCATATTGAAAAAAATATAACAACATTTACGTGTGAAAACCGCCCACAAACACTTCATTTGATGATTTAAACAAAGGCGATAAAACCAACTCATTAAAGAGTTTCATAAGGTGACAAATGTGTAACGTTACAAAAAATGTAAGAAAAGTGAGTACCGTAATACATATGCTAGCCCATATACGCTTACATTATTTGAAACAATGGTATTAACTCATAGATAGGCAGGACTTAAAAATAGAAAATAAATACTAGCAGATAAGCAATCAGCTGTCGCCGATTGCTTGCTGCTAGGCCCTGCGAACGGCTATTATGGCCGCTGCGCAGTCAGAGTCTTAATAGAATCTATATTTCAATGCGAAAATTTCTTATTACATTGCTTTAACAATAGTTTAATAAAGACACTCTTGCAAAATAAGTACAAAACATTAATATCGCATTTAACAGTGATATATATAAGGAAAGAAACCACAGAGTGCGACGCGATATGATCATGAGACATAGATGAGATGACAGGATGCTTTTCTTATCTATGACAGACGCTCAATATATTTTCCAGTCGTAATACGATTTCGCGTACATTACAGACACAAATGACATTACCGAAGCCGCTACATACAGAACATATGTATATAGATGGGGAAGCGTAATATTATTATGAATAATTGAAAAACTATAATTATATTAACAATTAAAAATGTAATACTTTGTAAAAAAATGTTTCTGTCCTCCACCTATGCTTTGCATAACGATTATTAAGTTTTGTATAGCAATTGTATCTCGTATGTGACAGCGACCAAATAAAAAGATTAAATTGAAAAAAATAATAATTATAAAATTAGTTATTTTTTTACAGACGGTATGTACAGCAAAAACTGCCGGCTCTAGTATAAAAATCACGTACAGCATTACTTATTAACTTTTGTTATCTCAACTACTCGACCTTAGCGGAAATCATAAATAAAATCAAAAATAGATAAAGATTTCTACATACGATTGTTTATTTACTGATTTTAATTGTGCTTGTAATCTAGTGGTTACAATACTCGTCTAATCTAATGATTGGGGGTTCGAGTCTCCTTCCAGGAAGCGATTAAGTCAATCCATAAAACAAGCGTTTAGCTTAGTTTGAAAACAGTAAGAATATTTATGTGACACGTACTCCATGTACGGATCTCTAATAGAGTAGCTAGGCTACATCTTGCATGCGTGGTTTGCGTTCTGGCTGTCGCGCTTCCATCAATAGGTGGCACCAGTAGTCCGCTACGCTTATATGGTCTATGTCTATGGCAAAAAATAAATCATTAATACATTAACACTTTACTTTACTTTACTATATGATAATATTATTGGTGATATTTTATATTTGACAATTGACAACATTAAGATATTGAATTTGTATAGAAACATAAGACTACCGAGTACAAACTTAATTAACCTTTTTAACCTTTCATCTCCGATGATGTAAACTGAGTTGACATTGCCTCTAATTATGTGTAATTATACTTAAAGTATTCCTCCGTAATATCCGGGGTGCCGGATGCCGATTGTCACTTTAGTGGCAGAGCGTGCGCTGCCCGAGTTAAACGTGTTTTATGCTGTCAATGTTTTTTCTCATTTTTAGCACTTTTACACAATAATTAATGTATATATATGTTCACTTATCAACTATTATTTTAATGATTAATATAAGTAATAAATGTAAAATACTCATATTAATCCGACTTAAAAATCGCAAAAGTCTACATGTACACTGAGTTTACAGCACCGGATCGCACGTTTTTATTTAAGCACTGAAAAGGAAAGGTAAAGAAGCCATAATAGGTGAACGATTTTTTGATAATTTTACAAATGTATTACCGCCGTAAAAAAAGTGGCGCTGTTGTAAATATTTCCGATTTTTTCCTAAAATAAATAATATATAATTTGTTCTTCTGATATAGTCAAATAATCACCATCCCATCACAGAGATCGTCTAATATTACACCAAAATAATTTGTTTGCACTGGTTTTCCTGAAATAATTCAGGATTATTGCAATCACAATCATTTATGAGTAAATTTTTACAGATTGTGCCTAGTCAGATATTAAACTAAAAAAAGTTGTAAGTTGTACTTGAAGTAAATAAATACGGAATAATTTTTTTAACTAGAGATTGTAGATTGTTTAATCATAGATTTATCAATAGAGAATATCAAAAAGTTTTTACACGTGCGTAACCACTTTTTTACTACAATGAATTATTATCACGATGTGTCCATATAGTAGTACTAGTACACCATTTGCCAAACGATACAATTGAAGGATTCGGCCTAACAACGGTCTATGTGTTTTTTTAAGCTTTAGAGGACACACAATAAAATTTCATTCATTCATTCAATTAAAACTTCATCGCTAAATGAGGGAAACACCTTTTTTGCCCGGAAGTAACATAGACCGTTATTATGTCAAAACTATTTTGGCAGTGATATTAATTATGTCATTTTTTCAGGGAATATTATTCTCCATTATGACTAAATCATCTAGTTTTACTTAATGTGACGAAATGTCAATTGGTTTATTATAACAAGAAACAATTAATTCTACAGTTAGAACTAAGAAATAAACGAGCTGATGTGCGAATGTAAGAACAAATTATACAATGAACGTAACTGCGACATAGACCGCTGTTCCAATTATAGAACTCACGATTTCAGATGTGCAAAGTGGCATAATAACGACATTTGTTGGTTTCTGTAGGAACTTACTGTAAGAAACGTGTAACGGAATCTATATAGAACGTCACTTAATCAAAAACCCGATTTCATAAAAAATATAACATTATTCGGCCGAACCCTTCAATTAGAGAGACTGTTATTAGATTAGGTTAAATTATTATGTAAATTTCGCTTATTTATGAGATTATGTAAGCATTATTAATTAAGTCACAGTTATTAAAAACGCAATACTTTGAATTAAATGTATATAAAATGCTAAAACTTAATTTGAAATATAAGTGAATTTGCGTGGAGTTGGATACGGGTGACGTGATGCACGTGAGACACGTGTTCAGTCAGCACTAATTAATTCATGTAAATTTGTTCATTGTACATATTATGTAATTTTTTGAAGAGAAGGTTTAACTAACCAATGTGTTTTGACCTTTTCCGCTATTCACAGAGGATACGTTTAAGATATTCAAACAATATATAATTTTTCATTTAAAAAAATTAACATGTGCGATATGACAAACGTAAAAATAATATTTTTCCATAAAAAAAAATGAAACAATTTAATGAAATTATATGCACGTGTATATAAACGATAAATATAAATAATTTTTGTGTGTAATAAATAAATTGTAAGTAGCTACATAAATAATAATAAATATAAAACTAAATCTTACCTGTTATTTGTTGTGTTAAGTGTATGATAATTAAACAAATATCAGATATCTCAGAGACAATGCCATTTTTTAATATATTTAATGGAAAATATATGGAAGTATGGGGTAATTACAGGGCTTATGACCTGTCTTCGGCTGGCTTAAGTGATCACTTTATATATATATATATATATATATAATGTTCACCAATTCTCACCACTCAATCTCCACATTAATAAAAATTTTGAAAGTTGTATATATGTCAGTATGTGGATTCGCTTCCAGTACCACTACACCATCGCCATCTATGGACCAAATGTGATAATTCATTTTTCCCTTTTTTTTTAAATAGCACATATGTCAATACTATCACTATGAGTATGATAATTATTTATTCATTGGCCAATGGAATCTTTTCTCTGATTCGATTATTAAAGAGGGGAGGTATAAGGGCTGAGCCCTCTTGTCTCTGATTTCTCCGTCTTTCGATAAGATTTTTTTTGGGGGATCTTATTCGGGGAACATGGTGAAATTTTTTTTTTTTTTTAATATCAGGTAATTTCTACTTTGTATATAATTGTATAAAGTAGTAGCAATAATGGGTAAAGTTTTTTATTTTATATTTTGTTAATTATTTTTTTGATAAATCTCTTTCTTTGTATACTTGTTTATAAACACAAAAACGTTCGGTGTTTTTTCTATTTAAAACGCTTGGGCGTCACTTTCCACCACCTTCACTTTCAAGATTTAAATTCATTTTATTTCCGTATCACCTCTAATTTAAATAGGTCTTATTTAATTTTTGTATCGCGTCAGATTTCTGACTTTCCGAAGCGAAGTTTCAAAAGTGCTCGACTGTAATGTTTAGGAAACAAATGAAATTCAAATCTAGATTTTTGTTTAAGAGTGAAAAATAACAACACTTACATTACCATACATTTATACCATCATATTTAGCTTTATGGATAGGCAGAAAAAATTATCTTTCTTCTTTACAATCTAAACCTTTTTATATTGTTTTCCTGCTATATTTTAGTTTTTATTTAGCATTTCAAATTAATCTGTTATTTAATATTATACACTAAAAAATATCGCCTATCTCAATATGTTTCATTGTCTCGTGCGGGATGCGTTATAATGCGCGTAATCTGAATTTGGAACCTTGTGCTTTGGGAAGTATGTTTGATAGGCTGAGAATGATATCGAAAGGAGTGTGACTGCAGAGAATAAGTTGAATTATATCTAACGGGAACTTGTTTACCGAGGCACGACTAACGGTGTACAATGAAGTCCTGGTACCGACACTGTTGTATGGAAGTGAGGCCTAGAGCTGGTAGAAGATGAACGAAAATAGACTGAATGCAATGGAAATTAGATCACTTACAAAACCATATACTAGAGGATGGTTCTGTTAGAAGCCTCAATAGTCGGCGAGCTTGTATGAGAAGATGTATGAATATGGATGAGGCAAGAACTGTGTGTCGGGACAGAGGAGTGTGGCGCTCTATCCTCTCTGCCTATCCCCACAGATAGCCGCATGATGGTGAAAAAGTCAGTTAGTTAGTTAGTTACTTCCATTTGAGACAACCAAGTACAAAGGCGAGATATGAAAAAAGCGTTGTACGAAAATATGCCATATTAATATTTATATTACTTTCAAAGAAAGTTAAGTACTACTTATGTTATGAAAATTCTTGAAAAACGAAGATTTTGAATTGCTACCCACTTGATCACTATACGAAAGCGTGTCATTTGCATATACCTGAAATTTCTATGAATATCTGATATTGCAATTCTAACATTGCAAATGCCGGGTTTCGACTACCACTTCAGGGCTATTTATACAGAAAATGTATGGTCACTGATAGCAAGTTGGTGAAAAATTGTTTGAATGCTGCTAACTAGTAGCTGCTCTCTTATAAATATATGTTTTTTACTATTTATAAGCGTGCCTTCTAACCATATTTTAAAATTCTCTTGTAAAGTATTTAGCCGCGACACTGTATTATCATTTATAGCGTACGTGCCACAGCTATATTCTTACAGATTCCCTGAAGATTCGGTGAGATTTCGGTAATAGAAATTAGAGTCCATTGTTGATATAGTTAACAAGTTATTACTACTGTACACCGTACAACAATATAATATGTACACAATAAGATATATTATTTTGAGAACAGAAGAGTATTTAAAGAGAACGCAACTGCGCTTCTAGCATCTTTTAACGCTTCCCGGCTCCCCATTCCGCGCGCCTACTTGGCACCGGTCAGCCTTCTCATATACTCTCTCATCTATCACCAAGCTTCCATACACGCATACATACAACTTTGACAGATGTCAAATATCTCTCGTCTCTCAATACCTCCAAGCTTTCTAAAAAAAATTTTTTTTTTATTAAAGTATATAGTTTTAATACAAAAACAAACCACTCGCAGTAATTAATTAAATAATTGAGAAAGCGGTTGTTAGATATCCTTTAAGTGCTGTATATCTTCCTGATTACATAGAACTACAGCCGGCACATGTTTTTTGGCTGTTTAAATCCATTACATGACAAAAAAAATTTTTTTTACTTAGATTACAAATATAATAGCGTATAATATATATTATACGTATTTATATGTGTATCAACTTATACATTTTTGAATTTGATTAGAAGAATCCACTATTAGCTGTGACGCATTGTAAATCATTTAGAACACTGTTTTTAACTCTGTAGAATAAATATTTTTGTTCGTATCTGTTTTATTTATAGATATTAATATTTTAAAATTCGTCAATTAATTATTTATTATCTGTAATTAAATGCACACCTCTTAGAAAACCAAAAATATTTTAATGTTATATTCCAATTGTGGTTTTTTGACAGTGCCGTATTTATTTATAAGCCAAGTTGACAAAGTTGACACAGTAAATAAGAAAACATCAGTCACGCTACATCTCGGTTTCATGAAAAATATCACAAATAAGTTTCTGTACTTTAATAGTGTTTTTCCCTACCTTATAAACTAATGTATACAAGGATATTTCAGGTGACATCATCGCCACCTTTCCAACATTTCAGTACTATAACATACCACGTTCTGTAAATACTATGCATGAATAATTCCGCGTGTGTCTACATTTATAAATAAATTCTTTTTGGACATATATAAACAAATTTCGTCTAATTTATAAATATATATTATGACGTGACGTTATGGTACCTACCAAGAGATAGGAGAATTTATGGTTGAATCTGTTCCTTAAAGTGGCAACATTAGTCGACGCGACGAGAAATTCCATGAATATATCCGTTTTTTAGAAGGAACCCGTAGTGAAGACAGGCGGTGTTAATCCATTTAAAAATGTAATCTTTAATAATCCAGAAAACGACAAAGTCCCTTTTTGATATGGGTCCAGGCGGTCGGGGAGACGCGCTGTACTGCATAAATACAATTATTAAGAGAACACATTATTATTGTGAAGTTGTGATTATTCAGTACATAGGTCTGTGATATTTTAAATATGAATTAAATATATTAATTAGAAAGATATACATATAAAATAAATTTCATTGAAAAATATTATTGATTCGAACCTGGATCTCTTTACAAACCGGGGAAGGTGCATTATCCAACTATGCTACAGCGACGATATTTTTAGCGACAAATTTTCGAACCTATATATTACCTTTTTAATATTAATACATTAAATCGTTACATTATTTGAAAGAACCATCTACCTTATTTTACGGAATCTTAAATACCTTTGAGTAATCTGATAGCAGACGCCATAATTATCAATTGGAATTGTAGAGTAAGAATTTGTACTTACTCAAATATTTCTTTTTTTATATATCATCTCTCCACTAAATGCTTTGGTTTTGTTTATTAGTTTTTTTTATAATAATATCGACTACTTTTTAGTTAATTTATTTATCTTACTAAATTAATTTCCCCTAGAATAACTATTTAAAACTGCTCGTGTGAGGTTAGTATCCAATTCTGGAACCTGTTCACTGTATCTCATGTTCTACTCTAAATTTAGCCGGTGGACGTGCCGACATAGGTCTCGTACGTCACAATATATATATTGTAAGGTGTCGCCCGCTATGACTTGAAAGCGCCATTGTGACACGTTTTCTGGCGGACTATCCTCCACCGACTAGTAACAGGGTAGAGCATGAATTTGTGAGTACGTGAATCAGAAGCTACCTGCTTACCATAATATCGAGATCCATCTTGCCATCTTCTGGAAATAAACTTTACTAAAAAACACTGTAAAATATGAAAGGTGATATTTCATAATAAAAGAGAGTCTTACGTTAAATTTTATTCAGAGTTTACAAGAACAGCTAACTACGTGAATTATTAATTTTTTGAATAAATAAAATTAAAATTAGACTTCGGAGCTACATATTAGGCGGCGACCTTGCGTCGACCTTGGGCGATTCCTCTTGCTTCTGCCGTAAAACGTCATTAACGTCTTCTTGCATCCATCTATTTTGTTGTCCTGGGAGCAGCATTCACCGCCGTTTCCGAGTGCCTGGCAATCGGACACTTCTTCAACCGGTGGCCCATGCACGAATCTTCTTCTCCCAGGTGGATCATAAGTAATTGTCAAGAGGTGATGGACAAAAGACGTAATGTTAAGTAGTGAAGAAGTAAAAAGGTTAAGAAGTCAAGAAGTAAAGAAAAGAAGGAAATAAAATAATGAAGTAAAAGAAATAAAAGAAGGGAAATTTTATGATGTCCTGCAACAATATAAATTTTTACGATACAATTAGAATTCGTAATGCTAGAAATGAGCGCGTTGTGAGATTAATTAATTGTATGAATTTTACCCTTCAATTATTATCCCCAGCTCGAAGCGAGAATAGAATTGAACCCGTACCTGTTGGCGATGGTCCGACCTAAAACGATGGTCGCGATCCTAGCGGCAAATATCGTAATTAGTACTTGGCGTTCTGAACCGCGCGAGAAATTAACTAACCAGGGTGTTCGTTATTTAAATTAAGTACTAACGTTACATTTTTTTTGTACCAAGAATCCTTAACGTTATAACATTAATTAAAACCATTTGTTGAGCAAAATATTATAAACAAATTGAATGTACAAAAGTGTAATCATTAAAATCATATAAAACAAAACGGTATTTTACTGCATATTGTATACGCTTATTTTTAAGTTAACTCCTTAAATATTTGTCGGTTTTGTGAAAAATCTTGCTGTAGCGGTCTTAATCACTGAAATGTAGAACTCACTCCTAAATGAGTGGTTAAATGCTAAAGTCGTTATCTAAACATATACGTCATCATTTTCAAGATCGTTTAAAATTAAAAACTCGTTAAGAGTTTTTAATAACATCTCGTAAAACCACTGGTTTCCCAAACCTTTTCCAAAAATTTTAGGAAAATACAAAATAATATCTGTACGTAAGGCAATTAATTTCGTTTTAATAATAATTAACGAATAAATTATTTTTTTTCTGAATATTTTTAGAATACATATTTCTAAAACGCAATACTTTGCATTAATATTTATAAATTACGTACGAGAGGTATTCCCGGAAAATAGTTTTTATTCGTTAACGCTATAATTCAATATGCAATGTGCAAATAATTATATTTATACAAGTTAATAGACATAATGCGGTAAATAAAATCGCTACTCATGAATGTATTTATCGTTATGTTAGTGGGCGAGACGATATTGAAGACGACAATCGTTGTGGAAGACTATCAACTTCAATTACCTACGTAAAAAATGTTATTGCTCTCCGTTCAGTAATTGAAAACGTTCGTCGAATAATAATGCAAATGGCAAAGTGTGTCCAGCGGAAAAATTTCAAGATTAAATTGTAATTGCTCGTAAATCATCAGGGCGAGGTAAGTGGGAGGAGTATTATTCGACGCGCGTGATTTGAGGATTTTCCAGTCGCAATGAGTCACTGGTCGGGAGCGCACCGCGCGTTCGCAGTTGAGCAACATTTAAAGTGCGGTGATTCATTGGTTCGTGTGCGTCGCACTTTTTGTACTCACTTTAATATTCGACGAGTAAGTGATGGGCTGAGCATACAACTTATCTGGTGTTGGGTTCAAAAATTCAGACAAAAAGGGACAATGGTTAACCAAACTCTTCCGGGACCATCAACATCAGCAGCGACGCCAGAACATGTAGCTCAAGTTTGACGTGAAATTATGCGCAATCCGCGTAAATCGATAAAAAAGATTGCAACCTGTACTGAAATAAAAAAATCAACAGTGTACGTTATTTTGAAAAAAAAACTACAGTTTCACCCATACAAACTGCAAATCGTGCAGGAGGGGGACCATCGATAAGAGACCAGGATGGATTCACGAAACCTCACCTGCTTGATGACGCCGTCATGTTGCACTTCCGGAAGTTCACCCAATGTAGTAAATTTATACTTCACAAAACACTGATGAGTGTCACGTTCACAAACAACAAAATCACAGCGGCGTGTGCAAAGTAGTGATTCAACACGAATTCATACGAGAACGCTTCCTTTCCTCGACTTTCAGAAGGACAACCAGTCTAGCCAAACGAACAAAATATACTGGGGAGAATAGGCTAAGGGGGTAGAATGAACTAAAAACTGGTGACTTTACTACAATTAACAATAATATGAATGAATAAATAAGTATGAAAGTATATGTAATCATCTACAAAATAATAATTTATTTAATTTATTACGATTACGGAATACATGGTATGGGTCCGAGTGGTCGCTATGATAACGGTCTAATTCTGAAATAAAAATACCATCAAATTTCTTATATCATTTATATTATTAAAACAGTTAGATCATATATGTCAACGCATTTTCTTAATAAACAAATGATCTAATATTTTATGTATACTCGGATCAGTGCAATGCTAAAAGATTTGAATGAAGATGATCTGTAAGCAGAAAATATATTTCAATGTTATGGTATTTATTTATAAAATCTTCACTAAGAAAATATCGACAGAATTTATAAGAAAAATTGAAGCAAATCAACATAAGCACAAACATCATACAAGAGGAAAAGATAAACTGAGACTGCCATTCAGGAAGAAAGCTAAATCTCAGAAATCGATAATGTATAGTGCGATGAAAATTTTTAATGAAATGCCAGAAAACATGAGAAAGGAGGAGAAATTACATAGATTTTAAAAGAAAATAAGCAAATATGTGCAAGATAAGTTTACTTTAATAATTTTTTTTTTTTATAATTTGTTGTCTTCGTACCATTGAACTCGTATATTAAAGGGGATGAGAAATAAGTCACAAGAGGTATGAGACATTAAATGTAAAATACGCAAAATTGTAATTTATGACTATGTTTAATGCCTAAATATGCTTTTAGACATGGCTTAATGCCTAAATATGCTATGAGACAGGTCCCATTTCTAAATGATAACAAGAGAAAATTCGTGACTATTGAGAAAAAAATAAAGAATGTTTTATTTATTATAATAAATTTTCTGATGATTATAGTTGCAAGCGTTGTATTCAATGCTTAGCATGCCATCGGTATGCTGTCACGTTGTGCATAGTCACGTTTGCGATTTTTGCAAATGTTACTAACTTAATTTTATTTTATTAGAATTAAACATAATTTTTTTACGAGTGTTATTATGTTTCATCATGGTTTCCTTAATGTAATCAGGTGTTTCACGATGAAGAGCACTCATCTTGGATTCTTGTTTTTCTCAATTGATTTGGTAAGATTCCGTATGCTTCAAAAGACGAAAAGTCAGTAGTAATATTCTTACTTACATTTTTATTATATTATTATGTTATTATATCTAAAATAATTGAAACCATGATCATACTATCAGTAAACTGATCTCTCAACTAGATTAATTCAGCCTTATAAATCTCATCTGATTTGCTCTTTTCAACTTATTTCAGTAACTCATTTATATTTTCTAGTAAAAGCAACAATGATTTTAATACAAATTCAATTAATCATTTAGAAAGATATACACAAAAAATCTTTTTAATGAAAAAATATTTAATATAAATTAAATATCACAGACCAATATTCTGAAAATTACAACTTTATAAGAATGAGTTCTCCTTAAAAAAAATCATATTTAGTTGTTACCGGGATTCGAACTTGGACCTCGTACTATCCGGGGAGACAGACGTGTTTCCATTCTACAGCAATCGATTACGTTTACGACAAATTTAGAACTTATATTCTGTATTTCTTTCAAATTGATTTTATTTTTAATACCACAGAACTACGTTCTGAAATTTCAGCATCACAATGAAAATGTGTTTTCATTAAAAATAAAAATCTTGTTTTTCAGTTTTAACATTGAAATAAATAGTTTCATTAAAATTATTTTATGTAATATTGACGACATTGTTTCAAATTCTAGTCAAGGTTTGGCAAGCTAATAGAAATTTCGTTCCATATCTTCATTTCACTACCTGGCTAACCACGTACATTTATTACAGGTGTCATCATTTTTGGTTCTGACCAAGAAGTAGCTGGTGTTATGAGAGCTGTTCGACGCTCCAATGCTACCGGGGCGTTCTCTTGGATAGGGTCTGACGGGTGGAGCGCCAGGAGCCTCGTGAGCGACGGCAGTGAGCTGGAGGTCGAAGGGACACTGTCTGTCCAGCCCCAGGCTAACCCGGTCAAAGGATTCGAGCAGTACTTCCTGGGACTCACGGTGGACAATAATGAAAGAAATCCTTGGTTTGTTGGTGAGTTATTTTTGCTTTCAATTTAAATACTCTTATTTTATTCTGCATTTAAAATTCATCATTATTTATTTATGTATCCGACTGATGTTCTCGACTGGGAATTATAATTTATTTTATAAGTGCCGATGAATCGTCTTTATTAGCAAAACAACTTTCTTTTGAAGCTTGTATCAATATAAACACTTTTACATAATTAATACAAAAGCAAATACAATAAGTATTAAATATTATTTGTATTCAAGCCTGTTAGCCGCTTCCTACCTCGCTAGGTGCATATAAAATACATATTTTGAGGTAGGTAGCCATTAGATTTAATTTGTTATTTATTATTGTTTTTAATATTGCATTTATTTAAATAAAGTAAATAGTAAAAAAACAACAAATTAAAATTTTTGATACAAACTAAAGACATGTAAGAAGTATGGAACAGAGTAAATAACATTTAAATAGAGCATATTAAAGAAATAGAGTAAAAAATATCACTGTATGACGCACGTACTTTATTAGTAAAACGCAATAAAATTTGGAATAGTAAATGCATAATGAAATCAATTAGTGCATGACGTTAAAATAAATATTTTTAAAAACACGTAATGCACATAAGTGTGCGTTTTAAGGGCATAACATTTTAAAAACCATCAAGTTCTACAAAATCTACCTTCCTTTGCTGTACCTTTATTATATAGTATATATAATATTTAAAAAAAATTGTTTTGTAATTAATAAAAATAGATAACATACCTATAATATAAATTAACATTGTTAAAAACCAATCATCAGTGTCCATAGAATGAGACACGATGAGATAAATTCCCGAGATTTAGTTGAGATAAATCATTGTACCATGTACACGTGCTGAGATTTTGATATGGAGATGATGGAGATCAGCTTTAGATTAGACGATACAATCACCCATTTCGATTTGATAAAGAGTCTCTAAATTTTCACGACAGCGTCACCTAGAACCGTAGATAAGTATAACTATTTATTCTAAAAAATTACAAATTACTAATAGACTGACGCGTGGCAGCAATTCTCTTAGACTCGGTGTGTACCGAGAGTTGCATAATAAGTTTGGAGCATAATCTCTTGACTCAGAGACTGTCTCGAGTCAAAAATCTACTAAACTCGTCCGTGAACATGGGCCTTAAAGGCTTTTTTTATGACACTTTATCTTTTATTCAAATATAATAAATTGAGTGTCTTCGATAAAAAAATTAAAGCAGGTTAATTATCCAGTAATTGCGAAAATTTGTGTTTTAGGTATTTTAAAATTCCTAGGTTTATAAAAATGTTAACAATCAATTCCAATTGAATTATATTTAGCTTAAATATCCACTCAACTAAAATGTGTAAGACAAAAAACTGAAAATAAAATTTTAGCTGGTAAAATGGTAATGATTTTGCTTTCTTCAGGAAGGATTTATTCGTGCTTATTTACTTGTATAAATGGTTCGTTACTTCGATATATTTCTATAAATGGTTCGTTAGTACGATATATAAATGGTAAGTTACTTCGATATATTTGAAGTACCATCGACACAACTTTGAGAAGTTTTATCTTGTTTATTTCAGCACTATTATTTTAGTTTGATACTTCACCAAAAGTTGACATACAAAAAAAAAACATTAAAAGTATGTACGTATTTTTCCATAGATAATCAGTAAAAATATTTTTTTTTTATTTCTGTTTTGAATTTGTGATTGGTCATTTTCAAATATTTGCCATTATTTTGCTATAAGTATCAATGTTTTTGTTTTATTCAAAAATTCATTGAAGGGTGTTCCAAAATAGTATGTGAATTCTAACTTTAAATCAGGATTGATAGGATCAAAATGAATTACGGATTGAATTACGACAATTCTAGTCGTAAATCGAAATCACCGCAAGGTAGGGGTGGGAAGTAGGGAAACGTGGTACAGGATGAAGGGATAAGGGTTCGAATAATCTAAGTACCAGTGATCTCGGGAACCGGGATTCGGAAAGACTGCTCGTCTTGCCTTGTATATGACGCCTCCGTAATCCCTGCAGTCGCCGCCGAGATCACGCAATAAATAACATGCGGATGAGCCGATGTCCGATTCCAATTGAATACGGCGATATCACAAGTTCACCCACGGCACACGCACAATATCACAAAATAGAGTGCTGGTGCACTGGGGCTGAAACGTCCACACCGCGAATACTATCGCGATGTCAAGATCGAACAAATATCGGTCAAGTTGACGTCTACTGGCGTCAAGCTCACAATTTACATTGACAAGACGAGCATTTATTGATGGGAATTTGGATGCGGAATTGTGTCAAAAACAACGCTCGCGGCTGAATCGAAAAGACGCGCCAAAAAGGTGTTTACGAATTCGAAACAGTATGCGTATAAGAAAAAAAACAACATTACCCGGCGTTGGCCAGGATTCAGATTCATTA
The DNA here is from genome assembly GCA_031772225.1 of Eubasilissa splendida. Classification (NCBI taxonomy): domain Eukaryota; kingdom Metazoa; phylum Arthropoda; class Insecta; order Trichoptera; family Phryganeidae; genus Eubasilissa; species Eubasilissa splendida. The sequence goes on along the minus strand of CM062855.1, from coordinate 21,846,162 downwards.
ATAATTTAAAATAAATGGGACGGGAGTACGAAAGTCTTAAATATCCCATTATGATGTAGGTATTCAAAATTTCATTCAGGTACTGAGAAGGTAAAATGTCTGACATGCAATTCAGCATATATGCAACACGACTAAACCACTTTAGCAACTGTTTATTTATTCTATTGGCTATCAAACAGTTCTACATTCGCTATTGATTTGTTCATTCTTCACTCTATTGTATACTCATATATAATAGATAATAATAGTTAAGTTTAAAAAAAAAATTATCTTACCAGTTCCAGGCCAAACATTATTGTTGACATCAAAACTTCATTATTTATAATCTGTCATAACACTTTAGATTTATTACAATGTTCTGGATGCCGTACAAAAAGTTGAATATAAATCAATTGAAATGTGAATGTTGTGTATTCCATGTTTGGTTGTTCATTACGCGTATCCCCAGAGTGATACACTCAACCCAACTCACAACTGAACTGCGAACTTGCGGGTCATTAGCCGAAGTTCGCAGTATTATTCATACTCTCGTTTCAATCGGATTTGATTTGTGAAGATACATAAAGTAAGTTACGCCAACGAGAGTCAGTATGGAACGGACTATACTGTGCTTGTTTTGTGAGATTTTTTAAATTACAGTAAGTACATTTTATTTCCTGTCGAATTTTTTAAATAGCGTAGTAAAAAAATAATTTTGTTAAGGCTGTTATTTTATTCATCTGCTTTGACGGATTTTGACCTCAATACGGATTTTGAGACCAAGTGAGAGAAAAAAACTTGACGTCTTTGAAATGTGGTGTTGTGAACCAATGCTTGGAATCTCTTGGACAAAAAATACAGCAAGTTAATCCGAAAAAACTCGTGATGACTGGGAGGTGATCTTCAACTATGCCCGTCTCAACACAGAGTATCTCTAGTGAGATGGGCACAGTCTAAACATATTTTTACATTATATTATAAATGAACTCAAAAAGACCTATTGTGATAATTATAATGGATCAATAAAGACCTATTAAACATTTTTCAAAATGATGCGACCCCATTGACCACCTCAAAATACAAAGTAAAATAACATATTCTATTGTAATTTTTTATTTCCTTGTTATAATATATTATATTCAGGTATGCACTCATAAAATATTATAGACTAGGTCTGTAAAAATTGTTTATCTTTTCGAAAGATTGATTTTTTTATTTATATATATTTTATTTATTATATCTTTCTAAATAAATCGTCTAACATCTTCTTATCTAATTTTTTCTCCCTTATTATATTTTATTTATAAAAAAATATGAAAAAGGCAATCTTTGCAGTTTGGCAGAAAATAAAATAATAAAAAATATATAAAAAACTTCATGTCACTGGTTATATAAATACAATGATTCTCTAATGATTTCAGAAAAGTGTGGAGATGATGATATCAATAAATTGTCACAGTCAGGACCTATTACGATTCTTAAAAATGAGGAAACCGACACGTGAAGGTTTATTATTATTTTCATGGTAGTTTCATAAAAACTCTTTTTTTAAAGTGAAAATTATTAAACTTTTTATAATGCAAAACAAAAAAACCTACTTCTAGGTGGCATTAAAAATCCAACAGTAAAATAGAATAAGTAATACAACGCTTCAAAGTTATCCCCGCAGTATATTAAAATACGCGTTATATTATTTACGAAACTTCTCGTTTGGGATTCAATTGATACAATATTAATTAAGTTTTGTTTTCCTCCATACATTTTATTTGTATATCCCCCTTAAACCGGCCATATGTGCAACCTGGCAGGTATATCTACTCAGGTCGCCTGTACAGGCAAACAGGAGCGTTTATGTGACAAAACTAGCAGGTATCCCTACTTGTACAGGCGACCTGACAACAATTGAAAAATGATATTTTCTACCTGTGGGTAAGCGCTAACTTCAGGCAAACCTGAGTGTGTGTGTTGCTCCAGGACGCAGGTCTCAGTTGTTCCGTCCACCGCGAAAAGAAAGGTCGCGTTGCGTAGTTTGAAAAAATGGCGTCTCGCAAGCGCAGCGTAATTGTACAAGATTTTATTGAATAATATAAATCTGAGCCATCCATCCATTTTTAAATAATTACAATTATCTTAAGGCTCTACATTTAATTCCTTATCAAATAGGCGTGACTGTATTGGCTTGTTTTTAGCAATCATTAATTACACTTTTGTTTTTACGGTTTTCTTTATTTCTTTCATTGGATGACGAGAATACCTACTAGCGCTACCATATCGTCGTAGTTGCTCTGTACTTATGGTTGACTGAGAGATTGTCACAGATTGGCCGCTACGGATATGGCCAAAGTTAAGCTTCGGTTATCTTGTCATCTTTACCTGAACAGGTATACCGTTGCGTGTATGGCCAGCTTAAACCTTCCCCGCAAAATTATTATCAATATTAAAGCATGATTAACTTCATGGTGGATTCTGATTTCTTAATATGCTTACCTCTTTCAGACAACGTGTAATACTAAATTTAAATAAGTGATTACCAAACGACAATAATTTATTTTAAAACAAACTGATTTTTTTTACCCATTTCTCCAATTTTATTGTTATGGTTATGCTATCTATAATTTTTGTAGCTGCCTTTTTAAAACTGTGATTAAATATATTCACTATAGTATAAATAATAATAGATAAGCAATAAATAAATAAATTTGAAAGAAACGTCGATAGAATTAATATTTTTGCGGGATATTTTAAACCCATAAATAATTTTGAAAACAATCACTCAAATTAATTATTTTTTAAAGCTCGTTAAACTGACGATATAAAAAGTATTCCGGCAAATAGCAGATGCAGAAGATGAGGATAAAGAAGAAAAACAGTCATTAAGAGGCTGTAGAAGAATTATGTTTTAATAAACAAATTTTAAACTATAAAAATGTTAAATTGTACCCTCACACCACTCCGTATTGCGAGGGAACAATTGCCGTGGAAAAATATTTAGAAAATTCTTTATAATAAAATACATGTATAAAAAAATTCCGCATTTAAAGAATAAATCAGCTTTATTTGTATTATTTTAGTACCGTAAAACAGGGTTACTTGAGACAGCAAGCTAGCATGACAAAAGAGTTAATAAATAGGTTTCGGCAATATAATAACGATGACACCAGCGATTATTTTCATGGCATAAATATGCTAGACAAATACCGTTTGATATATTTAAAACTATGATTCATATAGAACACTTTCAATCGAGTAACATAATAACAATAAATAAATAACATCATTGTTAATAGTTTCAAATTTATTTGATAATTCTCTTATATAATAGTTCATTTAAATCTCAATTTTTCAAAATCTATTCAAATGTGTGAAACTTGAGACGTGTCATATATTATTGAGACACGATTTAAAAACAATATTTATGGCAGAGATACGGGTAAAATTTTATTTGAATGATATAAATATTTGTGGTGAGCAGAAATCATTCAAATATCAGAAGCGATAACTAGTCTTCTTCTTCTTCTTTCAAATAGGCAATCCACCTTTCAAGAGTGATTTGTGCCATTAAATAAGTTTAAACATTATTTCATAGAAAGCAGTACAACAATATTATAGAATAGGGAATATTGCGTTACAAGTTAATACCATTGACATTCAAGAAATTTGCTATTATATAGCTTAAATGTGGCGAGTTGAGGGAAAGAAGATGACGCAAGTTAACCGGGAGTTTACAATTACCATTGACAAGATTATTGTAAAAAAAACTTGTGATCCGCAATGGACAGGTAAAAAAGACATGGTCAAGGGTTTCTTCTTCGATACCACATTCACACATTGGGGAGTCTATTATGTCAAGAACTAGTCACAGCACTTCAAAAAGTATTTTGAAAACTTGGGAATGTTGCTGAAGGTTGTAAGATATGATGTAACAATTAATTTTGGAGAAACAAAAATAAATCATGACTTATTTATAAATAACAGATACAGAATAGACAAACAATCAAATACATATACCTATTTGATCATTAATAGTTTTACCAATAATAATAATACTTTCGTTTTCATACTAAAACGACCTTTAATATATTAAAAATATGTATTTTTTTATTTTTTATTTTCAGTTATTAAAAACATGAAGTATAAAGTTTAACCCATAATCCTAAACATATACTGTTAAAATAAATGTGTTTATAATCAAAAAAATACAAAAATCTCAAAATTGTCTCAAGTGTGACGGTTTTACCAATACTGAATTTTTCAGATATTTTCGAATTTTTTAAAATAATTAATTATTAACTAATCACGAAACATATTCAAGAATTATTGTTATATTAGTTATTTTTAAACATTAAAATACTAACAAAACGTACCGAGCGCACAAATTTTTCGATTCCGTACAATATGCCTTTGAATATTGTTTTAATTCCAATATTGGTTTAATTTTTTGAGTAGGCATTTGATTATCGCTAGTTGTTGAAAGCCCGGTTAAATTCAATATCTATAAACGTTATTTATTATCGTACCATATGTCCAAGTCCAATGATAAGACTCGAGCCCAGCTGCGTAAGGGGCAGTTCGTTGGTATTAATAAAAATTGATAGTTTCTTAAGACACGATAATAAAATTTTATTGGGAACCTATAAAGGTTCTTAAATATTTTCCGACCATAACTGATACTAAAAATTTTCATAGGATTTTGGTTATCTGTAATGCTTCAAGAAACGATCCTTTTATTGGAAACGTGAGGGAAACAATATATCTGTTGATATCAGAATTTATTTTTTTTGTTTTCTGATTTCAGTTGGTTGTTTCTTATAGTTTGAATACAATTACACATATCACAGACTACCAAATACAGATATAAACTAACGCGAATTCTTTGTATCAATATTTTTAATTTGGTATCACCCATGTGATCATTTAATACCACTTACACAATCAAATAGCTCCGCGACTTTTTTTAAACATATGACTCGATTGGAACGAATATTTAAACGTTGACAATATAATATGCATTATTGTAAAAAATACGTCTTGTTTACACAAAAAAATATTTTTCGAATACATTTACTGTTGCATAAATGTGTCACAAACTATCGGTTTTATGTTTCCACAAATAATGTGTGTATAATAGTCCTCGTCCCACAACTAATGTTCCGAACCCCTCTCCTATATGTACGCTTTATTTTATGTCTATTCATTTACTGGTCTGTGACAAATATGTATTTTGAGATAGAAATTGAAGATTTTATTTTAAGTTAACATTCTTACTATTTTAAAATTAAGCTAAATGCTTGTACTGTGAAATTATAAAATAGAAACTTCAATCACTTGATCACTAGGCAAGTGTCTGACGAAAGAAACACGTCATTGCACAATTGAATTTTATAATGTATTTAAATTGACATAAATAACTCACCTATCCGTGAATAAAATATTGTTATTTTTAATATCTAACGTAAACAGGTTGTTGTTCTTTATTTTAATAATAATAACATAAGATTCAAAGTACATTTAGGATGTTTAAATAATTATGATTTTTCAGAATGTTCAAATAATTTATAAATAAATGATCATACCTTTGATTAAAATTTGAGATTATCTGTTTTACGTATAACCAATGTCGCTCTTATTTTTAATAATTTAAAATCGTTGAATATAAGTAAAGTGTGTAAAATTAACCAAAATATTATAAAAAATCAACTAAATTTAATCACTTCCTAAAAGTTGACATACAAAATAGTCAAATCTTAAATTCTTTCCACATCGTAATAATTTATGTAAAACACTAGATTTATTTTTTCACTTTCAAATTGATATATCTATGGTTCCATTATTTGAAAGCAATCTTCTTTGTATTTATGAAATTTCAAACATCTTTGAGTAAAATTCTATAGGATAACTACAATAACATATAAGTTCGAATATTTATTGTCATCTTATTATGTTGGTGTAGTGTATATGATTAATGCATTTCCCCGGATAGACAAAGATCCAAGTTCGAATCTCGTTAGCAATAAAAATATATTATCTATAAATTGATTTAATTGTAATTGATGTCTTAATTTGTATTAAACATCACAGACCAATGTTCTAAAAAATTACAACTTCACAATAAGAATGTGTAATCCTTAAAAATAAATTAATGTATTTAAAAATGTTCAAATGCAATGCTAATAACAAATTTCGTATGAATATTTAAGATTACAACTGACAACGCAACATACTTACAAACAATGATAAACTCAAAATCACATATTCAATTAAATTCAACGAATATGCCACTTCATTAATAATAAGAAATTTTTTAAACTTTATATATAAAAGGGAACGTTTGTCTATCTGTCTGTTATTTTAAATCCTGAGAACTGCTGAACAAATTTTAATGGGGTTTTCTCCTGCGTATTTCACCTTAATGCTACGTTTGCCTGGAAATGTTCAACAGGAGACCGAAAAGTGAAGAAATATAGATTTATCAAAACAATGTACCTCACCTCAATAATTATAGGTTATAATACAAATTAAACGCATCAATTAGAAATATATACATACAGGCAAACTCAATTTATCGAAAAAATATTTTAGCTGCCACCGGGATTTTAGCCGGGATCTCTTTCTATACGGGGATAACCAATTGAACATAAATTGAGTTTATCTGTATGTATCTTTCTAATAAATACATTTAATATGTATTAAAATATCACAAAACTATGTTCTTGGGAAAATTACAACTTCAAAAATAATAATATGTTATCTTTAAATTAATTATAGGTTAATTTGGATTAAGCTCGCCAATATATATTTTATTTATTTATGTACTAACAATGTTCTAGTTTCACACTTTTTAACTATTGGATGGTATATTAGACTCCATCCACTCAAATTATTCGTTGCCTTGGCAACATTAGTATGATTATTGAGTCGCCACCGTTATTACATTTTCTTAAGTAATCGCTGCAGGAGAAAATAGTGCACACGTCATGCAAATATTGTGATAAATTATAATGAAAATGCTGGAAGCATATATGACACGTGGAGTTTGTCCATATTAGAAATAAAAAACATTCAATAAATTTTTCCCATACTCCGGTCCCATTTGTCTAGAATTTTATTTTTGACGCAAGATTTGCACATGAGATAATATATTTTTTATTTTGTGACTTAATTATTAAATATCGATTGCAAAAGAAGCAATCTATGATAATTTCTGCTCACTTATTTCACTATAAAAAAAATACTATTAAATTTAATTTTTTGTAAATATTTTTTTGGAGATAACATACTACAGGTGTCTCAGAGACTGATATGTACCTATATCCATAATCTTGGTCAAAATAATGATTCCGAGAGAGGGTTAATGATTTTAATACGCTATCAAAAAATTTCATTTTGGTAGCACTTTTGTAAAATGATTTAAATGCTCTCGTTTTGTACGGCACCCAGTGGACTGTAAATTTCTAATGAAAAATTTTACACTGCACCGACAAAAAAGAATATTCAACCACATAATCATTTCCTTTGAGATCTTTAAAATTGCCTTCTCTGGCGACATGATGACTCACTCAGAAAGTAATGCTCCACATTTTTCTCCTCGAGATTGAATAAAACAACATAAAATTTTACGCGCGATATTTTCGCCTTTTCTGTAATTGCCGGCTAAATTATTCAAAAAAAGGATACCCATTTTCAAAAATTGTACTGCTTTTTAACGTAGAATATTTTTATTCAGCGGGTTCCCAGTAAAATAGGTCACAAAAACTGCGTTAGAAAGAATTGTAACATTTTATATCATCTCGCTTTTATCTTATATGTTTATCTTTATTGATACCGAGATCGATATATTTGATAGGCGCTGAGTATTGATCACGACACCTATGCTATCGGTACCAGGTGCTAAGAAAGTGCGCGGAAATTTTGTTATTCTCTCTGTTGAGTTAAATTCACATAAGTATATTTGCTGACTTTCTTCTATATGAATTTAATGCATTTATATTATATGTACTTTATTATTTATACATTATAATATATACATTGATTGAATAAAATTATCTCTGTTGATCTTAGTAAAAATATAGTTTGAATGATTTGAAAAATATTTGTTATCTGCTATTGCTGTAAACCTGTTAATATTATTAGTTTATATTTTAACCAAATTTATTGCAATATTAAATATTCCAAATAATAATTGGTGAGAATATGAATAAGAAAAGAAGGCACTTACTTTTCATCTACCGGAAGCTGGTTAATTAATAAATTCCTCTCCACCACTAGTACAAGCGTCGCGGGGTATCTACAATGTCAACACTCCCGAAAAGGTTTAAAATATATAAGCGGGATTAGAGTAAGATTTATAATAAGCGTTAGCGTAGTAAATCGGAGTGAAGCGCCGGTAGTTATCCGTACAAAAGTTCCAAGTGCACTGAACTCGGTGCAGTTGGAGACTGTTAAATACTGCGACATCTTCTTTCTTCCTTGTGCTTAAGGATAGGTTAGGAAAGAAAGGGACAGAGATACGCAAGTTAAAATTTTGGTAAACCGCGAATTGAATATATGCATGAGTGAGGTAACAAGTCAAACGCCAAAAAACTTAATAGAATTTAATTAATTTAAACGGCGCTAACAATAATAAAATTACACATACAGTGCAATAAGATATAATGTACATGCTTGAGATAATTTAAATAACACCAATAAATGTATTTCAAATAAAATACTAACTTATGATCATGCCGTTTCTCCGCGGGTGCAGGCAAAGAGGATAGAGCGCCACTTTCTTGTCTTGACAAACAATTCTTGCCTCATCCACATTCATACATCTTCTCATACAAGTTCACCGATTATCGTGGCTTCTAACATGACCATCTTTCAGTATCTGGTTTACCTGGTCGTGCCAAGTCTTCTTCAATGAATCTCTTTCCTAACCGGGGAAGGTGCATTATCCAACTATGCTACAGCAACAATATTTTTAGCGACAAATTTTCGAACCTATATATAAACTTTTCGGTATTAATACATTTCCAGGTTCGAATCCCGGTGGCGCAACAACAATATTTTTTGATAAAATTGATTTTATACTCGTATGTATATCTTTCTAATTAATATATTTAATTCATATTTAAAATATCACAGACCTATGTTCTGAATAATTACAACTTCACACTTAATTGAGTTTAAATACATACATCTACCGGTTTCGAAAAATACAATTTTTTCTTCAGGATGTCATAAATAACTAAAAAATTAAAAAATAAAATTTTTCCTAAAATTAGTAAATTTGTATTAACCAACAATTTGAGTTAGGTACTAAATTAATTTTTTTAAACAATTGTTTTTTTTTTAAATAGATTTTTTAAAAATAGATTCTGGTAAAGAAACAATAGCATATGTTTTACTTAGTTATGACATCCTGAAGAAGAAAATGGTATTTTTCGAAACCGGTAGATGTATTTAAACTCAATTAAGTGGTTAATAAAACAAAGATAATAAATAAAAATATGAATTTTAACCACTAAGTTAATATTGCTAATTTTAAAAGTATTATTATTATTTAGTATAAATGTAGGCAAATTTTTGTTTGGTGGACAAAAAAGATTTTCGCCTTATTTTCGAAGACCTTATGATTATACTTGTGATCCTAAGGCCGGAGTATCTTGCTCACCAACAACTTTCAATTTGGACCCACAAAGCTCTCTGCTCAATTTAGGGATATTTAGCCTTGACTTGAATAGTGGCAACGTAACTGAGCTGTGAGGTGTTGCATCAACAGTCAGGGAGAGCACTGCTCGAGTTGGGGAGGCGTCAGAATTGGCAAGTGGGCGGAGCAAATGCTTATGTTTGAACAAGTAAAGTTTACATACTATACTAATCTAGGGTTAAAGGCTATGACAATATTTCTAAATCTGACATTAGTTTAAAAAATGTACCTATAGAAAATTATGCAAAATAAATATTTTAATATAGACATTAAAGTTTATACCAATCACGGCTGTCTTAATGAGCTGTATGTCAATATCGGTATGGTGATATTATAATTATCCCTTGGGGTAATCTTCTTTTATCGAGTCGATTGGATATCCGAGTACCGATTGCAGAGTAATTGAAAAAAACATTTGTATGGATGAATAAAAAAGGCAAACGACAGAAAGCTTGAGAACGTCGCCACAGAGAGAAGTCATAGTTTTTCAAACAGTTCTTTAATGGGTGGACTTGTGAAAAATCGTAGAAAAAAATACGAATATTTAGAAATTTGACTGAAACATTTTTCATGTGTATTTAAAAAGAATGGCTGTATTCATGCATAAATTAATACAGATATTACAAATATCTACATCTTACACGAATACTGGAAATAAAACCGTTTTCAAAGCCAATTTTACACTCATTGCTTGTTATTATATATGAGGCAGGTAGTAATAATAGTTATGTTGATTTAACAGAAACCCGAACTTACTATACGCACTGAATTTATTAAAGCAAGGTTACAAAATACTATTAGAATATTCCGTTAGAAATGGAGCGATGAAATCTGTAGTTCGAAGCAATCACTATTATTAGACATGCCGATTGTACGCCACGAGGCAAGGCTGGAGGCCACTGCCTGCGATTAACATGTATGCTGCTTTCCTCGAGCCTTGCCTGCCGAACCACAGATGGCGTCAAGTATCCGCTATCTCTTCTCTTCAACCTTTATGAAATATTAAAAAATCCTAGTATTTTGTTGTATCACACGTAGGTAAATACAGTTTATTGGAATAAATTATCAATTTTTTTCTGAATCGTGGATATGTGACTATTTTGTTGTGAAGATACATTTTTAAAAATAGGAAACAAATAAGTATATTGTTAGAAATTTTAAAATTGTTACAATGTAATGCTACTAAGTAATTACTTATTTAAATTAACAGTAGTGCGTAATAACTAAATCGTAACTATCGTTCTTCAAAGATAAATGATTATTAAAAAGCTTTATATGGTGGTGCGTATGGAAGAAGATCAAATTTATTAAAAGTGCTACTAAAACGATGTCCTAGAATGGCCTTTAAGTGATATTTCTGAATTTATATTAAAAATGATTTTCTCTAGGTATACATTTTTTGTAACTTATTGGACATTCTTCGTCAACTAATTGCCGTCATCCATTTTCATTTAGCTTCCGCATTGTCGTGAATCTATAAGCCATTCAACCCACAGATCTGGTGCGCTTTATCAGGCTCTATAAAGGAGGAATCGGTCCCTTGCGTCATCAGCATTCCTTCCTTCCAGTGTTCGTTTCCTTTGTGATTCTTTGCTATTTTCAAACAAACAGAATGTAATTTGAATGCTATGGTAATAACGAATGATGTAATTAATCTAGCATAGGTTTAATTGTCGTTTTCCTACCACATCAATTCTATAGATGTTGTGTTTTTCTATTTTTCTTTCAAATATTTTATCGAGGAAATAAATAATTAGCAATTTTAACCCTTTCTCAACTTAGTCTATTTTTTGTTTTTATTTTATTTTATATCATTATTTTAATATATGCCTCACTGGGCTTCGCCCGTGCTGAGACAAACATTTTAAATTTTTATTTAATTATCATACTATACATAATTATTTTATCAACTATAAATTTAGAATAAGAAGAAAGTGAAGGAAAAAATAAAAAGTGTTAGTAACAAAATATGATCCAATATTTGATCTGGAGAAATTTATAACCTACCTGAAATTTGTAAGGATAGTGATACTTGTAATAATTATTTTTCAATACGTTTAAATAATACACACACACACACACATGCGCAGGCTGCCACTAATTGGTGTTGTGTCTGAAGTCTTAACTCTGTATGTATTCATATTGAAAGGGTGACCATGCTATGAACATACGTTCGGTCTGAGTTTTGTAGCCAGAATTTTATTGCGCCTTTGCCTGTCCGTGTTGCTCAATATATTTTATGTATTTAGGGAGAGAATTATACCATTTGGGTGCTACAAAAACATAGCTAATTTGGCCTATATGGTGCACATCTTATGAATTGCTAAATTGACATGAAATATAAAAATCATGACACTTAATGTATTTTGATTCTGTTTTTTAACGGAATACTGAATCGAAACGAGAGTAAACAACTCTCAAAACGATTCGGAATAGGGTGTAAATAAATAAAAAAACAAATTTTAAAAACATTTTTGTAGACATTATGGTATTCCTTTTGATGCATAATTAGCCACAGTAAACATTTACTTAATGAAAAGTTAACGAGCATTTTAAACATCTGTTGAACATTACAAAACATTATAGTGTATATTATAGTACAAAATAAAACGAGGTACGGAGAAATTTTAATAATGATAATCTAATATTTTTTTTAAATATCCATAATTATATTGACTGCTACATGCTTAAAGAAGAATTATTTTATTGTGCCGATTTGTACAATGAAGTGGTTTCCTTACTTTCCATTTATTAATCTACAATACAAACTCAACATTATTATAATCCTCTGTCCAGGGATAAGTCATAACATTATTGAACGGAATACTGAACTACGCTTCACAGTAAATATTTTTTACGTTTTGTTCTACAATGAAACGTCAATTTGTTTTGCTTCGCGGCTTCCTTTGACTTTTCTCTATTACGCGCTTACTATTTTGTATTTTAAATATGAATTAAATATATTAATTAGAAAGATATACATTCGATTCGAAGGATTCGAACCTGGATCTCTTTCCTAACCGGGGAAGGTGCATTATCCAACTATGCTACAGCGACAATATTTTTAGCGACATATTTTCGAACCTGTATGTTACCTTTTTGATATTAATACACTCAATCAATCCATTATTAGAAAGAGCCATCTACCTTATTTTGTATTTGTCCACAAGGAACGATTTGTATACACGTTTGTTTATATATATTTTTTTAATTTATGATTTGTCTCTAAAAAAACATATAAGCTGTCCGATGATATAAAAAACTTATGTAATCATTACTGTATTCATTTATTCTTACGTTAATCAAACGATCCTTGCGATTTCATATAGGATTTTACTAAAGGTTATATACATTGGCTCGCTATTTAATATTTTAGTCCCTTTTTTATTGATACTTATAATACATTATATGAGATGCCCGGCGTGGTCCGAGATTGAGATTAATATATACACAGATGTTAATTTTTTTTAGATACAGAAAATTTTATAAAAGTACCAGAAAGCGTAATAAAATAAGGAATATTATTTTTATCCAGGAGAATTAATTATTATGTTCCCAATTGAGATTATTAACAATAATTTTTTTTTTTAAATTACAATAATAATATTATTTGGTTATACAGTAAGATGGACCACTTAAGTATGTATCATTAGAATGATTCTAACCATCTATCATAAAAATGTTTCCAATGATTCTGGATCACTAGATCAATTTCCACATCTTTCATCATAATTAAATTTAATCAGATGCAAGATTATTTTTTTTTTTTTTAATAACTATTTAATTTACAAACATTAAAAAATAAATTAACACATCACTATAATAACTATACACATGGTTATGTCATAGTTTTTTCTATCACGCTGAAAAAGAAAAAATAGTTTTTAATTTTAGAAACTGGTTGGTGAACTCAACGGTGGTTCACTAGATAAAATGTATTTGTATTCTTATATCTTATTAAAGAGAACACATCTTATTGTGAAGTTGTAATTATTCATAACATAGGTCTGTCATATGGCTTTCAAATAATGTAACGATAGATATATCAATTTGAAAAGTGTAATATATAAGTTCGAAAATTTGTCGTCAATGCACTGTGTTGGTATAGCATAATCGATTAATGCACGTTCCCCGGATTGAAAGAGATCCAGGTTCGAATCCCAGTAGCGTCAACAATATATTTCGATAAAATTGATTTTATGTGCATACCTTTCTAATTAATACATTTAATTTGTATTTAACTCCTATATCTCAATATTTTCAATAAAATAATATATCTACGTATATTTAAAAATTTTCTCAATGATTAACAAGTACATTTTTTGAAGTAATCATTTATGTGGTGACATCGTTGGCTGCGACTGTATATTTTCACGTAATTTATATTCGTTCTTCTCGGATGTAAAACCATTTTTATCGTACCGCGTTTAAATTACTTTCTTGTTTCCATAAACATATCAAGACAGAATACATGTAATTTTTATAATTTTTCGCGGGTGTCGAGAAAATATGAACTTTGTTTACTTTTTTAAACGTAATATGTCATATTTTTATTCATTTTCCGGTATATTTAAACGTGAGTTATTAGTACCATCAATACTGGTATAATTTCACTAGTACTATACGATACGTACGAAAGGTTATTTACTCATTATTTTTTCATGTACATACAAAACGTACTTACAAAATTATTACACAAATTTGTAAAAAAAAAAAGTTTTTTTTTATTTTTTTATTTGTTTATAACTTTAATACGATCAATATTGATGATCAGAATCCATATCGGGATGAACAGTGTTTTCTCTATTTAATTTGTAATTTTTATTATTTTCAATAGGTTGATTACAGTGCTCAAGCAATTTTAAAAAACACTATTGGATATGTTAAATAAAAATATAACAAAATTATAGAGTTAGTGTAATAACAACCTTTACTATAATTAGATCATTAAGGCTATAAATATATAATATTGAACATGGTATATAAGAAAAAATAGAAATAAAATGTAGAGAAAATTCATGCATATTGTTTACATAAGGGGTTGTGGAAACGAGATGTGGGAAAGGTGGTAGAAACATGATACAGGGACAGAACAATAAGAGCTCAAGGACCAACCAGGAAGTACGACTTACCTAGATTTTTTTTGCTGTAGTCACAGCTCTTCTGAACTTTAGGAAACTTATTACGTGTATAACCCAATAGTGATTGTACATCTTCGACACGCACTGCAAGAAATCAATAGTAACAGTAACTGTACAAATATAACGAGAACAGTAGTAAGACATTCACACATCCTTGATTGTTAAAAAGTCGTAGACAACACCACACAGAAATGTCGTACTCTGAGGTATAGGAAAAAGGGGGGGTGGGGCAGATACCTGTTTTCGGCCGGCCTAAGTGATCACTTTATATAAATATAACTTTCCCCATTCTCACCCATTAATCAATTCCATTCATTTTGGTAGCATTGAAGATACTATTACTTGTGACTCTTTAAACAGATAATTTTATGTTTTTTTTTTAAATAATGACGCGTACAGCAATTGCAAAATGCGGTCACCAATATTCTTGTAATTTTTCAAATAAACGCTTATGCCATGCAATTTTTATTATTTTATTCTGCATTTTTCTAAGGTGATCTTGAGGCTGGGCACATAAAGCTGTGCATATAACTCATTACTAAACCGATCACATCACTTTTTATAATTGTTATATTATAAAAGAAAAATTACGAGTAATGATTGAATATTTTTAACCGAGCATGGAGCCCCTACTCACCATGGAGCTCCTACTTCTATTTACATATAGACATATCTTAATGTGGGTGGCTTAGACACGTCTTATGGATGCCAGAGATGTATCTTCTTAGTAACTCCTAGCAACAATATCTGTATGGAGACGAATTAAGTCTTGATTAGTCCACATGTACCTAAGCGGGTAATATGGAGATATGTAAGCATCTTGTCGAGACTTTAAACCCCCAAGCATCATAGGATAAGATTATGACGATTTATTTATTTTAAATACCGTATAGCTGCAAATAGAATTGCACAAAGTAAACATAAAATATATAAAATCCACCATTTAGATTTAAGTAATTTAATAGTTAATCATTTTAAACTGGCGTAAGATTAATGTAATAAGATATTTAATCTAATGTGTAACTTTAACGGTATCGAAGAGGGTTATTCAAGACAACACGCTACCCTAACTTAACCTACAAGTACCAAAACTGTTGTACTTCATAAAATATATTTCACAAATACATGTGACAGTGTATTCAATAGTTACAGAATATATTTGAAGAGAGGTTTATTTATTATTCATATCTGTCTAGTTCTAATATCTTTAAACTTTAATACTGCCTTTAGCGTACAACCATGACCAACAAGCGCACGATAGAAGCCATGAAAACATATACCGAATAAAATATGGTTAAATGTTAAAATTTTCATTCTTTTATCATTTACGTTTTTAAAGTTCTAAAAAGGAAAAGAAAATAAAAATAAAAAAATTTCTTAAACATTACGTTATTTTGTTAAATATTATCTTATAATGGAAGAATGAAAAAATTTAACGCAATTTTTGGATATTTTTTACTATTTTTTTTATATTTCAAGCATTCAAATCAATGATCTACCATAAGACAGCTCCTTGTCTTAAAGTGTGGAGATTATCAACCCCAGGAAGAGGTGTTATACGGAAGAGTCGGCTGTTAGTAAGAAACTGATAATTAAAAGAGCTTAAAAACCTTTAAGGTATTTAATTAACTATAACCTTACCGAGTTTTCGAACAATTTAAAAAGATTAAAACTTTGTTAAAAATTTAATATAAATATAGGAAGTCTTAAATTAGATAAATTGAAAATCGTTGAAAATAATCCTTTAAATTTAACGATAATTTTAATACTATTTTTAATATTTATTATTGACTCTCTGACGTCGATCATACATTTTTTCCTTTTGTTACACAAAAAGAACTATTCATGTTAAATATACAAATTAAATTAATCAACTAGAAAGATAAACATAAAAAATGTGTACCGGGATGCGATACCTCTTCCTATCATGGGAAGTTCTCGACATTCGCTATAGCACTCGAATATATTGTCAACAAATTTCGAACTTATATTATATAATATTTCAAATTGATACATCTACTATTCCAATTTTAAAATCAATTAACTTAATACTTCCTCGGATAGGAAGTGGTCTAAGTTCAAATCCCGGTAACAACTAAACATTTTATCGTAAACTGTATATCTTTCTAGTTATTTACTTAATACCGTTTCTTCACGGGAATAGGCAGAGTGGATAGAGCACCACACTCTTCTGTCCTAACACAATTCTCGGCTCATCCTCATTCATACATCTTCTCATACCAGGTCGCCAGTTATGTGGCTTCTAACGGGACCATCTTTCAGTATCTGGTTTACCTGGTCGTGGCGAGTCTTCCGCGGATGTCTTCTATTTCTGATGCCATCAATACTTTCATCATATATTTTTCTTACAATCATTCTAGTAGATTAATTTAATTTGTATCAAATACCACAGAATTATGTTCTGAAAATACAACTTTACAAAAAAAAAAGTGCTTTCCTTAACATAACTTTAGATTTTAGATAATATCTTATGAAAAAAAAGAATAAATGCATAATGTGTTTTCCTGTTAAGTATATTAATACCAAATGCGAAAATAATTTAAACTTGCATTTTATGTTTAATGATTTTGTTACAAAAATTTGTTCGTCTTCTCAATTTGCCTACATGGCGTGGAGACGTTTATCTTGAAATCAAGGGAGAAGCAAAAATTTATGATATTTAAATGCTCGTGTATGCTCGTCAATAGTTTAGGTTTTTAATGGGACCATCTTCCATCTATCTCGTTTACCTGGTCATACCAGGTCTTTTACGGACATCCTCTTTTTCTGGTTCAACACTTGACAATATGACCAAATC
Source organism: Eubasilissa splendida (assembly GCA_031772225.1). Lineage (NCBI taxonomy): Eukaryota > Metazoa > Arthropoda > Insecta > Trichoptera > Phryganeidae > Eubasilissa > Eubasilissa splendida. The sequence continues at coordinate 21,828,536 of CM062855.1, read as the reverse complement.
TTATTTGTGATCCTTCTTAATTAATTTTACTATGCTATTCATTCACGCTTGATGTTCATATTATTAAATGAATTTACCATATACACATACATTAAGTCTACTTAGGATCCTATTTTTATAGTTCCAGACTTCACTTCCACACATCAGTGTTGGTATTAGTTATCAATTGTACACCGAAAATCCTACCTCAGTTGACAATTATAAATTATTGTATTCAATGTTCCATTCACTTTACTCCCTTTCAGTGTCTTTCTCAATCTTTTCGTTCCCATCAAACGTACATCCCAAGTACACAGACTGTTCTAGTCGTTCCAATTATTTATCCCGGCATTGGTTGCATTACGGCAGTGATAATTAATTTTCCAAGAATTGATCATTTTTTTTAAGATCTCATTTTTATTTTAAAGTTGCAATTAATTCTGGCGTCTCTTAATGGATTTCTTAAAGATGTTTGAAATTCCGTAAATATAAAGAAGATGGCTTTCAAATAATGGAACGACAGATGTATCAATTTGAAAGTGCAACATTTAAGTTCGAAAATATGTCATCAATCCACTGTGTTGGTGTAGCGTAATCGGTTAATGCATTTCCCCGGATAGGAAGAGATCCAGGTTCATCAAGATCAATGTGTATTAAGCTTATATCTTCTTTAATTCTGTTTTCAATAAATAAAAAAATCATATATAATGCATAGTTAAATAAAACATACATTTAAAAAAAATGTGAAGTGTCTCTTTAATAGAAATAAAGATTAAAATATGAATAATAATAAATATGAATAAATAATTCAAATTATATGTAATACTTATGTTACGGCTTACAAATATTAATATTTATTTATAAAATAAAGAACTTTCAGTAGATATGCACTCGAGAAAGCAAAACTCATTTTAAAAATGTAAGATCTTGAATACTGAACACAGACATTCCTCAGCAAGTCTTATTATTCAAATTATGTTGGTATTACTGCGGAATTCGCATTTCCTTCGAATATTTCTTCCCCATTTTAATACACTCTGATATCCAGACGTGCTCCCAGGTGATCACTAAAGAGACGACGAGCCATGTTTTCAAACACTTCGCAAGAATATCAATGAGAAATAAAAATGTATCATGTTTGATAAGAGCAAAGGAATTTTCTCGAACTATCGGCACCTACGTGAACCACTCTAGCTACTGAGACAACATTTTATTTTGAGAGATTTTTTTTTTAGGCCAAAGTAAACATCATAACGATATGCACGTCCATCTCTTGATAAATGACTGAGCTACTTAAGCTTCATCTATAAAAGTGTAAACCGTTGATATATTGTAAAATAAAAGTATTTTTTTAAAGCATGTGAAATTGTTAGTATGTATACAGGGTGTAGCAGACCTAGTCCACAATATTTTCTGCGTGGATACCTGATTAAATTTCAAGTCAAAAATGTTACACAAATACGTGCCTAATCTCAACAATGTTAAAAATATTTTAAAAAAATCGTTGTTATATGATTATTTCGATTAATTAAAATATTTTATTAATTTTAGATTATACAAAAAAATTAAAGTCACACCCTACACCCTGTATACTATTATCAGTTCGTATACCAATTTAATCTATGCATTTAAATCCTTAAAGTATTAACATTAAAAAATATAACAATAACATTAACATAATCATATATTATATTAACACATACATATAGGTATGAAAAAAAAAATTATTTCAAAATATTTTTTTCAGATTTGGAATGATCAAAATATTTTTTCGATACATAGATTTTTTCTGTTTATCTGTCTTATTGATACATTTAATTTGTATTTGTATTTAGATTATTAATTTAAGTAAAACAATAACTTTGTATTATCCACGTTGATGACTTCGACGATACATGAACGTGTATTTACATACGTACATTTAATTAGTGTTTGTATTTAGATCATTAATTTTAATAAATAAATAACTTTTTATTAACTACGTTGATGACTTGACGATACACGAACGTCCGACTTAACAACTTAACTTTTGATTTCATTGTATTTATTTGATAAAACTCCACAATTTTAATCGGGGTTTCTGTAATTTTCTATTCTGAGAAATGCTCTCTATAAGTCGCATCAAAACTAAACATAAAAGGTCGGTTAATCACCAAACAAAATGGCGCAACTCACATTAATCCATATCTGTTACCTATTTCCGCTTGGTAAAATAAACATTTATATAACCCTTGTGATGCTTTATATATTTGCCAATTTATAGTTTTACTTCGTACATATGTATTTCAACACATGAACTCAAATAACATCCTTTCCAGAGAACCGCTCGAAACTAATTAATTAACCCCTGTGATGTCACCTTCGTATTAAAATCAGAGTAAAATAAAATACACCTTAATAATTAATTATTTCCACTTTATAACAATATTTTTAATAGTATTAAATTAATTATTAAAAACCTACTACATAAGTAAATTCTACCCGCTTTTAATATTATATTATAATTAACCACTCCCACGATATAAAGCCATATCAGAGAGTTTATAATTAATTATATAAAAATACTAGTTGAAATAACGAAAAACAATTTACATCCCAACATGTAATATTGCGTCACTTAGAAACGAAACAGTTTATCATATTTAGTTGTTTTACTGTCATTGTGAAATTTGCTATTAATGCTCAAATTTTAGTAAGACTACGATGTAATTAAAATAATAGGTTTTATTTGTTAAAAATAGTCTACAATAAAATAAAAATTATAACAAATATAAAAAAATTGTTTACCGCCCGATCAATTCATCAATCATTATATGTATACTATTGTATTTCCACCTAAAACCCCCCAAATTTTTTTTTTTTGCATTTAATATACAATCTACGTTCATCTGTCTGGCGATGTAAATATAGTAGATTAATTACGAGCTTTCATTAAATAATTGGTCACACATTTTCGATGATATTTTGATCGTATGCTTCAATTATAATACAAAATTGGGTAGTTTTCCTGTGGTTGTGAAATTAGTGCTAAAATATTAAACAAACAAAGCGATGAAAAAAAACCATAGCAGAAGGAGTCCCACAAGGTTCTATATTAGGACCAATATTGGACAGAATTTATCTGTTATTAATGAGAAAAGAAGACAGCACTAGTAATTTCTCACCCATACACGTCAGTCTCTTGCGACTGAGAATCGTGAACTTTTTAACCTCTATCCCAACTTAACTATCCTTTTACACTTTTCTTTACATCCTGTAAATTTAAGAGCAATTACGAAAGGGGGACCTTTCTCTTTCTCTCTGTCCTTCGACGTGGAGAAAGACGAGAAGCTTTTATTCTGTCTTCTTGCAGGTTTTCCAAAAAATTGAAGGATTTCTCTTAGGCCCTGTATTTGTGCATCTTGCTGTAGAGTTTTATTCAACAGATAACTATCAAATTAATGTAACAAATTTTATTTTAGTAAAAAATAATTACACGACGTAAGTTTAATTTTAAATCATGCTCTTGTTATCTTTATTTCAAACTGACGTATCATTACATCAAACTGAGATATGTTATTGCTTCAAAGTTATGAATATATATTTTATTCCACAGAGTTTGGTTCATTGCCCATTTGGTAAAAATTTTACAAAAATTGTATTTTAGAGTTTCAAAATACACTGATTCCTGGCTTCGGGTATATTATATTATATTATACCTACATTTTATTACCTAGTAATCATATCAAGAGTTGTTCAAAAAAGTATTACAAGTACTACTAAAACAAATTCGTAAACTACTAAGAAATATAAAATGTTTGTAATAACACAATTTGAAAAAATAAGTTATAAAGTTACAAAAAAGGCAATTATTATAATGTGTTCACAAAATGCTCTATATATCAAATTGGCATATGTACGATCTCTACAATATAATTTATATATTAATAATAACTAACAAATATAATTGCATTCACAAAAATGTTTTGCACCCATGCAGGTATATCCTGGTACATGAATATGTAAATAAGCTAAAACAGCTGACAGTACTTTCATATAGAAAATACACAAATAAATTATGTCGTCGCCTTCGTGCACTGCAAGTAGATTTTATGAACGAAATTATATTTATAATAAAAACACTATTCACTTTCACTTGTTTTCAATGCTGACACATCATTTTTAGTAATGTTACTAATACTAAACTTAAGACTAAAGGACTACATGCTACTTAGGGTTGAAGAGTGGAGTTAATTGTTTACAAAAATGCCATCAACATCTTGTATTACGTCCTATCCCCTGCGCTTGTTGAGCACGCCCCTACAGCCACCCAACTCTTAATCACATCTCCTCTACTCCTCAACCCTGTTTTTATTTTAAATATAATTTAAAATGGCATTTCACAAAGTTTCACAAGAAAATTTTGAAAATACTTTGTTCGTGTGTGAATTTTATGAATTAAATATAAGTCACTAATGGATTCATTAATACATATAAACATACTAATTTGGGATATTCCTGTCAAAGTAATTCAATTCTCAGTTCTAAAATAGTTTAAATAAACTATTAGTAGATAATCAGTTATTTTCACTATCAAATATCCCACTTATATTCGCACATAAAACTTTAATTCACTGTCAATTAGAGTTATATTATGGTCTCAACTTTTAGTACTATGATTTTCGTTCAAAATAAAATCGAAACAAATCCACACAGTGAAACACGTTCAATATTTTTTTTAAAAATATGATTAACATGAAATAATATTCCGCCCCCGACAAAATACTATGTGATGTATAAATAATTTATTTTATCATTACCAAATTGTTTATAACTTTTTGACTCAACTTTTGATTGACTAAGCTGACGTCGGACGTCTGTCCCGCTTGCGGCACACCGCTCTTACCATTTTAAATAATTGGTATTATCCGTCATTGAAGTGTTTATCATTTATAACTTTTTATTAACTTGGATAAATAGTCATTAGACAATAAGAAACAGTTTTTTTTTCAGAAATAATCTCAATAAATATTAATGGTTTAAATTTTTTTATTTTTTCAAATTTACCTTATTGTTCGTCATATAGTCAAACAAATGATAATTTGTTTACAATGTTTAAAATTTCTATCATAAATTTTTCGATAATTTCGACATCGAAACATTGGTTAAGTTTTTTTTTTTTTACACGAAATTCGTTAAACATGAAATATATTGTGGTTTCCATTTTAAACGATTTCTGCTGGAAATAAATACCATCACATTATATAAATATTACATTTTTATTAATATTTATGTGTAGTGTTTTCAAAGATACTAACACAATGTACTTATATATTTTCCAATATTTTCTAACTCAATTCATATGTGCTATTTTTTGTCATTATATTTTTTATATTCTGGAGGAGCCTGCGATGAAATTATGATTTTTGAAAAAATACGCTAATTTTCATTATTATATTTTTTAATTAACAAATTAAAAGTGTAAAAATTATCGGTATATTCTTATTAATGAGTAATTCATTTTAAAATTTATATTATATTCTTAAAAAAATATCATAATTATAATTTTATTATCAAATTATAGTATGATTATGTTATGATAATTTGACATATAAGTTATCTAGGGGGAGAGGTAGCTAACATCGCGCACACGTAACACATAGCTCCAGTTAAGATATCTCTAAAAATAAATTGTAATAAAAATATAAACTCTTATAATAATAATGTATAAAAAATATATTAGATTATTATTGATAAATAACGGATTAATGAGAAGAGAATGGTAAGGAAGATATATGAAATAGACCAGGTAACATGACCAGGTAAACCAGATACTGGAAGATGGTCCTGTTAGAAGCCTCAATAATCGGCGAGCTTGTATGAGAAGATATATGAATGTGGGGCGCTATCGAACAGCCATTAAATTAATTGTACCATTAAAAAATATATTCCAACTAGGCGGCGTAAGAGTAGGACTGAAATAGGAGCCTTGAACTTATTTAACCCATCCTGGGAATATGGTTGGTCCGCTCTCATTGTACGAATGTGGATGAGGCGAGGATTGTTTGTCAAGACAGAAAAGTATAGTACTCTATTCTCTCTGCCTACCCCTGCGGAGAAACGGCGTGATGGTATTCGCGCTAAAGAATAGATACAGTAATTTTTCCAAACATTTTATTTTAGTAAGATATTTATTTATACATTATTATAATACTACGAGTCGGCTTCCTTATATCTGTGAACTAGATTTCTCTTCATAATTTAGTTATAGTTTTTCTTCATAAATTTTTAGAATTATTTTACATAAATATTTATTTTGAATATATAGCTTTGTAAAAATTATCGATCGCCCTAAACATGATTCTTCCAGAAAATATTAGTTACTTAGTTATTACTTACTTATTTTATTACTCAGCATACGCACTCAGCCGAGAAATGGACTCTACAAAAAAATTACGTTCTGCGATTGGCGTAGAAAACATATGGAAAGGTACGATATAAAACAAAATCTTTGTAATCCTAAGTTAGATTATTAAAAGAGTAAGTGATTATACGCAATGGGGTATGACGGAAAAATGGTTGTCTTTACAAAATTTCGTTTTTAAATCCAAAACTGACTTAAGTTCCAATGTCTGCCGACTCTAGAATTATTCTTTAAAACATTGTAAATCTCGGATAAAATTCCAATTAAAAATATATTCACTACATTTTCAGAAAAGGTTATCTTTATATAACCTTTCATAAATATGCCATAAATTGTGACATTTCTTGTTTGTTACGTTGTAATGTTGACATATTTTACTGAAATCCTCTGAAATAGCGAAGTATTTTTTTTCTCTCTCAAGTTAAAGAATATCGTCCGTTGTCTGGGGCTGAACCCATCACGGCAATGTCAGTTTATCAAAGATCTATCATTTGTAGTCATCATTTTTCCGGACCGTTACTTTCTTAATGTGTTCAGTAGGATAATATGTACCATAGATAGATACATGAAAATCAGGTTAAAATTGGTATCTTTGAAATTGGTTGATATCTGTAAGATATTGTATTATATTAACAGTATTCAATTTTTGATCGATTTTTATTTATTAATAATTTGATTTTAATGAAAATATATTTTTATTGTGAGTTGCAATTTCAGAACATTGTTCTATGTTTATTTTTAATACAAATTAAATTGCTCACTTAGAAAGATGGACAGAAAAAATCTAGTTATCTTAAAAATATTTTATTGCTACTGGAATTCGAACCTGAATTTTCATATTCAGAGTAATATAAAATGGTAACACGTTTTCCCGGATGGGAAGAAATCAAGGTTAAAAACCGGATGGAAACCAAATATGTTTTATATAAACAGATTTTTCTAATTGATTAATTTAATTTGTATTAAATTTTATTTTATCTTGAATATTATTTGAAAGATCCTGTTCGAATATTAATTTTAAATATAAACTTTTTTTTTCAGTTTTTATGATGATTCGACGATTTGATCTCTTTATAATCTTGATAATTCGAAGATTTAATTACAAACCAGAAACATTCTAAGCTTGAATTCCTTTTTTATTATAGTATGACTCGTATGAAATGGGAACGACATGCTACTAAGTAATAATCAACTCTTTTAAAGTCTGTACAACATCAACCCAATATATCAAAAATATAAAACAATCAGTTCATCGACAGTTAATGGATATTATTGTATCAACGACTTCATCCTTGATACAATATGAAGATTTTCACAGATTTTAAAGTACCAAAAATAGTAGACATATAAAAAAAAAATTCAATAATTCAAATTTTCAAAATTAAAAATCAATTAAATTTTAGAAGCAAATTCCAATCTACAAGATATATAAATCAAATTGATGTCGCAAAACTAAAATAAACCGCAACTCAAAATCAATATATTTATCAAGATATCAAATTTTTTAAATTACGGTCTATCATAAATTTGTAACTGAAGTTAAAAAAATATGCACACAGACTAACTGAAACATAAATTAACTCGAATATACTCCTTCTCCTATACACGAGTCTTACTCTCATAGAGAAGAAACAAATGTTAAAATACATATGTATATATATCTACTGATTATTGAAATTGTATTATATTTTTAATATTATTAAAAAAAAAAAAATTAAAATCTTGGAAGTGTTATAGGTAATGCCTTTTTGGTTAAAATTATTTATTAAATTATTTTAGCAAAGATTTTATTCATTTTCATCCCCTCATCTTAGAAAGGTATCATTCCATATTATACTTAATTATTACATATTAAACCATTAAAATAAAGTTCAAACTTTACATCAATCTATATTTGTTTTCCTGTATGAGTGCACAAAACGAAGAAGATATTAAACTAATTTAAATTTGAATATAATATAAGTACTAAAAATGACAATGAATTATTTTTAATATTTCACAAAATAATTTTTTAATAATTAGTAAATTAATCTTTTTTGTCAAAAATTTTTTTTTTCTGTATATACTTCATTCTGAAAATACAATTTCACGACAACAATTCTTGAGAACTCCTTAAAAATAATAATTAGTTTAAATGCTTACAGACCAGTATATTTTAACATTATCATAATGTTTGGACAAATAGTAGTTTATGTTAGAATATTATATATTATAATTTAATATATGATACTTAATGCGTGGTATTGGTGAAATATACAAATTTTGACGTTATATTTATATCGAAATGTCAAAACAGAATTTCTTTGTTCAGTTATTTATTTGTACATTTTTCGATTCCCTTTATCTGTTCCTACCCATTTCTCTTGTCATAAATAGAGAACGACCCTTCAATCAAAGGAAAAAAGAAAGGATGTTTCTAAAAATCATGCAATTTTCTTAAAGAAAGCCACGATACTTTTATGCCCGTCATTGAAACATTCTTTAAATATGTTTTCAAAAACGTAATTTAAAATTGATTGAAAGATAAAACATTTACTTACATTGTATATGGGATGTAACAGAGCTACTCTGTAATATTTTCGGGATAAATAAATGGATACTTTTTAAAAATACATTCTAGTTGCGTATATATCATTCAAACCAATTATATACTGATCCTTCGAAGGCCGTATTATTGTAGTTTGATTGTTCAATTTATTGCAAACATAGTGTGTCTATTTTGCAAACACTGGTAAGTAAGTAGACTTGAAAATCAAAATAGTTAAATTAAAACTTGGGCAGGTTTAATATAGTGGACTGGATTAGACACGATACGATATAATATTTTATTTTGTATTTATTGCATTAACTTTTCATTTATTGTTTTTATTGTGTATTTATCATTTGTTATTTATTTATTTGTATTATTGTATTTCACTTTTACATAGTTTAGTATTACTAAACGCGGATTAGCTTATTAAATAAGGACTTCTACCATTAAATGTGTATTTGTATCTAGTTAACTAGGGACAAAAGTCTGATGGCAAATCCGTAGTTAAAGGATTCATTCTCTTAATCCTTGAATCGAACCCTCATGATTTAAAGGGTTTGAGTGCAGAATTGATAGATAAAATCAAATAATCCCCCAATGAATGATTTAATAGTTTTCTTGTGCTAAAACTTTCGTAGTGTTTTGTTTGCGTTCAAGGCAATGAGATTCTCCTCTATATTCAGAAGGCTAGCGAATGGGGAATGAATGGATAAATAAAGGTCTTTTGAAGTCAAAATGACGATTTCTATTTTATTCATCCTTATATAAATCTAGAGCCCAACAAAAATTTTTTTTTTCTTTTGTAAGTGAGAGTACAATATTTTTGTGACATACATTTAATTATTAACTAACGTTCTGCCTAAGTTTTTTATTTCATAATATATAACTACTACTAGGTGTTTTAAACTAATCACGGACCAATGGATTCTTACTGATATTAACTACGTATTGGTAAATAAGTATATAATATTGTTAAAGTGCTGTACATACATCACTTATTATCTCGAAGATACGCTTCGCTTGATGTGACACATCAAGCTATAAGATAATATTTTCTACGAGAATATTATGTACAATATATATTATACATTGTCATAGCACCAGAAATAGCATGAAAAGCGAATTTATTACACCTAAAATGAAAGCCATATTCAGTCAACAGCATGCGGTTCTCCTCACACCCTTTCTACGTCATGGCTCGGCAAGGGGCACTCAAATTTATAAGAAGTTTATAACAATTTGGACAATAATCTAGGCTTTGAGGATTTTGAATTATAGCTGATATTCAGAAATAATTACAAATACTGGCCGTTATTTTTCAGCACTTATGTAAATAGACACTGTTTACGTGAATGCCTTCGATAGCTGGTTCTCAGGTTTTCGATCGATAACAAGGGCACATATGACACATGAACACTGCACTAACTTTTTTATTGTACTGATTTTATGGTCTAATGCTGAGTAGATTTCGACCGACCAAAGTGCGCACTCCTGACGATCGGTTTATTTGGACCTCTGTACTGGTCGAAGCGTGGGATGTAATAGATCCGTCTATCGTTTACCGTCTCTATTATTATTTATCTCTATTATCTCTTGCGATCTCCGAAAAAAAGCGGCAATACTCACATGCACATATGCACAATACTATCAACCGGGAAACTCAGTAGTGCCAATCGGAGTAACAAGGCGCGTAAACAGGCACTGCGCCATATGCCTTAGTCTATCTTCAAACTTTAAAACTCTATTTTTTTTAAACTTTTTGTTTTTAATAAGTAAATACGAGTCAAAAACATGGTTATTTTTTATTAGTATTTCTACAAATGAAAATTCGCAAAATCTACTTCGAGACAGGTGTTCACATAGTTCAGTATGTATATAAAATATTGTTTTTGCGCTACCGGGATTCGAACCTGGGATCTTTATTTTCGACAAAATTGATGTCATATTTATATATTTATAATTATTACATTAAATTAGTATTTAATAATTAATCAACTGACTACCTATTGTGAAATCAATTGAATTTTACCTATTATTATTTTATTTTTTTTGTACAGATTATGAATTAAAAATTATTGAGTCAATTGGATTTAAGACGCATCAAAATGAAGATCTTTTGACCAAAATTGATATGGTTCTTCAGTTGTTGCACACGAAGTTTGAAGGAGATAATGTCTGCAGTCATGTTTTTATGCAAAACATCCATTTTTTCATCTGAGTGTCGTTTACGATGACATATATGTGTTTTTTTATCACACACAAAGCCGATTTCTTCTAATTTTCCCATTAATCGCTGGAAAATGCCAAATGGCAATCAAAAATTACATCTGATCTTATTTTAGTACCCACTAGTAATCACACCTTAGGTGCCAGAAACACGGGTACAGTATTTCTCCTGGGTATTTTTATTACCTCCGGATGCAATTGACTGTATAGAATTATATCACTATTTCGCCAAAGGTTGACACATTGATTCACGGTATCCTCCGAGGTTGATAACAGCGTATTCCGATTCAAGGTCGTCGATCGACTGACCGCTTGCTAACGGCGGGGGAGAGAAGAAAATGTGGGGAATACTAAGCATTAATTCGTTCAAGGTATATCATCATAAGTTTAAGTCCCAAACATCCACAATTGATCCGTTACATTTATTTATTTATTAATTTACGCCCTCGTGGGCTCTTTTACTAAATTTATTATAAAAAAAAAACATGAGCGCAAGTACCATGAAATATATATATATATATAAATAGAAATTGATAAAATATACATATAATGTATTTTTATTTATTATCTTTGTTTTATTAACCACTAAAATGAGTTTAAATACATCTACCGGTTTCGAAAAATACCATTTTCTTCTTCAGGATGTCATAACTAACTAAAACATATATTGTTTCTTTGACAGAATCTATTTTAAAAAAAAAAAAAATTTTTTTTTAGTACCTAACTCAAATCATTACTTAATACAAATTTACTCGAATAATTTTTAGGAAAAAATTTTAGAATGGGACTCGTAGTTAAATTTAGTTGGTTGTTTATAATTTTTTTTTTAAAAATAGATTTTGTCAAAGAAACAATATATGTTTTAGTTAGTGATGACATCCTGAAGAAGAAAATGGTATTTTTCGAAACCGGTAGATGTATTTAAACTCATTTTAGTGGTTAATAAAACAAAGATAATAAATAAAAATATGAATCTTAACCACAAAGATAACATTGCTGATTTTAAAAGTATACATATAATGCTTTAAAAGAAAATTGAAAAATAAGCAAAACAAACAATAAAAATTAAGGTACAAGATAAAAGAAGAAAAAAATACAGATTTAACACAAAATGGGTGAGTATCAAAATCAGTTGTGTCTTTGACTCAAAACAGAATCAAAAACATCACTCTTATATTTAAACATTGAATATCGGAATATATCTATAAGACCAAAATCGTTCTCAAGCCAGTAAAGTCTTTGTGTGGGTGCATTCCTATAAAAATCAGTATATGATGCATTTACATGGAACAACGCCGACGACCCGATACTCTGCGAATGAACGTGGTATACAATAATTTCAGTTAAATTAAGGGCATCCAGTATGCCATTTATTATTTTAAATAGAATTTATGAATCACTTAAAGTTCTTCTACACGACAAGTTAGTTAAATTAAGAGTGCTCATTAGAAAATCATAATTCAATTGTTCAACGGGTATACACAATTTGAAGTTAATAAACCCTAAAAATGTATGTTAAACCCTTTCTAATTTTAATTCACGCACTTTATAGAATGGGGACCAAATAGTTTAGTTGACTTTTAAATTGCTACGAACTACAGCCGTGTATAAAACTCTAAGCGATTTAAGTGAATTGATATCTTTCACTATTCTTAATATAAAACCAAGATATTTCATACCTTTATTCGTAATTTCATTAATTTTTGGAACGAATAACAGTTTTTCAAACATTTTTAAGAGTAATGCTGTTTTAATTTATAATATCCTTTTACAATAAGTCATCATTTCTGAGCCATGTAGCCCTCAATTTAGTAATAGCATACTGTCTACATGGTAATGTCAAGTATCAATTTCTAAAAATACCGTTATACAAATAACAACAATTTCAAATCGTCAACTTTTTGTTGGAACAGCCATTATTTATTTTATCTGTTATGATATTTATCACCGAACTTATGTTAGAAAAGGTGAAAATATGTTATGAAATAAATTGAATACTAATTATTTTCTAACATGAAATAAGTAATTTATTTTGTGAACAGACTTCACATAATATCTCCAAATGCTTCGTGCCATATTTTCAATTTTCTTTTACGAGCGATGCTTAAATTTGATAATACCGTTTTTACTGAGTTAATTAAGTTTCAATTACAAATACATCACATAAAATTGTTTTACTTCTCCACCTCCATACTAAAGAAACTGTTAGAAAAACCATTTAAAAATAATTGTGCTGTTATGTTTCCCCTTAACGTAAGGAATTATTTTAACTTAATGAACTAAATTATAAACTGAAACTCTAAGGATGAGGGACATGTTAATTACTGTTAGCGTTTTGCTGGTAGTATAAAACAAAATGTTGACAAAAAATTAGTTAATTATAATCAGCAGTAGGTACCTACCTACTAAATGGGGAATTTTTCTCGCAGCCATAATCCATCCCGGGTTGTCGGGTTTGTGATGATGATGATGATGATGACGTTTTAACGTTTCCGTGTACACTAGTGTTCAACTAATTTTCAAAATTCTCATCTATGGGAGATTTATATCGCTTGCGAAAAAGTACGGATGTGCCGTAATTTTCTGAGGCAACGCCTTGACAATGGCACGCGTCACCGTGCCGAAATTTTTCCCTATCATATATGAAGATCATGATAACCCAGAAGACATGCCAATTTTATATATATTTATATTTAAATTACAAATTTTTCAAGGATAAAATAATTATGTTCTTTCGTGTCACAATCTTTCCGCATTGTGCAATAGATGTCAGTGATTAAGATATCATATTCACTTAAGATCTAAGGTTATTTTTTGTATGTTTCCTTTGTATTTCATTTATTTAAGTTAACTATATTCCTAATATTCTGACGACAATCATTTCAATTTAAGATAACTCTAGATGTACTTATCTATATAACATGTATCATTTTACTTATATTTAATTTATACTACATGGAGCATTGTTAAAGCAATATAATAAGGGATTTCCACATTTAAATATATATTCTACGCTAATTCTAACTGCGCAGCGACCATCACTGTCGGCCTTGTTAAACGTAATAATTCATTTAATGAAGTCGGCATATTTATTATAAAATATGAAAAAAAAACTTTCAAGAGCGATTCCGAAGGCTTACATATTGTTTAACCATGCTTTCCCGAAGCGGGGTATTCACATTCCCCATAGATCGCTTTAAACTCGATAGCTCAATAATTATAAAAACGATTTTATTCTTATTTTTTGTAATCTTCACGGAAATAGTGACGAAAATTTTTTTATTTTTTGTTTTTCAAATTTCTAAGCGTATATGTAAAAATATTGTTTTCGGTCCAGTGATCTTCACGCGGTACATACAGCTGCGTATGTCGATACCATACCCCTGTGTCTTATCTTTAAGTAATTGTGCTTATTATTTGTTTCACTCTAACTAATGCACTGGGTAGCCCCATACCACAGATGCGAACGAGGGAGACAGCTATATCGTTTATCGCGACTCGCGGCATTCGGACAAGAGACGTCCGGCGAGGCGGTTGGGGCTACGTCGCCCGCCATGAACTTTTTACTATCGTTTGTATGCATATGATCTGGGGTGTTTCTTTACCCCGCTTCGGACCACATGGAAGTTCTCGCCGCTTAGTGACGAAAAGGTTATAATGTTCCTTTTAGTATTCTCACGCTGTGTATAGGTTGCACCCAATATAGCCTTTTTCTTTTCTTTCTTGATCGTATGATCAGAGTACACCCAATGAAATCCATTTTGAGACTGATATGACTTTCGTTTCCGACAACGACCAAACTGTCGTACGACTGTTCCGTTTTCAATGTGCGTCAACTCTAAAATAGATTGAATATCTAACCATGCAAGTATCATAGAGAAGGAGAAAGTACTTCGCAACCAATAGGTTATTTTTTCAATTGTTATCTAACATAGAAATTATAAATAATAAAGGGATGTTCTTCCGCAGAATTTTGGGAGGACCATTTCCACTGCCGTTACCTAAACAGCTCCAGGACCCCATACAACCTCAAGTACACAACGCCCTGCACTGGTAAAGAGAAATTAACCAAACAAAATACGGACTTCGAAGATCAGCTGCAATTCGTTTCCGATGCAGTAATGGCCTTTGCTTATGCTATTAGGTAAGTTTTTATTACGATTTACTCACTTAGATTTTTTTATGTCTATTTAATATTTTATGGTTTTCCTGGTTTTTTTAACATCCAAAATAGAATATTTTTCGACCATCGATGGGAACAAAATTTTAAATCAGACATTTAGATATTTTTAAAATTTAATTTTAATATTATAAGATATAATACATTTATATTTTAAATAATCAGTAGGATACATTTCTTTTAATATTAATTTTTTCTCTATGAGAGTAAGACTCATGTATAGAGAAGGGGTATATACGAGAGTGTATAATTTATGTTTCAGTTAGTCTATGTACATATTTTATAACTACAGATACAAATTTATAGAAGTCTGTAATTTTATTAATTGTGATGAGGATATTGTTAAATAATTTGATGCCTTGATAAATATAGTGATTTTGGGTTGCGGTATATTTTAGTTTTGGAATATCAATTTGGTCTCTAAATCTTGTAAATCGGAATTCGCATCTAATATTAATTTTTAAAATTTGGAATATTGAATTTTTTAGTATATGTCTATTATTTTAGGTACTTTGAAATATGTGAAGAGTTGGAAGAAAGTCATTTTTTTAAGAAAATTTTTTATCATAATTTTTTGAGTGATTTCTAATTGTGATATTGAAGTTTTATATGCTGCTCTCCATTCAATAATACTGTATTGCAAATATGGCTGTACAAACGCGTAATATATTATTATCAGATTTGTAAGTGATAAGATGTCTTAAAAATATGTAGGCAGTTTTCTTTATTTTGTTGGTAAGATTATTAATATGTTCTTTCCATTTAAGTTTGTTATTTATTATGATTCTTTGGTATTCGATACAGTATTTTTTTATATTGATGAACAGTAAATAAGTCCAAGTTTTTTCAAAATTATAAGAACTAAATCGTCTGCATAATATATTATCTGAAAAGTAAAATATAATAAAAGTTATCTGCAACCTTAAAATATGGGAAATTTGAAAGAAGTGATTTGGGGCATAAATTTTTAGTTGTTTATCATTGTGTTTAACAAATCGATGAAAAATATATTTGTGTAGAAAACGAGACAAATAAAATATTTTAAAATCGTTGATTTGTGGTGCATTTAAATTTTTACTCGAAATAAATTATAAAAAAATATATATTTTTAAATACCTTTTTAACAATTTCAATGAAATATATAATATACTTATGTATTTTAAATATCTTATAAATCTGTGCATAAAGTCTGTACTAAAACATAGCATTGTGAAGTATAATAATTATAATTATGTAAAAAATACTTCATTATTATATTTAAATAAAATAACATATTATTTTTACTCATATAATAAGGTGTATATTTTTAACTAAATTCGGAGATTTTGTTGTGTCAAGTAAGCAAAATAATAATTAACTTAGACTCTCGAGATAAAGATTAATCCCCCGATCGGTTAGTCATCGAGTGAGATCTTACCGCTAGTCCAAAGAAACACGTCGAGCGAACACATTTACAATTACTGCCTCACGTGTGTTTAATATTTAATATATTGAAATATAATGTAGACTGCCAATAGATAAAGTTGGTATTTTATATATCTGTCTCTTTTTTATCCATAAAGTGCCGTATTTGTCTAGAAAACAATAAAAAGCTTATCGAAACAGAATTGATTCAGACTAATGGTAGGCAGCGTCTCAGCAGACAGCGATTGAATGGACCGTAACCCATACAAGCCAATCCACGATATATATTTATGTATTTCGTAACATCGCTTTTATGGCAGTTGAAAAAGAGTATGATTCAACATTTTGTCTACTTTAAAAATAATGAATCTTTAAAATGTTTTTATAGTTTGTTACATAATCAAGTGATAATCATTAATTTAACTATAAAAAATAAAATAAAAACACTATGAAGTATAATCATTGCTAAGAATCGAACCCGAAACTTTTTTTTGTCTATTAGTTATTTTAAATTGTTAAATTTGTTTTTTTAATCAATTAATGAGTTAAAATATATATACCGGTTTCGAAAAATGTAATTTTCTTTTTCAGGATGTCAATAACTAATCGAAAACATATGTTATTGTTTCTTTAAAAGAATGTATTTTAAAAAAATAATCATTATTTAAAAAATAAACCGAAATGCCTAATACAAAATAGACAATTCCTAATTTTTTCAATACCATGACCATTTTCTATCAAATGATTAGAAAATTCTGAAAACCTACTAATATTCAAACATCTCAAATAATCCTTTACTTTTATTTTTAAATTTTGACTTATTTTACCAAAATCAAATGTAGCATAATCCTTACAACTAAGTTTATAGACACCAGAATTGTTAAATTTATCATATTTGTCTTTATAATTTATTAGTAAATTTCGTGTTTTATTATTTGCATAAATGCCGATCTAATGTTTCTTGGTAGGTGTTTAGATATTTTATTTTTATTTTGTCTATTTTGCATGTAAACGGTGTTGATCATAAATTAAATAATTTGGAATCGTTGGAGATAAATAAAGCGTGTAAAACTAATCAAAAAATTATGAACAACCAACTAAATTTAATCACAAGTCCCATTCTAAAATATTGTCCTAAAAATTATTCTAGTAATTTTGTATCATCAAGTAACAGTTTAAGATATGTACTAAATTTATTTTTTAAATAATTATAGTTCTTTAAAAATATAATCTGATAAAAAAAAAATACATATGTTTTTGATTAGTTATAGAAGAAACTGTTATTTTTAGAAACCAGTAGATGTATTTTAATTAATTAAATGGTTAATAAAACAAAGTTAACAATCAAATCAAATAATGGACTTTAACCACAAAGATGAGTTTGACAATCATAAAAATATTTATTTATTAGCTAAATTTTTTTATGAGACATCTGTTAATTTTTCGATATATAGATTTATTCTGTATATTTTTCCAAGAGATTAATTTACTTTGATTTAAATGTGTAATAAGTCGTTTCATTTTTTTAACAATTTTATGTATATGTATAAATGTATTCTGTATCACCAAACATCTGATACGCTATTCATATTATACATAGGTACATTAAAAAATTTGAGCGATTTAAGTTTAAATATTAATATATTATTTACTTATTTTATTTATAAAATACAGACAGAAGTATGATATTAAGGTACAATGCACAAATATTTAAAAACTATTAGTGAAATAACACGTTAAAGAATATACTTTGTATGGTGGAAAAATTAAAAACACCGTGAAAAATAAAAACCTTATGTTACAAGTAGAAAATTAAGAAATATAATTAGAGTATAGAAATGCGTTAGTTTTAACGTCAGCAAACACGTGACAGACCTGAGAAAAAATGCTACTCTTGACTCACAGGTGTGATTGTAATTGTTATTCGATAATATCAGTGATTGAAAATTGTGACTGTGATCACTATTTCATTACTAATGTCCACACGCTGCACGATATCACAATTCATGAAATAAATAAATAAAGTCCAAGCGTAGGTAATTTTAAAAGATAATTTGTGTTAATAATATATTCTAGCATAATAAATAAATACAATTCTAATTTAAATATCATCACGAAGATAATGGAATCTTTATATAAAAAAATTGTGTATTTTTCGGATCAAGTTCCCAGCAAATTCAATTTGTGAAAAATTTGAATAGTGCCAATTGTCGAAAAGTTAAAAAAATCAATTCACGAATCATGATGTTTTTAAGTGCCCAATCACTGATATTGAGTGTAACGCAAAGATATCAGTGATTGACTCACAGTTCGTGAGTAAAAATTATATTTTAAACTGAGCCAGCGTTATGAATAATATATCCAGGTTAGCATTAATATATGATATCTCGTTGTAATAATTGTGCATTCTTGTTAGAGGAAAGAAACGGCCTAGATTGGTTTTTGTAAAACTTAGTTTGAAATTAATTTAAATATTTAACTATTTTATTTATCCCGAACAGGGATATGCACAAGGAGCTGTGCAAAGGCCGACCTGGGCTTTGCGAAGCCATGAAGCCGACCAAGGGACCAGAACTCTTGCGGTACTTGAGGAAAGTTCAGTTTGAAGGTAAGGCCAA
The DNA here is from genome assembly GCA_031772225.1 of Eubasilissa splendida. Taxonomy (NCBI): domain Eukaryota; kingdom Metazoa; phylum Arthropoda; class Insecta; order Trichoptera; family Phryganeidae; genus Eubasilissa; species Eubasilissa splendida. The sequence goes on along the minus strand of CM062855.1, from coordinate 21,809,196 downwards.
TAAATAATTATTTTTCATTTCCCACTCAATTTTTTACTAATTTAATGAAAATTGCACCATTTTATTACTCCCTAACACCTCTTATACATGAATATCCAAATGAGGGGCATTATTTTTAATAACTGTAAAAAGTATTATAAATAGAAGAATAAAATAAATAAAAATATACATATCGATTTTATAAGTCTTTTGAATCAAGGCCGTTAACATTTTATACTTCTTTTAATTATGGAATAATAGGATGTATTATATGGATTATTTTAACAAATTGTATATTTTTATAAATTATTCAGATTCCAAAATTTCCATAAAAGAGGTGAAACAATTGTTCATTCTAAGTCTGCACAATAGATTTTTAGGAAATTTTCGACTCAAGACAATCGCTTTAATATGATGCTTAGGAGAAAACTCTCAACTTTCGCAGTCACCATGTACACGCCGTGTCTCAAAGATTCGCCATCTCGCGCCTTATTTAACGCTCGTATGTTAAAAGTCAAATGTGATTATCGCTCGCATATCCATTCGAGTGCCAGGTCAACCAGAACTAATCTTATATATATTGCAACACCAATTCCAAACAATACTCATTTTTCTACCGACCACCCCTTTATTTCAATTCGCACCTAAATGAACTAGACATTTTCAATATTTCAGTTACCTCAATTAAATCTAAATTCAATACATAAACTTTAAAGACCCTTATTTTTATTCTTTTTCTTTTTTATCACTCAGATTTTATTCCCTACATCATTTTCTTCTTCCTTTTCTCTCGAATATTTTCTTAGTTTCCTTTTTATAACTTTTTCTCTGTTTTAATTTTTATTCTCAACTTTTTTCTCACATTTTCCCGCTTTTTAGTCCTTCTTAAATTTTAAATTGTACTCACTGTATAAAGTATTTTGTATCTTCTGAAACAACATGTAACTGGCTTAATTATTGTTTAGCTTTTATTGTGATTTTCGTATTTACTGATAAACTATATGTTTTCTGAATAAAATAAAATGAAATCGTCATGTTCCTCATTTGGGTAATTTTGAATCTTCCTAGAAGCAGTTAAAATGCAATAAATGTTTGTAATTTAACACTTTTTATGGCAATGTTAATGTTTTATAACTTATATTTAACAAATACAAATAAAATCTATTTATCGAAAAAATATATAGTTGCTACCGGGATTCAAACCTAGACCTCTACCTGTTATTATTAAAAATGGAATAATAAATGTATTAATTGAAAACATTACAGAATATATGTTCAAAATTTGTAAAAATGTATTCGATTGCTATAACGAAATGATGAATGCACTTCCCTGGATAAGAAGAGGTCCAGATTCAACTAAATATAGTAACTGAATATTTTTTCGATAAATAGATTTTTTCTGTACCTATATCTTTTTAGTTTATTCATTTCATACTACAGAACTATGTTCTGCAAATGCAACTTTACAAAAAAAAAATGTACTAGTAAATGTTGTTTTATGTGACGTTTATAAAATCAAATCAGAACTTGTACAATACAATGGTTTAAGTTTTTGTTTTAATTTTTTAACTTTAATTACTAAATGCAAAAGTTTTGCGTTGTATTTAAGCCCCTGTTATACTAAATGTGTCCTTGTGTCTTCGCCAAACTAATAACTCCACCGACTACGTTCATTATATTCATAATATTACGAACCAGCCGCCTGTTCTCGGTTTGTGAAAGTGTTCCAGGAAAACACTAATACACGCGCCCAAAACCTTCATCATTACCAAAATATCCTACATTTTGACAGTCCTCACTAATGTCAACACACGACTGCCACCTGACTACATACTTAGGTAACGTGAATAAGGTGGTAAATGTATTCGTCATCTCTGCGTACATCTCGGGAATTTTGGCTTGATAGAAATATAGAATAAATAAATTACTGCATTACCATATTTCATAAAGTGTATTAGTTTGCTTGTTTATTAGGCTCTCAAGCCTAATAAGCCCTACACTCACAAACCTGCACACAACCTTAGTACACATCTAATAAGGTTGAAAGAAGAGTGTATTTGGGGTTTTCGTATCTTTGACCCATAACTTAAAATGACCTCTGAACAAATGTTCATGAAAACTATGTGTTTTTTTGCTCCAGCTTCTGGGAAATTCATTCAATCAACTTCATTTGAAAAAAAAAAGAGTTACGTAAAATTATAAAAATATCACTTTGTATTGATGGTACTTTAATACTTTTTATTCTCATTTTAATTACTTTAACTAAATGCTTAAAGCTTTGTACTATTTGTCTTATATTGAATATTACAAAAAGTGAATATTGAGACTGAAATGTCAGCTTTAGTGAAGTTTTACTACAGAATGCCATGACATTCTCAATTATATTTATAACCTTATGGAATAAATTGGTACGTAATCTGGTTCTGTTTCAATTGTCTCCCTTTGTATATCATTAATCAATAGTCAAGAATATATTTCAATATACATAGTCGTAAATCAGTTTGGTTCGGAATACAGAAAAAAATATGTTAAAATTTGAAATAAAAATCTATGGAATTAGAATGAACTTTTAAACCCTAAACACAAATTTATAATAAAAAATTGTTAATATTTTTTCAGTGTATTGTATTTCAAACGAAAATTAACTATTAAAAATTTGTCGAATTTAAAAAAAATGTAAATATACAAAATTCAATCATGTTTTATACTTATTTATAAACTTTTGTAAATAATTTATATAATATATGAAGAATATTTCGATTACCTGTTCAATTTAGTAATGTGTTCGATTTTGACTTAATGAGCATTTTTCTGACAAAAAATCCCTCCCGCTATTTTAAGTGTTGATTGCTTCAACACAGAAAAATAATTTTTCCTCTCAAATATTTCTTGATCTCTAATATTTGTGGAAAACTTAATCATACTTGAAATATTTTTTCATAAGAATTCGGTAAATCAAAAAGAAATACGATCCCAAGAAAAGAAAAAAGTTTTAAGAAAATCTCAGACTTCCGTCAGAGTGAAAAAGATCTTAAACTAAGAAAGTTCAGTTAAGAATCTACCTGAATTTACCTAATAAAAGAAAACAACTTGTATTTCTACAAAATAAAGTTAGTTTCTGACAAAATAATACACGATGAACTAATGAATCATATATATATTGGTATGTTAAATTAATTTTACTGACCCGTCTCCAAAGTTATCTATGGTATTTTATACATTATTTATTAATCATTACATAAATAAAATTATTAATTTAAAATATATACAAATATCGCATTCTTACATTCTTTGACGAATATAAACCAAATTTTACATACACTTTAAGATCTTGCACAAAACAGATGTGTACATAATACTAAATGTGTTCATATTACTAAATGCCATCCAAATATTGTTTACTTGCACTCTAGGATCCTGAGGAAAATATTATCGCCCTACCCTCACTTTTACTTTTTTAGAACATCTCACCTATACCCTATCTGAACCAAATTCTGCTTTCAAATATATACTACTTAGGGCCAGCGCAAAACTGACACATTCCGCTTCCCCCTCCCTTCCCCCTCCCTTCTCTAAAATCATATTTTAAATTAAAACTATATCGGGAGTTGCGATTGGAGAAATATCTTCAATAACACTTTCTATAAACTCTGTATTATCTTCCATCAATTCAACATCAGAACAGCACTATTAGCAGCAGAATAGCACTACTACACGTACAATTAATGAACGAGACATCTACAATAATGGAAATATTTTCATATATTCGTATGAGAATCATAATTATGACATCTTGAATAATAATTTATTCAATAAGTCAATCAAATGCACAAAAACCTTCAGTAATAATACATTTTAAATGGTACCCCGAACGACCTCCGGCTATTTGAAAGGACTTTAGAATGATATAAAAAATACATACAAACATAAATATATTTTTTACAGGTGTGATAATTTATGCATTTCTCTAAATATAAATTACAAGCAATAATAAAAATATATACATACTCTACAGGGGCGTGCAGTCAGTAGGTACAATGAAATAAGTTGTTCGTAACTGTATATTTTGAGAAATAAAGTTAAATTAAATTAAATCTGGCAGAATATTACGATATAATATCAGAGTCTGAATAACATAATGATTGTGATAGCAATACAACGAACGGTGACACACCGTTTATCCAGGACCGATTTATGAGCAAAATCTCCCATATCGGTCCTTCACATTCACCGTCAGGTTGGCATTTTTTAACGCTACTTGGCAACCATGCTATGCAGCAATGCCGTATACATGTCCCTACATGTCTGTAAAACAGAAATAAATCAAATGCACACAACAATAATCGATATAATATCCACCCAAGGGGCACTGAGTGGTACAGCAAATGGTGGTTTCTAAGTCCCTCACACACCCCTCAAAGGGAACAAGAAGTCCGGAAAAGGGATGCCAGGACCAACAGATATTAATCCTAAGATTTTATTTTTTTTAGCAAGAAGGGAAAAGCAGATGGCTCTCACCCTCTTTCTAAATACCTGATTTTTTCAAAATCTCCCAGCGAGACACCCATACACCTACAATCTCCTGGAAAAGTCAAAAAAATCCAATAGTGGCCGCGGAGAAAAACTAAATTACGTATCTTTGTCTGGTTCGATAATGTCAATAGAACAAAATCAAAATACGTTAAATACTTGCTTAGAAAAGCATTTTCAAAGTTCAAATCAATTAAAATGGACTATGTATGAGAAAGAGTTTTAACATATCGCACACCTTGGTCAAAACTAAGACAACTAAAAAAAACAATAATTTTGAGTTATTATTGTATTCGGATACTCCATCATATACGCAACTAACATAGCCCCAGTTCTCGAATAGTGTCATTTTAGGATACATTTGTGACCTAAAATGTTATTTAGTTCCATAACTTTAGTAACAAAAAATGGAGAAAAATGATTTTATTCTACTACTAAAAATGACTTTTTGAGTTGTCTTAGTTTTGTTCTAGGTGTGTGATATCCATAGGCCTCTTTTAATATCCATAGGACTCAGTAATAAAGCTTTATGCCTATAACTTTTGTCAATACATCGACTTCTGTTAGTGTAGCGAATTAGCTATTACATTGGTTGTTTTGTTTTTTTTTTCTCCTTAATGTTTAGTTAATCCACATGAGACTAAATCATTCCATTTAAATGCTCTGACAGGGTAAAATGATATTGAATTACTATTTATATATATATATATATATGTACCTATATAAATCATGGTAAACGAAATAGATATTATGTATGTTTGTTGCTAGTTTTGTTTCAATAATACTGTTAACTAATAACTAAACAACGAGGTTATATTACCAAGTACCTACCAATGAACTATTTTTAATTGCTAGTATCAATTAAACCATAACAAATAATACTTTAAAATATGTTTTTAAGTATACTTACATTACCTTAATTTAAAAACACTTTTTTGTTTTTCGAAGCTATGAGAAATATTTATAAATAAATTCATAAAAGACTACGCGATCTTCATTGATTTAATAAAATGACTATCCCATAAATTATTCTTTAAAAAAAATTAAAAACATACTTATTAAAACATATATTAATTTTACTTTTCCATTTATGTTTCTGATACTAAGTATATTAAACTCGAAAAAACAATTTACGAACAAATTATATGTTTTTTATTATTGATATTTCTAAATTATATTTAATAAAGTTGCTAAAATAGTCTACAGTTAAAAAAATGAATACATTAAATATGATATAATTTAGCTTTAGTATTTTATAAATACGTATTAATAACAACCATCAAAAGAGCAAGTTTTGCAAAAGTTTATTGCGATTTTTTTTAACTAAACTCTTAACTGAATTCTCAAGTAACAAAAACATACCTTTCTTCACAAGTTCTTTAACAACTGAAAATTAAAGATATAAAAACATAAAGTTTCAGATCAATATTATTTCCTGGTAAACTTTTTATTTATAAGTTCTACTTAAAACTTATTTTATATACATTTAATTTAATATTTAATAATTCTACCATTGTTTATCATTAAAGGAATTAATTAATTTTTGTACAGTATAACTATGATTCATGAATTATATGAATACGCATGCAATCATATACGTTTTTATACAGAAATAAATTATTTTCTCGTTAAATATATTATATCAAAATATGAGAATTTACATAATTTCATTAAGTTTTTACAATAGCGCCTCAACCCTTCGGTGAATGGTTTGCTTCAAACGAATTCTTCGATAATCGTTAAAAATACATGTATTGTACATATTTTCGAAGGCAATAGGAATTTAGTTTTGTTGCTACTTCGAATTTATCGTTTTGGACGTTATCATGTATTTTGTTTTAGCATTCATGTCGAGACAAGTTTTGCATCATTCTTCGCACGTCACATTTAGGAAATCATTTTTCATAGCTGATTTTGATTTTTTTAAATATATCCAGATCATCCGCACGTGTCATAAATTGACGTGACTTATGGAAGATAGTATCACTTACATCTATTTTGGAATGCCTGATGAGTTTATTGAAGACAATTTTAACATGAGACAGGATAACGAATATCATTGTACGTGTTCATTCTGTATTTCAACCCTGCACGGTGTGTACTTACTTCATTGCTAATAATATCATTCAAATAAGTTTTTTGGGCATATTGTTTTCAATTAATAATAATAATAATAGGTGAATGTAGATTCATAGAATTTTTAATGTATTTTTAAAAATAAAAATAATGTGTTGTCTATTAAATTATAAAATATACTTCTGAAATTTCGTTGCAAATTATGTTAAATAAACTAAATTGTTTCATTATTTTATTTAAACAATCACAGCTATTATAAATGCTAAGATAAGTGTTTTTCAGATAAATTCATAATCACTTGATATCTTGCATGTCATGTTTTTTAGATAGCCTTTTTGACGATCTTTCAAATAAAAATGCTTACCAATAAATATTACAAAATACCTGATGCAACTGTATTATTAGACTTTTACCTTAATTTAGTGCTCATTATAAATTGAAATCCAATAATAAAAAATAACGTCACCTTTATAAGCAGTTATAAGTTTCGTATGTTTAAGGGTGTGACTTGTCAAATGGTAAAAAAAACCTTTTCTTGTGACCCTTTCAATGTAAACCCTTCCAATAAATCGATCGCTCGCAAAAGCCTTGAGATTTGTCGCCATTTTATTTCCAATATTTTGCGTATCCAAGATTAAGGTGAAAAGACAGCACACCTTGTGTCATCAATCATGGAAATCCAACATTTTTGACGTATTTTATTTCCATTTCTCTTACAATTTTTATAGTCATCATTAATGATATTTATTCTCTTTTTAAGAAGTATTCGACTCGTAATTAATTATTATGCGTGATATTCAGGACAGTTTAATACTAATATAAACGGTGTTAGTTTCTGATTTGTGGCGACCTTTAGTACATATTGTTGCAGAAGATCGTTATTTATAATGAGACAGGAGGGAAATTCTCCTCAAAATATTTGTAATATCCGCACAACCAATAAGGATGCTTGGAAAAGGTTTTACAACAAAGAAGAACTTCGTAGTTGATAATAATAATAATAATAAAATCCTCTCAACCTTTGTGGATTAATATTATTTGTAAAGCAAAAATAAAACCGTATAAAATATTTAATAAATAAAGGTTTTATGAGCAAAACGTCAACGTATTTTAGTTGCTGGTCGTTTTTTATATTTAAAAAAAAAATAGCGATATGTAGGTACTCGGAATATGCGTTACATCATATATTTTCAGCTTGTGCTATGAAAATATAAGAAACTTGGTGGTCTCCCGGGACAAGGTTTAAACCCCCGACACGATCATCATACCATCGTTCAACAAGCACGTTACAATTTATTTTTTATGTAAGTCTGAAAATATTTAAGTGATTAAGGAATTTAAATTTTTGACGATCTCAAAGTAACAAGCTGTTTTTTACTTTAAATAAAAAATTGTTTTATTCGATTTTGTTTGATCACGGTTAGATCTCGTCTGAATCCGATTGATGAGGGAGGATACTTCTCATTTGGTCCACAGAATTATAATGATTTTTTTTTATTATTAGAAGATATAATACATTTATAAAATAATCAGTAGGATATATATATATTTATTTTAATATTTACTTCTACTATATTTCTCCTGTTAAACCTTTATTGCTTCTAATTAAAGATGTCTCTTTTTATCAATAAATACGTACTTGGAGCGATACACGTTAGATGTCACCCTAACATATATATATATATATATATAGAACGCAAACGTTTATATCATCAAATCAAGTCGAGAGGACGGTATAGGTAATAATTTATGGTGCAAGAATCTCCCTCTTTGTCACACACGCATCGAGATTTTAAAATAATTCGTTATTATTTCAATTATATTTTAAATATATTGTAAACTCTAGATGTTTTACTAATTTCATTATTAATGATAGATACCCTTCAATTAAAAAAAATATATATATAAAATATTCAACACCGTTTAAGAAAACTTTCTATTTCACAATTATATTTTTTCAGGAGTTTTTGGCAATTTTTGAAAATAAATGTTTTTTTAAATAAAGTTACACTTTGGTTTTGGACTGAATCTCGTTAATTTCCTTAATTATCGATATGTTGTTCCAATAAATATATAAATTTAGCAGACTTAATCTCAATTTAGAAACTGTTAATATATAATATGTATTCAAATTGTACCGAGGATATACTGTATTGTGTAAAAATTTAATTCATTGATACTGCGTGGGATAGGAAGACATGAAATGTTGCAGAAGTTTGGGAAAGGAGTAAGGTTTATTCTGGTTATTTAAATCTATTCACGTAACAATGCAAGGCCATTAATCGCTAATAGTAGCCATTAATTGACAGTTCATTATGAAATAGATTATGCAGATCGGTTTATATAATATACTAGCGAGTACCCGGCATGCGTTTCAATGCCCAAAGAAAGAAAATGTTTGTATTTTAATTCTGATTATTGAATGCTTTTGGATACACAATATTTTTTTGTTTTTTTGTCTGGTGCATATACGAAGATTTCGCCAGAAAAAGCGATAATTCTCGGAAAATTCGCCACAGAGAATCCTGAAAATAGCCAATCAAAGTGTTTGTTTTTCACATTTCACGACATATGGTTTGCTATGAAACTGATAGCCATGGTGCGCAGACCGCTTTCTTCGGCGAACTTTCTCATTGTAAAATGGTTGTACTAATTCAGAAACCTTCACGGGCGTGCGCACAGCAACTCACCAAAGTTTCATGGCAATAAACTATATGAAAAACACACATTTATTGAAACGACTCGCGCTCCACCTATTGTAAAATGATTATACTAATTCCGAAACCTTATCGGGCGTGTGCACAACAACTCACCAAAGTTTAATCGCAATCGGATAAACGATATAGGAACGCATACGGACCAAACAAACAAACATTCATTTTTATACATATAAGATTTGATAATACTTTTTAGTTTCAAATTAATGATTTAAATTACGTATATATTTCCTCAAATGTGTTTACTGTGATTTTAAATTTATTTTATTTTTATTCAACGTGTTTTAACAGTAGGTCTGAAAATATGTTAAAAATGTACTACTCACACAAAAGAATAGTTGAAATAGTCTACCGGATCTTTCCCATGGTCGCCTTTTCGGAATATGCACATGTTAACACCGTGCCGCAATCTAGCCGAATGTTTCGTTTGAGAATGCAAGTGTATGTGTTAATATTTCGTTTCACGCCAAAATATTTAGTAGGTAATGTCATGTAGAATAAATGCTGCGAGCTGTCATGTGATAATTATAAAGTGAATTTCGCGATGTTTAAACACAGTACTATAACGCGATATGAATAAAATGAATGAAACAATCGAAAATGAAATAAATTAACGGTTATGGCTACGTTTAATTTACGCCGGGGTTACCAGTTTAGGGAATGTATTGATTGTATATTATGAGAGTCACTCTTATGGAGTGACTGATGTTTGTAGGTTATGAATATCAGATGGATTTGTTTAAGGTGAGTCTGAGAGCCTTAATCCTCCTCAGATTCTCACACGTGTATGTGAACGGCGCAATGTATATTATTATAGTGTCGGAGCGTGCATGTGATTACAGGTATTGGTGTTGCTTTAAAGGTTGGTGAAATGAAACAGCACTTACAATCCGTTGGCGTTTATTGTCGAACGGCGCACAATCAAATTTATACTATTTTAATGTTAAATTGCAAGTTAAAGTTTGTGACTAGCGAAGCTCACTGGAGGTGGTTCCGAGAGATGCGTTCGAGAAGATGGCCAGGGAAAAAGTGTTCGCTTCTTCAGCTGACTTCTCAAACCGGTTGCGTCGCGATTGTTGTCTAGATTTTCGGACGGTACTAAGCGACTGTGAAAAATGGCTGTAAAGTATTTGATTTGATAGCTAGGTCCATGAGGCGCGAGCAGGGCCTCCGCAGAATAAATTCATCTTCTTTTTCTTACCTTCAAGGTCTATATAAGAATATATAATGTACCAGAGACTGTACATCTTGTGTGTAGCGTGATCTTCATTGTCTTCGAAATACCGCGGTCTTTCCATGACCAAATCTGCCCATATGACTTTTAGCCTTACCTATGGTTCCTTTAATTTCTGGTTCGCGCCTACCGTCGTCAGTAATTAATAAGATAATAAGTCCTTGATAACTTCAAGGTCTGGAAGGGCATCCGTTCGTGAAAGCTGGTTATGTCGATCAATAATCATTGGTTTTGAGTTTTCCTTGTTTATCTCAATACCCAGACCGAACCTTTTAATCGGAATCTTTTAATATGGCAAAAATAGAATTTCTTTCTCGAACATAAAGAAATAAGTAACGATTATTATAATTATTTTAAAGCTCACTACCGTTATTTCTCTCTCACCAAAGAATACAATTACTACGTCGCAGCAACCTCTCACTTAACAGTAATTTTCACGAAAATATAAAATGTTCCCGAATTTCCAAGCCTTTTCCTAAGAAAATTATATTTCAGTTAAACCAGCACAATTTTATTCGCAAACCTAAAATTATTCAGCTATCTCCGCCTTAAGATTATTTAATTAAACTCCTTGATTTATTTTTACATTAAAATTGCATTAATAGAATTTTCAACGGATGTTTTTTGCTTGAAATGTAGTATTTAATAATTCATCATCACATAATGGTGTGAATCTTTTTTTTTGAAAATATTTATCCAAATTTATGAAATAAAAATTTCAGTAGTTTCTTCTGAAATTATTTAATTTAATCTTCTAGAGGCAATTTCTTAGAAGAATCAATTGTACACTTCAGGGCATTACAACTGAGCCTCTTTTCTTAGAAAACAATGAAGAGGAAATGTCGGTTAAATAACGAAACAATGATGTTCAAATTTTATTGTTCCATCCACTAGTTAGTGCCCCATACAATGTAATTATTCAGATTTATAATCAAGATTGTTTTAACTATTTCCCAAGGCTTTGGTCGTAATTAAGGCATTGAATGTTAGTAAACATTATTCGTTTTGTTTAACATGATCACGATTAAACATTTCAATCTGATTTTGTTAAACTAGGTGGTTGGTACGAAGGATTTCGATATTTATTTTAACATAGATTATGTTTATTCAGCGGATACACCAGAAAAAAATGTCACAAACGCCGCGTTAGAAAATTTTGTAAAATGAAAATAAATTTGTTGTGTAATGAATCAAATAATACATGATATCTCACAACTCTCAATTATCCGGAGTCATTGAAAATAAAATCAAATTGGTTTTTAACGTTAGTTAAAGCAATTTATAATTTTGTGTAATACGATTGCCCGCTTTACCTCAAAAAGTAAACATAATAAGTAATAATAATAATAATTGCAGTTATGATCACCTCCGACCCCTAAATAACAATGAATATTTTTCGTTGATTCGTAAATACGCTTTAACTGAATGTAAATAAATTCCTTTAACAAAGCGAATTTTGTGAACATTGTTGTTCAGAAAAATTCACCTGTGGTTTTGTATTTTTGGGTTTTTATTTATGGACGATATGCACACACTTGATGTAATAATGTCTGAACTTATTATCACCGTTTTACTTTTTTATAAAAATCGTTTAAAAATTCATTTAAATTATGTCGTCACTATTAGAACTAATGGTTTTAATATTGTTTCTGATTTATAACTAAAATTAAGGGTTTACAATAGACGCACGAAGAGTTAACTTCTGATTAATATTAGTTGACTAAAAGTGATAGTTTTAATACAAATTAAATGTATTAATTAAAAAGATATACATATAAAATCAACTTATCGAAAAAATATTGCTGTTGCTACCGAGATTCGAACCAGGATCTCTTCCTATATTTTTTGTCCATTCCTTTTATGATACTCATATCATTATGGTTTGTTTTCATCCCGCATTATATGTTAGTGTTTCCATTGCGTGACATGTCAAAATACATCATAACAAATCGTGCAAACTTTCACTGTAAGTAATTTACTTTTTTTCTGTAACATCGACGTTTAGTGAAATTGCTCGATAAACCACACCACACTACACATCGCACCGTATCGTCACATTAGGTGAAAAATAATGCCAATGTGTGAACGAGTCATCGTACTCACATTCGAGATTTTTCACAATTTTCTTTAATTTTTATCAATCACTTTGCGAGTACAAGCTGAAGTTTTTCAGAATTGTGACTTAAAACAGAAACTAAATAAACATAAAACTAAATAAACATATCAGGTCGGGTAGATCTCACACACCTTTTAGTTATATCGTATTATTTATCATATTTATGGCCATGAATAATTATAATATTTCGACTTCATAATAATAAAGTGTTCTCCTTATTAATATACAAGTTGTATTATTGTTTCCAAAATTTAATAAAAATGAATTAATTCATTTAATTCTGACATCTCTTATCGGATTTTACTCAAAAGTGTTTGAGATTTTCCGTAAATATATAGTAGATTGCTTTCAAATAATGAAATAACAAATGTATCAATTTGAAAGTGCAACATGTAAGTTCGAAAATTTGTCGTCAACTTACAATGTTCACGTGGTGTAATAAGTCTCGGTTCGAGTCTGGGTGGCAACAAAAATATTTTTTCAATAAATTGATTTTATCTTTCTTATTGATACATTTAATTTATATTATTAATATTGTTATAATTTACTTAGATATGAGCATTTGAATTAGATGTCCATGTTCATGCCGGGTAGACTTACTCTATAAAAAATTAACTTCAGAGTAGACCTAAACTCCAGAGTATAAGTCCCTGTTATATTTTAAGATGTGGTTACATTTAAAGATTAATTCGAAAATTTTCAAGCTGTTTGTTAAATATCTCAAAGATTTCGAAAATTTTATTATTTATGGATATTCAAAGATTTAACGAACCTACTACAAAAATTAACTTCAAGGGCAAGAAAAAATTTTCGATTAATCTTTCAGAAAATTTAATTTTGTTAAAGGTAATTGCATCACTAAGTATGAATTCATCAAATACATAATCAAAACAATCAAAATCTTTAAGATGGAAATAAATTTAATATTTATGCTGTGTTTGGCGATTAGAGTCGAATAACCAGATAATACAGAATGAATATTATTATCATTAATAATAACTAAGAAACTAAATATATATTTTAAATTTTATTTCTATTTATCGATTATTTCGTTTATTAGAATTATGTATTAAATATGACATTGGTCAAGTAGTCGCTTCTGGCAACTGTACAAATGAGTGCTCCTTTAACCATATTTTTATAACATTCTCACACACTTCGCATGTTATTTAAGCATTTTCGTTTTGAATATTATTCTGTAGCATCAGAATTATTGTTGTCTAATCGGCGTAGATCTTTTCTTTCAAGTGATTCACAGAAAATAACCGAGAGCCGCTAAATCAGGTGATCGAGGAGGCCAGTCGATATCACCACTTTTTGACATGCGGCCGAAAAAAATTTTAAGCGTCGCTCTAGCTTTGTATGAGGTGGCACCGTCATGTTGCAGACCCAATCGACCCAATTAGGCCACCAAGAAGTTTTCCAACATGCGACGATAGCTATCACTATTAATGGTTTGCCATTATTATTTAGATAAAATATTTTATTAACTTTAATAACGCGTTTTTGTGGCGTTAAATACTCCAAAATAAATTGTAATCAACTATTATTTACAAGTATTACATGCTAATTGACAAATGTCAACCGAACTAAAATGACAGCCAAACAAAATCAGCCTGGAACATAATATTCACCCTGTATCTTCTATTCCACATTTGAGTGTTTTTCTCATTTAATCGCATACAGTGTCTAAATAAATTAAATAGATCGATTCTTGATATACGATACGTACTTTCATGACATGTGTATCAACATAAAAAAATTCGAGCAAATGTGTTATTAGGCAGGCCGTAATGTAATGTAAATAAATACAGGGGCCGTAAGGCTTGTCATAAGATACTCTTATGTAGATCAACATAAAAGTCTCTAGCAGTAAACATGCGAAATTTTACGAGTACCTGTTTTAAATATTTATGAATTGATTACATAACATATTTTAAAATACAATTTGCACGCAATGATATACATACAATGTTTTAAAACTACATACATATATTATAGAGGATGTGCAGCGGAAAATATTCAAGATAAATATAAAATTAAAATAAAAACTATACTGTTAATCTCATACTTTATTTATACAAAATGGAACTTAACGATGCGGATTTTACATTTTATAAACAATATCGTTTAAATGCCGTCCATTTCTCTCAAGACACTTTTGCAATCGGCAATTGCAATTGCAATTTAAATTTGTAAAAACGCGGCCCATCACTTACTCGTCGGATATTAAAATGAGTACAAAAATCGCGACGCACATGAATCAATGAATCGCCACACTTTAAATATTGCTCAACCGCGAACGCGCGGTGCGCTCTTGACCAGTGACTCATTGGAACTGGCAAATCATCAAATCACGCGCGTCGAACAATACCCCTCCCGCTTACCTCACCCTGATGGTTTACGAGTAATTAAAATTTAATCTTGAAACACATTATTATTGTGAAGTTGCTATTTTTCAGAACATACTTATGTGGTATTTTTAATATATATTAAATTATCAACTAGAATGATATATAGAAAAAATGTATTTCAGTTGCTACCGAATGTGTAAGGTGTAGATTTATTCTGTTAATTTTCTAAACTGATTTTTTTGACTTGTATTTTAATATTTATATTTTTTTCAACGTGGTTTTGTAAAACTCAATTTGTATTTTTTATTATAGATCCAAAATGCTTTCTACACTGTGAATGTCAAAGAGATGTATACACAAACATTTATCTTTGCAAGACATATTGTTTTAGCAACGCCGTCTGTTTATTTTTGTATTATTTTCAATTTCGAATGCACGTGGGAGCACTGTTATTTTTACGTGTTGTATGTTACTTTACTTACATTTTGAAAACTGTTCTTACTGTTGAACTATTTGAGCAATAGTTCAATAAAAAGGATACTTTTGAGTTATTCTTCGTCAAATATTATATTTTTTTAAAGCTTTTCTTAAACGCGAAAATTTCAATATCTATCAATGTGAATTAATTATTTTATTTATAATCAAGCATGTACCTTTATTCATATATTAGCGATACTTACTTTGAGTTAAAATAATATATAAATTATATTAACAGCAAACATTCGTGTGATGATCGCCACGTGCATTAAAATCGACGTAGAACTGTGAAAATTATTGTATTTTTTGTTGTATTTAGATATTATTTTATAATTTTTTAAATATTTTATTTCTACACAATATGTGCAATTTTTGTAAACGGAATAGAAATGAATCATTCATTTTTTTCATATCTTCTTTTTTAGCGCCCTAATAGGACTCAAAATTTCATAATCGCAGTCACTTCAGAGCGCCATCCATTGTGGTTCAGTTTATTAGGCAATCATCTACCTCTTGCGGATCAGTTTTGTCATTATCGCCCATCTACATCTCGGTTTTTTTCAAATCTATTTGCTTGTGTAAGAAAAATGTGTACATTAACTCATTTACATTCGCTACGTGTCCCGCATATTGCAGCTTCCTTGCACTTTTTTTTTGAATATCTACGGCGTCTTTAATCAATTAAAATTAAACGATTAGTTTGAGTGTTTGTTATACTTAGCTTATCTCATTAGATAAATCTGTTTTGACAGGAAAAAATAATACATGTAAGAAGAAGTTTAAAAAAAATGTCTATTGTTTTGGAAAAAATATTTCATTAAACGCTCTATACAAATATTTTCTCTTATTATCCTTTCCTCTCCGATGATGTAAACTGTGTTAACATTGCCTCTAATTATGTGAATATCTCTGTCAATATACTAAATACAGAGTTCATATTTTAGATATTTCTCGGTAATATATTTATGTATTGGATAAAATAATTACAATATATTCATATTTACCATACCCAACAAAAAAAAAATGTTTTCTCAAAGAACCCCAAGTGAATTTGTTAATACGTGCTCGGGGCGCGGGGTTCCAGATACCGGTCGTCACTTAGTGGTAGAGCGTGCGCCAGCTGAGTTAGACATATTTTATTCTGTCGTTCGTGATTATCAACGTTTTTTCTCATTTTTAGCACTTTTACACAAAAATTTATGTAAATATTCACTTATATATATTAATAATATAAGTTGTAATATGTAAATGTAAGTCTCCTTAATAATATAAGTAGTATCAATGTGTCCAAAATTTAATAAAAAATGAATTGATAATTCTGGCGTCTGCTATCGGATTACTCAAAGGTATTTTAAATTCCATGAAAACAAAGTAGATGGCTTTCAAATAATGGAACGACAGATGTATTAATTTGAAAAAGTGTAAAATATATTTTTTGAAAATTTGTCACGAAAGGTACTGGTGCTGTAGCGTATTTGGTAATACACCTTCCCCGGATTATAAATAGAGATCCTGGTTCAAATCGCGGTAGCGCAAAAATAATATTTTTCGATAAAATTGATTTTATGTGAATATCTTTATTATTAATACATAAAATTAGTACTTATATATATGTCAACTATTATTCTAATGATTAATATAAGTAATAAATCAAAAATAATCATTTTTATCCGACTTAAAAATCGCAAAAGTCTACATGTACACAGAGTTTACAGCACCGTAACACGCGTTTTTATTTTAGCATCGTAAGCGAAAGGTTAAACTAGTAATGTCAGTGGTAGAAACTATATGTTGGCGTGGAGGTTATAAAACTTTATTTCAGTCTATGAATGGAAAAATATATGATTAAGTCAATATATCTAGAATTAATAAATATTTCCTTTTTATTGTGGTTGAACATCATAATGTTGACAAAATTTTAATCTACTTGTAACTGAGTCATCATTTGATTTATGTGTGCTTATCACAAATATGTGCCACAGACGAGTGCCTACCACGCAGAGCTCCTAAAATGTAGTAGGTATGCAACCACTTAGTAAAGACATATTGTTTTGAAAATTATTACAATCCTACGTCACCAGTACGGTACACAGTCTTTGTTTTCCCTGTGTACATTTTAGCCGGGTATCAGTGTTCTGCTTGCGTATTTTGTTTGATGCTTAGTCTCGTTTGTTCCGGACAATAAAGTTTTGAGAGATTTTGACGCGTTTCCGTTGGACGGACCACCCTATTGTTCAAAAATGAAGGGATGCAGACCCTCTGAATACATCTTGTTAGAATGAAAGTGGGAGTCCACTTCTGTTACGGTCAATGTCAAAATTCTAAGTGGTAAATGTTTATTACTTAATTTGTTTTAAAACGACTCTTATTTTTATTTATTACTTTTACAATATAGGTATAAATATACTATGTAAAAAGCTCATCAATAATGGTAGAAAAAAAACATATTTTTCAATTTACACAGTCACCAATCAATATCCCTGACGACTCATGAACACACCTCACATATGTACCGGTGTTGATAACTAGGCTCTTATCAACAGCAAAAATACAGCGCTACCGATACAAATAACATATGCCAATAATATGCGCTGGTAGCCATTCGGGATGCTGGCCCTTGAGAGCCATTTCCTTCCCGTGAAGATCGTGTAGACTTTTTATTTCATATTTTCTAACTGTTATTGTGCTCGACACTCATCAATTACACCACAGCATATCCTTCTAATTATTTGGCCACATTTTGACATAAACACTTGTACCCTCACATGTCTCAACTAGTTTTTACCACCCTGGATTTCCATTGTGTATCTTTTTAGAGATTCGTGATTCACGCATCCATTGTAGGTATTCCACCTATCTCAGTTGGAGTATTTATATATATATATATATTGTTCCGTATTCAAAGAACAAATTTTTGACGCTTCTTGAGAATTGGACGCGACCCATATTATTGACACCTTTCCACGTTCAAATTCCTACCTATCCTTTTTCCCTACTGCTTGTCTTTAGTTTGAATAGTAACCTTGATGTCAGCAGACGTTAACGTGACGCGATACTCGTTCGGTTGCGACACCGCAATTGCATTAGTGGTGTGAATTTGTTCAACTCCGGTGCACCAGTACTGTATTGTGTTCCTGTGATTTGTGTAAAGTGATTAATGTGGGAGCCGCAGATGAAGTGAGTGATATTGCCATCTTCATTTGAAAGCGGAGATTTTTCCGCCCGCGTGCTGTTTGTGTGATCTCGACTGCGACTGCGGGAGTAACGAAAGCGTCATACATGAGGTAAGGCAAGCAGTCCTTTGTTAGAATGCGAAATTACCCAAAACAATATTTTGTTCAAGGATACAAAAGCACATAGTCGAAGTAAGGGACGGACGGTAATAAAAACTCGGTATTGTTAGACGCAGGTGTACCGACGCAGCGTGGGTACAGCAATAAAGAAATGCGGTGAACGTGACTAAAGTCACGTAGGCAAATGCACCTTAAGGGATGCATCACCATAGGCCGCCAGTTTTCTCATATTCTCCGCCGGGAGAACTGGCTCCAGCTAAGATGAGATTTTATTTTCAATTAGAAAATAAAATCAATATCGTCTCTAAAAGTATCAAGCAAGCGCTTCATAGATTGTAATTCCGGGGAAAATTTAAACTGTGCGCCACGAGTTTAAGCTTAGACTGTGATGTACTTTGCGTTTAATCGTAAATGTGAAAGTATCAAAAAGGGTCCCGCTGGATCTATAAAAAGTTGATAAATATAATTGGTGTAGCAAAAACAGACTATCGCTATTGCATAAGAATATCGCGTCTAGAGTCCCGGTTTGCCTGGATAATTGGGCATCGTCTTGTCATCAACTACAAGTCTGAACTCCGTCACCCTATGCTGGCACCAGAAGGATCTGACCACACTTCACGTCCAGGATCCAGGACCATCCTAAGAGGTAATCGCTTACGTGAGGGACCTGAATAATCAACATCAGACAAGCGTCAACATAGACAATTTGGCAGAGAAATTAATGCTGGCATAATGAACACAAGTGTTTAATGCTAATTTAATTGTAATTATTGAATAGCCATATTTATAAGTATTAAAGTAAAATGCTCATTTTCCACTTCTAACACATGCAAGATCATAAAATAGAGATTATAAATTTTCTTATATAAAAATATTCTTTCATTTCATAACCAATTGACTTGTCAATATTTAAAAAGAAACAGTTAGGCTAGATGCCTCCCCCCTGAACATGAAGCCTAGGCACAAAGAAGAAATAACCTAACACCTTCAGATTCCCGATTCCCCGAGATCCACTGGTCCTTCGACTGGATTCCCTTCTATCATCAACCCTTATCCGTTATTCCAAGTCCCGTCCCTTCCTTTGGCGATTCCGATTTACGACCAGAACCGTCGTAATCCAATCCGTAGGATGCGCGACTCGAAAATCGCTCAATTCGTTCGGTAGATCCTATTCAGCGTGGGATCTACGTCTTCTTTACATATATATAAAGATCTGGGCTTCATGTAGAAACTATTAAGTTCATGATTGTACCGGATTCTCCATACTTCTCCATCACTGACTAGTTCATAAATATGTCAAATACTCGGCACTTTTCATTTTTATATGGCACAATTTTTTAGATAAATGTATTGAACAAAGTTATCTTAGTTTTTGGAGTACTTTTTTGTACCTTAGAATCGGTAAAAGTATGATAAGTATCTTTATTTCTTGGGGCTATCCGTTTAACAACATCGATAGATACTTTATAATATTGTATTTAAAGTAGATGAAATTTACGACAACTAATAAATTGTAAACATCCTTAAGCGTAAGCTTAGTTTGTTTTTCATTTTTGTTTTGCCTCATAATCGTCAACTTCCCTTCATTCACTCATAGACGATCACTTTTGAGCGATAAACAAATACCTCGTGGATTGCTTGTAGAAACTTTCCTATGATCAATCTATTGATAAATATAATATGAGAGATTATTCAATGGTATCCAGTGTCGGTTCAGAAAGTTTTAAGAACATGACTAACTAAATAGACTCCCGAGGTGAGACTTGGACCTCCTACTACTTCGTCACTAGGTGACAATTTTACCACTCAAAAGGGCAGATTATATAAAAAAAATTCATGGATTTGGCTTACAAGTGTGTGACTTTTTTAAACATAATAATGAATAATAATTTTACCCAAAACGTATAGGACCAATGTGTTAAATAAATACATTATATATGAAGAAATAGTTTATTCTTCAATATTAGCAAAATTACTAAAATAATAAGAACAGACACTTTGTTTAAACCTATAAGATGCTCAAACAATTTCTAGGTTAAAAACAGCACCATATTGGTGCCAAAATTCTTCAAATTTAAAATTTACTTGTTAGCTTTTTACGAATTTTAAATAATAATAGAATAACTAAAAAAAAATTAGATACTACTTTATCATAAGCGTTCATCGACTGCGATTTCGTACAATTTTGAGATATAAAAAAGTGATAAATAGGAAATAATAAAAGTTTATAGTGTTACCAGGCCATAACGTTTAGGAAATTATTTTTTATTTTGAAATTATTTGTTGGTAGGACGACATCAGATTTCATTAATATTATTGTATTTAATGTGATGCTTAAAACGAAAAAATATTAGCTTCACTTCATATCACAACTACGTACACATCGCATTTATATAGCACTAACAACACGCATAAAATTATGCTGCCGGCCACGGCAATAGCCAATGTTGCCTAACGACGCACTCACAGTATTTATGGTATAACACCCGTATTTTTATGTTAATTAATAACAAAAAAATAATGTCTTATTCACTTGAATTACTTAGCAACAAAAACGAGAAATATCGCAAACGTACATCAAAATCTAACTGACAATTTATTCAAATTGGAACGTTCCAGATACATTTCAACTTATTGCGTCGTTCTCATCATTTGACTCATCATCATAGCATAACGTAACGAGCATATCTAGAATGTCTAAAAAGTCGGCAATATTTCCACTAACAAAAAAGTCACCTTCCGCCATTTTGTAAAAAAAGTTTGTAAAAGTAAAAATAAAATCAAAAAAGTTTTGAAAATTCAATAACTGTAAAACGAAAAAATATTAGCTCTTCAATGTGAGAGTGTCTGTTAAATTTACAAATCGAACTAAAATTGCGGTCATTTGCATATAAATCACTTTTATATATGGTATAAAAGATATCTGGCAACACAAAAGCCAGCTTCATCTGTCAATTTTGTATGGAGGAAAAATTAAGATTTCTTATTCTCGATTTCTGACGTAATTCATATATGGGTCACTGTATGATATCACTAATGTAAAGAATAATTTGGTTTAAAATCCGATACATGGCGCTCGTGATATCAAACGTTATTCAATGACGCCGCGCAATGTCACGTGGGTGTCGGCTACAGCCAATGATAGCCAATGTGGCATTCTGACGTTTGGCGCTCTGCGGCGCTCCGTCTCTTTCTCTGTCACAAGTATTCGATGCGGACCTTCACTGGGCTAAACAACTATTTATTTATAAATCAAGATATTTCGATATCTATGGTATCTTATTCAGGAAACAATATATACTAAAATTAAAAATGTAAGCATAGATAAAAACAAAACTATAAAAGTATAAGTGGTGGGTAACTAAATAGGATCTACTGTGAATATAATAGAGGTATCGAAACATATCGATTTATCAATAAATAGTGGTTTAAACAAAGTGTTTTTTCTTATTATTTAAACAGTTAATTGTTAAAATTAAATTTGTTTTTTTCATCATATTTATTTCTTGTGGTAATGAAACATGTGAGGATATTTTCTATTCGTTAAATATACAAAGATTAATAACGCTTTACGTATTTAAAAAGCGTGTATTTTTATAATTTACGCACTCAGCTTAATGAGCATGATATCCAGCATATTCAAGTTTCGGGTCTGATATGAGCCTCAACAATACAAGTTTCATACAACAGCATAGTTTTTAATATCGTTGAACATGTCGAATTTTGTGCCTGGAAACTACAATTTGAGGACAGCATTGATTTTCTGTAACCATTTGAAGAAAAATGCTGTAGAATCGCATCGAAAGCTTGTAGAAGCTTACGGTGAGTATGGTCTTGGAAAATCACAGTGCTTTAAGTGGTTTAAAAAATTGCTATAGATGGAAGACAATGTGGAAGACAAAGGGTGTGATCTATTCTGAGCTGCTAAAACCTGGCGATGAAATGATCGATTTAAATCAACTTGGCGTGAAAAATGACCAGAATATCAAAAAAGGCAACACAAAGTGATTTTGCTTCATGATAATGCACCATCACACACAGCAAAATCGGTCAAGGAAACGATTAAGGCATTTAGTTGGGAAATACTTTTGTCTGCGGCTTACTCACCAGACTTGGCTCCGTCCGGTTACTACTTATTTGCATCGATGGGACACGTACTTGCTGAGAATCGTTTCACTTTTTACGAAAATGGCTCGATGATTGGTTTGCCTTGAAAGAGCAACAGTTTTTTTGGCGTGGCATTCACAAATTGTTAGAGATGGGAAATATGTATAGCTAAGGATGGGCAATACTTCGAATAAAATATTTTGTTTCATTTTCATACAATAAACGTGTATTTTCTATACAAAAATTCCGGTTTCATATTTACATACCCAAGTAGACAATTTGAAAAAAAGGATAGAAACGTTAGACCTACTATTTAAAATACTTTTAACAGTTAAGCCAACGTCAATCGCTGCTAAGTGGGTATTTTTAACTTCGGCGACATTAAAAAAAATTAAGAACGAATTTAAAATACGAAACGTTCAATGCGTTGTTATTTTTAAAATATGTATTTTTAAAATTCCAATAAATAAACAGTTTATGAAAAATTAGTTCGTTTTCTTATAAATTTTGATGTGCTTACTATAATATGATGTATTTTAAATATTTAAAATTAATTTCATACTGTTGTCATACTTTAGAAACTATTCGAATATTTTTAGTTTTACTGCCTTCATAATTCTTAAACAAGTCCTTCCCTTCCAACAACCCGCAACGTCGAAAGAATCAATGTCTAATAATTGAACTGGTTAAATCAAATAATATATACTTACGTTAATAAAACCAGCTGTGTTCATTACAAATTCACCATTTACATTACCTTGAGTTTACTATACCTGGAATATTAGAATTACATTTTTATGTCTATATAAAGTGTTTACTTTATGAGATTTAAAATGTTTACGCTGTCTTTAATGTTTCCATGTATTTTTATTCTTATCAGGAATTTCATTTGACAGGGGTGGGCAATGTTCTTAATTTAATTCTCTAGGTAGTTATTCAACTCCAATTTTGTTTACATTCTTTCCTAACAGTCCTATTTTGCGCTTAGATAGAGAAGAAATAATATTTAAAATGTATTATAAAACCTTTAGGGAATGTTTTTTTTAAATATGAAATTGTTTATTAAATACATAAATATGTACACAGTAGGATTTCTCTATTCCCGGACATTTTTCATTCCCGGGACTTGATTCTCAGCTCTGGATCATTCCCGGGATCCCGGGTCTCGTGATAAGTTAATAAATAAAAAAATTGAAATAAAAGATTTTTTTTGTTTTTTATAAACATTGTTAATTTTTATTTCAATTAAACTGTTTTTATAAATTAAACATATATAATAAAATAAAAAAACTATTTCTAAATAAAAATACAGATATAATAAATTCTTAATATTAAAAAAATACATTTAAAAAATCTAATTTGTATGAAATATATTGTACATATTTGACATTGTACCGTTTCTTTATTATTGCATTTTATGAAATGCTTCCAAACTGCGACTGATTTCCCATATTTAGCTTAAAAATAAAATAAAATTATTTAAGAATAAAATTAAAAATACTTAATTGATAATAGAATAATTATAAAAAAATACTTATAAATATTAAAAGTTCTCACAGAAACACGATGTTCGTATGTTGAACTAAGAATTCCTATTACCAAATGACTTCTAAACCGTTACAAGCCAAGGCGTAATTCGGTAAAAAAAAAAAAAATTGTTTCAGCGGAAGCGCTCACTCATGTATGTACTCGTATTTTTATTGCACTACACCGACAGTCGTCAATGCTAGCAAATTTATACGAATTTGTAACTGTATTTTGCGACTAAATTATTTATTATTTTCTAAACTCATTCGTAAAGTATGCTTTTTGTTTTGACCCGATCATTTCTTTTTAACTGCGTTCGTAGGACAAAATATTTTGACGAAATAATTTTATTTACACTCGTTCAAAATTATTACGAATCCCGGGACATGACATAAGCATTTCCGGGACTCGATGCATCGAAAATTTCATGTATTCCCGGGAATCCATTCCCGGCTCAACCCGGGTCAGAAACCTCAGTACACAGATGTATGAATAATGTCAAGTTGACCCCTGTACTTGTGTCAAATATAAAGAGTATATTTTTGTGTTAATCAACAGCTTTTCAATAATCAAACAACGGCTTTTCCAGAAAATGTATTTTCTTGACACTTTTATTTATTTTCTTTTCTTTTACTACCCGTATAGAGTGAAGCACTGTAAACATTTTCTGTACCGATTGACTTTGATCAAAGCTTTGTTATAAGGCTTAAATAAACAATGATGTCTGATAGTCCGAAACAAAGGTCTTTCTAACGCGTTTCAATTTTAGAACGTAAAACAATCAATCTCGGGTTCATTAATATTGATCGTTTTGTCGAGCGTAAAAAATATAAAATTTACCCAAAATTTTCAGTTTTACGTTGTGCTACATACTATTTGGCGTTGTATTGTGATATTTTTAATGTATTTTAGTGAAATTACATTATTTTAATGTAGAGTTGCAATATTAGAATATAGTTCTCTAATATTTAAAACAGATTTACCACTTTAATAAAAATATTTTTTTGATAGACGAACATTTTGGATATTTGTTTCAGTGGTTCATCAACTTGTTTTAAATAAATGTACTACGTATCTTGATATACCGATGGCATTGAGGGTTTTTGTAGATTGATAATTGAAATAATTAGATTGATCAAACGACAGTATTTTTGAGTTTTTTAATGTGATTATCAATACTATAATGATTATTTTAAATTGTTAACTTTGTTTTATTAATCACTTTATGAATTAAAATACATCTACCGGTTTCGAAAAATATAATAATCTTCTTCAGGATATTATTAACTAATCAAAAACATATGTTGTTGTATCTTTAATAGAATCTATTTTTAAAAAACAATAATTATTTCAAAAATTAATTTACTACCTAACTTAAATTATAGCTTGATTACACAAAATTGCTAGAAAAAGAAAATAAGAAAAAAATTTAGAATGGGACTTGTGGTATAATTTTTTGATTAGTTTTATACGCTTTATTTCAAATGATTCAAAATTATTTAATTTATGACCAACACCGTTTACATGCAAAATAG
Organism: Eubasilissa splendida; assembly: GCA_031772225.1. Taxonomy (NCBI): domain Eukaryota; kingdom Metazoa; phylum Arthropoda; class Insecta; order Trichoptera; family Phryganeidae; genus Eubasilissa; species Eubasilissa splendida. Next base: position 21,783,251 of record CM062855.1, on the reverse strand, counting down.
ACAATCCCAATTTTTTATTATAAGTATGATGATTTTCTTTCTAACAAATGATTAGAAATTCTGAAAACCCACTATTATTCAAACATCTCAAATGCTCCTTTACTCTTATATTAAAATTTCGACCTCTTTTACCAATATAAAATTTATTTATGAATAAAATCCTACGCCAATAATCATTATTATCATTATATTTTATCTGTAATTTATACAAAAATTGACTAATATATTATTTTAATTTATTTTAAAAATAGTGTCTATTAAACCTGTATTGTATGCTTGAGAAAATGACATAGATATATTGTGTGCTTACCGGGAATCGTATCCGAAGCCCCTGGTATGCGAATCCAGTGTCATACGAACTGGACTACGAGGGCCACCTACAATGATATTATATAATAGAATATGCTGTATGTAGGTTGGATGATAAATTTTCATTTAATTGACGTCTTTAGGCAAAGTGAAATCATCCTTTGTTTAAGTCTACCGTTAATTTAATTGTTTATTTTAAGTAATATTTACCGAATGGTTAATGTTTGAGTTTTCCGTACAATATTTGTCTTTCTATTTATTAACCAAACTTAACGTATACATTTTATGAACGCTTTTTAAAACACAGTTATATAAGAAGCCACACATTCTTCTTCAACTTTATCTAATAACTGAAGCAAAATTATATTTTTAGTAATGCTTAAATGTTGCTTCTAAACCTTTGTGTGATGTCCATGGAATGGTGTGTGTATGTGTGCCGCACCGCCGATGCGGGTATGTGTGGCTATATAGACGGCGCGCGGGAGTGCGCGCGTTTCTTTTATCTGCAGTTCATCGGCTTAATAGTTTGACCTATACTAGTTATATACCTTGTACTAAATTGTAGCTTGTTGTAATAAAATATTAATTGTTACTGAGTCTATTTCTTGGACCTTCAGATAATGAGGTGTACACTAAAGACGTACTAAGAAGTTAAGTACGTAACACTTTGAAAATCAGTTTAGGAAGAAAAACTATGTCAATGTAAACATATTTCTAAATATATATTTAGATTAAACAAACTTATTTATTATGTATTTTAAAAATTAATTATATTCTTAAAATAAATACAGCGTCGTTAAAAATGTCAGCCAGCACACATGCTCCACATATTATTGTCATTAATCGCACACAAAATAAACATGAATCAAAATATCAAAGTAGGAAGTATATTAATACGTAGCTCTATGTTAAATTCAAATCCTTTTGAAGAAAGAAGTGCTTGTCAACGTTATTTTATTTTAAAACAGAATTTTTAATTCAGTAGAAATTGTATATCTCGACTAGAACGTAACAAGCAATGTTCCCTCTAAGGTATTAAGGTGTGCGGGTGTGCGCGCGCACTGTTTGGTATTATAGCGCACACAAAAAATATGTACACACAATTTTTAACAAGATGCCGCCTTCGAAGGCCAGGTAGCGCTGTCGAAGGTTGACGACCATGTTGCAATTTGTTAATTTATCTTTTATAAGATCACCAACATTTTGGACATTGAACCATTTTTTGAGATTACACAGCCAACATACCTAATTTCTTTCTACCCGCACTTCTGCTACCTTCTATTTTCCCCTGCATAATGAGTTGTAAATTATCACATTTTTAATTATGGAGAATGTAACCAGAGTATGCAGCTTTCCTTGGTAGTTGCTATTAGTTCTTTGGTGGCTGGTATTTGTTAGTTAATTAAGACTTGTTAGGGTCACCGATAAGGATTATTTGTGTCACAATCGAGGGCCCTATACCTCCTCAAATTCTTCAGTATAGTTGTGTGTGTGTATTCGGTTAGAGCGTGCGTATTGAAAATGAAACAGTATTATGATAGTTGCATTTATTTACAGAAGAAACACAATTGAAATTAAACTGTTACATTATACAAAGTTCAAGATAAACGACGGCGTTTGCCGAGATGCGTGAGAGATGTGTCCGAGGAAGTGGCTAGGAGAAGATGGCCTCTCAGACTAGTTCGATCACGGTGTATGATTGTCTACATTTCGTAGGTATCAGGCGAACTATACGGCTATTCGTGTTTTTTTATTTGGATCTATAAGGCGCGAGCAAGTCCTCCACAATTATCTTGACTTAGTCATGCGTCTATAGAGATTGTGTTTATGCGTATTTAACCAGTTGTAGATTAAAAGTTTAGGATGAGTTGATGCTGGGGTCCAATATTCGCCAGCTTTCCACTACGTTTAGATAAAGAAGGTATCGTGGAATGTGTGTTTAGATGTGCCTATAGCAGGTGGAACAAATAATAAATAGCTTTCAGTTGATAGGCGTTTATTGAAGTTGGTTGTACAATTTACAGAACACCAGTTGAAGTAAAAATGCAGATTAAGTCTATGACGAGAAGCGTTATCTGGAGGTGTGTTCAGGAAGCCGGCCGAGAGAGAAGTGGGGCTAAAAGGTCAGTTTGCTGGATGGCTCCCCGCGTATATTATAGTTGTAAATTGATCGGTACCTGTAGAGGTTATATGGCCGTTCTAAGATTTAGGTTCGCACCCAGGTATGATCCGTGATCTATTATAATTAAAGAGAATATTGGCTACAAGTATTCTTATTTAATGATTTATATTCATACTTATTTACTTGTACATTTTAATACATTCATCATCATCATTAGCCTGTGTCTCTCCACTGCTGAAATGGGTCTCCCCCAATGATCGACAGTTCTTTTTATCTTCTGTTATCCACCTATTGCCCTCGGGCTTATATAAAACTTGATGTATATTTTTATATAAAAATGTACATAAAGGTTTTAAATGAAAAAATACAAAGTAAAATAGACTAAAAACATTCGATTGACCTTTCGATTAATTTGGTAATTATTTATCATTTTATTAAAATGTATGTATGTAAATCTTAATAAATCTTATGTAAAATCTTGTATCATTTTTTGAATATTTTATTATTTTCAATATTGAATTGAATACAATTTAAAAAATAGCATTTAATAACGCGTATAATACAGATTTGATAGATACTATTTTAAAAAATAAATTAAAAGAATATAATAATCAATTTTTATATAAATCACAGATAAAACATAATGATTATTGGCGTAGGATTTTATACATAAATAACTTTTCGAATCAAATATCTAAACACCTACCACGAAACATTAGACCGGCATTTTATACAAATAATAGTATAGGAAATTTACTCATAAATTCTAAAGACAAAGATGATAAATTTATCAATTCTGGTGTTCATAAACTTAGTTGCAAGGATTGTGCTGCATTTTATATTGGTAAAACGGGTAGAAATTTTAATATAAGAGTAAGGAAGCATTTGAGATGTTTGAACAATAGTGGATTTTCAGAATCATTTGATAGAAAATGGTCATAGTTTTGATAAAAAATTGGGATTGTTAATTTTGCATATAAACGGTGTTGGTCACAAATTAAATAATTTGGAATTGTTGGAGATAAATAAAGTGTGTAAAACTCATTAAAATATTATACACAACCAACTAAATTTAACTAAGAGTCCGATTCTAAATTTTTTTCCTAAAAATTATTCTAGTAAGTTTGTATTAAGTAACAATTTGAGTTAGGTACTAAATTGACTTTTTTAAATAATTGTTTTTTTTTTTTTTAAATATATTTTTTTAAAATAGATTCTGGTAAAGAAACAATAATATATGTTTTAGTTAGTTATGACATCCTGAAGAAGAAAATGATATTTTTCGAAACCGATAGATGTATTTAAACTCAATTAAGTGGTTAATAAAACAAAGATAATAAATAAAAATATTTTATAATTAATATATTATTTGATAAGTTTAGTTTTAGAGAACAATTATTTTGTCTGCAGAACCCCTACCCGTAATATGTTTCAGGCCTACAGATCCACAGAAAGTACCGTAGTTAAATTAATTACTTACAGTTCGCAATAATATCTTCAAGAATGTTCAAAATTTAACTAAAATACTTACTGAATTACTACTTTTATGGACTCTTACACAGAAGATTGTATTAAAATTGGCTCTTATATAAAGAGCTATAGAACGAGCAGTATGGGGTAAGTATTTTACTTAGAGCGAATAAGGCAAACAATTAAATTTATTAACATTGGCCAGATGACCAGTAATGAAATGAGACTATGCTCTTCGTGTAAAGAGGCTTACGAGTGAGAGATAAACCTACAGTAGCATTCATGACTGGAAAATAGAAGCAGAGATCTGCCATAAATGTATTAGACTTGTGACCTGAAAATATATACCTTCATGCAGAAGAATTGCTCAAAACAAAACCCAGAGTTAGAAAGGGAGAAGACTATACATAATTAAGTGTAGACCTGTGGAGGTAGTTTCTGGTGATATGAATGAAACGAGCGGTTGTTATGAAATCGTTTATCGTCTTAGAGAATAGAACAGGAAGAATTTAAGGAATATTAGAGCGCGAAGATGAAGAGTAGAGAAACAAATCGGTGGCGTACGGTGGAACAGAAAAACTGTTATCAGCGAGCGATCTGGTAAGACGACTGTTCTTTGCTGCAGCCTGCGTTCTCAATCCAAGTGTTGCTCGCATCGTCCGTCGGATAGGAACTTCGATGCTGACGGTAGATTTGAATCGCCGCCCCTGCATGCATCCTAGGCCTATGTGTGTAAAATGAGACAAAAAAGAAAAAGTCACGCCGTTTCCCTACTGGATTAAGCAAAGTAGACAAAGTATCACATTCTTATGTTGTGACACGCAACTCTAATAACTCTACCATACATCTTATCATGCATACTTGGCGATTTTTTAGATTTAAAACAGAACCATCTAATTAGTATTATATGAGCTGTCCAGCGGAAAATATTCAAGTTTAATAATAAATAAATTAAAAACACTGCAATATTATTCTCATATTTTATTTATACAAAATGGAGTTAAACGATGCTAATTGGATGTTTTATAAATAATATCGTCTAAATACCGTCCATTTCTCTCAAGACACTCTTGCATTCGGACTCTTAAATTAGCAAACACGCGAGAGCAAAGCGTTGGTTCAATGGCAGCAACTTCACGCCGAATATTTTCTTTAAGGACCTGAATTATTAGAATTATTACTCTCGACTTACGGTATTCTCATAAAAAAAAATTACACGGTGTAAGGTCCGGTGACCGAGGTTCCCAGGAATTAATTAATTTATTGGAAAATTCCCCTCAGCTTCTCTATTGAAACTCTAGCTGTGTGTGGAGTGGCCCCGTCTTACTGAAATTGTATTATGTTATGCAAAAACTCGTTGATCAATTGGCAATACATTTCAGCAGTGACTGTCTCTCGCTGGTTAAAAAAATAAGGGCCAATTATACCTTGGGCCAAAGTTTCACACCACACTGTCGTTTTTGGACAATGCAAACGTTTTTGATGGCGTTCTGTTGGGTTTTCGGGGCACCAGTATCTCATGTTCGGTTTATTAACATAGCCATCGATATGAAAATGCGCTTCGTCAGTAAACAATATGTTTCCAAGCGTTCGTGCTGTTTCAAAACGTCATCGCATCGTTCTCGCGAAGGTTTCACGTAAAGAATAGTCATTTTTGTTGAGAAACTGCACGATTTGCAGTTTGTATGTATGAAACTGTAGTTTATTTTTCAAAATAACGTGCACTGTTGATTTTTTTATTCCAGTACAGGCTACAATCTTCCTTATCGATTTACGTGGATTGCACATAATTTCTCGTCAAACTTGAGCCACATGTTCTGATGTCGCTGCTGACGTTGATGGTCCCGGAGGAGTTTGGTTAACCATTGTCCCTTTTTGTCTAAACTTTTAAACCCAACACCAGATAAGTTGAGAGTTGAGTGCTCGGCCCATCACTTACTCGTCGAATATTAAAGTGAGAACAAAAAGCGCGACGAGCACGAACCAATGACTCCCGCACTTTAAATATTGCTCAACCACGAACACGCTCCCGATCAGTGACTCATTGCCACTGACAAATCCGCAAATCACCCGCGTCGAACAATACCTCTGTATATTCATCAAATTCTAAATTGGCATTAATCGACATTATCTATTGGCATTTTCTGGTCTGGCCTAGCGTAGACGCTTTCTATTTTAGGTACCATAAACACACAAATTGTTTTTCTTACCATCCTCTCCTAATTCATTCGCTCCTCTAGACTAAAACATCCTAATCCTGTTCACTACGCTAAAATCAGCTTTTTCTCATATTTACTTTTACCATACCACTTATCATGCCATTAGGGCGAGTGTCGTAAAGGCTGTGGATAGAGGGCGGGTAGGAACAAACTGGTCTAAAACAGAATTGTAGATCGTGCTAATGCTTCATCACAAACATTCCTAATAGCAGGATGTCAGGCAGTTTAAGAGGCAATTTATTTGGACTCGCTGATTACGAACACTGGTGACAGTGGTCAGTAAATTTCAAGTTATATCCAACTCGCTAAAATTGTTATTTTTAATTATTTTTTAAGAAGATCTCATTATTATAGTGAAAATGCCATTTTTTCAGAACATAGTTCTGTGATATTTAATACAAATTAAATGTATCAATTACAAACATATACAGTTAAATCAATGTATTGATAAAATAATTTTGTTACTCAATGAATAATGGAACGACAGATGTATTAATTTTAAAGTACTACATGTAAGTTCGAAAATTAGTCGTCAACTTACTATGTTGGTGTAGTGTAATCGATTAATGCATTTTCCCGAATAGGAAAGGTTCAAGTTCGAATCCTGGTAGCAACAAATTGTAATTGATACATTTAATTTGTATTAAAATTGTTATTAACAAATTTACGAGAATATGTAAAATGATATAAAACAAGCACCCAAAATAATATTGGTTCAAACTCTCCTCTTTTCAATTTTCTTGTGTATAGCAAGACTTGGACAGTTCACTATAGCAACAAGTGTGAAATAGATATTATTAAGGAGAACACATGTGTTCTCCTTAATAATATAAGTTGTATCAATGTGTCCATAAATTTAATAAAAATGAATTGATAATTCTGGCGTCTGCAGTCGATTTACTCAAACGTTTTTGAGATTCCGTAAAAATAATGTAGATGGCTTTCAAATAATGGAACGACAGATGTATTAGTTTGAAAAAGTGTAATATATATGTTCGAAAATTTGTCATGAAAAATGCTGGCGCTATAACACAATTGGTAGTGTACTTCCCCGGATTGGAAATAGAGATCCAGGTTCGAATCCCGGTAGCGCAAAAACAATATTTTTCGATAAAATTGATTATATATTTATTATTAATACATTAAATTAGTATTTAAAATAGATACCCTCGAAATATACTGCTAGAAAAAATTGTTACGTATTCTGTGAAATCCAGGACTAGGGCTTTCAATCCCGGGATCCCGATGCCAGCACTAGAAATTTAAAAGTTTAAATTATAATATTATAAATAATAAGAGTTGGAACAGATGTTTTATTTTTATTTTTCGGATACTATACATACATTAACATAAAGTATCAACAAAATTCTAATATAAAAGTAACTGCACAAAAGTAAGAAAACAACAAAAATAACAAACAGTACATAATACAAATAAAAAAAACTCATTTTTGAGACTGAAATGCGACCTCAATAAGAACAAAGTGTCTAAGGTTTCATCATTTAGTGATGACCTTATTTTAGTCGCTATTTTCTCACATCCCGAAAAAATCCGTTCGGATTCCACGTTGGCAGGTGGTTTTTATTTTAAATCCTAACATTTTTCTAGATTTACTCCAGGCTGTGTTTTGAATTTAAAATTTTCCAGCTCCTTTTTAATAATGTTTGGATCTTTGGTTGTTCTTGATTTTAAAATTAAGTTTGAATTAAGCCCATAATGAAGAGAGTTATATCGAGATTTTCTTGTGGACAGATTTAAATCGAAAATTTCAATTTCTTTTTGCATGATGCTTTCTAAACGATGTGCTGCCAATAAAAAAAGGTAATCTGATGGTTGAAACAAGGTGGTGAATTAGCATTGTATTTCCGGTATTTAGACAAGCTCACCACTGCGATGTCGGTGCCTATAAAGCCCTAAGCAGGACACACGAATGCAACAAATCCAACCACTGGAACTCTATCTACAATAATAAATAAAAGATTCTTACAATTATTTTTCCACATTATTCATCGATATACTATCCCGGGGACAACTTTAGGACAAAAAAGACTTGGAAAGCGCCACAAGCGAAGGCCACGACCGAGATTTGCGAAGGTACATTACGAATCGTGTGTCATCTGATTGAGTCCAATATATCTAAAAACTGACATGAAGTAAGAAATAAGAAGAATATTATCTTATTTTTACTCTGATTATTATGACGTTATATTTCTATTACTTCAAAATATATAAATATTTCCTAAAGTCATTACAAAAATTTGTTACCTATTAAATTTTGAATTATTGCACTCACTCACTCACTCAAAGACTCAAAGAAATATATCGGTAAAAGTCCAGAAATCCATACACAAAAGATAGTGAATGGTCGTAAAAGAAAATAATTATCAAACTTTTAAACGTAGGTACTATCATCTCTAAGTATTATCCTGAGATATGGACTGAAAGGCTTAAAGTTCTGAATACAAAATGTAAAATGAAATATTACGTCGCTAAATTGTGAATAAAGTTACATTTAGATTTAGAGTTTTATCTTCTAAGTCATAAATATTTCACAGCTAGAAAAACTTTTCTTGAAGTTCATAAAAGTAATTTAAATCAAACGTTAACATTTTTAAATAAAATTTTAATAATACACAATGTAATATTTTTGAAAAATAATGAGACATACGTGTGTATAATATAGGTACTTGAAATTATTATCGTTTCTAGATTAAATCGTGTTTTTTATAGATAGTTTCAATATTAATTAAATATATTAATTATAAAGATATACATATAAAATCAATTTTATCGAAAAATATTGTTGTTGCGCTACCGGGATTCGAACCTGGATCTCTTCCCTAACCGGTGCAACAACAATATTTTTCGATAAAATTGATTTTATATTTATATCTTTATAATTAATATATTTAATTCATATTTTAAATATCACAGACCTATGTTCTGAATAATTACAACTTCACAATAAGAATGTGTTCTCCTAAAAAAAAAAAATAGATAGTTTCCTTGAGAAATCCTAGTCCAACGTTTTGGCACGATAATACGAGGCATTATTAAGGCTTTGCTTAAAAAGTTCCATGCTGAAACGTCTCCTAGATTTCCTCAAGGAAACCATCTATACAAAACGCCATCTAACCTAGAAAAGATGCCAATTTCATACACTAGTGCTTGAGAAAATCTTAAATTAAATATGTATATACACACGCATAGACAAGGTTTTAGTAGTAGTAGTAAATCGCTTATGCGCGGGAACCGCGCGAAGGATTGGCACGCGGGCGACAGCGCGCGGGAGCTTGGTCCTTATAAATTAAGTCTCAATGGATTGCTTCACGAGGGAACAACGCGCGTTCTACATAATCGTCGTTTTACAAAACCAACGGTTATCTGATTATTCAGCATGGTGGGCTATAAGTTTTTGCATTTTAGAAAAATCAATAAAAAAAAACTGCATGTCGTATAATAATGAATGTTTATTTAACTGAAAGAGCACAATTGGAAAAATCATATCTTAATAATAATGTGGTCTATATGTCCACCATCCTGCTGCTGGCATTCCTCGAATCTGGCACCAAGGTTTTCAAACACTCTATGACACAAAGCGCGTGGGTATTGGCTATGAATTTTTGCCTTAAGTTATTGTGGCTGGTTTATTATTTAAGTCAATCTTGGTATTGCCATAGCAGCAGAACGCTTGAGAGTCGACAAGCCCGGACCTTCTTGTACAGACTTGTTAACTTGCGCGAAATTCTCTCCGCTTCTCCTGTTCCGTGGCCGCCCGGTCTTCTTCTTATTTAGCGTTGAACCAGTCTCCTTCAACTTCCTGAGTAACGATTTAATTAAATTACTACTCGGATATTGATTCACACTAAGAAAATAATAAAATCAATATATATGCTGAAGAAGACTATTAATATGTATATTCATTATGGCTCAAGATATGTGACGCTAGAGATAATAATCGATCCCTCATCAGATAACTCAATATTCTCTTCGTGCATATTTTTCTTTTATAAATATTATTTTAAATAATTTTATGATTTCTTAATTTTTTATTACTTCCTATGCATCCTTATCATAGTAATGCGTAATTGCTTTTATTGTTGCTATATCCACATGAAATTAAATATAATTATTACTCTTCAATTAAAAATAGATTTGAAACAATTCTGATTTACATTAAAAAATATGCAAATATAGTTTGAATTTGTACCGATCCTTAACTCATCTTGCTTTACAAATATTTTTCCTCTTGCAATCTTATAATATAGCTTGTAATTATAATTAATTAATGATTACAAGAACGAACCAAATATAAATTTAATATGTCTAGACTTTCAAACTGTCTCATGCGTGTTACTAAAACAAAGTCAAGCCTCTCCAATTACATACTATTTGTACAACTGTATACGCACTAATGAACCCACGAGTTCCTTGATCCATCCGAGAATACTCCTTGTGTCTTTGGGATGAAAGAATATACCGGCCGTGTGGGAATATGATATTTAAACTTAACAATCCTATACTTTATCATTCAAATGATCCCTAAATGGATTACACGTATTAAATACATGTATCTCATTATATACTCCAGTACCTCAAAATAATTATTTATGATGCTGTTGAATTCAGTGAAAGCATTGTTTTTGCGAATTTGCAGTTTTTCAGAACATAGTTCTGTAGTAATATTAATACAAATGAAATTAATCAACTATAAATGCTCTGAATTTAATGAATAATGTTATCTCTTTTCACCTCATGTAAATAAAATTGTATAGCTGTCCCCCAATATAGTTATAAATCCAAGTTGTTGAGTTAAATTGTTAGATTGATAATGCACTTGCAAGGCGAAACGCGTCTCGAGTAAATTAAGCGAGCAGAATCAATAAACAAATGTTTTGTTTTCACATACATGACATCTTTGTTTCTTTTAATTATTTTATAAATATTTTTATACCAATACAGATTTACTTTATAAATATTTAAAGCATCCGTCCGAAGCATGGAGTCATATCTGCTGTCAAGACGAAAATAGGGCTAGTTTCTCGACTTGAATTTATTCAGATCTTATCATCCACAAATAGAATTTAAGAAATTTCTGATCAGATGTACATCCCTATTCTCTATCCACCCTTGTTTACCAACTGCCCGATATTTAGATAATTTCAAATGTAGTACGTAACTTATAAGATTTCGGCCAGTTGTTGTAAATTTGAAATTAGTAGTTTGGATATAAAGGTCACAACTCCAAAGGTCGATTACCCTCTCTGATCTCATGTACAGTTTATGATCAATGTTGCTAAACTGTTTATCTTACTTAACCAGGAGTTTTTGCCGACCTTTAGTTTTAACTTTTATAAATGAAATAAGACAAACTTAACTTGTGTATTTAGTTTTCAAATGAATGACTATTAAATTATTAGTTGGATATAATACTTAAAAAGAAACATATTCTCTTAAGTTCACATAAACAAAAATGATTTATATTGTGTACTTTTGACTTAATATTGCTCTAAAGTATAGCGCCGTCAAATCCGCCGCCGCGCCGTATTTTGAGATTATGCAGTTTGGGAAATTTACAAATTAGTTCCAGAATATTCTCACGCTATTGAGATCTCTACGAGTTGCTCTTCAATAACCTGAAAGTGTATTTATTTTTAAATGACAGTAAAAAAACATATAAAAACAAATGGGTTGATAAATTTTGGAACACTTATTGTATGTACATATATATATATATTGTATTTTCAACATTTATATATATTGTACATACTGTTTATCGAACAGGAGTTATTCAACTAAAATTCCTTAAAAATGTCACTAATTCTGATAAACTGGAGAAGATATTGACTGTTAATTTACCGGTTATAAGTTCGTGAGCTTCCTTCTAGATAAAATAAAATATTGTTTTATTTTATTCTGTTTGTTTTTATGCTCAGAGATGAGCAGAAAATAGATGTATTATTACAAAGATAAATTTTTGTAAACCGATCCGGAGATCTTGTAGTCGGATTTATGTAATCACCGTTTTAGCTAGTTCATGTTCAATTATAAAACAGAACGTGTCAGGTTCGTAAATATCAGATTTTTCTAAGGCTTTCTCTTATGTCCACTTTTATTCTTTATTATTTATACAGGGTATCTCGTAGCTAGTTGTCCAAACTTCAAGAATGAGTAAATCGATATATTTTGAACGAAAAATATTCTTGATAATTTGTCGATTTTCCCCCTGCATGGCGAATTATCAACTTTCTATTTTTTTTTTTTTTTTTAATTCGCATTCAAAAGGATAAGTATTATATAATACATTCCATATACGAAAGTTCGATGACCTCAATATACACTGACCCACTGAGTTTGCAGGGTGGAAAAAATATAATATGAAAAATGCCGAGATAGACAACATTTTTTAAAATTGTAACACGTAATGAAAGATCGTTTATTTTTCTTTCAATTATTACCTTGCGCTCTCATTAAATACAATAAAATATGTAAAAACGTAATAAAAAATACGTGCATTTTTCTGCGTCAAGCTTTGATTGTGAAAAGGATCATCTGAAATTTGTGAAAGTATTATGCTTACTAGCCTACAAATAACGTCTATAGTTATTGTCTTCGGATGGTTGTTTAATTTGTGTTGTCAAATCGGGAGCCATTTTTAAATTATTTAAAGCACATTTTAAATAAGTACCTAATTAAAATATGGTTTGATAAAAAAATACATACTTTTGATAAAATCATGACCATCTGTCAGTTAAGATGAAGATGCGTTAAAGAAAATACACATTATATTATTAAGTACAGCGTACAGCATATGACATCGACGCTATTAGCTAAATATAAAGTGTTCTTGAATTGTATGTATTTATTCTCACCCTAGTTTTTCAGGATTAACTTATCTAACCTAACTTTGATGTAATATACAATATCTTATTTTAGTAAATTAACCTATTTATAATATTAAAATATTTATCATTCACGGATATTTAAAAATAAAAATGTTTACTATACCACCCATGTGCAATATAAACATATTGTTTATATAAGCCTGTCTCTCTCTCTCTCTCATGTTTAGGGACGTCTTCCATTCAATATTATGTTTCCCCATATAATTTTAAGGCGCGATGTAAAAAGGGACGCACAATTTAGTTATTGCCGGGCATCAATAATTTGACACTTACAATGAAGTACATGCGTTACTAAGTGCGATGTCATTTCGCGCTCACATTCACACATATTACACAATGGCTTAAACAGTGATTCTAAAACATGGAGGCTCGCAAGTTCCCGTTTATATAAAGGTGTCCAGCGGAAAATATTTAAGTTAAATAATATTAAATTAATAAAAAAACTACAATCTTATTCTCATATTTTATTTATACAAAATAGAGTTTAATTATGCAAATTTAACGTTTTATAAATAATATCGTCTAAATACCGTACATTTCTCTCAAGACACTCTTGCAATCGGACTCTTAAATTTGCGAACACGCGAAAGCAAAGCGTTGGTTCAATGGCAGAAACTTCTATCTATATTGTTCGAAGATTGTTGCTGTAAACTCTCAACTTAAGATATCTCCACAAAAAAGTCGCACGGAGTAAGGTCTGGTAACCGAGGTGCCCAGGGTATGTCTCCTTGCTGATTATTTTTTTGGGAAAAATTCCCCTCAGCTTCTCTATTGAAACTCTAGCTGTATGTGAAGTGACCCCGTCTTGCTGAAATTGTGTTATATTATTGAACCCGGGAAACAGCTGCAGTTGCGGTACCAAAAACTCGTCGATCATTTGGCAATACACGTCAGCAGTGACTGTCTCTCGCTGGTTAAAAAATAAGGGCCAATTATCTCTCGGACAGAAATTGCACACCACAATGTCGTTTTTGGACTATGCAAATGTTTTTGATGGCGTTCCTTTGAGTTGTCGGGCACTAGTATCTTATGTTATGTTTATTAACATAACCATCAATATGAAAATGTGCTTCGTCAGTAAACAATATGTTTCCAAGCATCTGTGCTGTTCCAAAACGTTCCAGCATCGTTCTCGCTAAGGTTTCACGTAAATAATAGTTATTTTTGTTGAGAAATTGCATGATTTGTAGTTTATTTTTCAAAATAACGTACACTATTGATTTTATTATTCCAGTTCAGGCTGCAATCTTTCTTAACGATTTACGCAGATTGCGTATAATTTCACATCAAACTTGTACCATATGTTTTGGCGTTAACTCCTTGTCTGAACTTTTGAATCCAATACCAGATAAGTTGCGTGCTCGGACCATTATTTACTCGTCGAATATTAAAGTGAGTACAAAAAGCGCGACGCGCACGAACCAATAAATCACCGCACTTTAACTATTGCTCAACCGCGAACACGCGGTGCGCTCCCGACCAGTGACTTATTATGACTGGCCAACCAGCAAATCACGCTCGTCGAACAATACCCCTCGCACTTACCTCACTCTAATGGTTTACGAACAATTACAATTTAATCTTGAAATTTTTCCGCTGAACACTCTATATTATGTATTTAAACATATATTTTAATAAACAGCATACAATGTTTTCATATTTACAATTAATCGTATTTGTGTTAAATATAATACTATTACGGATTGTGATGAACCATTTTCAGTTTTTAATTTTAATCTTATTTGCATTTTAATATAATAAACTTAAAATATAGAATTATTGATTCCATATAAAATTGTATTGTTAACTGTTTTATTTAAATTATAAAAATTCAATATAAAATAATATTTTAATTCGTTTAATTTAAATAAATGATGGTTTAATAATTATTAACAAGTATAGATTGTGCGTAATTTTGTACAAAAAATATTTACGTGGGATTATTGTGTAAACATAATTTTCATGCACTTTGATGTGCATTAATACTATATTCCAAGCGACATTTATGTTCTTTTGATTGCTGAATATTACAAGATTAGAAGTACATACATACATACCTATCTATCTATATTTTCGATTACTAGGTAAGCTATTTACATTTTTTTGTTTTGCTTTCCATTGAATATTTTGATTCCTTTGTTTTTTAAAATTATTTTTGCTAATTTACATTGCTAGCGTTTATTTAAATATTCTTATGAACTTCGTTAATATACGCATTCTTTAAAGAAATTTTGTTCAGTGGACGAGTGAGCGAACCACCGTTTTAAGTCAGCGGAAGTCGAGAGCTCAGTAAGCTATGTAAGTACTTACATATGTGCATATGTATCTATATATGCATTTTACCTAAGTGTACATAATATTTTCTTTTCAAAATTGTATGAAGAAGACTCCCTCGAAATTTTTACTACTAGTTATGAGACACCGGTATAAAAAAATGCATTTTTACTTACTTACTATCATGCCGTTTCTCCACGGGGATAGACAGAGAGAAAAGAGCGCCACACTCTTATGTCCTGATACACAATTTTCACCTCATACACATTCATACATCTTCTCGTACAAGCTCGATTATTATTGAAGCTTCTAACAGGACCATCCTGCAGTATCTGATTTACCTGGTCGTGCCAAGTCTTCCGTGGACGTCCTCTACTTCTGGTGCCATCAACACTTGCGTCATATATCTTTCTTACCATTCTCTCCTCATTCATTTTTATCCCGAATTAAAGAAAACTCCTACTTTTTCCAAAATAAGAAAATAAAAAAATCGATTACTCCATTAGCATGATCAAATTTTTGTGTACGAAATAATTAATAATTAGATTTTTGTTTTGGATACTGAATTAGAGATGAGTATTACGATGGGTAATATTTTCACAAAAAATTACCTCCTGTGCATTGATAAATAATAAATACATTGTGTATAATTAGTTAATAATAACACCAAAATATACTAAATATATTGATAATCGATTTATAAACATAAAAAAATTAATAGAATGAGAAGAAATAAAATATTTAGAAGTAGATTTAATATATAAAATAACAGATGAATAACAATGTTATTAAGGAGAACACATTCTTATGGTGAAGTTGTAACGGACGGTCTGTGATATTTTAAATATGAATTAAATATACTAATTAGAAAGATATATAATATTTTTCGATAAAATTGATTACATTTGCATATCTTTCTAATTAATATATTTAATTCATATTTAACAATGTTTTCATTTATCACCATTACTTCAAAAAAGTATTCATACTGTATTGGAATTGGGGCATTTGTTATATTTTATGAATGCTTGGGTTACGTTAAGTTTAATTAACACAATCTAAATAAATGATTAATAAAATAATAAAATTAGGGAAGACTTTCAAAAATTACTTTGTAAAATAAATTAATGATTAATTGTAAAAAAACATTTATTTTTTTAATCTATAGCCTAAATAAGCCGTTATGAAATCAAAATTCAAAAACTACTACTCTATACTTACCATGTTCTTGTATATAATCCATATCTCGGGGATCTTTTCACGTGACTGCTGAAAATGCCTTCAAGTAGTTTAGAGGGAAGGATAAAGGGAAGATTGGAAACTTTGCTAATCAGCTTGTCACTGAACTAGTCAAAACCGTTTAAAGTTACTTTAATTACTTAACAGACCACCCTGTAGGTTTGAAATATTACCTTTGATCAAAACCCTCGCTGCGGAAAGTGGCTTACTTTATAGAGGCTTTAAGATCGGTCGCAAACTACCACCTGAAATATTTTAGTGAAGAATTCTTCCTTTTTCGAAACAATCGAAGGAATATAATAATAATACAATAATAATGTAATAAAGAAGTATTAAAAATGTCGCCCTTTATTCTACGAATATAATTACATTCATATTTGTTTGAATAAAAACATGCATAAATAAATAGTGTTGATTTGATTAATTTAATTAAAAACTACGCGTGAAAACCTTTGACCAATATAAAAAAATTTAAAGTAGAAAACAAAAAAATATTTACAGTATAAATTTTTTTATTTAAGAAATATTTTATTATCAAGTGCTTGTATGAAGTGAGTAAACTATTTTTCCTCGAGATTTGATTTAATTTTAATATTCAAATTTATAAGTGAAAACGTTCATAAAACTTTTGTCAGAAGAATTAATTTTGCAAATAATATAATTATATTTTAAATGAATTTCATCCAAGTACAAATGTCGCATTGTAAGAAATTGATCAAAATTGAGTTGAGGTTTACCCAATGCTGGCAGTCAAAAGAAGAATCTTAAGTATTGAATCACAATAAAGCGGAGTTATAAAATGTCGTAACATATGTATGCAGAATTAAGTCGTCGGGAGAAAAATTATATAGAATCAGGAAGGGGGGTAAAAACTAAACCTGATAATACTATGCACGTTGTGTGCGGTTGTGGGAGAAGGTGACAAAATCAGAAACAGGATAGAAAATTATAGTAGGAAATTTCTTTTTATATTTTATATTTATTTTTGAACACAATTCATTCCTCCGTTTCTCCTGTCGATGGAGTAGACTATTCATTATTGACTCACTCGCGATACTAGGTCTGTTGGTTATTCGATGGTACGATATAAAACCTTCGACGATGCTCGAATCGAGTGATGTTTTTACGAAAATATTTCACATCACTCTAGCGTCTCGATCAAAAATATTCTGGAAGGAGCGTGAACAGTAAATATGCGCCGTGGTATTTGCTGAGTAATATAAAAATGGTTGACAGACGCGGGAAATTTAAAACCCCACAAGTTCATAATTTTTGTAAATACTTACAAGCGCTCTTTCGCATTGAAAGTTTATTTTTTCAATTTTATCGATCGTTATTGTTAACCATACCATTTTTACTACCATTATTTAGAAGTAAATATCTAATAACTATTTATTTTATATCCCTCGTCATCCCATAAACAATGTGGTTTTTCAATTACATGAACTACGCTTTGCAAACCCTGGTGGAACATAATTTTATCATTACTGTTGGATTTGGTCATTCAACCATTCATCGACACCTACGTGCCATTAGAAAAATCATTAAATCGGGTCCATTGGTTCCGCACACTCTTTACAGAGTCTAATCGCGTGCAGAGAGTGAGTGTGTGCTCATTCTTGCTGTCACGTCTCATGAATGAACTTTTTCAAGTGCCGAAGACAGTCGATAGGGAAAGAAGAAACACCGGCACCCCAGCCTAAAGAAGGTCTTCAGCCACGTAAGGTGTTGTTCTCTGTTTAGTGGGATATGAAAAAAATTGAACTTTTAAACCCAAACCAAACTATAACTAAGGAGTTCCACTACGAACTGCTTGAGCGGCTTAAGTCAACGCAAGAAGAAAAATGACTATCTTTGCTTTCAAGACAAACGTTACTTCTTCATCAGGATAATGCTCGGATACATACAGCGAGGATGAAATTACAAAGGCTGGAGCAGTTTAAATGGGAAACAATGCTCCACCCACCATATCCGCAGGATATTGCTCCGTCAAAATCATTTTAACGAAAAAAATATGAATTCTGTAGACAAGGTTAGAACAGTACTAGAAGAGTAATTTTCATTACGGTCAAGAGAATATTGGATCTTTCAAATCTACCAGAAAGATGGAAGAACATTAAAGAAAATGAAGAAGAGTATATTTTAGATTGAAAAAGCACTTTGTATATCTTAATTTTAAAATATAAAAGATATTTATATTAAAAAACCACATTATTTATTGGATGACCCACATCTGATACTTGTTTTATAAACTGGTTTCAAAACATTCGAGACCACACCTGCAACAATGCAGTATATCGGTTTTAGGCAGATCTGAGTTATGAATGCCACAACGTTGTATATCTTCTGGGGCATCGTCATCCACATCGGAACCCTCGTGACTGAGGATCGCGATCTCCATTAACTCCCGCTCTCTTGACTATGCTCCTCTACTTTTCTCGGCATCTTGCAGATTTTAGGGCCTGTTACCTCTTCCACTTGGTCAGTCCAACGAGTGGAAGATATTCCTCTTCTTCTCTGTACTTTGACATGGCCCACCACAACAAGCTTCTCAGAGCTATTTTCCCATCTCGAAAGATGCCCAAAAAATTAAGAATTTGTCTGAGGTTGTGGTTGAGAGTCTACCCTTGATCTTGAATACCTGCAGAATGGTGCATCTCGCCATCCATGGTAAGCGTAACATGTATTTCTAGCACCACATCTCAAAGGTATCATTCCGTCTTCTCTTCATTTCCTTCAGGGTCCATGATTCCACCATATAAAAATATAGAATGCACAAGCCTGACCTTTGTTTTCTTGGAAATACCGCTGTCTTTCCATATTGTGTCAAGTCTGGACATAGAACTTTTTGCCGTACCTATGCGTCGTTTAATTTCTCGCCGCAGCTACCGTCGTCAGTAATTATATGGTATTAAACATATACAATAAAAAATAAAATTCAGCAAAACTATATTTTAGGCGTTATTAAAATGTAGAAAGGTTAAGTTTACCAGCAATATCAAAATATCATATTAAATTATCATTATCTTACCGAGGTCTTCTATCAAATTCATGAAAGATCAATTCAAATATTTACCCCCATGTTACGGTATTCCGCCTACATCATTTCTTCTAAACATAGCATGGTTTTATGTGTGAAATATCGCCTTTATTGGCTTTAGAAATTAAATATCAGACATGTTCTTTTATGAATTCATATACTTGTTTGTTTGTTTAGTGAAACACTTGTTTTCGACATGGTATTGCACGCCGGTACCTGAAAACGATACACCCTGTCCTCGACTCGGTATTGCAAGTATTTATTCACAACACCAATAGTCGCACACCATATTAGCCCTGATGACGGACCTAAGGAAAACTGCCTACGTATTTTTTAGACTCGGAAATATCTTATCACTTACATATCTGAAAATAATATATTACGCGTTTTTACAGTCACATTTGCAATATGGTATTATTGGATGGGGAGGTGCATATAAAACTTCAATGTCACAATTAGAAATCACTCAAAAAATGATAATAAAAAATATTCTAAAAAAAAATGACTCCGAGTATACAACTTTTCACAGATTACCAAAAATAGTAGACATATACAAAAAAAATTCAATAATTCAAATTTTCTAAATTAAAAATCAATAAAATTTTAGAAGCAAATTCCGATCTACAAGATATAGAGATAAATTGTATCCCAAAACTAAAATATACCGCCACTCAAAATCAATATATTTATCAAGGCATCAAATTTTTTAACAATCTCCCCATCACAATTAGAAAAATTACAGACTATCATAAATTTGTATCTGAAGTAAAAAAAATATGTACACTAACTAACTGAAACATAAATTAACTCGTTTATACCCCTTCTAAAATATACGAGTCTTACTCTCATAGAGAAGAAACAGATGTTAAAATATATATATATATCCACTGATTATTCAAAATTGTATTATATTTTTAATATTAATTTAAAAAAAAAAATGTAATGGGATCCGAAACGTCGACCAGAACGGTCAGATATATACGGCAGATTAACCCAGAAAAATGTACATAAAAGACATAATGGCCGTAAAAACCACACATTTTTAATGTTATATAATTTGGACAAACTAAAGTAAAACCAAAATAAATTTTAAAAAATTAATTATCGTCAAATACTCCTTATTTAATATTTTTAAGAGTTGTGATTAGTTCTAAACTGTGACTTTGTAACAGAATTTGTAGTCATTTTTACTCACGTACGTATCAACTTTAATCCAATGCCAATAAAACTTGTATTACGCTTGGACTATATGAACAATTTCAACCAATTTTTTATTCAATAAAAAATCTTATTTATTTAATTATAATACGGCATCATCAAGTAACACCATTGTATATGATAGTTATTGTGTGTAATATTATTAAATTACATTTTCAGAATGTAAGAAAACGATAAGAAATGTAGCACATGTCATATTCTTATTTTTTTATAAAGTATTGATTGAAGTACTGTTAATCAAAATACACAAAATAACTGTAAATTTATTTGATCTTATATTTTGTGGTTACAATGTTTTGCCAGAACGCGTCACGCGATATTATTGTGAAAAATTTAAATACTCATTCATTTCTAACTATTCCATTTAATCTATTTCTTTTACACACTTTTTAAACTGGACATAAGTCCAGAAGTCGCCGTTCACCCATACGTTGGACTGACTGAGTGTAAAAGGCACATTTATGGTGACAGCCCTAAGATTTGCAGGATACCAAGAAAAGTGGAGGAGCATAATCAAAAGGATGGGAGTTCATGGAGGTCACGATTCTCCGTCACGAAGAAACGACGTGGATGAGGATGATGATAATATTATTAAAATTATGAATTTTTAAATGAAATTAGCAGGAATATTTTTTCGTTCGTTTAGTGTCAATGTCTAGTGAATTATTTCCGAGTTAAGTGTTAGTCTAATCATTTTTATACAATTTTTATTGTCTTTTTTTATATCTCTGTCGAATCTTCTACTCTTTCTTTTTAATTTTAATTAAATAACACCACAACAGTACGAAAAAAAACTGGCTACTTTAACACTGGCGGTAGTCTAGCAAAGTAGCCAGTACAAGACGTATATATCATAGGAGACTTTATATACCTACTGCGTTCCACATAGTAAGCTAATAAATTTATTATATAATTGTATGTTCACTTCTGATGTACAAAAAAAATTATGTCAATAAAGGTTTATCTTATCTTATCTTATTCAAGTCTTGTCGGTTGTGGTACTTCTCAAAGGTTTCCATTATAAAATATAATATTTTCGACGAATAGTCCATAAGGTTTAAACATTTCATTAGCGTATATCATAAAAAGATTAGGACTTTTCATAGATCGATATTGAGACTTTACTTCTTTTTTTTTATTCATCCGAATCGGTTAAGTAAATAGCTTTAAAACAATTATTTAGCCATTGCTTCGATTCCTGTTATTTGTTCATTCATACTATAGATACCATGCACACCATATTATGTAAAATATTATAAATTCGTACACAACACACTTTTGGCGCGTCTTTTCATATCAGCCGCGACCAAAATTATTTACAAATATTCCGCGTTCAAATTCCTACCCTCAACTTTCCTATTTGCTTGCTTTAGTGTGAAATGTGACCTTGACGCCACCAAACGTCAACTTGATCGATATTGTGTTTGATCTCAACATCGCGATACGCGGCAAGGATTTCGAATGCGTCATATTCAAGGTAAGGCGAGCAGTCCTTCTAAATCCCGGTTCTCTGAGATCACTGGTTCTTCAACTAAATCATCATCCCCTCACCGACCTCTCCCTGTACCACGTCTCCCGATTTCTTTACCACCTTGCAGTGAATCCGATTTACAACCGGAATTATCGTGAGAAGTGTGACTCGAAGATTGCACAATTCACCATGTATACCGTGTAGGTAAAATACAATTTTGATTAAAACTGTTTATCTGTACTAACTATATTTCCGTATTGAATCTTAAATAATATGATTTCAAATATACACATATTTGTATTTATTTTAAGTCATATAATTGAGTAGATGCAGTAAAATTATCTTTTAATCACCCATTGTTTTATCGAACCAACTCTCACGCAGGCGTAACTTCTCTTGTAGTGTTTCAATTGCTCGTATCCATCTACTGTTCATCCCTTTCCTAGATCTTCCATATTAGCATTCGTGTGGATAACTCAATATACTAATTGCTTTATAGTTTCCACACCTCGTACAAAGTTTTGCCTTTGTAGAGGAACACAATCGAAGCCCTTCTCCAATTCACTGGAGTGTTACCCTTCTCCAAAACATGATTAAATAATAACATAATTTGAACGCATGAAGTTGGGGATGATGGCATTTTGGTAGGCGGATACGTTATGAGATTATCCTCAGTCAGGTGATCTTAGTTTAAAAAATGAACAAAATTATCTCAAGTAATCTATTGTGCTTTAGAAATTTGTGCTGTTTGAGTACAATCTTATGAATAACCAACATATAATAAACTAATGAACAATTTGATTATCAAACAAACTAATTTACGTTTGTTCGAAATTTGTTCTCGGCAGCTTCAAAAATATTAAATTATTATACTCTGCTAAACATATACATTCTTATTGTGAAGTTGTAATTATTCAGAACATAAGTCTGTAATATTTTAAATACAAATTCTAAAGATATACATATATAATCAATTTTATCGAAAAATATTGTTGTTGCTACCGGGGTTCGAATCTGGATCTCTTCCAAATCGGGGAACGTGCATTATCCGATTATGCTATACCAACACAGTGTATTGAAAACAAATTAATTCTGGCATCTCATATCGGTTTAAGCAAAGGTTTTTTAAAAAGGTAAAAATAAAGTAGATGGCTTTCAAATAGTGGAACGATAGATGTATTAATTTGAAAAAGTGTAACATATAGGTTTGAAAATTTGAAATTATTATAAATTATAATTGTTATTATATCTCAGTTTTACAAATACTACAAAGCTCCGTTATGCGTCAATCATACAAAACGTAGAAATAGTATTTGCAAAATTATTGCGGTTTATCATATATGCGAGCCTTTTCAACATATTTTATTTATTTTTATGCATTTTTATTAATTATTAATTTATTTTTGTTAGTCTTTGTATTTGTGTGTAAATATTATCTAGTCCGATAAATTTTCTAATATATTTAAGATGCTCGAGAATAGTGTAATCATTAGGCAATATGGATCCCGGGGTAGAGAGAATATAAAAATGTGTGGAACTATATTAAAATCGAGATAGTATATACCTATTACCTATTAGTAATTTTTCATACCTTTCGAGTGACTAAACCATGTTACCATATCTTATGTATGTATCTAATTTTTACAAATATTAATTTATTTAAAAAAATTTAATAATGTTTTTTATTTAAATATCAAATGAGGTGTGATCTTAAAGATATTATTACTGATTACGAATTTAAGATGTTCTTTAACTCTTAAAAATACGATTTTTGTAATTAATTATTTTGCCCATTTGACATTTAGATATTCTGAGTGTTATAAATTGTTTAGTTTCGTATTAAAGATGCAAATTACATCACGCAGATGACAACATAGTAATTATTATTATAATTTTGGGGGACCCATTGTGTTAAACAGATTGCATGGACTTTATATTCTAGGCGCCAACGGTGTTACGTTAATTAGAAATTCTCATAATTTCTTGCGCCTAAGGTATTTCGCAGATTTCACGTACCTGACTAGGTTTAAAGTGCTGTATAGATTATAATAAATTTCTAATATTTTAGACTCATACATACTCAGTGAAGTATAACACAAGTAATAATTTCTGTGTGGTGATTCACAATTCTCAACATTTAAAGACAATTTTTGTATGATGTTTTATGTAACACTAATACACATACTTTTCCAATTAAATACTTTTAACGACACTTCACTTCAATCACTACTAGTCACTGAAGCCTGAGCAATTTTTTTATTTATTTTTTTGTAGCATAAATAGTGCATATGAAAAAATAAAGGTAATTACTTTACTAGACGTCATCTGTTCTAAAGCAATTATCTGTGCAGTTTTTAAAAGTTGTAATTGTTTAAAGGTATGTAAGTTAAGTAAGTTATAAAAAGTTATGTGAAAAGAGTACAATCTGAATTTATAAAATATTATTGAAAAATAGTTATAAAAATATTATTGTCTGTAATATACAATAGTTGGAGACAAAAATGTGTAGATAGTTAGGTTAGCACAAATGACAAATTAGATTAATTTTACTTTCTACCCATATCAAGCAACCACTTTGATATTTTTGGTTTGAAGTCGTTAATCACTTTAGACCATTTAAGGTCTAGTGGCAATTTGTTAAATATTCGCGGAGAATAAAACGTTGAGCGAATTTGGTATTAAATTTTGGCACTAAAAAGTATTCTAAAACTTTGCTCCTAGTTTTCTTAAGATCGGATCGTCGAAGTAAAGATATATTTTTTTAAAACAGTTATCTTATATCTAAAACATGTAATGATTTAAAGAGTTCTTCGGGGTTATGTCTAAATGGCCTCGTGTTTATTACTCTGATGACTCATTTATGAGTCTCAATTAGAGAATCTATTGAAATAAGAGCTGCACCGCACCATACACATACTGCGTAACTGATGAGACTCTGACAAAGTAAACAGTATACCATTTTTAATAAAGTAATATTCATGCTGCGTAAAATTTTGAATATATAAATTAATTTTCTCACTTTAATCGATATTAAAAACCCATCGTAAATTTTCATCAATTATTAATCCGAGATAAATAATCTCATTCAATTTTTAAATAATGTCACAGTTACATTTTGTTACAATGTCAATTTATTGAAAGTAACTCATTGCTAATTGAGTATGTAGTTAATAACTCACCTTGATTGGGATACTAGGTACTTAATTATTTATTTGCAGGGTTTATTTGCCACCTATTCATCTCGTCATGAGATTTGTAGTAGGTTTTACATTTATATATACATTTATATAGATATATATAATAGATAAAGCGAAAAGAAATGTTTTTTTTTTGTTGCGTTATTTTGAAACCAGTTTGTCACCAGCTTCCATTGAGTCAATACGTCCCGGTTGGTATCATTTTGAATCTGTTAGTTTTGATAAAAAAAAATACAGATGCCACAGATCCCACCAAAAACAATGAAGGACCTTTTTTAAAGTCAATGATGGCCGAGGGGTAGACACAGGCACACTTGTTTCTATGAAAGTCATTGTTTTTTCACCTCGAATTGGTGTAGAAAACTCACTTCTTATATCCAATTATGATTCTTTTAAGAAACGGATCGGTTTCATATCCGAACAATAGATATGAACAGATGATTATTCTTTGTTCTAAGGCTGTTGGAAAAAGTTCGTGCGGCACCCAAACTCCATGATGTCTATTTTTTTTCACAGCCTTTTTAAATGATCCTTTACTATATTTAACATGGACAGCCAAAGTCTTGTGACAGTTCCTTGATTGTTTTACGGGTATCGGACTCCACCAACTATTAAAGAGTGTTATCATCGGTTTTAGGAAATCTCCCTGACTTTGGTTTGTCGTTTAAATTTCTATCACAACTTTTAAACTTTTTAAACGATCTATAGCAGCGTCGAGGATTCAAGATATCTCTATAAATATCGCGAATGGTCTAGGTATCTTCTTACGATTTTAATCCTGTATCGAATAAAAACAGCATGAAATACCGCATTCTTCAAAAATTCTTCGATCTTTATTTGACTATAAGCCAAAAAAAACAACAGCCTCAAAGATTATTAACAAAGCTTCAAAACGATACTGACCGGGACGTATTGACTCAACAAGAGTTGGTGACAGACTGGTTTCAAAGTAACGCAACAAAAAAATATATTTCTTTTCGCTTTACCTATTATATACATTTTAAATAGAGATGCATATTATGGAATATATGTCGCATCAATATTTTTACTATTTTTAAACTAAACAACTTGTGCTATGAAAAAAGTATCAATTATAATGGAAGATCTACTATACGCCAATATAACCAATATAACCTATAACACTTTTATATGCATTGTTGTAATTTCCTAATGATATGTGTTTAAAAAATCCCGTGTTAATACGTTATTTCATATTATCCGAACTTCCCATGGTCTCAATTAGTCCAGATAATAGAAGTTTAACTGTATATATCAAATAAAGGCAATAAACTAAAACTGCTCCAATTTACCTTGTTAAAAAATATCGATAAAACAGAAAACCAAGGCAGAATAACTAAATACATACTACACACCGCACTTCCGCACTCGACAAAACAAATCTCAACATTGATCCGCCAGTTTTTGGACATCTCTTTGATGCAGCCGCTATCTTTTGTCTATCAGGTTTTGTCTGTTTATGTGCCGGCCAAGTGCATCGGTTCCTTTCATAAAGGCGATATCCCTCTACACCACTTTCTAGGAACGATCCCTTCGGAACACACCTATTATTCTGCGGATTACTCATTATGTAGCAGTTAGTCTGTGATCGTAACATTATTTTATTTTTATGTATTCATAATTCGGAATTCGCTATGATATTTTCGGAATTCTAAATTATCTTTATGTGCACGAATTTCAGAATTCTCAAAATTTCGAAATTTCGTACGCAATCCCTAGGCGTACGTAAAAAAATGGTGAAAATAAATAAATAATGAGCGAATCTGTTTGTAGCATACTCCATAGAAGAATCGGCAAGTGCGTGCGATAAGAATATATATTTTTTCATTCTAGTGGCTTTGTTCAAACCTATCTATATTACGTAATTTTTTATATAAACTGATGTGTGTATAATTATTGATTAATTTTTTATTTAAATAATGTTTAGTTTATATGGTTGAGCAATAGCACATGAATTCAATTCGTTTAAAACAGAGCAAAAGTTCAGAACTGTTTCAATTTTGAAGAAAAATATTGCACAAATTAATTTATAAATATTTTACTTCGTAGCTCCGGTAAGCGACTGTTTGCGGTTGCAATAATAATGATCAACATTTTTCTTTACGAAACCAAAATAAAACATTTTCTTTCACTGCGTGCATAGTACGACTGCTGTCCGCATCGTATATCATGAAAAGCCGCACGTGCTCAAATTTTACACAAGATGATTTCGTATTTCAAATACACTTCAAGCGCAAATTCTGTTTTGTACTTTAAAAAATTTCCATAATCTCTCTCCCTTAAGATTGTAATATGGTTTATGAAGTTACTTTCTTAAAATTACATTTAATCTTACGATTTAAACATAACTAATCATATGTACAGCATATTAAATTGAATACGATGGCTAAACTATATGTAAGAGATATATAAAAATATGTGATAGATATACCTAATGAAAAGAGATATATAATGACAAGATTTATCTAAATATGTGAGAAACACAGGGTGAATATTATGTTCCAAGCCGATTTTGTTTGGCAGACATTTATTAGTTCGCATTTGGTAGTTGTTTATTATAACTTATTATAGAGCATCTAACGCTTCAACAGCGTGTTGAAGTCATTAAAACATTAAAACAAACACATACCCGACTTTTGGAAAAAATTCATCATGTACGACGAAACTCATTTCGACTTGGCGGGTTTTTTAATAAACAAACCAGCCGTTATCGGAGCACTGAAAATTCTCAATTGATCCACCAATGACCTTTGATCTTTACACTCATACAAAGTTATTGAATGGTTAGCCATGTGGGCTAGCGGAATCATTGAGCCCTATTTTTTTCAGAATGCAAACGGCAATGTTATAAAAACTTATTGGTAGCCGAATTGGGTCGATTGGGCGGGTGTGCCACTTCAGATACAGAAATTTTGACGAATGAAATAACATTGGGCTGGAATATAATATTCACCCTGTACTACTACAGTTTAATAGTTCTACAAAAAGGGTTATCGAGAGCATTTTAATTGAAACTCAGATCAATAGAAAAAATACAATTAAATATAGGAAATAAAGGTGTTGACCAATTCATATTGAATTATTACATAAAACCAAAGTGCAGCTGTTATGACCCGTATCCGATTTTCGATTCGATACAATTTCTGAGGCAAGAATTATACTCCCGTGCGATTCTTTGGGGATAATTCTCGACTTTCGTCCACCGTGTATACACCAAGTCTCAGAGGTTCGTCGTTCTCGTCTCATTTCACATAATTATGTACATCGAACGTCGAACGTCTAACATCAATCCATTGATTATTGATGTTCCGGTCGTCAGTTGGGTGAATTTTAAACTCCCAAGCAGCTGTTAAAATGAAATAAATGTTTGCAATGTGATACCTTCTGTTTGTCTAACTGTTCAAAAGAAATTGAAACAAGTTTGGAATAAGCAAACTGGTTGTGGTGTGGGGTCAAATATAATTTAGAAGGTAACATTTTCACGTTGGAAGAGAAGTGTTCACTTAAAAACTAATATGAAAACTGAAGCTAGCTAGTTTACCATTGTGGTATTTCTCCCACGAGTAGGTAGAGGAATAAAACCGATTTTAACAGGGCCGTTTTCCAATATCTGGTTTTTCTGATCATGCCAGGTTTTTTGCGGACACTATTTCTGTTACCTTCAATACTCGTCTCATAAATTATCTTGTTCATACGATCCACATGACCAAGTCAACTCAGCGACTCTTTATTAATTCTACCGACTAATCAACAAACAGACCTACATTCGGTCCTAATTTAATTATTGAATTGAATTTATTTTATTATATAAATTTTGTTTTGACAATATTACATGTTGTATTTATAAAGAGAAAATATTTTGTACTCATTTTGTAAATTGAGTCGAACTCTGTTTTATTCCACTACACTTTTCATTGTGTTAAATTATATATAACGTTTTGGGGAACATCTTTCCATTATCAATATTATTGATCAACTTGAATATGTTCCCGAAAACATTATATATCATTTAACACAATGAAAAGTGTAGTGGAATAAAACAGAGTTTAACTCAATTTACAAAATAATCATGGAATTTCACAATGTTTCACCAAAAACCTTTGAACAGTTATTTTATACTTTTTAAATTAGCAAAATTAACCAAAGTTAATTTTGCTAATATTTTTTTTTTTTATAATTATATAATTATTTTAACTTTTATAATTATAATTATTATTTATAATTTTAACCACAAATGGTTAAAATTCATATTTTTATTTGTTAAGTTTATTAATTAATTCTAGTGTCTATAAACTTAGTTAGAAATTTTGATATAAGAGTAAAGGAGCATTTGAGATGTTTAAACAATAGTGGATTTTCAGAATTTTCTAATCATTTGATAGAAAATGGTCATGGTTTTCATAAAAAATTAGGATTGTCAATTTTGCATATAAACGGTGATGGTCACAAATTAAATAATTTGAAATCGTTGGAGATAAATAAAGCGTGTAAAACTAATCAAAAAATTATAAACAACCAACTAAATTTAACTACGAGTCCCATTGTAAAAAATTTTCCTATAAATTATTCGAGTAAATTTGTATTTAGTAACAATTTGAGTTAGGTACTAAATTTACTTTTTAAATAATTGTTGTTTTTTTAAAAATAGATTCTGGTAAAGAAACAATAATATATGTTTTTAGTTAGTATTGACATCCTGAAGAAGAAAATTGTATTTTTTGAAACCGGTAGATGTATTTAAACTCAATAATGGTTAATAAAACAAAGTTAACAAATGAAAATATAGTTATTTTATAATTGTATACGATAACAGTACAATACATTCAATAGCAAGATCAAATAACATTGTGCTTCAGAACCATTTATGTAGATCAGTTTTAATATTTAACTCCTTACGTGAAACAAATACCTTTTCGAAAACGTTATTACTAAAATAATAAAAAATATCATATATATGGGAACAACAATAAAAATGTTAATACAAATTTAAAATATAGTTAATTATTTTTTTGCTATCCATAATTATGCCATGTTCTTCCGTCTTAACTTTTTCTACATTTCACAGATTAATCATTTCGAATTTTAACATTACAATGTCAAAGGCGTGAGTTGTGTGAAATTATGTAACTGCAAGAAATTTGCAAAAACTTTACAAAGTTGAATTTATTTATTTACATATATTATATTCACGCCCTTATGAGCACTTACAATTAGTTCATTATTAAATCTATTGTAGATAAATTTCACTCGATCTACTTTCATTAATTGTCTGCCAATTCCAGATTTTGATTTCAATTAGTGCATGTACTAAAATTATGCACCACTGGTGTAAATTCGTTGGTTGTTTAAAATATTTTGGTGTCTTTTGAATAAATTTTTGAGTTGTGTGTAATATTCATTCTGATATCAACAAAAGTGCATATATATTTTAATTTTTAACTTCACTGAACATATTACAAATATTTATTTTATAATTTTTAATCTTAAATTTTTCTTATCTGTTATTCACTCAAATATGCATTACAATGATGTTTATTTTGGTCATATTTATAATGATAGAATATAATGCTTGCAAATATGAAAGATTTTTAAGTGAGTACCACGCATACAATGTGAATACTACGTCTTTATTTAATAAACTGGTATTATTATTTGTATAATATATGAAATTATGATTCTGAATGAAATAAATAACTATTATTAAACAAATAATTTATATCTCATAGAGACGAAGCTATTTTCTATTTAATGAAAAAATATATGGAACTATGGGTAATTACAGGGCTTACGATCTGTGATCACTTTATATAAATATAACGTTCACCATTCTTACCCATCAATCTCTATCTATCAAATATTTGAAAGTTTTATATGTACGTGGACTCGCTTCGAGTACCACTATCCCATTGCCATCTATGGACTAAATTTGATAATTCAACAGAAACAGTATATATGTTACAATGAAGTTCTAATTATTTTTTTGAAATTATTTAAAGCAATATTATTTATTTGTAAAATATTTTTAACACATTATACTAGAATACGCCTGAAAAATTAATATTTTTCAATTTATATATATATGTATTCTTATTTTGACAAGTATATTTTTTGCAATATTTGAATATGTCCAAGAACACACAATTACTTGATTTTCACCTATAAAGACACTGTTATTAAACACATATTTATTTAATTACAATGCCTTGTATGTGAAAATCAAGTAATGTGTGTTAATGGACAAACATATTCAAATATTGCTAATAATTAATTATTTATTGTTATCATAACAAGAAATTGAGGTCATATTTTTTTAAAATAGGAGCGTGTTAATTTAAATAACAAATCATTATAACCCTTAAAAAAGGCTTTAACCAAATGGAAAGGTTTTATGGAAATGGATGTATTTCGAGCAATTACGGAAACCATTTGTTTTTATCTGCATGACAAAGGGTACTTCCAAATACAATTATTTTTTTAGAATTTTCAACAGATACTTAGATTTGAGCGATTCAAAATATTGTAATATCTCTCACCAAATGTGATTTTGATGAACATTTTTCCAACCTTTCATCGCTTATATATATTTTTTTATTTAAATTGGGCTGCTTTTTTCGTGTGAAAGCCTACATTGTAATAAGGCTTAACCGAATGGGTTTTTATTTTTTCAAGGCATCTCGTCAGTTTTATAAAGACTAACCAAATAATTTAATGAATATTTTATAGTTAACAGGATTTATTTCAATGTAGGTGTTTTAATCATAAATTTAATGTAAATATTGTAATCGTAATGAATTATAATTTATTTATAAAGATATTTATAATCGAACACAAATCTACCTACCTAACATCTATTGGATGTTATCACAATAATGGAATTTATTGTTTTTTAAGTATATAATTATACTTACATTAAATATAAAAAGGCAAACTAGTTTTTAACTTAAAACTTTGTTGTTAAAATTTTTTTTTAGAAAATTACTATTTTAGCGCGAAGTTAAGATTCGAAATATTTTAATGAAAAAAAAAATGTTCTAAATGTCGCGCTTGTTTTTTCCTGCGAGTGAAGTGCAAGTAATGGTTGAACCGCACCAAATGCATAATTTTGTCATATAACTGATGTCACCACATTGGTAAAATATTAATTATTATATGTACTTAATTTAAATATCCTATCGAAAGGGATAATGTAGTGCTTAAAATTAAATAAATTACGACAACTTATCTCATGTTAAACATGCGTGTTCTTTGATACTTCAAATATTATTTTTTCACTTAATCAATATAATTTTCTGAATATTCATCCGATTTCTCACTGAAGAGTGTATTTTGCAACTAGCATATTCCAATAACGAAAATTATGGACATGATATATATGTATGTTAAAATTTGATACAATATTGTGTTATATATGTTATATATTTCCCCCAAAAGTTATCGAAACTATTTAGAATACTTGAAATATTGTTGTGTTAACATTTTATTATAACCATAATAAGTCATCCGTCTACGGACTCCACTGACCATTCTTCTCAAATTGCCGAACCATATAATTCTACCCTAGTCAGCCTACCTACTCGTGGTCTAGTGATTCCGATACTCGCCATCAAGGTAATCCTGTTTTTATAGCACAAGCATTTAGCTTGGTTTTAGAATAGTAATAATATTGATGTAAAACATATTCGTATTTTTAAAAAAAATCGTCTTGACCTTGAGGTCATGACCGATCTTCTTGACCTCAAGGTCAAGACGACAAGGCAGACGTCAACGTCTGCCTCTAGATCATCTCCGCTGGAGTATCCACTTGATCACTATCTATATTGCCCTGTCGTCTGTAATTCTTTTAACATGGTCATAAAATTGCAATATATGGGACTTACTGAATCTTACGATTGTGTCATGTTCAATTAAATTATCGAGCTCGTCCTCCATTTTTACTCTATGTTCCATTTTTTTAATGTAGGTTCATAAATTGTTCTTATTATTTTACGTTCAAAAACTTTACACTAATTTTCATTGAATTAAGCACCTCGCAAACATAAGTCACCACTAGTCTTATAATTGTTTTATATATATTAGCGCTTTGTTTCTTCGACTCAGTATCTTTGACTCCAGCGTTCGCTTATAGGCAAAGAAACATATATTTCTAGCTAGAAGGGGGATTTTTAATTTGTAAGCTTTATCTTATTTGGCGAATTCAAGTTAAAACCCAGGAATGTAAAATTAACGAAACCTGTTCACTTACTTCGTTTTTGGGGATTTTATTTGCAGTCCAAAATTTATAGCTTTCTTTTTCACAATAGCTCCACAGTCGGTTGATCTTTGATTATCTTGTGTTTGAATCGAGTTGTAATATCTATGTAATCAGCATAGACACACGTCTGCTATGTATTATAGATAATTCTGCCCCTTATGCTTTACAAGCTATTGCCTCTAATATACGCTTACTTCATGAGCTATTGCCTCTAACATTAGATTATAGACTTTCGTAGAGAGCGCATTATTGTCTTATTGCGGATTCAATTTCACACACTATTTCACAATCTGTAAGCTCATTCTAAACGTTTACGACTGCTTAGGATTTCATATATGTAATTCTTAATATTTATATGAAATTGAAAATCATATTTGATATTAAATTACTGTCTGTTCTCACAACAGAACATATAATAATAGTTAATGTATAATAATTGAGTATGCCACCTTATTCGGAGAACGAATACAGAATCAAGACCAACCAAGATGAATCAAGAGATCGACAGACCTCTCTAAAACCTACTAGATTGACAAAATCATCAAGTTCTACGGAAAATGTAGCAGCGGACGATAATCGACAGAAAAAAGTATACTAATACTTGGGGAGGCCTTCATTCAACAGTAGATAGATAACCGCTGATCATTATGAATGAAGTTAATTAAATTGCTGGGGTCACCAATAATCAACGTAAATTTTCAATTTATTCTAATTTAATTAAATAAAAGTATAATAATTTGGGTATGTTTCGACAACTAACAAAATTTCAAGTTTTATTTGATACAATAGCAATTTTTGATTTATTTATTTAAAATATATATTGATATTGTTATCACAATCAATTAGTTTTCCTCTCCGATGATGTAAACTAAGTTGATATTTCCTCTAATTATGTGAATATCTCTATACTTTACTATACTAAAAACAGAGATCATATTTTAAGTATTCTTCCGTAATATATTTACGTATTGGATAAAATAATTACAATATTTAAATATTTACCATATGCAACAATAAAAAAAGTTATCTTTTTGTCGAATTTGTCAATACGTGTATGTGTACGTGCGGAGAGGTACGGAAGGTGCGGGGTATCGGATGCCGTTCATAATTTTAGTGGCAGAGCGTGCGCAGGCCGATTTAGACGTGTCTTATACGCCTTTATGCTGTCGTTCGTGATGATCAATGTTTTTTCCTATTTATAGCACCTTTACACAATAATTGATATATATATATATATATTTATATCAACTATTATTTTAATAGCAATATTTGAATATGTCCAAGAACACACAATTATTGGATTTTCACCTACAAAGTCACTGTTATTAAACAAATAATAGATATCTCATAGAGACGAAGCTATTTTTTATTATATTTAATAGAAAAATATTGAAGTATGGGTAATTACAGCGTTTACAACCTGTTTTCGGCTGACTTATATAAATTAACAGATAATGAATTTTGCTTTAAATAATTTCATAAAATAATTAGATTCTCATTGTGACATATATGCTGTTTCAGGGAAATGAATAAGAAATTTAGTCCATAAATGGCGATAGTGTAGGGAAGAGTTTCCTCGAAGTGTTTCCAAATATCAACATATGTATATAACTTCCAAAAATTTGATAGATATAAAGATAGATTAATGGGTGAGAATGGTGAACGTTATATTTATATAAAGTGATCACTTAAGCCAGCCGAAGACAGGTCGTAAGTTTTGTAATTACCCATACTTCTATATTTTTCTATAAAAATAGCTTCATGTCGATGAGATATCTATTATTTGTTTATTATTTTAATGATTAATAAATGTAAAATATTCATATTTACCTGACTTGAAAATCGCAAAAGTCTACTTGTACACTGAATTTACAGCACCGGAACGCGTGTTTTTATTTTAACACCATAAGGAAAAAGTTAAAATAGTAGGTATTTATTTACACATGCATAAAAATTAACAATTTGGTTTACGTTGCAGGAGCTGAAGAATATCAGTATTCAAGTATTGTAAATATTTCAGTGAGTTTAAGACTATTTTATTGATTCATTTAGTCTCCGATTTAATATTAAGTCATGACGTATTGTTCTTTCTTTACAGGTCTAAGCGGTGATCACTTCAAGTTCGATGCAAACGGCGACGGTCCAGCCAGGTACAATATCATCCACTTCAAGCAGGTGGCTCCTGGCAAGCACCGTTGGATCAAGGTGGGAGAGTACCTGGAAGGAGAGCTGAAGCTGAACATGAGCGGTGAGTAGTTGCTCAATTAATTTGGAAGCTTAAATCCATTAAACATGTTATCCCTTTTCATCTCATGCAAATAAAATTGTATAGCTAGATATAAATACAAGTTGTTGAGTTAAATTGTTAAATGTATAATTCCCTTACAAGGCGTAACGCGTTTCAAGTAAATTATACGAGTAGAATAAAAAAACAAGCGGTTTATTTTCACAACAAACTTACCTCGGAAACAGAAAAACTTTGAGTTAAATTTAATTTATTAAAATAACTTACTGAAACCATATTTTTACCATCGTAACTATTTAAGTTAAGTGCTAGATTTATTTTTTTGAATAGAATTTTTAAAAACATTAAAACAATTTAACATTTATGATTTTAGTTAGTTTATTTAACATCCTGATGAACAAAATGGTATTTTCCGAAACCGGTTGGTGTTTTAAATTTAACTCGTAAAGTGCTTAAAAGCAACCTTCAAAAAAATATATATTAAAATTAATAAAAACTACAATTTAAACTTTATAATAAATATTTTTTAAAAATTACTACTCATTTCATATTTTATTTTTACACCTAATAATATACGTGAAATTTGGTATAAAACATGTGTTAATTACACGTTTTTTATTTTTAATAGATTACTTTAATTCCGTATCTGATGAATTATAATCGAGTTGCGAGCATAAAATGCGTCTTTTAAGCATTATTGAATCTCAGATATTTGGTAAAAGTAAGGTATTGAATTACATCTCAATACATGGGTACACGTGTTGAGATTTTGATGTAAAGATGCACTCAAAAATTTTCTTGAGATTGGTATAAAGAGTCACCTACATCACCTAAAACCACCATAGATCCTTACAACTATCTATTTTGAAAAGTTAGACACAAGTAACATAAACAAATTAATAAATATGTAAATATAAGGCATTAAATTACGAAAAAATTTTCCATTTTAACTGCTCATGATGAGATTCAAATCACTCAACTGATGTATGACATTGACATTTGACATCTGACGTTGCGTAAAGTGAGGCGCTAAATCGCGAATCTTTATTATATGGTGTTTACACGGGATTTGCTAATGCTAAGAGTCGTTTTCAAAAATCTCATGGGAGCAGAACCCGTATTTCAGAGAATGCCTCATGTCGAAAAATCTCACTCGTGGATACCATTTTATTTTTGGTGGAAGTACTAAGTTTACTCTGATTGATTGGAAAAATCATTCACATAAACAAGAGTATTCAAATAATTGGTATTCAGTAAAAAATATTATACTACGAATACATAATAGAGTTCAGGCAATGAAATGAAAATATCTATAAAAAATACAGAAAACCATTCATAATTATTTGCCAACCTTTCGGTTGGTCTTGATTAGGTTAAAGTCATTTTTCAATACAACTTCAATAAATGTGGATATGTTTTGAGTCTAGTATTCAGGAGATGAAATCAATAAAGCGCAATAGTTAAATAGATTTGTTGGTTCGATGAATTATTAATAATCAAATGTATATTTATGATAGATGTTTGACTTACTAAATGAAAAATTATTCAAGTATTAATGTGATAGAAGATATATTTGCTTAAAATGTGTGGAATTAATGACTAATTTATGTGTAACTACACAAGAAACGTAACTGAAAAGCAGATAAGTGAGGAAATAAGTTAATTTTACAAAAAATAAACATTGTATAAACCACATTTCTATGATTGATCAAAGTACTTTATGCAAAGTTTTTTTTTTAATTAATAATTATGTATATATTAAAAATATTTCAAAGGGAAAAAAGTTTGATGGTAGAAAAAACAGAAAAAGATACACATGGATTAGAGCACAGATGCAAGTGGAGGATTTTATTGTCACTCAAATGGGACCATATTGGTTAACAATATTAACAATACTTTCATAATAACAATATAATTAATATTGTTAAATTATTTTAGGTACAAGTGAGGTTTATAAATATTTGGATATTTTTGTGCAAAAAAATTGAAACTTATTTCACATTTTTAAATTAATAATTTTATGTTCTTTTTTATATTAAAGAACTGTGTTATTATCGGTGCTCGTCTCTACCTTGGACACCATCCAGAAGTTATCTGTAGATGTTTGCATTCGCCTTGCTCACTATTTCGTGGATGCATTTGTTTCTAGGCCTTCCCCTCTACCTTTTTCTCTCAACCCTTAATTACTTTTCTGAGGTATGCATTGTATGTAAGAATGTATCCTATAAAATGGTCCCTTCGATTTTTATGACATTTATAACAACCTGTTTTCTTGCACTTTCATACTTATACTTTCAGACAGTTTATTTTAAACTTTTTTATCCTTCTTCAACATCACACCTCTTTATTAATTTCATGTTAAAAATAAGAATTTAGTATGATTATTAAATTAAATTAAAATTATATTCCAATTTCTGTATACCTGATATTTAAATTAGTTAGTAGTATTATTTTATATAATACAAACAACTGCATCCTCTTTTGACTTTTGTATTACACTTTTCAATCCTGTCTATAATGTCCTATAATTTTTTACCAGTCCTAAAAACAAATCTGGAATATAAAATTAAATCATTGTGATAAAGCTAACTTTATAAAATATATAGCTTTTATCTGAATAAATGCATCGATAAAAAAACTATTTCAGGATATCTCGACTGCTTACTCGTACTCGTATTATAGGTGGCAATTCCAACATTTATTCAGATAACAATATTGAACGATAATTACAATAGGTATTGAGGATTATCTTAACTAATTCGCGACAGAACAAAAAGAGACCTCTTGCGGAGACACGACGCCATGTAAGGCCTCCGCCGCAAACGCATACTCTGACACTCGCGGAAACACACACATATTTTATAAATTTTAGATATAAACATTAGAAAACTGTCAAAAATTGTATTTTGTAAAATTCTGTGCATATTTCAATGAAAGTGGCCAAAAATTAGAATTTTAATAATTAAGTTTTCAAATTCTGTACATACTCAAAATATTTTTTTAAATTGTAATCATGTCTTATCACTTTGTAAATGTAAACTAAATTTTACTTAAACAAATATCAAATATCTCATAGAGATAAAGCTATTTTTTATTATATTTAATGGAAAATATATGAAAGTATTAGGTTAATTCTTGGACATAATCAAATATTGGACAGGTCAAAATATGAAAATATAAAAATAAAATAAAAAATTCATGCGTATTCTAATATAATATGTAAAAAAAACATTTTACAGATAAAGAATACTGCTTTAAAATAATTTTAAAAAATCAGATTCTCATAGTAATGAATATATTTTAAAAAATATGAAAAAATGATAGATGGCGATGGTGTAGTGGTACTCGAAGCGAATCCACATACTAACATATATACAACTTTTAAAAATTTGATAAATGTGGAGATTGAAGGGTGAGAATTGGTGAACGTTATATACATACATATATATATATAAAGTGATCACTTAAACCAGCCGAAGACAAGTCGTAAGCCCTGTAATTACCCTATACTTCCATATATTTTCCATTTCCATTAAATATAATAAAAAATAGCTTTTTCTCTATGAGATATCTGATATCTGTTTATTAATAGTGCTTTTGTAGGTAAAAATTTAATAATTGTGTGTTCTTGGTCATATTTAAATATTGCTAAATTTTACATTATTATGCAAATTATTGGTTTCAAAAAGGATCGATTTCTTGCTTTCAACCGCCTATTTCTCTCAACTAAACAAGTACCTTTATCATATGTGAAGGCGTTTACGCTAATTTTCAGTAATTTGTAAGAAAAATAAAAAACTTTAAAAATGTTTTATAAAATTATTTTCTCTATACATACAACAATATTCTCTGAAATACATGTTTCAATATAAATTTCCTACAATCAGTGTATTTATCTTTCTAACTCTGTGTATCATTAGGTCGTTTTTCAAATTTCAATCACATAGTATTTTGTTATCTTATTATAGACAAGAGTAATATTTTGTGCTGACGCATTTGTTTGTAGAGTCAGAGATTCCTCTTGTAACAGAGGTTACAAGTAAAAATAAAACAATAATTAATAATATTTTAAATAAACATAATAACAATAGATAAATGTTTAAGATGGTTTGTATACCTTTGAGTCATTTCTTATTGCTAGTTACTCCAATTTAGCTGTACACGCTTGTTATTTACGTTAAATAATATCTCATCTGTCATCTTGAATGCAACAAATATAACATATTGTGTTTATTGTATTATATAATAGAAGCTTTTCAATACTTATTTTGTCCCAAACTGATATGGTCGTATCAACATTATCATTATTACATTTTCCCTACAGAGATTCAGTTCAAGTTGAGCCAACCTAAGCCTCCAGAATCTGTCTGCAGTCTCCCATGCGACCAAGGCCAGGCCAAGCAGTATGTGGAGGGTGAGAGTTGTTGCTGGCACTGCTTCAATTGCACTCAATATCAGGTGAGTGAAATACTTTATTAGATGCGAAATGTATTTTTGATTAAAGTAATAATAAAATTAACGTTGTGAAGTTATTAAGAGAAATATGAAATGATGACACGTCATCTGATATATATATTCATAAAATTATAATGCGCTATATTTTCCTCGCAATATTTATGGTAACTTTTTGAAATAAGCCATTAATTATGAACATCATAGATCTAAAACAGGTCGAAATTTTAAAATAAGAGTCAAAGAGCATTTAAGATGTTTAAATAGTTTTTCAGAATTCTTAATCATTTATTAGAAAATGACTCAATAGAGAATAAACAATTATTACAATTAAAGTTAGGTTCTAGATTTATTTTTTAAATATATTGTGAACTATGGAGCCGGGGGCTCCATACCTCCACACGCTAGTTCAGTAGCAAGCATGAGATGTGGATTGCACCGACTCAAACCTTTCAGAACTCATCACCTTTACAACGATTCCCCAAATCTGCATTCGTCCCTCGAGGCAAAAGAAGAATAATTAGAAGTTACAAAATGATAAAGGTGGTTTTTCATAATTAGTAAAAACTTGTCAAGTGAACAAAATTGAATACTTAAACTTTACTTGGCAACAACTATAAAGTTGTGACCAATTCCGTATTCTACTTTATATTTACGGTGGCTGAACAAATAAAACATGGACAACAATATTTACAGACGACATACTCTTCCGTTTCATCTTACATGATTGTATCTTCATCCTCCACGGCCGCACCGACATACAAAACTCAGTTCGCCATACTCCGATCGCAGCAGTGACATCAGGGTACAGTGAATTGGATCCACCACTTACACAGAACCGTTCTATGAGCAAAGAGCTCCCATATCGGTCCTTCTCATTCGCCGCCATGTTATATTTTTAATACCACAAAGGCGACCGTGCTACGTCTCAAAGCTGCACAGCAAGACGGAGACGTGGCACGGACACCAAAACCAACAGCATTTACTGTCCAATTCAGTGCTCATATCCAAAATAATTTATTAACATTGTATATATTTAGTTATTGTTATCATATTGAAACATTTAACAATGCACAGAAACAGAACAGGAAAGGTAAAAAATATAAATCACCCCTCTAAAGGGAAAAGAAAATAGTGGACTAAGCACAAAAAATAAACACATTTTCTTCCGGCTAGGAATCAGGACTGGCAGATATCTGATCAAAAGAAGGCTAAGAAGTTACAGGAAGGGTGGATGACTTTCACCCTTAATCGCGAATCCGAAGTTCTTTTCATTCCTTATAAGGTCGTCGTTCCTAACCGAATGATGACCGATCACATCTAATCGCGCAATCATAACTTCCCTTACATCACATTCCTAGAAGATATGTTCTGAGGTTTGTCGCACACAGTCACAGACGCATCATGGGTACCCAGCGAATCCCAGATCAAAGATTTTTGCCCAAAACTCCCCATGGCCCCAGACCATCCGTACCGTGTAGTGGTAAAATCCCGTAAAATTCATCAAAACATCATAGTACAGCATCCTTAGTTTTAACAGGGTTACATCATATTCCATCCAGCTGCATCAAGATCTTACCACCCAGACAATAGTTCCGTTTTGAGTCACGTACCCATCATCCCAAGGTGAAGAAGACCCTGACAGGAATTAATCTTCTGCCAGGATCGATGGTAGACAACCCATCGTGTCACCATACAGCATTGGCTCTGCTTACCGGCTTGGAAATAATTTAATCTCCGTGTAACTGACTCTTTCTAGAGATTTAAAATATTCACGCCGCGACCGAGTAGCTGACATATCTGCTGCTAACTCGGCTGGGCCCCGATCGACGTCTGCTCGCAGCTTTATAGACTGTTAACTGCTTTTGTAGAATAACTATTTCCTATATATGAATTTAGCTACCGGGGCGAGTACTAGAGTGTAACGATACAATATATTTTTATTATTACATTTTTTGAAAAAAATAATTATTGAAAACATTTAAACAATTTGACATATATATGGTTTTAGTTAATTTATTTGATATCCTGATAAAGGAAGTGGTATTTTCTGAAACCGGTTGGTGTAATAAATTCAACTCATAAAGTGGTTATAAACAAAGTTTTATATAATATAATTTATATTCTATTAAATTTATTTTACACGTGCTGAATTTTTCGACTACCTTATAACATTAGTCTATAGATTATGTGTCTATCCATTGAGTCTTTATAGTTTGTGATATGACTACTTCGGTATATTTGAACACAATTTTCATGGATCTCCCATTTTTATTAAAGTTTGTAGGAATGTGGAGAGAACCCGTATGATATATGGTCGTGAAACCCTTACGGTGAAATAAAAATAACTTAATGTTTTTAGTGCATTCATTCATACATTTTCCAAATATTTACACATAAAATCTAAAATAATTCATTCGTAACTTCTTCTTGTAGATTTTTCGGAATAATCTAATAATTTTAGGAAGAGTGAACAAGATTGTTTCGTCGTAAAAAAAATAATGGCTCTCTATAATTTACACCGGATGATTATTAAATCTACTTCAATGATTTATGGTAATATTTAAGATGCACTGAAATGAAATAATTAATGATTATATTCCGCTTAACCGAATTTCAATCAGACCATTAATCTATAATAAGAGACTCAGTTTGGAGAAATTAATTTTCCCAGGAACTAACTCATTAATTCGCTTATTATTGAATTATTATGCCTTTTAACCACCCCCGGTGTGCTTGAGGTCTCGTCAGCTATGTTGACTTTAATTAAGAACCCAGGCATAAAATCACAGAAATCAGAACTCGCAAGATATTGTAGATATCTCTAAATATTGTTGTTGAAAAATTGTAGTTCAAATAGATATTGCAAATAATTGGACGTACTCGTACATTATTTCCTTATTCTTTTAAAATTCAATTAATTAAGCTAATTAATAATACTTATTAAATGGGCGCTAGATGGGGGACTTACCCTTCCCCGAAACCGTTGTAGTAGTTTGCAACTTATTTTATCTGTTCCACACACAATGCTACAGTAACGCAAAATCTACAATTAATAAACAAAAAAGAAAAAAAAACAAAAGCTAATGAAAGAAATTTATATTTTAGTTTGATAAGCAAAACGAACAAAGATTTTAATTTAGACCTTCCTGCGCCCTTTTAAGTGCAATCTTTATTTATTCTTAGATACAGGTACATATCAACATTAGAAAGAAACAGATAATAAAATGTTATATACGGAAGAACATAAACCAGTGCGTACAGGACAGCCATCAAATACACTCTCCCATGAAGGGACTTGAATGAAACACAATAATGTACGAGTCACGCCATACACGGTACAGGCCAACGGAGTCACGCACGATTTTGTTCGTTTTAAGAATTTTACTTGGTCATATGAAAAGTGGAGTGTCCGCGTTCTCGTTGACACAATCTTGTCATCATTTGTCTAATATACCCGCGTAATTCACGTTTTTACTGTGATGAAGATATCGATTATAATTTTACTTTTAAAATCAGCAATGTTATCTTTATTATAATTATAATTTATTTCGTGACCCTGTCTACGGAAGTGGTCTAAATTAATCATGTCTAAATAATAATAATGATTGTTTATTATTAACTACGCAATTAATAAAGTTATATAACTGTATAGAAAAGAGTTTCGATTGCAAAATGAACACGATTTGTTATCTTTTCTTTTAGTTTGGTACTATTTTTCTAGTTTTCTACAGTAAATGACGATTTTCTGTTCTAAACTGAGTAAACGGTGATGCGCTTGCTTAGTGATAAAGAGGTTGGCGTTTCGAGGATCGCGT
Source organism: Eubasilissa splendida (assembly GCA_031772225.1). Lineage (NCBI taxonomy): Eukaryota > Metazoa > Arthropoda > Insecta > Trichoptera > Phryganeidae > Eubasilissa > Eubasilissa splendida. The sequence goes on along the minus strand of CM062855.1, from coordinate 21,739,003 downwards.
ATTATATTAATACTATTGTATTTTTTCTTAGATTATTTTGAAAAGTATTATTAACGCAACGCATATTTTAATGCGCGTAAGAAAATAGTTCACAGGGGGGGTGTTTCTTACAAAGATAGTTCATACAACTATTATGAAAATAAAAAAAATAGAGATGTTTTAAAAACTGATAAAAATGTACTTTCTAGATCCGTCATCCCTTGGACGAGACTCAGTGCGTGCTGTGCCCCAGGGGAACGGTCCCAGACGAGGCCCGGATGAGGTGCCGGGACATCCCCGAGGTCTTCCTGAGACCAGGTTCTGCATGGGCAATTGGCGCCATGGCGTTTAGTTCTGCTGGCATTCTCGTCACACTGTAAGTTATTTCTCAATATTCATTTACACATCTATAACAATATTTTATATAAATATGCTTACTTGCAAAATTCCGGAGATAGATTCTATTTGAATTGTGACACCTGATAAGAATTATATTGTCAATATTTTATTTTTCGTATTTTTTCAGAACATATATTTACTATATTTTTAATACTTGCAAAATTGAACTTTTTAGTTCATTATGTTCATTTTTGTATAGATTATTTAACTTTATTTATAATAACCACTTGATAAGCAAATTTAAAACATCAACCGGTTTCGGCAAAAACAATTTTCTTCTTCAGGATGTCAAATTAACTAATTAAAAACATATATAACTATTAGAATAAAGTGACATGTTTTTGGTTAGTTAATTTGAATGTTAAAGAAAATTTTATTTTTTCGAAATCGATTGATTTTTTAAAATTACTCATTAAATGGTTATTATAAACAAAGTTAAATAATAATTTTGTTTTCGAAAATGTTTTGTCCTTTGCATATGTTTTTATTCTCATATTTACTTTGGTTATATTTTTTAAAGATAATAAATAAAATAATAAGTTCAGGTATTTTATTCAACGATGAAGCATATAATATTTGCCTAAGCTGTATACCGAGCTACCTTCGTCATAAATATTCGTACCCCAGCCTACGTGAATCACATTAACAAAGAATTCAATAGGCAATTTGAATTCCGTTTATCGGAGAAAGGGTTAATTTGAAGTTCCAATGCTTCTTTCGGAGACGTGCGAGGCGTTTCGTGTTATTAGGTTTCACATAATTACATTACAAAATACGACCCAATTCTGAGCACGGATCCGCAAAATGTATCTAATGAAGACAATTCCCTTCATTGATGTTATTATGGGATTTACCGAAATACGAACGAAGAAACAAACTATGGAATCTTCAGATATGGAATAGAAATTTTAGAGAATCCAGGTCCGCTGGTCAATAATTTAAATCATTAATAGTAATATTATAAAACTAAGAGTTAGCCCATCCTAAAATGTTACATCAAATTGATTTGTATTCTATTTAGGGTTAAGCCTTTCCAAGAATATAGTGATTAATAAAATATGTTTAAAATAATTTAATAAATTAAAAATTATATCTGAGTTCATAATTTTCCCTTGATTATTCATTATTAATAATTTCGAACATTTTATTGAACACTAAACAAACGTAGTGTTCATATAGTATTGTTTAAAACTCAAATAAAAATAGCTATGCCGTATCAGTTTGAATTTCCATGTAGGTGGTATGGGATTTACGTCTCTTGTATTCTTCCACATTTGCTGGCATCAATTTTTTTCCATAATTTTGAATTTATAATTCCTTCCGGCAATGTATGTATGTATTTTAGAGATTAAATAGAAATATAGCGAATTTGATACGAATCATTGGGATCAATTAAATATAAATTATAACAGGGCGAAGATATTATTCATCACTACAACCCTTTACCCTTCTTAGCCTCGATACAAAGGCATATCGAAACACAGCCTTAACCTTAACCTTTATTTAATCAGTGTAAAAAAATAAGTACCTACGCAAATAATTTAAAACAACTTTCATAGAATTATTAAAATAAAGTAGTAAGTTTTTCTTAAAACTTAAAATCCGGTGGGTTTTAGGACTGTTGGGTCTAAGAATAAGTATTTTGTTTTCATTTATATCAAATCATTCATCCATTCACTTTAAATTATAATATTCTAAAAATGGTTTCTATTATTCTAATTATCTTTTAATTATCTGTACAAAAATATATATAGATTTATAATTATTTTATTAATTCCTGAACAAAAATTAGAAGCAATTATATACTACTGGTCAAATAATTCACAAAAAGATAACAGACTACAGGGTGAATATTATGTTCCAGGCCGATGTTGTTTATAAATAACTAAGACATAAAATTAAAATAATTCATTTGGTTTTGATTTATCAATTACTTAATTTATTACAATTTTATATTAGAATATAATATTGGCCAAATGGTTGCCTTTAGCAACGGCATAAATGCATGCTCTTATAACCATATTTTTCATGACATTCTCGCACACTTTGCGTGTTATTTCAGCAATTTCTTTTATAATGTATCGTACCTGTAGCATCAGAATTGTTGTAGACTATTTGGTGTAGACCTTTTCTTTAAAGTACCTCTACAAAAAATAGTCGAGAGCCGTCAAATCCAGAGAGGCCAGTCGATATTACCACTTTTTGACATTATGCGGTCGCAAAATTTAAAGCGTAGCTCGAGCTGTGTATGAGCCAGCACCGTTCTGTTAAAACACATATTTTGCAGGCTTAATCATGTGACCATTATTAAGATAAAATGTTTTAATAACTTCAACATATTGTTGAGGCGTTAGATACTTCATAATACATTGTAATCAACTCTTTACGACTATTACATGCGAATTGGACAAACCAAATTGGCAGCCAAATAAAATCGGCCTGGTACATAATATTCCCCATGTATATTATACGAGTATGTACATTTATATGATTTGTATTTAATTTGATGTTTATCTTAAATTTTTATAACATGGTTCAGCCAACTGATTCTAATTTCCTACAATGCGAGAACGATAATGTTATGAAAGTCGTGTAAGCGATAAATTTTCTGAATAAAAGCGCAATACCTAGCGGAAATAAACAATTTTCAGCAAATGATTTCTCCCTACGACGGAACAGCGGAATACGTCCGCTTGAAAAGCATGCGGTTTAAAAGATATTTTACTGTTCCGTAATGCCTTTTAAAGTTTTTGCTGAATGCGCATTAACGTGTGGAACCGCCAGGTAATTATTAATTCGCTTGCTACCTCCATACGTTTTGACTCGTATACATAATTGTGAAATATTTTATATTCTAATAGAACTTTTGTCATTTTTAATGATTCTATTTATTTTGGTTCACAAAATGCTTTGACTGAAATCACAATTTTTTGTGTGTATGTAAACGCATTTATATTTCATGTTCATTAATGCAGTGATAACAATTGAAAAATTAGCATTCGTCGGTAGTGACAGAGGCAGGTTTATTGCGTTGTTGTTCACCGATTTAAATCAATGTTGTTGAATGAATCAATTAATCAAAAAAAATTATTACCGATTTTCGAATGCGATGATTCATGTGCAGGTACATGTTTATAACAGAAAATTCAATCTTTGTGATATGTAACATATTCTCTTAAATATCAGATAAATATTTGAGAAATTGAATGGAAGAAAAAATATTGTGGGGACCGTAAATATAAATTAAAAAAATTATATGGAATTTTTTTTTATATTTAAAAAACTATATTACTATCAATTTTTCGAATTAATTTGTTAATTCAACATTGTAACAAACATCGGCCAAAGTAATTTATTCACCAAGATTTTGCAAAATAAAATTGTTTTGTGAATCAAATTTACAGAAATTACTGGTTTTTAACAGCACTACTATAAAATATATACACTCTGTATAAAAAAACAAATAATTCTTGAAAAATGTTTTTTATTTATATTCTGCAACTATATATAAATAACGAACATATAAATTAAAATTATTCGAGCAAACTTTTCCCTAATTAGCTTTTTAGTTTGACAGAATTACACGAAAATTTTCGAATTCGTGATTAAACTCTCTCCGACGACAAACATTGAAACAACATTCTCGCTTACCCGTAACATGCTCTAGGTTTATCTAACAGTTCACAAAAGGTACTTTCATTTAACAGAGTTTTTTCGTCGTTAAATTCTGTCATGCGCGAATATTTCAAAACTATATATAATAGGTATTTTTCTTAAAAAAAAAACATTCAACAAATGATAACAACAAAAATTATTTTAAAATATAGAGATTAGTTATTTTGAGTTTTTCTTCACTTGGTAGATTTTAACAACCGGTGCGAACCGACGACCCAGCTAGATGACACCACTACCCATTAGGGATTTGGGCGGAGTGCGGTGATTGCGAGGGAAAGTTCTAGAAGTTTCATGAATTTGCATGCATTTTACTCTATATAATGCAGATGTCTGTATGTGTGTCTATACAGTTTATGTACATCTAATTTATAGTGTAGCATCTACATACAAAGATTATAAAATATTTATCTTAGTTTACTAGGAGGTTAGCATTATAAATACAATTGTGTATAATAATGTACGGTCTTATTAATTTCAAGGGCACCATTAGAACGCTCGGCAATCACAACAACCGTCGACTGCCTATTGTTTTTTGCTGGTTTTAAATTAGATACTAATTTTAGTAAGTTCCTAATACATCAGCCCTAAATTTATGAATTCCTAACCTAACCTCTGATGTATTTAAACTTTTAAATATCACGAGCGTGTTAACACGCCATTCTTTGTACGTCACACTAACCTATAAGCGTGTTAACATGCACTTTTGAAGCTTGTAAACTTGCATAGATTAAAGTCATATTTTTAAATCATTGTGCAATCTGTGAACGACAGGTCCCAGCTTTTGATAGATAAGTCAAGACCTTTAAAGCCTAGTTTTACCCTATGTGGCGGCTTCCATTTCAAATAGAGTTGGCAGTTAAAAGATTAAGATAACTAATTAGGAAAGAGAAATTAATTGGGAAGAAAAAAAAATATATATATATGTTTAATTTAAGGTTTTCGCGAGCACTAGTGTATGGAACAGCGTCTCTTCTAGGTTAGATCGCATTTTTTGTAGATGGATGCCTTGAGGAAATCTAGACCAACGTTTCGGGACAGTAACACGTGGCATTGTCAAGGCGTTATCTCAAAGTAAGGGTACAGGGGTACTTGTTCACAGAAGATATAAATTTTCCATAGTCGAGTGTGTATATCGTCCATATATAAATAATACAAGTGTCCCAAAAATCACGAGTCCGTTAAAAATTCGAATAACTTTTTACAATTATTTTTTTATTTTTTTTTATGAGTGACGAGGCCCACATTCACCTAAAAGGCTTTGTCAATAATCAAAATATATGATTTTGGAGGACAGAAAACTCAAAAATAGTTTATCAGCGTTAACTATACCCCGTAAAATTTTGATGCGGTGTCAGTTCGGAAAAAGATTTTGGCCCTTACTTCTTTGAAGATGTGGCAGAAAACGCACTAACCATTACAATAAAAAAGGTATTGGAACAAGCTGGAGTATTTTGTACGCCCTGCAGTTGAAAATAGATGGTGGCCATTCAAAGGACTTAATTTTTAAACTATTTTAAACAAGGTCAAGATATGTGTTTTTGTTTCTAAAAGAAAAAATATGAATTTTTAAAAAGTATAGGGATTATAAGTTCCATTTATAAATGGTGTAGTAACTTTTGGGCCATCCTGTATATATATATAATACTTAACGACATTTAAGAAATACGCTGAAAACTTTAAATTATTTGCAGAAAAAAAATACGAAATAAGCAGGAAATAAATTTCAGAATAAGAAGTCAGGCGACTAAATTAGTGGATTTTTTTGGGGAATAATATTTTATCGAAATTTTCAGAAGCGAAAATAAAATAATTTATGGCGAAAATTGTACCCCGGGCAGATCATTTCGAGTGAGCCTTAAAGTATGGAATTTTTTAAATAAGATAAAATATTTTTCATACCATTAAAATAACCATATTTTTTTTAATGAATACGCACTTTTATCATGTTGCAATTTCAGAATATAATTTTGTGACATTATAGTAAATTTAATGAATGTTACCATTTCTCGACGCTAACCATTTAAGTTTCCATTATGGTAAAAATATATATTTGAGAACTGTATTATATAGTCTATAAATTATACGTACATCTATTATTTCATTTTTCCCATTTATCTAGAAAGAAATAGTTCAGGGTTCATATCCCCAAATATTCTATCGAATTATTTTTTCTGGATATCTTTCCAATTAGTTCATTTAATTTATATTATAATAATTAAAACTATTTAGTACTCTTAACTTTATTTATTTTTTCTATAGTACTTTATTTCGCTAATTAGAAATAGCTAAAGCTATGATAATAATAATGATAATGGACATTGGCCATTCACTAAATTTAGACTTTTGGCAACGGTTGGTCGGTTCTACAACCCTTCCTGCAGCTGAAGTAGAGGCTGACCTGAGATTTTGACGTCTACCATTCAAACTGTCCAGGATACAAAGTTCTTGAAGATACAGAGCCACCATGTTGTGTGTCGCCTTGTACATCAACCAGCACAATTTAAATTCAACTCTTTCAGGGAATCAGAGCCAATGTAGCTGATGTAAAAGGGATGTTATGTGAAAATATTAGGAAACTGTATATATTATCCGTGCAGCCGCATTTAAAATAATAAAAAAACATATTGTAATCTATCCAGCTGAAACATTGGCAGACAATAATAGTATATTTATATGATATTTTTTATGCTTTTTTCACGTCCTAGTGGCAATGCTTTACTCACCCCAGTGATATCTTGAACTCGCCGAATTAGTATGATTTCATATCTAGGCTGGAGCTTACAAACACTTGAAAATTTGCTTGGCCGTCCAGTAGAGTAGATTTGAGCAATTGGCAGCTAATTTTAGCGACGTAATCTTGTATAATGATGTAATATTGAGTAAATATGAATTAAATGTATTAATTATAAAGATATACATACAAAATCAATATTATCGAAAAATAAAAACATTGTTGTTGCGGCTACCGGGATTCGAACCTGGATCTCTTCCCTAACCGGGGGAGGTGCATTTATCCAACTATGCTACAGCGGCACTATTTTTATCGTCAATTTTTCGACCTTATATGTTACCTTTTTGATATCAATACATTTAATCGTTCCATCATTTGACAGAGCCATCTACCTTATTTTTACAGAATCTCAAATACCTTTGAGTGAATCTGTATAGCAGACGCTAGAATTATTAATTCATTTTTATTAAATTTTGGACACATTGATACAACTTTATTATTTTTTAGAACACATTCTTATTGTGAAGTTGTAATTACAGAACTATGTTCTGAATAATTACAACTTCACAATAAGAATGTGTTCTAAAAAATAATATTGAGTAGCTTGTTGGTGTAGTGGTCAAGACGTTGGCCTAGTGATCTAGTAGTCGGGGGTTCGCGCCTCATTCCAGGACACCAGCAAGTTAGTGTATGCCGTGTACGCATCTCTATTTTTTAAAATATATATATATATATATTTATATATATATATACGTCATCATTATGTAATAAAAATAAATGGATGAATGCAGAGAAGGATGAGTGTAAGAAAGAAGTCTAATAGAAGCTATTAAAATGTTGTTATTTTAAACTTATATTTGATATTCTCTTTAAATTAAATTGTTACTAAAATTTGTTTTATGTATTATGAAATATCTACTAATTCGTAATAATTCCTGTATCATACATATGAACAAGTATTGCGAAAAGTAACATCCTAAAGAAAACTCTTGTAAGCATTCAACTATGTGTTCCACAAAATAATGACGCTTATGTGTTTCTTTGTTATACGAGTACATTCATAATACGAGTATGTCTAATTAATGGGGTGGGGACGAGTCTTCACTTCAGAGAGTCTCGTCCATCTTTTAAAACTGGTGGATGGTGGTGGTGGATATGCTTCAAAATTTTCTTTTGGCGACTCTCGTAGACCAGTGGACATGACACTGGCCTTTCATACCGGCGGCTCCAGGTTCAATTCCCGTTGAGGAGATAGTACATTTGTCATTTTTTCAACTCTGGCTGTTTTTGTGGTGTATTTTAGTACAGTGATTGAGCCACACAGGCGTTGGTTAAAAATAAAAATAATTTAAAATAAAAGCGTTCAGTGCACGTTAATTCTTTTAACCCAGTTACCCACGTCTCTGACGTATATATAATCACAGATCGGAATACCGTTTTGTAAGCTAAAAAAATGTTGGTGTTTCTGAACAAGCGGGATATTATTCTTGCTAAAACATAAAATATCTTTAATTATAATTCCGACAGCTTACAAATATTAATCAAAATTTCATCAGAATGTTAAACAGAATTACAATACAGAAATGACTGATGAATATGTTGACGTATCTATTTATAATACAATTAATGTCACTACGTTCGTTCTGTTTGAGTAATTCATAAGAGATAGGCATTGCACACTCTGCAATGAAATGTCACGAGATGAGTACGTGTCATCAATCACGAGCTTTCAACTGGAAATAGATCAGCGATTTTCAACATAATTAAAATGCTTTCAATTTATAACTAACCGTACACAAATCATTAAATATTATTGATAGCCATAATACATTTGTATTAAAAATAATGTATGCATACGAATTTCAGTAATACTATCTATGGTATTTTTATTAAACTACTTACCTAGTTAAGATCTCTTTGACGAATATGTCTTTCCTATTCCCACTTGAGCTTGCAGATTTTTTGGGCAACATCTATTGCCTTTAACATACATATTCCAAGGATAGCTCTATCCAACGCTCTTTTTGGAACTTTTAATATAAATAAATCTGATCGATTTATAGTTTTGTCTTTAGTCTCGATAAATGTATAATGCAAAATGAATTAAATACGAATGTATTCGTTCTTTTAGCTGTTTGAATTTATTATACTGTGTTTGAAATTTAGCCGTGCTTTGTAATTAAATATTTATGAAAAGTTTTACACTGAAGTAGATTTTTTTAAATATCGCAGATTTTGTCGTCAATCGAAGTAATTTCAGAAATGTCAACAAAGTAATGAACCTGGGTTTGCAGAATGATGAATTACTTTTAAGGAAAAAGAATAGATCCTAGAGATCTGATCTTACGATATTAGTAAATATATATACCTATAATATGTGTGTAAATATTAAGTGTCAGGATTAAATAGATGGTGTTCTCTCCTTTGCTTACTCCATATACTTACTTATGGAAAAACCACGTTAGATTATTTGTGTATTTATATAAAACCATAGAGTTAAACCTTAAAAAAAACAAGCTTAAAAAATACATGTTTTTTAAAACACGAATTGTTTCTATGAATTTTTTTAAAGTATGACGTCTTATAATGAATTTATATTCATTTTACTAAAAACTTGTTTCAGAACAAAAACGTTCAATAAGTATTTAAAAAAATATTCATTTGTATACAAAGTAAATAAAATACGATTTTTAACTTTACTCGCCTCTATCTACGTTGAAAACAATATGGCTCTAAAGTTACCCACCCATGATTTATGAATTATCGTTCTGACATTAAAACCAAGAAATAAAAATTCTTTATGAAAAATTTTAGTCAACATAAATCAAAATTATTTGTAAAATAATGTTGATGAAGCCGTTTTATATTTACATATCTATCGAAACGAATAATTGAAATTATTATTAATTTTAATTATGACATTAATATTTATATGGTAGTTTTATCACACAACATACGATTTTCAAATGCATACAATTTTAGTATATTGATTAAATGAAATCACAAAAATACCCAACACGTTTCCATTGCTTTCATATATAATAAATATGTAAATAAGATTACATCTCTACCTTTTGTAATAATAGGATTTCAGTTATTTAGCTGTTTAAAAATATAAACAGTTACGTGTTTTAAATATATATTAGCAATTTGTGAAAATTATGAAAGTTAAAAATAAATTATATCATCATGATTATAATGTTTTATAAAAAAAAACCTATTTTAAAAATTATTCGTAATATTTTGCGAGGTTCAATTTGAAGCCACGTTAATTGTTTGTAAAGAGCGAATTGGAAAATTAATAATTTAAATAGGTTCTCATTATAAGATAGATTTTCAAGAACCACATTGGATTATTTGACTTTTATAATGACTCAAATTAAAAAATCAAGATTATCAAGTTCAAGTTTCGTTGGCTACTCAGTTTCGAAAAAGATATTTATCCTTTAAACTTATTCAATAGAATCTTTACTTTAATTAAAAAATATTTTATGTTATTATTATGTAAAAACTTGTCAAAATTAATCAAATACTAAACAACGGGCCGGTGGTGTCTTTGAATCACTTTTTTTAAATCGAACAATTTTATTTTTAACAATGTTTATTTAACTTTTAACAATTCATAACGTATATGGAACGCCACAATAAGGTGTTATAACGTTTTATCAAAACGTAACGTCAAATTTCAATACTCAAAGAATTTTGGTTATTTATGGTTTAAATCATATTCCTCCAAATTTCACAATATAGCGAGTAATCAAAAACCTTGAAACGAGGAGCAAGTCTGGCAGACAACGGATTGCACATATATATATATATATATGATGAAAAGGAATCTCAGTTACGTTACACTACATATTATTATGCAGTATAATGGTAAATAACAGTATATGTGGTTTCAACAAGACGGTGCCATATGCACACAGTTCGCGCTACGAAGCGGCCTGGCCACATAATGTCAAAATTTTGTGATATCGTTGGATGTATTAAGAAATATGATTGAGAATTGAAATGATGTGAGCTTATATTCATAAAATGTCTAGAGACAACCGTTTGGCCAATTTAATTTCATCCATAATTAATTATTAAGAGTAAAATATATTAACATAAAAATAAAATTAGTTAAAAAATTTTAATACAAATTATATGCATCAATTGAAAAGACATACATACAAATAAACTCAATTTATCGAAAAAATAAATTTGATAGGTGCAAATAAAAATCTTTCTAATTGATGCATTTAATTTGTGTAAAAATATTACAGAACTATGTTTTGAAAAAAATTACAACTTCACAAATAATCATGTGCACTGTTTAAAAATTTTGTTAAAGTTGTTTGTTTAAAAATATTGTTTAAAAAACAACATTAACTTGTTAATAAAAAAACATATTGTATAATAACATTGACTAAGATATTTGTTTATTTATCACGAAGAGGTAATAATATTTTAAAATTCAATTTTGTAGTCAACGTTCATTTTTATATTATTTATCTTTGTTTTTTTAACAACTTAATTAATTAATATAATACACCAACCGGTTTCATAAAATACCATTTCTTTCGTCAGATTGTCAAATTACCTAACCAAAACTATATATATCACGTTATCGTAATGTTTTTTAAAAATCTATTTAAATATTATTATTATTATATTATTATAAAAAAAACAATAATATTATTTTTTTAAAACTGACATATAATGTTTTATAATGAATTGGTTATTGGTGATGTTTCATTCATATGAAAGACGATACAATTCAGAAAGGTAGACGCTTTGATAGAAAAGATAACAAAAATCAGAAACTGAATAAAGTAACGACATTAAACGTCCAGGAAATCGTCCCGCGTAAAAAAGATGAGAACAAACGTGACATGTAGATAATGTTCTCTGCTAAGCTAATCTTCCTATGTTCATTTATAACTATGTATATATCTAGTACAACTAATATTTAAACCCTTCTAGGACTGTGTTTAAACACTTGTTATACTAGAATATCGGCAGATAAAATTTGATAATTTTCAGAGTACAATTTACTCTCTAATACTTTTAGTTTGTAATGCCTCTGTATTCCTTTTCTCGATAGTCAGGACGGTAGAATACGGAAAATTTTACAAATCTTCGCAAATTTTTCGGTTCAGTGCAATTTGCCATCATCATTTCCAACATTACGTTCTGGTCGCAATTTCTCGATTTTCTTTCGGTCGGTTTATTCTCGATATGTCGTACTTTGAGAGAAAATGGGAATTTCCGTAATTACTGTACGGCTGCACCACATGGTTGAAATATAAGCTCTGAAGTGTGTTAATACTCACATCGAGTAACTATTAACGATAATTTAAATTCTACTTAAGTCGAGAAAATTAATTCTAGCACGATTGTAGAGAATGCAAATTCATGATAAAGAAACACGATGGAAAACTTTATATTCTCTCTTAGCTGTGCTACTTTCACGTTTGTTTACATATGAACTATATTATTTTTACATGTTAGTTACATTTATGCATCTAGTATCAAAAATATGATTATAAATATATATTATATTATTTAATACAAATGAAATTAATCGATTGGAAAGATATACGAAAAAAAAATATTTATCGAAAAAATATTTTGATGGCTTCAGGGATACGAACCCGGAACTTTTTCTATCCGTGGAAAATCTGAAATTGTAAGTTTGTAACAAAAATATATTTTCATTAAAATTATTAAATATTTTTAATATCTTTCCGTTGTAAAATGTGAAACCATTTATTAAAAGAAAATCTTTCAGAAAATTCCATTCTGTACTTTTTCTATCAATTTAATAAATGTGGTGACATATACAATGTTATTTACCGTTTTTATGATGCGGTAAAGTATTCAGAGTCTACTTTTTCCACACTGTTTTGTTTAATATTTTTTCTTTTCCTTTCAAATAAAAATTAATTTTCTATCTTTTTTCTGCGCATAAGAATTTATCTGGAATATTTGATGAAATGATGTTAATTGTGATTATCTCAAAACTTTTCTGGGTGACCTTAATAAAATAAGGGATGCTAAAATATATTAAGATATTTTTTTTTATTTGGAGGTTTATGTATTATTTAAAAATGTTATTTCTAAAGATCAGTTTATATAATGATGTAGGTAATAATAATAATAAAAATGGGTAAAATGTAATACCCCATTAATGGTAAATTTAAAGTTATGATAAAAACTGTTTTACCAGGTGGTTTAAGCGGAAAACCGGTTTACCGATATTATAATACTTTCGTATTGAAATATATTGGTTTTACTAGAATACAATATAGTAGTATAAAAGTAAATGACATTATTTTTAATAAAACTAATATCCCGCGATACGTATAATTTTACAGGTCCTTTGTTTTTTGTTAGTAAATGTTAAACGATTGACCAAATTAAAATTAATCTTGTAGCAAGTTATAAAACATTAATTATATATCACTAATCACATCACACTCAGTAGATAAACAGTACAGAATAACAAATTCATAATTATTGTTTGAAAAATATTTACAACTTTCACGACTAAAACAACGCATAATTTCTTTCTTTCACCAAAATTAAATTATTTATTCAAGACAGCGTTTCGTCAAAATAAAAAATCAACAATAAATCTAATGTGTTATATACAAATTAAACGGGGAAAATTCTTTGCCTGAACCTGTCACCCACTTCCTTTAACCAAAATATCGAGAGAGGTGGCATATAGAAATTCTTGCCGATATTTTTTTTCAATTTAAATAAGTTAAAGGTTAAACGTTATTAAAATAACCATCTTCTGACAGTCAAATAACTTTTTTATTACGTTTCCCTTGCTAAAATTATCACAGTAAAAATATTTAAAGGATATCTATGTTCGTGTGAAGTTGTAATTATTCAGAACATAGTTCTGTGATATTTTAAATATGAATTAAATGTATTAATTATAAAGATATACATATAAAATCAATATTATCGAAAAATAAAAACATTGTTGCGCTACCGGGATTCGAACCTGGATCTCTTCCCTAACCGGGGGAGGTGCTTTATCCAACTAAACTACAGCGGCACTATTTTTATCGACAATTTTTCGACCTTATATGTTACCTGTACCTGTAATTATTCAGAACATAGCTTAGTTGGATAAAGCACCTCCCCCGGTTAGGGAAGAGATCCAGGTTCGAATCCCGGTAGCGCAAAAACAATGTTTTTATTTTTCGATAATATTGATTTTGTATGTATATCTTTATAATTAATACATTTAATTCATATTGGAAATAATTTAATTCATAATTAATTGAACATCATTGTTCCGCACTGTGTACATTAATACTTTATGTACATTCATAGATTTATACTAATCAAGCAAACATAGTTTATAGGAAGGTGTATTAATGGTCAAACGGAGTAATTTCTCATAGCTTTCGGCTCTTAGGAAGAAGCGTCGGCTCGTGGAAAGAAGTGAAAGTGGTGGAATATTACAAAATAAATTTAAAAAACAATACAAAAGTAATGAAACAGAAATGGGTGGTGATGGATGTAATTTTTTTTTTATCTTCCCAATACATGTTGTGTAATATAATTTTTAATAATTCCCAAATAATATTTTCGTAAATTAAGCATCAAGTCTGATTATGGGCCCTATAATGATGTCATAGAGGTCAAATACATATGGCAGAATAGCCCAGAAAACTACCCAAAAGACAATAAGATTAAGTCAATCAACCGGTGATTTCGCACCAAAATGTCTTAAATAATACATTTTAAGAACGCTCTCCACGTATTGCTTGTACGTTCCGATATTTGTACAAATTTGTTATAAAAAATTAAGAATGTCAATTTGTGTACGTGTTGACACAAGAATATGGTTTGTGCTCATGCCCATACTACCATACGTTTGAATCTTCAGTCACTACCTACTTATTTGTTTTGCTTGAATGTATATATTTTTAAATCTTCACATTATCACCTAACGAATTAGAATATTTTTTAATAAAAATAATCACAATCACTTGTGACGAAAAATGAAACCCCTTCTTTCTCGTAAACTCACGTTAATCACGGGATGCTCTTAAATAGGTGGTTCCGCTCAGAGAGAGCAATGTGAGACAACTTAGGGCAGGGTCGGACGTACGTGACGTGGTCGATTTTTTTATGGCGGCGGTACTTCTCTGTAGGTTACCAAAAGGATACCTTTAATGAAAGAAACTGAATTGTATATTATGTGCCTCATGGGCGATATTTATTAAAAAAGCTACCAAAATAATGATGTCTTACACACTAACATGAGCTTATACACTAAATAATATTTACATATCAACAAGGGTTACTGGTGACAGAGTGGTGGTCTCAAAAAAAACATACACTCAAATAAAGTAATGATTTCGGAGGATGGTTGCCACTAACAAAAAGGAATGCGGTGTGAAATCCATAGGTGACTTACCCGGGGAGACATAGTCAATATGGCAATACATTCAATTGTATGTATTGCCAATGGTTATTTTTTAAATAAATGCAGTGTGCAAAGTCGTGCAGTGCATACAAGCAAAAAAGCTGAGCATAACTAAACATTTTGGGAAACAAATATAAATTTAAAAAATGGATTAACATTAACGAAACCATTATTTTGCAATTAGCACCATCTGTGTACTACTAGAGACTTTAATTGCTTAGTTCTAAAAACTCGCCGCAACTCACCGCTGTACTCATGGCGCTCTTTTTTTATTCGCCGCTTCGTGCTATTTACATTACTTAGTTTTGTCTTTAAGCTAGTAAATTACTCAAGTCATATAAATTCCTATTTACTGATTTGAAAATTTCTTTCGGTTGATCCGTTTTGTATGGAACAAATGCTGTTAAGTAACAGAATAACATTAGAAAGGGTTACAATAGCGTGCAAATCATTGAAGTATCTACTTCCTCTTTTACTAATTCAAGAATTTTACTATCTTACTATTTTTAACTTATTGATTTCATGATTGTTCTTTAAATTTGGTGCATGGATTGGTTTTTGATTTGATAACAAAAAGTAATTGGCTTAACTATTTCCTACGTTAACTTTTAATAAAAATAATGATTTCCTTTAGTTATTACGCGAAGTTTTTTCAAACAATAAATGAATCATTTTCAGTCATAAAAAGTTTTCTTAAAAACATCCATACATTTTTATATGGGTAAGAAAGTATTCTTAAACTTTGAAAACATTATTAACAGTACTCTAAAATTATAACTAAATACATGATAGGATTGTATAAACGACGGATTTATTTTGTCCAAAGACGTTGGTTAAACGAAAGTACATAATAGCATAATAATAGCATAACCTAAATCTATACCTACTTCACGCCACTGCTATTAGACTACATTAATTTAACTATAGAAGTATCTTAAGTATAGTAAATTTTACGTAAAAACAACCCGCAAACGTTTTTTAGCAAGGGCGTAAAAAAATACTATGGTCAAAATTTATTACTGATTAGACCGGCCCTTTGTTGAAGAAGTTTATAAGCTTGGAAGTTTGTGAGCTCTACGATGAGCCTGACATCTTCAAGTTTATCAAAGTTCAATGGAACCTGGATATTCTTGGGGTCTATAAAATAATTAAATTGTGTGTTAACGTTAATTTTTTTTATTTACATACATACATAAAACCTTGCATAATTATATTAATCATATAACATTTCTGAATGATGACTGCATTGCTCCACTAGATAAGCCGGTTTTGGGTAAAGTTTGCATTTATTTATTAAAGTATAAAAATCAGTATAATCAACATACGTATAGGATAGATATTAATTTTTTTAAATGTTAAAAATAATGTATGTACTCATATATGATGACCAAAGAACGCAAACATATGGATATCCAACAATATCGTATTTTCTTACATCTCGTAATCAAATACACATACATGCATTAATACAAAATCAGGCTTTATACATACACATGTTCATTCATAAATCAATTTTTATCCCAAACCATCGCGGTACTTTCTATTATCTTCAGCTAATGTAACACGATGGATCAATATACTGAATATAAAATAAAATAAAAAAATTCACACACATTTTTTAATGTAGTTTACTAAAAAAAAAGAGAATGGATGACGCGACATCGCGGATAAGGGTGGAAATACCGAGCTTGGGCTAAAACGTCGTCACTTAAGTCCCGGCAGAGCGACGGAAGCACCCTTGCAAGAGCGTGATAAAAAAGCAATCAACGAGAAATGAATCGGAAGTCACCTCTTCTCAGATGACTCCCGCGTAGCCTCCATATTATTGACATGGACATGAAATATTGGGGTTGATGTTAGGGTTGAACACACACGAGCTGTTGAAAACAATTTTTACGGAAGTTTTCGTAATACAACGATAATTTCTCGAAGTACTTATTTTTAAATTGATTTAAATGATTGTTTAATTTTTTGTAGGATAGGTTTAACATGGTGAATATTATGTTCCAGGCCGATTTTGTTTGACACCCATTTTAATTTGGCAGATATTTGTCAATTTGCATTTTGTAGTCAAAAAGAGTAGTTGATTACCATTTATAATGGAGCATCTGATGTCTCAATAACGTGCTGAAGTCATTAAAATATTTTATCTAAATAATAATGGCAATGCTGTGACCATTGATGGTGATTACTATTATCACATACTGGAGAACTTCTTGGTGGTCGAATTGAGTTGGTTAAGCCTGCAACACATGTCGTTTCAACAGGACGGTGCCACCTCATACACGTTTGCCACGTTTGAAATTTTGCGAGAAACTTTTCCCGGCCACATAATGGAAAAAAGTTGTGATGTCGACTGGCCTCCTCGATCACCTGATTTGACGGCTCCCGACTATTTTCTGTGGAGATACTTAAACGGAAAGTTCTATACCAATAAGCCAACAATAATTGCGATGCTACACGATAATATTCGAAATGAAATTGCTGAAATAACACGCGAAGTGTGCGGGAATGTTATAAAAATTGTGTTAAATGAGCACGCATTTGTGCCGCTGCCAGAGGCGACCACTTGGCCGATATCATATTCTATACATAATTGCAATAAACGAAATAATCTATAAATAAAAACCAAATTTTAAAAAAAATCCTAGTTATTCAAGAACATCGGCATAGAACATAATAGCCAACCTGTATATATGTAGTTTCCATTATCTTTAATCAGAATCAGATTTCATGGATATTTGTAATTTCTAATATTTAACTCAAACACGTTGTGGTATTTCATTCCAATAATAAATAATTCATTAACTTTGTTTTTAACCACCGAGTTGCTGGTGGCTAACTTGCTGGTGTCCTGGAACCAGGCGCGAGCCCACGACCTCTAGATCACTAAATCAACATCTTTACCACTACACCAACAAGATATGTTTATACTTAATAAAGTTCAGTTCCTAATATATTTTGAAATTTATAAAACCAAGATATTACAATAATAATGTCAAACGACTAACTAACTTACCATCACGTCCTTTCACCGCGGGGATAGGCAGAGGTTAAAGCGCCACACTATTCTGTCCTGACACACAATTCACGCTTTGTCCACATTCATACATCTCCTCATTTTTGAGGCTTCTAACAGAACTATCTCTCAGTATCTGCTGTATGGTCGTGCGAAGTCTTCCGCGGACGTCCTCTATTTCTGGTGCCATCAACACTTGCGTCATATATATTTCTTACTATTCTCTCCTCATTCATATATCCCATATGATCAAACCACCTAAGTAATCCTTTCTTAACCTACTCACTATTCTATAATCAGCTTTACATTATTTCCTTATTTCTACCTGATATTTAAATCGTATAAATAATTCTGAGATAATCGTATCACATTTGGCATGGCTAAACAATTCTGAAATGTAATATCGAGAGAGTTTAAAACCGATCTGAACGCTGGAGGAGTTTAACTTTTGTGGATGCGAAATAATCGATTTTTATTATATGCGTGTGACTTGACACTGAAGACACTTTAATTGTATCAACAGCTTTTTACTATTATTAGGGAGAAGTGGAGAGACGAGAAATATAATCACGGGAGAATGAGATCAATTAATATTTGGAAAAGGATTCTCTATTTAAACATGCGTTATAAGATCCCTCCACTCTGAATAGTAGCTCCTAACATTATTTATCCATTTAGTAACCGTAACCGCATAAGTAACCGAATTTGTTGACACATTTAATAATCATTATATCGTGCATGTCAAATTTTTTTTTTTAACAAATAAATTTTTTTCTATGCAGGTATATTGTGACATATAAGACCTAAGTTTTGCTCACATTCACTGACGTGCTCAGTGGCGGTGCATGAAAATGTGAGTGCGTGCATCGGAACCTACCTATTTACCATTGCTGACGCACATCATAATCATCTTCTGGGAAAATAGTTATTATTCTGAAGAATACTAAATGTTTCAAATTAAAATTGTTATTAGTTAAAGGTGATATACCATGATAAAATAAAAGGTTTTTAGATTCAATAAAGTATTATAATTTATTATAACAAAACCCATAAATATTCTAGTGACATAGAAAAAAAAAGGTCAATGAATCGTTCATAAAATTATAATAAAAACAATGTACCTTTAATTTCGTACTCTATCAGTAATGTTGACTTGGTATCAGTTAGAGAGATCAATGATCTGGGTGTAATATTTGACAGTAAATTATCATTCATTCCCCACATTGATTCGATAACTAATAAAGGTCTTAAAATGTTGATATTTGTTTTGCGGACTACAAAAAACTTTTCAGACCTGCACACTTATAAAGTCCTCTACATTTCTCTGGTCAGATCTCAGGTAGAATATAATTCAGTCATATGGTCTCCACACTTCATTATTCATTGTACGGCGATTGAAAGAATCCAGAGAGAGTTTCTAAGATTTATTAATTTTAAATTAAATATACGCTCTAAGGATATCAATTATGATTATCTCCTTAGCCGTCTGAAATTGTTAAACTTATCAGTAAGACGTACGACGACCAAACTTATATTTATATATAGGATCATCAATGGTGTGATAGACTGCCCCCAGATTGTTGGTCTGCTTTACTTTCACGCACCATTAAAGCCATCGAGACACAATTCATTGTTTTATTACAGTGGTAATGTCAGAACTCATGTATTAGCTAACTCCGCAGTCCCCAGACTGCATTTTTTGTGGAATGAATATGCGGGGGTAGACATTTTTGATGTTGATTTAATTCAAGACTGCACTATTACAATTTTTTGTGTCTCAACTCAATGGGGACGGATAAATTACTACTTCACATTTTATATTAATTATTAATTTTTAATTATGTAAAAACATGCTGACACTATGTAATTTTTTTCTTTGTGTATTGCACTTCTGTTGTAATTTTATCTTATTTTACAAATTATATAAAAAAAGAAATGTCAGAGGCAATATTTAATTCCCATCTTGAATAGAATACACCAAACTACAGAAATACTTCTGGTGAAGTATTTGGTGACGACAATAATAAATTTAACAAGAAAAAATTTCGTAAACTTAAAACTTGTATCTATAGACTATCCAACCTCGGTTCGTGTACTAGGACTAACCTTTTCCTCTTAGTCATATAAATAGCATTTTACAAAAACATTATACAAAAGTCGTGGATAACAGCATCTCTAGTGAGACGTCCACCATCATACTAGTGAGTCTCCCCAGGAAAAAAAAACGTAGTATCAGGATTTCCACCGCGCCAACTTGCCGAGCGTAAAATATTTAACCGGAGTGATTAAGTGATTATGATTAAAAACATTTACGTCACGTTTTTTTAATTCACTACAATTCATAACGTGACAATATACATATTTTTTTAAATTACATTTTTCGTGTAATTATTATTACACTGTATACAAGTCACAACCACAAAAATAATAATTTTATTTAACTGTCACGTTTTAACATATAATACTGATGATACATTTTAAAGGCAATTTATCAAAAAATACGTTGTTTATACTCGTAGTAGCCCATATTGTGCTCCACTTTAATTTAAATTTCTTAGGTATATAATTTTATAACCTTTCCTTACTTACCCTTTTAAATTATAATATTATTCAAATTTATTTACGTATAAATCTGCTTTTTATTTTTATTATTGACAAAAAAGTAACATATAGTATGCATATTAGAAGAGTTGATAAATAATGTAAATATAAATACTGACCCTCACCATAGCTATTCTGCCAGATCGTCGGGTCGAACCATGAGAGTACCGATCGCGAACAGTGTGTACGGTGAGGGGGTGAGGGAGGGAATGTGTTGTGCCAAGAATATTTATTAAAATCAATATCAATATTAAAGATTATGAAAAATAAAGAGATCCCAGTGACTATCCGGAAATATAAAATGAAAGAACTCATTCTCATATAATTATTAGTTTCCTTTGTTGTATTTTTTTTTGTGTTGTTGTTGTTGATAACAACTCTTTAATTACTATATGAATGAAAATCTTTGCCGTAAAACTGTTACGAAATTTGGCAAATATTAAAAATTATAATATATATATGTATGTAATAAATTTGATATTTTTTTTATTAAATGTACATTTTGTACTAAAAATACAAATCTGTATGTAAAAATCTGGTTATAATTTTCTTCTTATACTCAGCATTCCTTGTTACACTAGTAACTTAAAAAATAAAGACAATTTTAATTAAATTTATAAATATTATATTTACAATTAAATACATTTTAAACACACAGTACTTTAATCTATTTCTTCACATAATCACGTCGTATATTTAAGCATTTATCTTCTCTGTTAACTAGCTTTAAAATCTCGTTGTTATAGTCATCCATCGTCAGTCCATTAAATAAATTGTTAACTCTATGTTGCAACTTCTACAATGTTTTCTACTGGGAAATTCTTTAAGCTTGGTGAAAATCTATTACAGTAAGGTCTGGATGGATGATCGAAAACACAGGGTCACCACTTTGGGGATTTAGTGGTTAACGTTTGTGTGATGAATTGTGATCGATGTGTGATCTGATTTGTCGAGTCACTCGGATGGAGTGACTGACGTTTGTACATTATGCGATTCGTATCAAAAAGTCTTGTGCATGGTGAGACTGAAAGACATGTCTCATACGTGTAGGTGTATATCGCAGTTTATATGAATGTGTGTATGAGTATTTATACTGTGTCTAAAGCAAGGTATTAAAATAAAACCTAACTTATAAAAATTGATGTTTTTTGCGTAACGATTTACAATTGTTGGTACTACGAGTATAAAGTTAATTGTGCGAATAAAGTTAAAAACTGGAGTGGCTTGCTTGACATGTTAGCGAAAGAACGGTCTGCGAAGAAGTGGTTGGCTAGCTCCTAGGACTCGTCGATCACGATGTATTGAAATCCACTGTTGGTCGATGCGTTTCGGTACTATATGGCTGTCAGGTGATTCCTTTCGAGGCCATGTCTATGGGACGCGAGCAGGACCACCACACATCCAAAATTGGCCAACACGGCTTGGGTAACACCACCGAGACGGACTGAAAAAGTTTGTTTGAATTTTTACATTTTTTGAAAGAATTGAAACTTGATGCATTTCTAGTGACTGACACTTACTCTCCGGAATACGCCAATGAGATTCTCAACTGTTTGGCACTGTTTTAATTGACGATAAATATCAGCAGGTCTCTAAGCAATCAAAAATCGACTAAACATAAGAATTGTACTTAACAATTGGTGGGATTTTGTACACTAGGGTTCATTTTAACGACTAATAACGTTAACAAGAATACGAATTAAGGCGTGCGGTTTGAAATACTAAGAAAACAGGTAAGGAAGGCGAACCAACTTTAAATTGTGTACCAGCAACTATGCGCAAAAGGTATTTACTGACTGGATTACTCTAGAATTATATCTACTCATGTATGTGTTCGGTATTTATGACAGATCCACAGATCGCCGATGGCCGTGCGCATATAGATGCTCCATTATGTTTACTATACCTACCCCTCCCCCTTTAGCCTATATCTCAGAGCACGATTTTTTTTGTGTATTATCTATGACTTTTAAACTGTCATGATGAATGAACCTCCTGCTGTGTGTTCGTTATACTGGTCTGATTGAATAGAAGTTTCTTGAAGTTCAGGAGCGTGACTACAGACGTAACATTAATAGTTTATGCAAAAATTCATCAATGTACTACAGAAAGTCATTGATCTGGATTAGACCTTGTAGCAATGTAGACCTGTAATGTTTTATATGTAACATATGACACATTCTCTTTAAACTCTTCTCAGAAATTTATAGTTCCCTGGAAAAGCTCTTCTTGCTGATTTCTTGGTTGAATGAATGAATACTCCTTCAACAATGTTCCTAATGTCTTCTGCAGTTACTGATTTGAGTCTCCACAGGCGAATGACTAACCAAAAAATCTTTTTTTTTTTAAATGAACCTGATAAAGGAGGAATGAGAAACACTTTTTCTATTTCATCTAGAATCCATATTAATGGTTCGAAACATGATGGCGATCAGACTAGTCACCAAAATTAGTAGAGATATCTAGGTACTAAATTAATTTTTCTGAAATTTTTTGTTATAATCAAATGTTTAATTTAAGGTTTCCGCAAGCACTAGTGTATACAACTGACGTATTTTATGTGTTTTCAAAGGCGTTTCTTCAAAAAATTACGATACAACCATACTTCATCGCAGGAGATATATATTTCACACACTTGAGTGAGTTTTAGTTCGAAGTCAACCCATTATTTAACTAATTCTGTACCTTCCTTCATATGTTAGTTATCGTGACGAAACGTCAGCCTAGGTTTCCCCAGGAAAACCATATACTAAGAGCGCGATCTTACTCAGAAGAGACGTCAGTTGTATATATATTTACAAATCTTTTAACGCTAGGTGGAATAGTTTCGATGTGTCCTGGTCATGATTGAAGGAAGTGCATTGATAGTTTCCATATATTGCGTTATCAGACGGATACTACAATCGGTGGTATTGTTATCGAAATGTACCTTAAATAATAATAATAATGTTAAATTTTTAATAAATATTAGTTGTGCCAAATAAGATTTTACTATCAAATTATTAAGATAAACTTCCATTTCCAATCATAAAAATATCATCACCTCGATAAACCCTCGGAACAGTTTTCGCCGCCCCAAAAGCTTGAAAAACTTCCCCCCATCCCCCGGAGGCCGCTGTCAACACTACCGTGACGAGGTTGGCACCCGATAAATAATATTTCCTACAATATTGATATGATCCTCTTCGAACCCGACCTGCCAACACCAAGCCACTGAGGAATACCAACTGGATGCGGGAGGTAATGCTAATGAGGACTAATCTTTTTTACTAATACTTCTGGAAAGTTTGGAGATATGGTATTGGAATACTAATTTGAGGAGACATTTTACAGAGAGAGAAGGATGGTTTTGAAATAATATGTTTTTTATTTTTTTTATTGACTTCCGTTGAATCCACATTATTTCAACAATATTTGAGATGTCCAAGAACACACAATTACTGGATTTTTACCTCCAAAGGCATTGGTTATTAAGACAAATTATAGATATCTCATGGGGACGAAGCTATTTATATTATATTATATGGGAAGTATGGAAGTATGGGTATTACAGAGCTTACGACCATGTTTTCGGCCGTCTTGAGTGATCACTTAAGAAACACTTTATTTAACTACAACTTCGCTGTAACCATCTATGGTCGGCAACATATATACAACTTCCAAAAATTTGATAGATATGGAGGTTGATTGTAGATGAAATGGTGAACGTTACATTGTGTAAAGTGATCACTTAAGCCAACAACCGACATGGCCGTAAGCCCTGTAATACCCTTACTTTCCATATAATATAATATAAATAGCTTCGTCTCTATGAGATATCTATAATTTGTTTAACCATATTATTTCGTTAAATAAATACTTCTGCGCTATCTACAGCAAGACAATATCTAACTGACGATTAATTTCACAGAAATTCACATACACGGTATTATACTTCTAATTAATGTATCACTCCGCTTATTATCGGCGCGTAACTTTTTTTCCATCTTTTTAATTAGTGTTTCTTAAAATATTTTCTATGAAACATGCTAGATTACACCAGGACTATTTTTAACTAATTATAATTAGTTTTTTTAAAACACTTAACAAAACCAATTATATTCATTTTTAATACAAATTATTTATAGCTTTGTTTTTACCATTTTCATGAGTAAAATTTAATACGTCAACTGGTTTCAGAAAATACCATTTTCTTCATGAGGATGTCAAATAAGCTAACTAAATCATGTTAACCAGGTCTAATATTTATAAGTTTAAAAAATAATAATAATAACTAAAAAAAAATTAAGTTTACTACCTAACTAAATTGTTACGATGATGTTAAAAACAAAATTATAAATAATTTATATCAAAATGAATAAAAACCACAATTTAAAGGTTGCAATAAATATTAAAAATAATATTAATTATGATTTTTTAGAATATAGTTTCTTGATAAATAAAACAAATTAAATTAATCACTTTTTAGTTGATCACCACCCGGTTTTAATAATCTGGCGCGTGTAGTAATTATTTTAGTAGACATATTGTTAAAAATATTATACCCAAATATGAATAACGTAGCAAGAAGCTGTTGAATTATGTTTAGGTATATCTAATGTATGTTTAGAGGATATGAAGGGATTATATAGTAATCTAAATTTGTGGGAAGAAGGCTTACGCAGCAATAACGATGCCTGTAATGGTATTTCACCACTTTGGTGTCGAAAATGTCACATATCCCCCGAATCTTGTCGAATTTCGTCGCTGAGAATGGCGAACAAATTGATTTTCAGTTCAGAACAACTTCGTTATTCTCCCCGTGCGGCGCATTTATCATTACTATAAAAGGTTTTGCGCTAGACAGAGGGCAGATTTAGGCAATAGGCTGACGCCTCTCAATTCTGCTCGTCACTATCTTTCACACCTTTTCTCGTGGAAAAGAAGAATGATGGCGGTCGCCTCGATGGTGAAGTATTGATCCGTCGGACATTTAAAATTTAGCAGAAAAAAAGAAACTTCGTAAATTTTTTTTACATAATTCTAAAATCTGTCACACATGTGAAAATAAAACACTCGTTTTTTTTATTCTACTTGCTAAATTTACTTGAGACGCATTTCGCCTTGTAAGGGCATTATCAATCTAACAATTTAACTCGACAACTTGTGTTTATAACTATAATGGAGTACAGCTATACAACTTAATTTGCATGAGATGAAAAGGGACAACATTGTACATTGGAATTCTGAGGATTTCCATACATTTTGAATGCTTCTAATTATTTCAACACTAATGATATTATAATGTCGTGGGTAATTTGTAGAAAAGGATAGCTAAATAATTTTACAATCTAAGGAGACAATACGGCAAGAGAGACATTTTTGGTATGTTTGCAAGATTCTAGAAAATAGTTATGTTCAACACGAATGATATTTAAAAACATTAATGCACCAATTTCAAGTACATTAAACGAGTAGAATCAAAAAACAAGTGTATTATTTTCACATATGTGATTATGGAATTTTACAAACTTACATCAGAAACAGTAAATAAATAAAAAATTAAATTAAAGTGTTATTTGTTACATTTAATATAATATCATTCATCCAGCATGGTTATAAATGCAACCAACGGTATTTATGACAATATAAAATAAAAAATATGAGTTTTTCATTACTAGTCAAACCGATCGAGCGATTACGGCTAATATAGATATGAATTTCATATAATTTTAAAATATAATAATACAATTTAAATTAATCAATAAGAAAAATATACAAAAAAAATCTATCTATCTAAAAAATACTTATTTACTACCGGGATTCGAACCTGGACCTCTCGTATCCGGGAAAGCACGTTCACCATTCTACTATAGCAAACGAATACATTTCGGATAAATTTTAAACTTATACTTAATCTTTCTAATTGATACATTTATTATTACATTTTTAAAAGCAATCAACTTTATATTGCTGTGAATATCAAATGCCTTTGAGTAAAATCCGCTAGGAGACGTTAGAATTAAATAATCAATTTTATTAAATTTGGATAAATTTTGATACAATTTATATATTTTTTAAAGAGAATGCGCTTCCCCAGATAGGAAGAGGTCCAGGTTCAAATCCCGGTAGCAACTAAATATTATATCAATAGATAGATTTTTTTTGTATATCTTTCTAGTTGATTAATTTAATTTGTATTAAAATATCACAGAATTATGTTCTGAAAATGAAACTTTGCAACAAAAAATGTGTTGTTTTTAAAACTATACTTTCGCGAATTACGTATACACATAGAGAAACCGCCTTATTTACCTGTCTTCATACGATCCTGCGTGCTGTATTGTTTATATGTAGTTATGTATGTACTAGAATATATAAAATCCATATAAACACACTGAATTTGCTGCATTTTACAATTCTCCTCACCGCTAAAGCAACATTCTGCTTGTACGAGTATATAACGCAACTTGTTTAATTCCTGGATCGACATGCACATCACCTTGTTGCTTCTTACCCCCTGGCAATTCCTGGTACTCGAAAAGAATATTCAATTCCGCCCCATAGATTTTTTGACCCTAAATCTACAACTCTTTTATTAATATGATTTTATTAAAGCCAATCTGTTCATATTCACTGTTTCCTAGGTAAGTTTGTAGAAATCCATAGAACTTGTTGTTTTATTCTACTCGTTTAATCGACGCGTTTCGCATTGTAAGGGCATTATCAATCTAATAATTTAACTCAACAACTTGTATTTATAACTATAATGGGGGACAGATATACAATTTTATTTGCATGAGATGAAAAGGGACAACATTATTCATTGGAATTCTGAGGATTTCCATACATTTTGAATGCTTCTAATTATTCTAAGTAACCATTTAGTTTCAACATTAATCTCTCTCTTACCGTATTGTCTCTTTGATTGTAAAACTACATAGCTGTCATTTTCTACCAATTACCCATAACATTAAAATATATTTAGTAAAATAGGTGTTGTGTGAAATGAGTAGTGTTGTGTTATTTATACGAAACGGTATAATATACCGAAGACACGTGCGTATAAATACCGAAGACACGTGCGTATATCAAAACGGTTGATAATAAACTCACAGTGGTTAAAAACAATTAATTAATTAAATTATTAAACAATTTTCATTTCATTCTAGTCAACTTGGTTAAAATAATACTCTTTATTATCATATTTTTTCATTATTCATTTTTTACGGTATCATCAGCATATACACGTTTTGATTTATTGTTAAAACCAATTGAAATTCAAATTCAGTTTTTCATCAGATATCAAAC
Source organism: Eubasilissa splendida (assembly GCA_031772225.1). Classification (NCBI taxonomy): domain Eukaryota; kingdom Metazoa; phylum Arthropoda; class Insecta; order Trichoptera; family Phryganeidae; genus Eubasilissa; species Eubasilissa splendida. The sequence goes on along the minus strand of CM062855.1, from coordinate 21,710,872 downwards.
CGACAATATTTGTATACTGATTTGACCCCTGATTTGAGAAATCATGTACTTACCGATACACTAGCAATGGATCATTTTAAAATAAATGTTTGTACATATTTGATTTAATATTAAAATTTTAAATGAATCACGAAAGTTTTCCCATCTTAATCACAAAAGCACATTGTTTAATACAGAAAATAGCCACGGGATACAAAATATTGATACATAATTATCCAGTCTTGGCGCCTCTTGTTATTTATGCAACCAGAGTTGTAACGCCAAAATGTTTTGCATAACGGAGTTTGAATTTTGGGGTTTAAATTTTCGTATACATTTTATATTCACAGTATCACCTTCGGGGTGGATGCCTTTCTCAAGGGGACTATCGTGGGAGCTGTTCTCACCACCATCAAACTTAATTGAATTTACCGACACCCTGGTATTTCTAAGAGCGAAAAGATAGCTAAATAATATTTTTGGTCAGATAAAATCAATTACACGAATATTGTTTTATTAATAAATTAATAAGTTTGTAGAATATTATCGGAAATTCTAGAAAGTACGTGTATGTATTATGAATAAAAAAAATCTTACATCCTTAATTTACTTAGGTTTTTTTTGTACATGAATATCATACAGTGTTTTATTTCAATGTATTTATTATATTATATGAAATCCCATATGATATTATTATACAGTATGGTATGTTAAGTGTCGTATAAATATTGTTTGATGATAATGACAGTAAAGCTTATTAACTATACACGCGTTTTTGATTTTGAATATTTTTCATCGAATGTATTACATACAAATTAAATTAATAAAATAGAAATATATGCAGTAAAAATCTATTTATTTAAAAAAATCAAGTTGCTACCGAAATTCGAACCTGGACCTTTCCTGGATCTGAGAAATGCGTTATCCAATTTCGCCACATCAACTAACTAAGTTTGCGACAATTTTTGGGCTTAATTCTGTAGCTCTTTGTATAATTTATATATCTGTTATTATTATATTGGCAAAATTGAATGCTTTTTCAGGATAGGAAAAGGTCCAGGATCAAATTACGGAATCAACTAAAATATTTTTTAGATAAATAGATTTTTTCTGTATCTGATCTTTATATTTGATTCTTTTAGTTTATATATGAAAAATAGCACAGAACTATGTTGTGAAAACTACAACTTCACAATAATATCTAATGTGTTCTCCTTAAGAAATATATTACAAATCCTCGCTTACCTACTTATATTATTTTATTGCATAGTCCCCTTAACACCTATTATAATGACGATATTTCTTTCCAAAAACCAGTAAATGACCGGTTTCGTCGCAGCCAACAATTCCGAAAATACTCCAGTAATAGTATCTCCAACGTCTCAAATTGCGCTGCGGCATCATTTCGACTCACTACTAAATGCTGGTCAGCAATTCCTGAGACGTAACGAGATCGTTAATGTTTGTCATTGTGAATTCTAATGCCGCCACCCCTATCAACCCGATATTTGTTGTTATTGAAACTATCCCAACGTTCCTAAAAAATATTTTACTGGCAATCTCAAAAATAGCATTTATGTATTTTGTGAAATAACATTTATTTGTATCTTTGTGATTGAATGTAAATCTTAACTGATAGATATTAAATAAAATTAATATTCAATCGCAAAACATTATTTTAATAAAATAAAATATTTATGTTTAATTTATTTGATATATTTGAAGTGCCTAATTCCAAAACCCCCTAAAACGAATTTATGTGTTTTTGAGTTATGGATGAAAATGTATATATTGATAGCAAATGTACAATAATATGCTTGTCATCAGCATCAACATTAGCGTTTTTAAAGAGATTCTGTAATGTATTTTTTTTTTGTATATGTAGTTCTGGCAGCCATACTCGATTTTAGATCACGTGATCATTAAGAAGCGTTGTGGTTGGCTAATTTTATTTTAGGGGGAATAGCAACTAATACGTAGAAGTACTACATATATGTAGAAAGGTGAGAAAAATAGACATTCTAGAAAATATAGTGATTAATATTAACAATAAAAATGTACTTAACATACAAACACCCCCTATTATATCTCTTCTTCTGTCCATATTAGCCCCGCCCATAACCACTTTCATTTTTAATCGAAACCCCCTCTCACCAATACCGCTCTCATACACTCTCCCCCTACTCTATATAGTTGATAGTCTATCTTCTAGTTTAAGCTTTAGTTTATTACTGGCGATGACGCAGAAAGCGTCGAAAATGTTTTAATTAATATTTCATTAAAATATTTAGTGAAGTAAACAATGTTGTGTTTTATTTTGAGATAAATTAATTTTTTCAAAAAAAGTTTTTTAAAAGTTAATTATAGTAATCCATTGGAAGATTTCAAATAAAATTTCATTTCGATTAACAAAAATGAAAAAGTATTTTTTTAAAGCTGCAAAATTGGTTTCATTATGATAAACACGTTCTGTTTTTATACACAGTGTAGTCAAACTTTACGTTAGGATATTTTATAAAACGTGTGCGTTTGACAATTTTATTATTTTTTAGTCTAGCTAAGACATTTTTTCTTTCTGTAGGGTCGTAAACACACCCTTGATTGTACTCGGTCGACACAGCCTCCCTCCCACGCGCACCCTTAGAATTCAGCGAAATATAAGACATGGTAGATCATGTTCGTATTATGTGAAATGTTTTTATACTTTTAAGAATGAATTTCGTAACAAGATCCGATTTTTAACCAAATTTTATATATAGTGTTTTCATGAGAATATGTTTGCATGTACGCAGTAAGTATGGGAATATATACATATATATATTGTTGCCCATTGTGATTAATTTATTCATAATGTGCACCATAAAATTTATATTACGGTAAAGTTCTATCATATTAAACATATGATTTCATATTCTCTAGATTGATATTAAATTCTCGAACGAATAATATTTTTTTAGATTATAAAATATAACATAGTATTGAATTTTATGATGAACTTGGAGATATACAAATCGAGATCAAGATTAATACAGCATATTATGTATTTAATAATAATTATATTAACCATTAATCATAATTGAAAATCATTCGATGATTAATAATTTTTATAAATCTATGATATATATAACACGGAAACATTAAATATTTCTAGGTTAAGAAAAAAAAAATCACTTTTTAAAATTTACTGATGCAAACGTCGTCTTCCCATACTTATTAGATCATAGAACGTCATTTCAAAAGGATGTCTTCCAATTAAGATAGTGCCATGTTAGAAAGGAAACATATTTTTTCCAGAATAAAGAATTTTCACAATGCAAATTAGGAACAAGCATATCACACACAGGGTACGATAATTTATATTGCAAATATAATGACTCTTTATACCAAGCTGGATGATCAAAGATTCTATATTTAAACTTGAGCAATGCGCGGCGACGCACGACGCGCAGCTCTCCAAGCCGTCTGTCTGTCTGTCAAAAATGCCGGAACTGTCTCCTGACCGCGCAGGCGCAAACTCCATGCGTAAAAATATGTTGCGCACCAAAAATTAAGTGAAAGTACTAAAAGTATTAAAAAAATATGAGACGCACACAAAATTTATTTTAAAAACAAATGAGATACATCATTAAGAAAGATAACAAATAAATCTATCTTTCAAAAAAATATAGTCGTTATCGGGACTTATATCCAGAACTTTATTTTACTTGAAGAGTGCAATAGAAATATTTGGTTTCACTCAAATGTAATTAAATTAATTAAATTTGGAAAATATAGATGACTTATTAAGCAGTAGTATATATAGATGAAATTTGACGAGATCAGTAGTGTTGAAAATTATTAATTATAATTATTCTGATTAATAAACAACATCACAAATAATATGTGATTTATTTTTTAAATAATTAGTTTCAGCTTCGGCCGCGATGTTTGTCATCTAGTGGTCATGATACTCGCCTAGTAATCTAGCAGTCAGGGGTTTGAGCCTCGTTCCAGGAGGCTATCAGGAGGTTAGCTTAGTTTGAAAATATTAAGAATATATATGTGACACGTATTCCGTGTTCGCATCTCTATTAAAAAAAAGGGAAGAAAAAAATAAATCAAGTAGATTTCGTACAACAGAGAGGGATATTTTTAAATGCTCTACAACTGTGTAACATGCCAAGGTGTTTTAGGTTTTTTATTTGTTTCCTCTAGTACCAATATTAACGGACTTAGAGATTTTTAAAACGATTGAATAGCTGCATTTGGAAATGAAATAGTGGATTAGGCTAGCTAAGGGACTAAACTTTGATATTTACAAGGTCAATTTTTGCATTGAAATTTTACTGAAGTTGCAATTGAGACATATGTATTGTCATACTTGGACATATTTAAATATTGCTGATAATTTTATCGTCCACTAGTCACTAGCCTGAATTATGCATTATCCACTGTTTCGTACATCAGTATTAGGATTATTATTTTGAAAATATACTTGTATTTTTTTTAAACATTCAGTAATGTTCATCGCGAATGCTTTTACTGCTCCCATGTTTACCGAGCCACAGCCACCGCTTCCTTTGTGTCTCTGAAAGTAGATGTTGACTCTGCACGCAGAAGACGCGATAAAACCCGCAGATATCCGCCCTTCGCATCTCCCTTAACAAGTGCCGATTAACCCGAATCCTCGGAGCTCTGAGTGGATGCAGGGTAAATATGTATATATAAAGTTTGCCTGGAAAATTTTCCTGATTCCGTAGTGTTAATAAAATTATTAATGTAAAAATTGTACTAACTGCTTTAATTAATTTAACGTTGACTGGACACCATTGTAAGTATTTCAGTACGCACACTAACTTACACATAAAATAAAACATACAAAGAAATCAATTGTCGAGCGAGGGCGGTGGTAGTGGGGGAAAGAGATAACGATATTGAAATGGGGAATATATTAATAAAGGGTTGTTGAACATAATTGGTTATTAGTTATATTCCGTTTCCGAGTGCTCTATATGTACTATTCATATATCTTTTGTGATCTTATTACACTAAATCACATTTTGATAAAGATCTTTTAATTCTAATTTGTTTAGAATACGCCACTAACTTGACAGAGGTAGTTTTTAAACTAATATATGTACTAATAACTGATACCTACCGATATTAAGACAAATTATAGATATCTCATAGAGACGAAACTATTATATTATATGGGAAGTATGGAAATATGCGCATTACAGAGCTTACGACCTATCTTCGGCTAGCTTAAGTGATCACTTTATACAATGTAACGTTCACGATGTTATGGTACGTGCGTCGTTGCTTGGACGCTTATGCACTGAACCGCGGTCGTCTATTTAGCATTAAAAATGCTTATCTGACGGTGAATGAGTAATACCGATATAGGAACCTCGCTTAGGGGTAAGTCCCTTTATCAGCCAATCTCCCACGAGAGAAGGCACCATAAAAAGAAGAAATCTAAATTACGTATTCCTATATAGATTATTAATGTGTATATGTATTGTATTTCTATATCATGGTTGATTTAACATTATAAGTATTTTTTATATATAAACGCGTATACGGAATACGTATCACTTCAATAATATTATTTTAAATTATAGATAAGTGCTTGCGATGTGAGAATAGGACTAACATGCAAGCTATCAGAATTAGACGAGTCTTATAGCTAGACCAAAATATGTGAAGGTAAGTATTTTATTATTTTGTAGGTGTTGATATATTGATGTGTCTTATACGAAATTACTAGTTTTAAATAAAGGTAACAAACAATATTTTATTTTTATTCAGCAATTAATTCAATGGTTTACAGTATAAGGTTGGGCTAGATTTAATTTTACTGATTTGCTGATCAATATAGCTTGATATAATAATATAAGATTTTATACTTTTATCGAAAAAAGTTGCTGGTTTTGTATGATAAATGCTTTGAAATTTCATTATTATTATTATTTATTCTTAATATAGTGCATATAAAAGTATTTATATATGCTTTAATATAAACAAAATCAAAATCGTTTCTAGTTGTCTTGTTTAATTTTGAATCCATGCTGTTTCTCCTCATTCTGTCATTAAAAATCTTCATCGCACTATGCATCATCGATTTCTGAGATTTAGCTACGAGTATCTTTCTGAATGACTGTCTTAATTTATCTTTTTCTCTTATATATTGTATGATATTCGTTCTCATATTGATTTGCATTAACTTTTCGTATAAATTCCGCCAAGTGAGGATTTTATAAATAAATGCCTTTACGTTGAAATATATTTTCTGCTTAAAGGTCGTCGTATTCAGATCTTTCAGCATTGCACTGATTCGAGTATATCTATTTTTTCCGAGTATTATACTCAAAGCTTTATTTTTCAACACTGACAATTGTTGCATTTCTTCTTCATTAGCCTAAAACAAAATGCTGCTGCATTAGTTGAGGTGTGGAATAATAACAGAGTAGTATACTATTTTACAAGACTCAGTACTAATAAATCTTCTGATCCTTCCCAGAAGTGAAATTTTCTTAGCAATCTTTTTAGTCACGTATCTTGTATTTTGCGATAGATTCAATTTTGAATCTATTATAACTTCCAAATATTGTATTTCAGTCACTTTCACCGTCGATGATAATTGCTAGTGTGATCGGTATTTTTTTATTTCCAATGTTCATGAACTAATTGTCATTAGCCTTCTGAACATTGCTGGATATTTGTCAATAGATAATTACAGCACATCAAATGGTAAAGTTTGCGGATCTCCTCTCGAGTCGCGAGTATTTTACACCCCACTACTTTATTGTGAAGCACCTCTTCATCTCATATAATCACAAACACGCCCACACATTTCGAAATGATAGATATCTACAGCAGCATGCAATGTTAGTCATGAAACGTTTTTAGTTTTATTCTTTTGTACTCTTCATCTCTCTTTTATCTCTTTCTCTCTCTTTCTCTGATATTTCAACTATCTACCACGATTAATTATCTCCACTGAAAATTCTCGAGTGGGCACAGACCTACTCCATGAAGTACTCAACATTTATTTTATAAATTACGATATTAATGGGGAACATAAACAATAGAAATTTGAATTTAAATTATTTTTTAATAAGAAGTATATTTTATCCAAATGTTTATTTTTACTGACAAAAATAAAATTGGTTTACAGTACAAAAAATATTTTATAATAACTAAATTATTTACATTTCTTAACATCTATGTTTATTATTCTTTACTCTTCCAAGAAATCGTACATGATTATACTGCCTATAAATATGCGACACTTTTTATTTTACATCAAATTTATTTGAAATCTAATATTTTGTGAAAACTCTAATATTATTACAATCACAAAAATTTCATAACAATTCTATAGCATTGTATATCCTTTCAATATTGTTATTATTCCATTTATACTTCACAACCTAAGTTTTTAAAATTGTTATATTTTTTTAAGTAATAAATTATGTAATATTTATTTCAGTTTCTAAAAACATAAGTAAACACTAAATTCAACACATTTAAAATCCGGTAACCAAATAAATTAATATTACTCTAAAAATTACGTATTAGGTAGTCAGACATGATAAGTTTACTGATATTTTGCTGGTAAGCTATTTTTTTCCTAAAATATTATAATATTTATACCATGTATCTAAATCTTCTTCATACGTGAATTTTTTTTAATTTACAATTCCTGAAACATACATTTTTTTAAATTTGTAAAATTAAATTTAGATTTTTTTTGTATTCTACTATTTTAGTAGTACTTACTTATTCATCTATCTTGGTAAATACAAAATATTGTTATTTTCATTGTTTTTATGGGTTTTATACCCTTCTTAGAAATATCATATTATTATCCTCGTAAAAAATGGGTTACAAGACAAACCTTCTCTGTTTTAATTTGCTTTTCTCATTTATTTTATCCTATAGCCTGTAGGTAATTTATTTAAAGCCCCTATCAAACGTAAACAATTGTACGTTATTTTTAAGCACGCAATGTATTCCCCTCCCTTTAATCTACGAAAAGAGTTATTTCCGTTGTTCCTTTTAAGCCAACACCCCCCGGATAGAGGGGATGACCGATGTGCTATGAACTGTTTATTTAAACACTTGAGCCGTTCCAAAAACACGTAATTAATTAAGAAATTTACATATAACTAATTGAGATGGACATATGTGTGTATAGATGTAATCACAAAAATTGAAATATTAGAAACTTTACACTTCATTTGTTTTCATACACATAGTGGTTTCAATCAGATGATGTGGACGTATCTTTACAATTTTCTATGATGCCAGTTCTAGCCAGATGCAATGCATACATCCATCTTTATGGCACTTTTGTTCTTCGTCCTAAAATTGTGGAAAGGATATTTTCCTTTTTTATATTTAGATTGTCATATTGATGCATACGGTTAAAAAATATGAAGAATCTTTTATATTCAGAACTTGTCGTTTTTGAATTTGTTGCAGACGTGCATTTGTGCTTCGCGGTGTCCACAGGACGTCTCCAGTGGTGCATTTTTGATTTGATTTCAGCGCCAATAAATCGGCGTTTATTAGCAAAATAACTTTATTTTGAAGCTTGCATCAATATAAACACTTTTTAGATAATTAATACACCAGAAAGTATAATAAGTATTTAATATTACATGTTATTAATATGCAAGCCTGTTAGCCGCTTCATACTTAGGTACACATAAAGTACTTGTTCTAAGACAGGCAGCCACGGCCATAGGACTTTATATAATCACATCGTAGGGGTAGGTTATGAGAATGAAGTGGAACCGTGCGAATGAAGTCGTTTATTGGTCGGGGATAGAACAGAGAGTACAGAAGGTACGCGTGTAAAAATTAAATGTAGAGAAGCGAAAAATGCGAAGAGTAGATGAACGAGTTGACAGTATTCGATGTCGGCTCCGCCGGCCTCGAGCGCCGTGGCGGAGCGGCGGAACTTAAGATGCGTTATCGGTGAGCGATCAGGCCAGACTGACGGCAGCACTTTGCCGCTGGTTAGGTATTGAATGCAGATGTCGTTGGTATCAATGCCGGTTGGAAACAGCGGTGAATTTGAACAGGTTATATTAGCTATTTATTATTGTTTTTAATATTTCTGAAAACCGATATATGCGTAAGTAGGAAATAAGGTAGGACAAATTTAAACAAAATATATAGTAAAAAAACAGAATAATAAAAAAGGAAATTAGTCAAAGGAACAAAGTAAAAATTTTGATACAGACGTAAGAAGTTAATAATAAATGTTTAAAGGTATAAAGAACATTAAAGTAAAAGTGTATTAAAGAAACGGAGTAAAAAATAATAACAGCTTAAAATAAGTGGACATGAGAAACAATTTTAAAAAAGCGTAGTAATGATATGGTAGAAAAATAATAGTAAAAATAAGGTAAAAAGCAGAATTAGAATAGAAACAAGCAGGAGAGCAAACAAAACATGATATGACAAACAAAACATTTTAAATGTTTCTATTTTCCACTTGTCGCTATTTTGGACTGTCCAAGTCTTTGTTGTATACATGAACATTGGAAAGATAAAGTGTGTTGAGACAGGCCTACTTTACAAATAGTTGTATAAGATAATTATAATTACATTATTTCGGTTGCTTGTTTGATGATTTATGTAAAATAGGTAATACTACGAAAAGTTGTTTAGTTCATGGGTACATCAACAACCCTTCCTGAGAACTAATGCGTCTAATGTTTACCGAAGAGTATTTTAAATATAAATTAATCTTTTCTGTAGTAATTTATATCAGGATTAGATAATTCAAGCAATACTATCACAATCATCTGGCTATTTCATATTTATATAAAATATTTATAGTAATGCGCAGATAAACAATTAAGTCGTCAGTATTACAGAGATTTTATAATCTCACTCGTAACATTACGTTGATAGCCGTGATTAACTGGAAAATTATCTGCCCCATTGAAGCGTAACAGATCCAACGGAACTCTTGGCCGCGTTAGTCAATATTCAGGCTCAACGTTAGGCTTGAAATTATTTTATTTGATGATCTTAAATTAAGGTTGGGTTAGGTTACCCAAAGTTTAAATAAGCCACAAAGTTGTGATCTAGATTTAACCTTTAATATAAATGTTCCGTTTCAAATCTTACAAAATGAATGTATCGTTCCTATTAAATAAATTAGAATCTTTGCAAACAAATTGACCGATTCAATCATTTTTTTCTTGCAAATTTGTCTTTATTGTACTTTTTTTTTATAATTTTTAAATTTTTTTTAAAATGTGTGAGTTACTCAAGTATTTTACAAAACTAAAATTATGTATTTTTTTATCGCTTACCTCTCCAAAAAAGAGACAAGCTCTTGTGCTTGTAGAGGTACTTGCACCGTAATAATTTATATAGAGTTCCAAGTTTTATGTTTGTACTTACTTACTTACTTACCATCACACCGTTTCCCCCGCGGAGGTAGGCAGAGAGAATAGACCGCCACACTCTTCTGTCCTGACACACAATTTGTATCTTTGTAACCTATAATATTATTTATCATCTAATTGTGTGTGTCTGAAGTGTTCAATTTATTTATTTTTTAGATATTTTATATCCTTTATCTCTTTAATTTCTGTAGGGAGGCTATTGAAGTTTTTTATCCCTAAATATATGAATTTTTTCTGATGATTTATATATATGTTTTACACCTTGCTTCAAATTATTTCTTACTTACGTAATTATCATTTCATTATTATTTTAACATGTTTGTAATTATATATACATCTATTGGTAAAGTTTGTCTCAACACAGATTTTTTTGGTGATACAGGTACAAACCAAAAACATCTTTAAAAATTCATTCTGTATCGCGACGATGAAGATGAAAAATAACTTGATTCTATATAATTAATAAATACAAATATTTTTACAAATATATTAATTACAGTTTTTGACGTACCTATTATATAATGTGAGTAATAAAAACAAATTTTCAAAACAATTTAATACATAATATAGATATTACGTAAATATATCATAAGATTTTAAATGTCTGCATGACACAGTCAAATTAAGATATAACTCGAGGATCTTTGAACAATAGTGTTAATAATATTTATTTTTTAAGAATATAATAAATATATACTATTTTTAAATTTAATTAAACTGTTATGTTTCTATTTTTTATTATGATTACATTTAATATTATTTTTATGTATCGTTATTTTTCTTTTTTTTACGGATATGATGCATTATATTGTCTGTAATAAAATACCAAATCCTGCCTACGTTATTATAGCAGCTGTAGGCATCGCGTGCAATTAAAAAGGATTTATCCAAAATACGATATTCAAATCATAAATACCCTCGTATCAACTGGCAATGCCGTGTCGTATTGCCAGTTGACATGATGTTATTTAAATGTTTATGATGTAAACAATGCACCAGAATGCTGTTGTCATAATTTTGTCATGTTATAGCATTTTATGGTCTATCATTATTTTATCACGTACCTATTAAAGCTAGTCCCAAAACGTGGGCTAAGAGAGAATCAACCTATTATATAATTCATAAAGAATGAAGTGATAAATATTTCTCTATTAATTTTATAAAAAGTGCGCTCCATGATCCCTAGTTAGCATTATCCCGTGAATGCACTGATGAGATTACAATAACGACAGTAAATATATTTGAAAAAATTATAATATTTGAAGACAATTTAACTATCGACTAAAATTATACAGCGAAAGGTAATTTGGTAGTTAGAGACCAAATAACTATGCTAATTTTAAAGAGGTTTTAGTAGGACAGAACAGTATAAATCTCAATTAATCTGAAATCATGTCCAGGACTATTTTAAAAATAATGTTTCAAATAGCATGGATCCAAAATAAAACCAATTATTTTAGACGCCAATTTATTGCTTTATTAACAGTAAACCTGCAGGAAAGTTGGATCTGTTCGTATTTTTGAAACCGATAAATTATATTACGTAGTATTTTCTGATAATCTGGGTCGGCTTATGTTCGGTTTACTTCTTCTTTGTAGTCCTGAAAAAGCTGCTTTGATTAGCGTTCCCATAATTCGCTCAACTCAGGTTTGACTCCAAACAAAGAACAACATTGTGGACCAACTATATTTTGAAACAACGTCTAATCAACGTCCTAATATGACAACACCATGCAAACTGAGTGAATTTTATATTAATCAAAATATCATTAACTTTATAAATCAGGTAGCAAAAATTATGTACGGAACCATGAGATTTTTGGATTTGATACTCTGCATTAATTTAATAATATTATCTCTCGCCTTCTTTATTGGACTTTACAATTTTTTTTAAAAGGAATCACATTATGTATGCAAATATGGTGTATTTCTACTACGTGTGATGTATTGTGAATTCAAACACTAATTGTCGAATGCCATGCCAGATACACGCTTTTGGGTTAACAAGTTTATTTTGAAATTGATGAAAACAAATTATTTAAATGATAAGAGGCCGTTTTCAAAATGGCCCAGATCAAGTTTTTTTATTTAGCAATCTACATTGTTTAAAAACTTTATAGAATATTAGGAATAATTTTTTTTTTTTTAAATATTATTTAGAACCCTGCGTAAAACGTGAACACTCTCCCCCCGAAATAAAAATGTATCATATTCAATACGATCCATAGCAAAATGTGTTCAGTTTTTATCTGAGATCCTGTATAATAATATATACATATTGTTCCTTTGGCTCGACTGGATGTCCTTTTGGAGGTCAAGAAAAGGAAGTGTAGGTTGAACTTCCGGAAGTGCAACGTGACGGCGTCACCAACCAGGTGAGTCGAGCTGTCCTTTGGTTCCGTGAGTCCATCCCAGTCCGCCATCGAAAGTACCTCCCCCCTCTCTCATCCGATTCCTTACTTCTTATCTAACCCATCCTTCCGATTCCATCTACCACCATCATTTTTTGGTAACCAGCGACTTGCGTCGGTCACATTTTTTGATCATATATATAATCAAGCCACTCGGTCCCGGAAGTGAGTTGGGGTCACAATATTTTATATAAGAGTACTTCCCTTGTCTGGACCAAATTTTGCATATATCATTACTTTTTAGGTCCTTGCAAAATGAAAGCACTCTTACCTTTTATCGCCAATTCTTTAAACTTCTCCCTGAATCCCGAGATCTTAAGTACGTACAGCTACAATAACATAAATACGTTGATCGATTAATTTTTTAAGTCACCATTAAAATAATATAAATCAAAATAATTCAATATCTTTTGATGCCTGCCACGCTTCCGTTGTACTTCGCCCTGCAAAATGTTAGTATTTTTATTGTAAACTCACTGGAACTATACGATTTAACATAGAAATACTGGAATTTTTAATATAAAAGTACTGAAACTATGCGCATAAGTGCTCTCAGTATTATTCTGCAGTCCGTGGAAGAATATATTTTATATGAAAACAGAAGGAGGAGTGAGAGCTGATTTGACAAATTGCGGCAACGTGGTGTTTTGCGTCAACGAACCGTTAACCCAAATAAAACCATATGTTTGAATAAAGAATAAAAAAAATTAACACGTTCACTGCGAGTGAGGGACCGCATCCGATCGGAAATTTATAACATTGTGCTAATATAACAGATTAATATCATATTTAAAAAATAAAATACTGTTTGAAATACACTTTTTAATAGAAGTGAATTTTTTCTCACCCGTTACTATATATGGTTCGAAATGTTTGCCACAAAATAACCAAGAATAGTGTAATATGGGTATTGCATCATATATTTGTGGATTGGTATTTAATGTACATCGTCGTCGCCATGGCAACCTAAATATGAATAATAGAAAGAATTGTCTATTTTTGTTATCTAACGCTTTCGTGGAAATTCCAGGTATTTTCGTATAAGAATTAATGTTTAGGGACGTTACTGTTGCTGAAGAATAAGGAAGTCAAGTCGTATTGAATTAAGTCAAGCGTCTGTATTTTTCGATTTTTATTTCCATTGGTTCTCCCGTTCTCGGATGATTTCTCTCTTCATTTGTTAATTTTAAAAATATGTGGTATTCAATATAAATATATATATTTTTTAATTCTTGACATTTTACAAAATAATAATCAATACCATATCTTAGAAATTAAAAGTACTCTAATAGCTGTTTATCACAAATGAAATATTGAATTTAAAATTCATACATGTTTTAATGTAATTTGATCTGGAGTAAAAAAATAATTCAATATGGTAAACAAAAATTCCAATTACAGTATTAAAGTTTTTAAAATTAGGACTAATATTTTATACGATGGTTATTTTTTAGTAAATATCCTATTCATGTCGATCGTTTTCCAAAATAAAACGTCAAATATTTTTCAAAACGTCCTAGGATGACATTTAAATACTAGAAATATTATATGATCGTAATATAATTTGTGAATTAAAAAAATTATATCCTACCTTTTTATGACACTGATTTCCGTTATTTTTGCAGAAAAATTCAATATTTCTCTAATTCTATTTAATTTTTTTTGTCAAATGACTACGTTTGCAAGTGGATCTGTGACTGTTAATTAAAACTCTCTAATGTTTATCTACGAATATTCTCTACAAAACGTACTCTAAACGTACTTGACAAAAATGGAAAAACGCTAGAAAATACGTCACAAAAGTATCAATATTCACCCCGGTGCGAACGTGTTAGCCCGCATAAAAGAATTGTTTGAATAAAGAATAAAGTGTGATCGCAAGAAAGCTCTCAGGCCATCGCGTGCGTAGCTCGGGGAACGCTGCCCGGAAATGGCGAACAGCTTTCAAGGCGCTCCACACAAAGTAGTTTAGCTGTCGAGCAGCCTTACTGAACACCACCTGGAGTGTGATATTTGCACATTACAAATTCCACACCTTGTCGCATACCCCGTGTTTAGTTTTAGTGGCGAGTAAAACTTCTCCTATTGGGGAAAATACCCCGACACTTGAAAGTGCCATGTAAGTATCCTGCATACCGCACTTAAGGCAATATTCGTACATGTTTTACATTATCGTCATGAGTGTTGCACTTTTAACAAATAAACGTTTTATTTAATATGACTGTTTAGTTACTTATTTAATGGTAATGCAGCTCATGTGTAAAACACGTCTTATTTAGTGATTACTTAAGTTTTAATTTACCTTATTATATTATATTGTGAGGTCCAGAATCAAAAGCAGACATGTCCACTTTACTTGTTTTCTAGTAAAATGCAAAAAACCACACTGTATCATAACTGTTACATTTGGGATCATATTGAACATGACCAGTAACCACACGTCACATGAACCAATAACGTCGTTTTATTGGCTAAAAGCATATTTGTCTGGATTTGAATCAGTTGTCTATTGGACACATCTGCAATTGAAGTAATAAGCAAATTTTAAATGCGTTTTTATACTAAATTCAGCAATGTTTGTCTAATTTCGATAGGCTAATCTTGTAGACATTAACTTTCTTTACATTTGTACATACTTAACTCAAAAACCATAAAAACTGGACATGTCTGATTTTGATTCTTATACCGTACAATAGTAACTCTTATACCTTACAATAATAAGTGTTTTAGTGTACATAAAATATTTAAGTATATCGTAAAACTATACTATTTAAAAAAATATCTATCGATACACGTATTTTGTAAAATTACTGTTACTGTAGACAACACGAAAAATCTTATTATCGTTTCAAAATGACACCAATGAGTAATTTAAATGTTTGTGTAACGATGAACGATATAATGGAATTAGACAAAGATAAAATAAAATTATTTCCTTTTGAATATTAACCTTTACCATACCATGATATAAAATACCCGAACGCAGCTATGCTGTCAACTCGTGTTACCGTAAATAGCAGTTAGAAAAAATGTTTTTATGAGCTTAAATGGCTTTAATAGCACGAATTTACTCTAAATATTAACCATTCGATTTTGAAAAAATGATTAATAACATAATTTAGAGCATTCATTATGTTCTATATAATGTATCCTCCCTTCTTATCTCTCTTCGTTTAATTTGTAAGAAAGAGACAATTATATTTGTATATTTGTTCTTTTCATTGTGAAAATAGTGTGTGACCTCTGTCTTTCATATCACAAATGGTATTTTTACTAACGTTTTAATTTTACAACGGATTGAATGGAGAAATTAATTATTTTGTACGATTCCCTTTTCATAATTGGTTTTTCACTAGTCATTCCTAAGCGCTAATATTTTCTTTAGGATTATCTAAAATATGAATTTTATGTTGCATGTATTTACCGAAATATTAGCGGTTTAATATGATGGTAGACCTGTGTTACTGCATGGTGTGGGAAGGGTTAAAAATCTCGACGCAAATGTAGCGGATCAAAATTATGTTTATACGTACAACAAAAAATATGAACCAGATTCAAAAATAAAGTAACAAACACACTAAGGCATACGCATATGTAATATACAAAAAATAACTGTAAAATGTTTTTTTTTTAATTTTATATGTAATAATGTAAATGGTATTTTTTATTACCTTCTCAGGTTTTATGTACTTAAAAATTTCTAAATAAAACTTGATACAATTCTGATATCATTTGTGCAAAAATAATAAATATATTTTTAAACGATATCATTTTAATGTAAAATAAAATTATTTTGTTTAATTCAATCACAATACAATAATATTTTGTATTTTAAAAAAATGTTTGAAGTATGATTGAATTGAACAACATAATTATATTCTATATTGACAGCTGTCTTTCTAGTCCGATGTTGTTGTTCTTTTAGCTGGGTTGTCTTCTTTAGATTTCGATCGACCGAAGCGCGCACTGATGGTTTATTTGGACGACTGGACTGGTCGAAGCACGGGATGTAATTGAATAACGCCTATCGGTTACCGTCTTCTTAGCTTTCCGAAAATAGGGCGGCAATACTTACACACACACATACATGTACATTATTATAAACCAAGAAGCCCAGTGATGCCAATCGAAGTAACAAGACGCGTATACAAATAATAATAATTATATATTTTATCCAAAGATATTTTATGTATTAACTTATAATTTTCTTGGTTTGGCTGAATTAGAAAATTAATATTAAAATAGAGTACAAGAATTGAAGATGAATTCGCATCTGATTGAAAGACTCTAAAAGTTAAATGGCTATTATAATATTTTCCCCGTTTCATAAAATCCTGTCTATCTCGTTGCCGGATACCGGATCTCCTCCGTGACTATCCGGCAGGCTTAGTACCAAGTGAATTTAATATAAAATTATGCTTAAAACTTTTAATTCAACATTTATTTCGCGACTAATGCATTAAGTTTTCCGTCTGATCTTGCTATATTTCAGTTTGATATTTTGTAACAAATTATTTTATACTAATTTAACGGTACTTTTGTGAGTTTTCTTTATCAGGCGAGAATATTTTTTTTTTTGTAAGTATACTATACGTAGGAAACAAAGATTTAACCAAGATTTTACCAAAGGTAACAGCCATTTCTAGATTTTACTTTTATATCCGTCATTATTATTATTTAAAATGTTAGGAGAACACATTCTTATTGTGAAGTTGTAATTATTCAGAACAGACGGTCTGTGATATTTAAATATGAATTACATATATTAATTAGAAAGATATACATATAAAATCAATTTTATCGAATAATATTGTCGTTGCGCCACCAGTATTCGCATCTGAATCTTTCTCCAAATAATGTATTAATATCAAAAAGGTAACATATAGGTTCGAAAATTTGTCGCTAAAAATATCGTCGCTGTTGCATAGTTCGATAATGCACCTTCCCTGGTTTGGAAAAAGATCCAGGTTCGAATCCCGGTAGCGCAACAATATTTTTCGATAAAATTGATTTTATGTGTATATCTTTCTAATTAATATATTTAATTAATATTCAAATTGTAATTATATCTTGCTTATTTTATCAACAATTCATAATCTAAAATACAAGATTTCCTCTTATAGAGAGGTAGTTGTCACTTAACAAAAAAAATCAGCGTTCGGCTCCACGTTTATTCAAAATTCTAACAAAGTTCCGTTAACAATCTTTCGCATTAGATATTATTATATATAATAAATATTATAGTTACATTATTTGTTGCAGTTTTTGTTTCGTAATAACACAAGTACTTTTTATTAACGAGGTTTTATTTTAGCGTTCCAAAATAAAAAACGGAATTAAGATTTTAATTATGTTTCTTTTATAATTGTAATGACAAATATACATACGTAGTTTTAATAGAACTTTGCAAAATTGTACGGATTCTAATTTTTTTTAAATAGAGTTGCGTATACGAAATACATGTCGGATCAACATCTTTTCGACTATGAAAATAGGACTTACTCTTAAAACTCGTACTCCCGACCATTCAAGTGCTAGGCGAGTGTCTTACTAATAGATCAGCAAGTACTTTGTCAATGCAGTGCATTGGAACCCGCGTTAGATAAGGGCCTAAAAAATTTGCGCCCTACAATCCATTCGGCATGAATAATTTGGGGAGTATTGACAACTTTCCCAGAGTTAATATAAAATATATAATGTTAGTATACAATACCATTACCTCGCTAATATGTCGAATTAGTGACCAGATCATCGCCTTAAAGCGAAGCAACATTTTTTTACACTGCAAATATTTATAAACATCTTACAACACAACTTACGTTTATTTCATGAAAGTGTGAATATTATATGAGATAAGATTACGGTGGTCCTGCACGCGGCCCACAGACATGGCCGCGTAAGGAATCACCTGACAGCCATATAGGGGCGAAACGCACTGACCAATAACGGATGGCAATTCATCGTGATGAACGAGTCCTAGGAGCTAGCTAACCACTTCTCCGCAGACCGTCATTTCGTCAACATCTCAAGCGAGCCACTTCAGTCTTCTACTTTATTCGCGCAATTATCATTATACTCGTCGTACCCGCCATTGTAAATCATCCCGCAATAAACGCCAACTTTTGTAAGTTTTGTTTTATTTAAATACCTTGCTCTAGACAGAGCATGAATAATCACACGTGCACATTCATTTACACCGCGACATGCACCAACACGCGTGAGACTATAAAAAAGTCAGGTCCTTCAGTCTCACCATGCACAAAACCTTCACACAATTAAGATCCTCACGGGTCAATAACAGTCTACAACCACGCCTATATAAGACACTCATTTTGTTTTTACTATTGGAAAAATCACGTAATTCGTATATTTTATATAAATTACTTATTTAAGGGCCCTTTATTTTAATTTTTCTTAGGACGCCAATTTTTGTAGTTACGCCACATCAATTATTGTGAGAATGTATTGTTGTTTTTTATTATGATGTTTGTTCTGAATGAAATCGCCCAACTAAACTCGATTTGTCTATTATTTATTATTTTGTTTGTTGAGAAACCTAACGACCCCGAAATATAAAAACACATTTCTATAATATTGTGTTAATTGACCGTGGTTTATTCAGTAACCATATAATATTTAAATATAAAAATCATTGTTATTAAAACATTTATAGCTTGTTTATTCTAACAGTGGAACATTTAACCAAGCGATCGAGGGTTTGGCGATGTTCTAATAATAAGATATTCGCTTAGTTCAAGGGTTCAGTCCTAGTCCAGGGAAACTAACAAATCAATAGTAATAATATTAAGTTATATTTATTCCAAATACGCATTTATTCTTCCTTTTTTCACAAGAAATTATCTAAAATATATAGTTATGTTAAGGAAAACATATTTTTGTTGTGAAGTTGTATTTTCAGAACATTGTTCTGTGGTATTTAATATAAATTAAATTAATCAACTAGAAAGATATACCGACAAAAATCTATCTTTCGAAAAAATATTTAATTGCTACCGAGATTGATTTATTAATTTTTATAATAAAGTTATGTATATTATTTTTATATGCATTTTGTCTGTTCAGTTCTGGACTACCTATTTTAAAAACACATATTTTTTTTTTCTCTATAAAACATTTTTAAACTCTTTTCCGTCTCCGTATCGATGCGGACAGTCATGGAACTACGGTTTACGGATCATGACATAGACTATCTGTTATCACTTATTCCGGTCCGCATTATTCTGCATCGATTTTTTAACCAGAGTTATCTATCAGGTCAGTGCTGGTAAACTTCCACGAGATCTGGTTCCTTCTAACCTTCTTAGGATAATTTTTTACGGTGTTCTCATATCTAATAAAACGGTCAAAATATTCGACGAAGATCCATATAGTTGAAGATAGGTCAAGGTTCAATTACTAATTTATCTATGATCGAGATGTGCGTTCTGTGAGTTATCCATGGTATAATAATGGAGTAAGTCATTTCAAACTTAAATTTATTATTTCATTATAAGCTGCATGCATCATTTATATGTCGAAATAAATTATAAATCTGGTAGACTAAATAAATTTTAAAACATCGTGTTATGTAGTATAAAAATATTTTGTCATCAATTCAAACGCAAACCTTTAAATATTTCGAAACGAAAGAAGCGTGACTTTTAAGAACACTTTCATAATAATGGGCACATATTTATAATTATAAAGAAGAACACATTCTAATTGTGAAGTTGTAATTATTCAGAAAATAGGTCTGTGATATTTTAAATACAAATTAAATGTATTAATTAGAAAGATATACATATAAAATCAATTTTAGCGAAAAATATTGTTGCTACCGGGATTCGAACCTGGATCTCTTCCAATCCGGGGAACATGCATTATCCAATTATGCTATATGAATACAGTAGATTGACAAAAAATTTTCAAACCTACATGTTACACTTTTCAAATTAATACATCTATCGTTCTATTATTATAAACCAACAACAATATTTTTTGATAAAATTGATTTTATATGTATATCTTTGTAATTAATACATTTAATTTGTATTTTACATATTTGGCACTCTTACCGTGGAATTTGTGGTACTCAAAGATTCCCACGATACACTTATTTAGCTTGATCCATTTCACGTACGTACGGAAGAATAACACCTGAATGTGATTTAGAACGATCCATTTTTTCTAACAATCCTTGCGTTTGTTATAGCGAAAACGAGTTTGGCGTAATTTTGTCAACGTCACTCCATTCCTTTACAAAGCTGTAGCCATTATCCGCCGCATTAGTCATGCCTCACTTCACGCCTTCCTCGCAATCCACACGATTAAAAAATTAACCTAACTCTGAGAAGTGACTTTTTTAGGGGAAGACGCAATGGGCGATGAAATTTCCGTTGCCGGTTGAGATGAAATTTATTTCGCAAATAACAAGAGTCCAACAGTTTGAAAGTGTTAATTTATTAATTTAATGTTTTTTAAGGCCAGAACGATATGAACACGGTATTTCAAAGGAATATTTATCAAAACATCAGTAACATAAGGTATGTTTAATATTAAAAATTCCCTGAAAGCTTTTTATTAAAATTTATGTACGAGGGAATTTATTTCTCCTTTTAGTACAATATTTTTTTCTATTTTTTTATTAAGTAGAATTTTACATCATGCCTAACTTATAGGTGAATCTAATATAATCATACTGACCGTATTCACTTATGAAAGTAACTATTTATAATACCAATAGCTAATTAATTAAAATAATTTCTTACAGAACATACCAAACATTACAAATTTAAAACAAAATAATAATTTTATGAAATTCTGGATGGAAAAGTATTTGCAATCTATTAGGATGATAAATTAATATTATAAAATATTGTTAATATTCTGCAAAACTTCTGTTCAATGCTATTTTGAAATATTTATGTGCATAATAGTGATGAGAAAAAATGATATTCTTGACTCACTGGTGTGATTGTGATTGGTATTTTATAATATCAGTGATTGAAAACTGTGACTGTGATCACAGTTTCATTACTAATGCGCACGCGCCGCACGATATCACAATACAAGAAATAAATTTAAAAAACATAATTTTGATCATATTTATTTATATTATTAAAACTTAATTTGCATTAAAACATATTTTAGCATAAATTATATTTAATTTAATATCATCACAAAGATAATAAAATTACTTTAAAAAAATGTAAGTTTATTTTTCGGGTCAAATTCTCATCGTTTCGGATCAAATGCGTAAAACGTATTGGCAGACTCTACTAGATGGCACTGATCACAAATTATAACGTCATTCCTTCATGAATATTTTCGTCACAAACGCGCAGGCGCCGAATCACGGATCACAACCAAATATAAATAAAATAAAAAAATGAATCACGAATCACGATATTCCCAGATATTCAATCACTGATAGTAAGTGTGACTCAAAGTTGTCAGTGATTGACTCACGGTTCGTAATTTTGAGCTCATTACTAGTGTATAATGGGTTATTTTTTGTGCTTTATTTTATTGCATTGAAATGTGTAGTAAATTATTTAAATTATAATCATCAAATACCTGAGATTATGACTTATCTTGGAGTATGTGTGTTCAAAATTTCAACTCTGACTTTAATAGAAATAAAGTTGAACGATTAGAGAATTTTTACCGAGTACGTAATATATCATAGTAATAAAATAATTTATAATTAAAATTGTTAAAAATTTCATCACGTATTATCTATTTTACAAATAAAATTAAAAATAAATAATATTTTTTAATGTTAAGAATGTTATATAGAAAAATATAAATAACTGTATTAAATTTTAATCTAAATAAATGAGCACTACACATACATAAGACAATTATACAGGGGAATATCAAGATGATAAGATTTTCGAGGCGCCTAGTATCAATTTCGATACCGGTAAGGCTGAAAATAAAACAAAAGCGTAAATTTAAAATACATTGTGTATATTACTTACTTACCATCACGCAGTTTCTCCGCGGGGGTATACAGAGAGGATAAAGTGCCACACTCTTCTGTCCTGACACAATTCTTGAGGCTTTTAACAGAACTTTCTTCCAGTATCTGGTTTACTTGGTCGTGCTAAGTCTTATATATTTTTCTAACAATTTTCTCCTCATTCACCCGTTCCATATGACTAAACCACTTAAGTGATTCTTTCTTAATCTTACTCAGTATACTTAAATCAGCTTTACAATCTTTCCTTATTTCTTCATTATTTACTCTTTCATAAATGGATCTGCCACATATACGCCTAAATGATCTCATTTCCACTGCATTCAGTCTACTTTCGTTTCTCTTCTGCCAGCTTCAGGCCTCACTTACATACATTAATTTCGGTACCAGCCGCTAGTTTTTCCTCGGTTGACAAGTTCCCACTGTTATGTATATGAACGCGTTATTTCTAACACACCATTTTCTCGATAAATTTAACTGGAATACCGACTGAATAAATATATTATATTTTAATGTATCTATGTTTTGTGTAAGCACATGTTTAATATGCATTCACTCCTCACCTAACGTCTATCCTATTAAACGACCGCTCACAGCCACGACCGTAATAGTACGCCTACCTTCTGACTTCACGCCCTCTGTACGAGAACCATCAAATGTTTGCGTCCTGTCGTCGTTGCGCTACCTCGCATCTACCTATAGTGCAAAGTGAGCAGCCGTCGAACTTTGTCGACCGATGATGTCAGAGAGCTCCCCATTTTTTCGTTAATTTACGGTGCAGTCTCTACGTATTTCATTAAAATAAAATGATATTGTGCAGACACCCAGGATGTCGACCAAAATAAAATCCACCGTTTTACCTGAAAGAAGCAACAAGAAACAAAGGAAAGTCATAGATCTTGAGATGAAAATGAAGATTATCAACTAGTTAGAAAGAAAGTGAAGGCGATGGTACGCGATTTATGCTGAGGGGATTCTACCTTGTCTACTATTATAAAAGATAACGATAAAATCAGAGATACAGTGAAAACATCGAGTTCGTTTATCGACCAATTCACTTTACGACCAGGTCTGTGGAATGGAACCTGATCGTTTAGTGAGTACTGATTGTATTTAACATATTAATTAATCGTAACTTGCAAATTGCATGAAGATACACACGACATATAGACCCCTCCTGCGTAAAGTATGGGAAGTAAAAAATGACATTTTTAATCATTCTAGTATATATATATAAATATATATCGAATGCGTGCAAAATACTAGAATTATTAAATATGTGATAAACTGTTCCATTAGAAGATGTCATTCGTTTGGATTCCTGCACATAATGGAATTCATGGAAATGAATGTGCTGAAAACTAGCCAAGGAGGCCACTCTTTCCGGAGTTTTCCCTCATCAATTCCATATCCCGATGTACGACAGACTTAATATGATAAAAAAACATACAAATTCTATCTGGACTACACAATGAATGGATCCAAATAATCGTAAAGCTTAAAA
The DNA here is from genome assembly GCA_031772225.1 of Eubasilissa splendida. Classification (NCBI taxonomy): domain Eukaryota; kingdom Metazoa; phylum Arthropoda; class Insecta; order Trichoptera; family Phryganeidae; genus Eubasilissa; species Eubasilissa splendida. The sequence goes on along the minus strand of CM062855.1, from coordinate 21,686,581 downwards.
TAATTCAAAGATTTATTCCCCGCACCTCTTGGTTCTCCAAAAGGAAAATCTCCAAAAGAACAATATCAAATATCTCTAGAATGAGAATTGGGCATTGCCAGGTAGCCTCACATATATTCAGATTGAACTTAATAGATTCCCCAATGTGTGAGTGTGGTGCCAAGGAGGAAACCCTTGACCATATATTTTTTGTGTCCATTGCGGATCACAGGTTTTTTTACAGTAATCTCGTCAATGTTAATTTTCAACTCCCGGTTAATTTGTGTCATCTTCTTTCACTTAACTCGCTACATTTAATCTATATAATAGCAAATTTTTTGGACAACAATGGTATTGACCTGTAATATAATATTTCCTATTCTATAATATTATTATATATTTTTCTACAGAATAAAGTTTTAACTTGATTAATGGCGCAAATCACTCTTTAAGGCCTATTTAAAAGAAGACTAAATATACAATTTATTACTTACGATACTTTACGTAGGAGGGGTCGATATTTAAAAGACGATATACAAGATAAATGTTCCGACTGAGGAAAAATCCAATATAATATTATCACATAACGCAAGATGCATTTTTTGAGAATGAATTTCATGCGGGAACGTGCTCCCGATACAGTATGTTACGTTTAACATAGAGCGGCTTACTGAAAAATTACGTAATAATAAGATTTTTTACATTATTAGATACAATTCATTTAAGGTATTTCTAATATTATGTTGGATGAACAATGAAAATGTCGATAAAGCGTATTTTTTTGTTTTTAATATTTTTCCTAAAGGAAACAATAAATCTTAATAACCAAAGGAATCTGGCCTGAATAAAATTTCCTGGAAATCGAAATATTTTTTTGTAATTCTTTTAATGTCTAAAATCTTTTGAATTATTTTTTAAATCTTGCATGCTTCCTGGAGAGAAAATGTAGGATGGCGGCCAGAATAATAAAAATACGTTTACGTTTATTTAAGTCGAAAAAAGGTAAAATATATAATATATTTATTTGGTTAGGAATACATCACGTGCTTTAACATAAAAACAAATATTTCTATAAAGAATCTTTTCATAATTTTAAAACATATATTTTAATAATATTTACTGTATTTAACTATCGCAACTACCAAGCTAAACGCAATTGATTTTTCGCGGAAGATTACTTTTTAGTCTTCTTCTTATTTTACTTAGGCAAAATATCCTTGAAGAGTGATCTGTGCCATTAGTCACGTTGAAACTACACTTTATAAAATAAAGATTTTTAAATTCATATACACTCAGATCTGAACATAAACGATATACCGTATTGTTGCAGGGATGTTCTTATATATTTAAGTAGAAACATACAATTAAAAAGATAATAAAACGTGAAATATTTGATATTTCTTGACCTACTTTGCTATAATAGTTTTGCAAATGGAATATAAACATTTAATGAGTTTATTATCAAAAAGCACCTTCTACCAAGCTCCAATAAGCTTCCTCCCTTGTCGATAGGGGTAGGACCGTACGTCAATACCAGCGCCTTATTGACACAACCTGCCGTGCAGATATTCAGATAGCGCCTGTGAAACAATATTATTGGTTGTCGTATCAATCATTGTCAAGACATAATCTTTGACATTTCGACATGAGTCACGAAATGTACTATTAATAATATTGAAACGGATAATCTGCTCATGACGTATATGATAATGTATCTAAAGTGAAGTATTCGTTTAAAGAACTCTTTTATGTGAGTACTTTCTTTAATATTAATTGTTACAAAGGGTAGTGTTTACCAAAAATGACTACAGCGTTTCAAACATAATAAATAAAAATACAATAAAGAATGATTCGGCATACCGGTGGGCTCTTAGTATGAGCCATATCTTAAATATAGGGTAGAATCCGATTCAAATTAAGATGAACTTTTTTACATAGTAGAAAGAATGTACCAAAATTCCCAGTTTTTCTTAAAATTATAATCATTTCAAACCAATTTCTAAATTCCATGGTTATTTGCTTATTTGTTGTAAAATGTATATCTTAACATCAAGCCATATAAATACAGGAATATGAAGATAGGCTAGAATGTTACACTCTTCTGTCCTACGTACCATTTTTGTATCGTTCACTTTCGTACATCTTCTCATGCTCATTGATTGTTAAAACTATTGATTGAATACGATATTTTTACACTTCCATGATTCGTTCTCATAAATATTATTTAGAATTCCGAAAATTTCATAGGGAGTTCCGAATTATAAATGAAATATTTTTACGATTTCAGAATAAATGCTACACAATGAGTAATCGCAAGACAAAAGGGGTGTTCCGAAGGGGTTGTTCCTAGAAAGCGTTGTAGAGAGATAATGCTTAAGAACCAATGCACTTGGGAGGAACTTAAACAAATAAAATATAGCAGCTGCATCAAAGAGATGTCCGAAAACTGGCGGATCAGTATTGATATTTGTTTTGTCGAGTGCGGTAATGCGGTGTATATTTAGTTATTCTGCCTGTGTTTTCAGTTAAATTTATTACCATTATTTGATATATACAGTAAAACCTTGATTATCAGGACAAATTGAAACCATGAGCAGTCCGGATAATATAACGTATAAACACGAGACTTCTTAAACTCACTTCATTAGCAAATGACAATAATACATATGAAAGTGTCATAGGGTAAATTGATTATATTGACGTATAGTAAGTAGGTCTTCCATTAAAATTAACCCCAAGAAAAAACAGTTTATTATTAGTATTGAAATAAAAAGATTTTTTTTTATTCAAAAAAGAATAATTGATTTATTATCTTAATTAAGCTGTTTTTTATTACTAGGATTGACCAAAAAATAATATAACACTATTCGAAATTGTTAAAACACATAACAGAACCATTCGCCAATATCGTGTTTTCTGATCACGCCAGGTCTTTTACGAATACTCTTTGTTCCTGCTTATAGTTTAAAATATAGTATGAAAATATAATTATTAAATAGTATTCAACCAGTCCTACACATAACATACAAGTTATATGGGTTATGGGCATTTCGAGTCATCGTAATTGACTACATTTTGTTCAGTAATGAGATATAGCTGTCACATTTAGACTACTGAAAACTAACCGAGTTTACGTAATTGAAAAGAAACTTATCTAAAGTGAATATGTAGCCTTGGTACAACGAAATAAATTTTTTTTTAAAAAATCGATGGACATGGAGGTTTATACTTTTTTTCTATTAAATAGTTGCCTTTTCTATCAATTTTAATTGTTTTTTTTTTAAATTGTCTAAAAAATAACTTTTGTAATATTTTGTAAAATATAAGTATCGATTTAAAAAAATATTATCAATTTTGTTTTGATTTAGACGTAAAAAAAACTACACATTTTTTTTTAATTTAATAAGAATGCTTGTACAAAAGCGTATAAAAAAAATTACTCTAAGAATATTATTAAATAAATGGAAAAAAAAATTACATCTGAAAAACATTAACAATTAAGAGCTTAAAAATGATATCTTACAAAAACTACATTAAATCTATGTAATAGGTTGACGCGAAAGTTTTTGCCATTTTAACGGAACTTATTTAGAGATAATTTAAATGCTCGTCCTCTGTCTTGAAACCTATTTTTAGTCATTGCTTTTAAAAGAGAGACATTCTACCCGATTTAGTTAGTTTTTTTTTCGATTTCAATCTTGTAACAACCGCAAAAAAAATATTACGAAAATTTATTTACGTCGTTGTATGTTGGATGAATTTATAGAATGAATCAGCACAACTGCCGCGACTAACAACATTTGGCGAAAGTGTCTTAAAAGATCTAACGAGTCGTATGAAGTTTAGCAAGTTTCGTTCAGAGAATTTATTACTTGAAGTCGAATCACCGTGCTGGACGACCAATCGAAGTTGATAATGTGCAACTCCGGATCATAGTAGATGACCTAGACCTCAACTGACTGCAGTCATAGTTAATAATTTAAATTATGTAATTGACTGAATCAACATTGTTTATTTCAAAATATTTACATCTTTTATTTACAAAAAACGTCATATTCATGCTATCTTATTATAAAAGACTTGGCAGATTATTGAAATAGTATTTATTAATACCTACTTATATTATAAGTATTCCAATTCCAATTAATTCTTTGTATTTTCTGGAAAAGGCTTTCCACGTATAATTTATAATATCACAGATCTATGTTCTGAATAATTACAACTTCACAATAAGAATGTGTTCTAAATATGATTTAAATATATTAATTAGAAAGATATACATATAAAATCAATTTTATCGAAAAAATATTGTTGTTGCGCCACCGGGATTCGAACCTGGATCTCTTTCCTAACCGGGGAAGGTGTATTATAATTAATATTCTAATTATAATTTTAATTCATATATTTAAATCATATTTAAAATATCACAGACCTATGTTCCGAATAAATACAATTTCACAATAAGAATGTGTTCTCCTAATAAACATTTTAATTTTGGTAACCGTAATTTCAACAATCGTATGTAAAAAACTTTTATTATTATAAACAGAAAGTACACGGTGCCTATATTTTCACATATTTAACACTTACGTATGTATATATTTATCATTTTGTTTGTTTCTGTTTCATTTTGGCATTTTATTTTTTAACTTGTTATTTTTATTTAACCTAAAATTAGATTTAATCTGAAGACTTATTTATTAATTTCGCAAAGAAACTTGTCAGAAATAGTCCTCATAACTGGAAGAAACTGGAGATTAGGTGTACAGGTTCATTTTTAGTAATCTACAGAGGGAAACTTTAACTGTAACATTAATTTTAATTTTACTATCCAGAATTCATAAGCGGAAATATAATTTTAACGAATTTATTTTGAAAGTTCATGTTTTAAACATTATTTTTTATTTTCTTTCAAGCTATTTTTAATCTATATTCATTTATATAGTTTTTGATAATCATCAGAAATAGTTTTAATTTTCTGACTTCCACAAATTTACTATCGACTTGATATGGCAAACATCTCTTACTTTTCTTAAAAAATAGGTGATTTAGTAATTTTTGTGTAGGAAAATTTATTGCTTTTCGAAACTGTTCTACGGTCATAAATTTTACTGAAAGCTAAAGGGTTTTCAGATTTCTATAAAGACAAAGCTTTTCACTGAAAAGGAATTTTGATTACAAAAGATCAAAGGCTTATTGGAAAATACAAATTATATCAATGACGAAGCTAAAGAAAGTCAATATAAATAATTTTTCCCCAGAAAGACTTATTTTCCTGTCGCTAAATGTAAAAAAAATCTCTAAAATATCTGTACGCAGTCCTACACAATACCGAATATTGCTGCAAACAAAAACACCCATAAATAATACGTTACCCAAAAGGCTTGCCTTTGTGTGGTGTTGAAATAATTTACCTTCTTTAAACATGAAACCAAAAAACTCATTCAAACAAGTTAACATCTGAAAGTCAGACAAATATTTTGGGCCGTATTGTTTGTACACCTGTGCAGACACATGCTAAATGGCAAAAGTTTCTGAAGTGAAAAAATAACGAAAACTTGACGTTACTTGGGGTTACTGGTTTGCCCTTTTTCTAGGCCACGATGATAAAAGGGAAAATACAGAATGTAAAAAGTTTCGGAACGGCATAATTTTTTTTATTAGAAACATTTTTGCAATAGTTGAGAGTATAGTATTCTGTCTTATATATTGAATTAATTTATTAAATGTACCAGTTTTCATAAGATTTTTTAACAAAATTATCCCATTTAATAGTTTTGATATAATTTACATATTCATACATTTACTTTCCCATATATTTCCGTATCAAATTGATATTATGGAATCTCATACAAAATGTATGTTATATTATTGTAAAGTAAATTATATAATATCATTTAAAAATCAGCCTACTTTTTGGTATATCAGTTTCATCAATTGTTGAAGATGAAACTGCCAAACCAACACAAAATATTTAACACAAATTAATTTACAACTACACTAAGAGTCGCACTTTTCGCGGAATGGATTACGATAATTCCGGTTGTAAGTCGAAATCACCGCAGGGTGGGGGAGGAGTCGAGAGACGTGGTATAGGGAGAGGTCGGTGAAGGGAATGGAATTTAATCAAAGGACTAGCTATCTCGGGGAATCGGGATTTAGAAAGACTGTTAGCCTTACCTTTAGTATGACGCCTCCAAAATCTGCCGTCGCCGCCGAAATCACACAATGGTTGCACGCAGACGATCGATCTCCGCTCCCGAATGAAGAAGGCGATGTCAATGTTCATCCACGACACACACAACCAATAACACAGTGCTCACATTACACATACAGTACAAGCGCACTGGAGTTGAACGATCCACAATACAAATGATATCGCGTTGTCGAGATCAAACAATAAACCAAAATTGAAAAAGTTGACGTCTGGTGGGGTCAAAGCTATTAACGAGCTGTAAATATCTGTAGGTCTTCTGATTATTATTTACAAATAATAATTAAATAACCAAAAAGTTTTCGAACTGTAATAATCCAAAGAAAGCCGTCTCAAAGTATCTCCGGTTCGATAGGATCAAAAAAATTGATTACACTTGGAAAATACATAGAAAAAAATAATCTAACAAAAAAGATTCAAACCTGGACCTTTTCCTATGAAGAGAAATGCATTGAACTTACATTTTGAAGTCTTTCCAACTGATACAAGTTATTACATTTTTAAAAGCAACCAACTTTAAATAGCTATGAATTCTAAATACGCACTAGCAACCAAATATTTTTTCAATAATTAGAATTTTCTGTTTATGTTTCTAATTGATTAATTTAATTTGTGTTAAATTTTGTTATAGAATTGCAACTTTACAATAAAAAATGTATTTTCATTAAAAATAATACACTTAAGCTGAATAAAATGTAAATGAAAATGATAAGAAAAAATGTTTGCACAGTTTCCGAATGTTACAATTTAATTAAGAAACATCTTCATTTCAAAGTGTATTTATTTCGCAACACATGTCCAATGTTTCATTAAAATAATATTAAAGGAGCACATTTTTTTACTATATTCTTATTACATTTGTCTCCGAAATCCAGTTACGGAGGCGACCGACCTCCGACTGACATTTACCGAAACTCACCCCAAACCTCATAACTTTATGCCGCCGTAGTATTTTACATATAACAATGAAAAGTGTGGATAAAAGGCATTGGTCAGCGATTATTTTTGAACCCTCCCAAATTTATTAAATGAATATCTTCATCGGAATAAAACATTAGTCTCGAAATTTTAAATTCTAAACAAAATTTACTTCCTTATACAGTATGCCCCAAAAGTATTTTTAATTTTGGTTCATTCGCTGCACCAATACTCCAAACGGAAGAGGGGTGGGAGGTATGCGATCGTTAGCTACGTCCTTGGGAATTCAGTCGCTATGGAGCGTGTCCTTATCAGTTGTTTGTGAAATTTTCCCTGGAAAATTGATATCACGACGAGCTAACATAAATTGGCCTCCACGTAGCCCCTACTTGATATCAATAGACTTTTTCCTATGGGGCTACCTTAAATCAAAGGTATACAATAACAATCTTCCCTCTCTGGACCAATTAAAAGAAAATATGTGAGAAGAAATGGTAGCGATCACAAAGAATACGTGCCGAGCAGTTCTCAGAAATTTTACCTCGCGTTTATAAGAGTGCCAGCGAAATAACGGATCACATTTAAAAAACATAATTTTTAAGAGATGATTTCCGGAGACTACTTAAATGTAAAATGAACATTTTTGTATTAAACCCATCCATTATTTTATTACAGAATTTTTATTATGAAAAATACTTTTGAGACATCTTGTACTTATTTGGAAAAAATATCTTAAGATACAGACATAACTCAAACGAATTCCGAAATGTTATCGTGATTGATACCTTCGATAAAATTAGAATAATTAGATGATTTCACTGAGGGCAGTAAAAGTATTCTTCAACAATAACGGCGTTATTAATTTACACTTTTGTTAATCTAAACGTCTCAGTGACAGCAGTGTACACATTTTTTTACACCCTTAAAAAAGGTTTAAATTTGCATTTTATTTTTTCTAGGAGATATTTTTTAAAAGGCCCGCGATAAATTTTAATGGCTCTGTTTTTTTGTTAAAAATGGTTCTTTTTCAGGAATAAACATACAAAAAAGCGCAGAGATGTGGACATAATAATATGTACATTGTCTAAAGTTTTTAGTACTGTTTCCCACTTAAATCTATGTCGTGAATTCATGTACCTGAAAATGTACATATTTGTATAATTACTTCGACTTCAAAATACAAATAAAACCGAGTAAAGTGAACAATGTAATTTTATTTATATAATATTTACCATGGCAACAGACCACGCAAAATATTACGAAATTTGGAACATTTTTGTAATTTTTATACAATTATAAAAAGTACTTTGGAATGTTGGTTTGGTGTTTATTTTTTTCAATAATATAATTTAAATATTAATATAATATAATTTATTAGAATATAATATAATATATTATAATATAATATAATATATTAGAGAAATATACATATAAAATCAATTTTATCGAAAAATATTAGATTCGAACCTGGATCTCTTTCTTTTTGGTGGCGCAACAACAATATGTATATCATTCTAATTAATATATTTAATTCATATTTAAAATATCACAGACCGTCTGTTCTGAATAATTACAACTTCACAATAAGAATGTGTTCTCCTAATAATAATATAATTTTTTGCGATGACATTATTTTTTTAATCCATTAACCGCCGGTACCAGTTATCGTGGTTATTGGTGAAATTTGGATGTATGTTTTAAAGTTACATCATTAAGAAAATCTTATCAAAAAGAATATTGAAAAATCTTTTGTTTTGGAAAATATGAGGTGTTGCGTTTTTGCAACGTCAGCGAAATAGGGGATAAATAATAAACGTATGAAACAAAACAATTCAGATTTTAATATATTTATTCTTCATAATTTTAGTACACTGTTAACAACTAGGAATCTATACTAAATTACAAAAGACATGATTGACTTACAGCGTGTTTTATAAATATAGACATAGTTTTATAAATCTTATATGTATCTAGTAAATAATATTATTGTGAATTGTGATATTTTAAATATGAATATTTATTGTATCAATGTGTCCAAAATTTAATATAAAATTAATTGATAATTCTGGCGTCTCAGTTTACTCAAAGGTATTTGAGATTCTGTAAAAATAAGGTAGATGGCTCTTTCAAATAATGGAACGATTAAATGTATTAATATCAAAAAGGTAACATATAGGTTCGAAAATTGTCGCTAAAAATATTGTCGCTGTAGCATAGTTGGTGTTCCGTACAGGAAACAAGAACTGTATTTGTAGGGTGGTTCGCCGGTTCGCTCTGGTAGCTCGGATGAAGATTATCTGCAGCGTGGTGCAGCGGTCCAGGGGGGTCCAAAAATCTCGTCCAGTGTAGCAGCCAAGTCGTGTGAATTTCCAGGTCCGTGATCCAAAGTCGTTGCAAAGTCAGGAAGCCAGAAGATTCGGTGGTAGTGATGATAGCAGAGGTCCAATGATGAGAGAAATGAAAAGTCGTAATTTGCTTTGTTCTAGTCCAGTGGTGCGAGAGACGAATGAGACGAGAGTGCTCTTTGCAGCCACTGGACCATTATTTATTTAACATATTGTAATCCTACGAGCGCCACGGGCTCCAGGAGATCTCCTCCAATCAGAATGCCGGATCCGTCCCCCTGCCGCCCCGCTGCGGTCCAGCGCAGCCACCCCCTGGCGGCGAGATCTCGAAACTTTGTTCATTTTTCTCGCCGTGAAGGAGAGGACGGCAGATTCTGGATTTCTCCGGCATTCCTTCTCTCCTCTTTACATTTTTACTTTCTCAGGCACCGCGAGTATTTTTTCTTATAGTCTTTATTGCTCCTCGCGATGCCTGATAAGTCTCATCCGGGGCGATGGCCCGGGGAATTAATTATCGCACCTCAAACTTGGAAAACTCGTTTTCAATACCTGAATGATTTTTGAGGTGCATAATATTATCGCCGGGCGATCGCCCCTTCCATTCTCTATTTATTAACCTAACATCTTTATAACATATAATTTTCTACAACTAGTTATTCGTAAAACTAAATGCGGCATAGTCTGCGCGCCGGCGGGGGCGGAGTCTCGCAGCGGCCCGCTACCCCCTCCACTCGGCGGTCTGTTGACACAGTGGCGGGGAAAATCCAGTGGCGCGGAATGCCGGGCGGAATGTTTTTGTGACGCGGAAAAAATGGCCTTGTTGTCCATACATTTCTCGGCCACTTTCTACCGCGTCCGTGGTCCGCGATGCTGTGCGGAACAGTTGGATAATGCACCTTTTCCGGTTAGGATCAGGGCTCAGGTTTGAATCCCGGTGGCGCAACAACAATATTTTTCGATAAAATTGATTTTATATGTATATCTTTCTAATTAATATATTTAATTCATATTTAACAATTCATTGTTCTTTAAAGATCTCTGCGATGAAGTCAGCAGCCTCTTGTGGAAAAAAAAATCATATTAGTTAATTCTATTAAGCGACAAATCATCATACAATATTGACGTTCATTGATGGCATTTATACATTAAATAATGCAATAGATTTTAGCCCAGTATTTCATTGGGTTGCGTTACCGCAACGGCCAACTAATTCGTTATATTTTCGCGCTTTCTGATTTTTCAATTTTTTCAAAGAATACTTATTATTTAATATTACCTAATTCTATATAAGAAATATTTTAATAATTTGCAATATTTTAAGAACATAATGTTTTAGAAAACAGCTTACCTGAGTATCTCATTTCGGCCGTCTTTAAAGGCACCCGAATTGTAACCAAAAGTAATATATTTATACCTGTACACGTTTATGAGTAAATTAAGCCTTTATTAATATGCACCTATACCAGAATCGAAGATACCTTGGCGAATTCTCAGAATATGATCCGGCCAACTGACCGTCGCGTTTTCGCAACGTCAGCGTAAAATGGGTTTAGTATGAAATAAAATTATCTAAGAAATAACCATATTTTAATATAACTACAGTATCTATAAATGTATTATGTAAATCTTTTAAACGGTCAAAAAGTGACAACCTTTATTTGAACCGTTATTATAACTGTGATTATATTCGATTGAAATGATGAATGGTAACTGAGATTTAACTGTTGGAGGTTTAATTTCTAACGTAGGTACCAGTGATTGAACAAAGAATTACGAATATGTAATTAATTACCAATCATCGTTTCTGAACACAATTCCAGTCGCAAATACGGTTTAAATAACCGTTTAACCATCGCTAATATCAAATGATGTAATATTTTTATTTTCATTACGTTTAATCCGGTTTCTTATTCTTAAATATAATACGACTACTAAGTCGCTAGCTGTAAAAAAAATTCAACATACTTATAAATTGTCGTGTCAAAATGTAGCTACATTTATATAAAAATTCGATTCCATCTTCAATATCCTTTCATATCGACAACAGATGTCCTTTCGAGAAGAGCAATATCAGAACGCCACTCACAAGTTTTGAAAGAAGCACAAACAAGCGAAATTCGTATGAAATATAATATTACGTTACTTCAGTATTGACTAGTACATTACGTGTGTTTCTTTGTGATTGTCGAGAAACATTATCTGCAGAATATCTCAATCATTATTAAGCAGGGTTGAATGTGAATTTAAATAATGATAATATTGGTGATGGTTACAGAGAGAATAATAGACAAAGGGTGTGTAGTCATGTCCATTGCGATAAGAAAACAATTTACAAATTATTCTCGTGGAAAATATCTTCGATGTTGATAACATAATGAATAGCTATAATTTAAGTTACAGTGTGAATGATAACGAAAATGTAGCAGGTTTTAATTTATCTCGACGGACGGTGATTTAAAGACCTAGAGTCAGCTTCAATCTCCCAATCAGTAAGAATACTTTCTTCGTTGTCTCTTACTGACTGTACTTGAAATGTATTAATGGTGAGTGGTATATCTTTTTTATTCAATCTCTCTGTATTAAGAATTATGATTTTTAAGCCGTCCGTTTTTTTTATTCTTCTTAATCCTGAGTAGCATTATTACCGAAGAGATTCACACCATCTGTGAGATGTTTGCTTTCTTCCAATTAATGTATATTTTAAAAATTTTCATGTCAAAAGAAAAACACGGAGGTAGGGAAGATAGGAGGGAGGGAGGGGTAGCTTCTGGCTCATTTCTTCTCGAAATTCATATTATCTATTTCCCTTTCAATTCCCTAGCGCCGAAACCTTGATTCTATCGGCTTGCTAGACGAAATACACAGCTACATTAAATGTGAAGCTTAAGGGAATAATGATTTAATGCTTAATTACAATTTTACATAATAATTCACGATGAAGAATCGATAATTGTTGATTGAGATTAAATGTATTTGTGAAACTGAAGGTAGATAACAAATCAGACAATGTTGCCGACACCAATCCAAATATATTTTTTGATAAAATAATTACGGATCATGGAGCGCAATTGAATATAATTCATTTTTTCAAAAATGTTAAACACGTTAGATTAAACAACCATCAAAATTGAGTGAAAATTCCTATCAGATGTTGCCGGTAAATATTATATATCGGTAATAATGAAAAATTGAAACTGACTGGTGTATTTTTGCGAGGCTGCGAATTTTTTAGCCTGCCTTCGTATCGTGGTAATGACATATAGTGAATAATCTATCTATAATATCAATATTTCCAAGCTCGTACGCCTAACTGACCACGGTTTTCGTTATCAACACCTATCAAAAAGCAAAAATTCTTCTTATCATGAATATAGGAATATTAAAAATATAAAGTCTTTCATTTAAATTATCTTGGCTACATTTCTGTCGTTCCGTATTTTTATTAATTATTTATACGATTATTAAGTACTTTTCTCATAGTGTTTTGGTTTTGTTTCAGATTTGTGGCTGGCGTATTCCTCCGCCATAACGACACCCCTGTAGTTCGTGCCTCTGGGAGAGAGTTGAGCTACGTGCTGCTAGCTGGTATCCTGATGTGCTACTGCGTCACGTTCGCTCTCGTGATTCGGCCCAGTGACTTGATCTGTGGAGTGCAAAGGTTAGACTGAATTTAAATACAGGGAAATGATAAATTTAAATAATTACGGCATTGTGAATATACTGGTTATATTTTAAAAAGCGTATAAACAGATGGCCACATTAAAAATAAATACGTAGATTTTGTATTTACAAGCCCTTGTTTATTTATAGGGGTAGGTTAGAATACTCTTGGTCATACGATAAAAAGAGGTGGTTCTTCAGCTACAGAATAAGTCTTCTCCAAAATAAACTTTATTGCGAACTTTCAAAGATACGTCCATCCATGTCCAGTTATTTAAATTTATTTAAATAAGTACGAAATTCAAAATTGTACCGAAATTTCTAATTTGGTGGCAGTGTGTAAGGTTAGTTTGTGTTTTTATTGCAAGGCAGCGTGCAGTACCCACGTTTTCAGTAATGTTTATAGTAGTCAAGAACAGTCTTCTTTAACAAGTATAGGTGCTCTTCAACGTGGCTACATTTGGTTTATTTACAGTGTGATTAATTTTAACTCTAATCAGTTGTTAAGCGCAAGAACAATATTAATAATTACAGAAAATACTTAATACCTAGGTTAACTTTCTTCGACTTGCGAACGAACTCTCGGAAAGGAACTCGTTCGTATGTAGAAGATTAACTTATTTGACTTTTTTTATTATAACGCTATGTGAAATAGTATAACTTTCCTCTGTTCACTTTTTAATAATTTGATCTAAGTCACTTAATATCACTAGTATATTCGATTCCTGATAATTCACTATTGTATAAGTACAATGCCTCACTTCCATGCATCAGTGTCGGTACCATAACTTTATTGTGCACCGCTAATTTTGCCTCGGTTGACAAATTCCCGTTAAACAAAGCGCCGTTCACTTTATTCCCAGCTGTCACCTTCATTTCGATATCATTCTCAGCCTTTCCATTTCTATCAAACATACTTCCCAAATACACAAACACATCAACTTATTTCAAACATTACCTACAGGTATTTTGCACGGTATCTTGCTTTCCTTCTTCTCGAATACCATCACTTTCGACTTGTTGACATTCATAATAAGATCGCTTTCCTTGCATACATCGTACATTCTACTCACGAGACTCTGTAGTTCTTGTTCATTATTCGCTATTAGTACTGCACCATCGGCGTACAATCATACAATCATACGCATACAACCGAATTGCCCATTTTTGCTCCTATATTAATACATTTCAAATTATATTACAAAAAATATACTCACAAGATGTTTTGTTCTGTGAATAGAAAAAATATCTGTTTTTTATAAACATTCGAAAAATCAGAGGCAGTCGAGACCATTTGTTACATTATTTTATGAGTAGAGACTACTGTGTCTGGCGTCCATACATTAGTTCTAACGATGTCCGCTATCGGTGGTCCGCCAGAGGTTACCAATTTTTTTCAAATACCAACAAACATTTCGGATTTTTCCACATATCCAAATAACAAAAAAAAAACATTCGTATACTAAAACTTTGCCAAATTTTGATTATCGCGATGAAAGATGAGGGTAAAAAAAATCTAATTTTTTTAAGTATCGGTTGCGAAATATTATTGTTTATTTGTTATTCAATAATATAAAAAAATATTTTTGCCTCTATTCAATTGCTCAAAATTATTTTCTGGAATATTTTTTTGCTGACATTAACTATGTAGTTATACTGCAATACTCACTCGCTTTATTTCATTTTTATTGTATTTTACAATGCACGATAATTGTAAATATAATATTTTTCAAATAACAAACAACAAATTAGATGTTATATTTTTTTTATTTGTTAGGTGAAATTAAAATAAAAACATACTCGGTGTTATAAATGTAATGTATCATGATTTAGCGAATATGTGACGCGCGCATGTTGGCAAGAATAGCAGCGTGGAAGGGATAAAAAATCATAGCGCCCTCTCTCTCCGGAATCGAAGATCAGAACACATCTAATATATTTTACTTGTAATTGCCAGATTCGTAATAAAGTGTATTGTTGTTACATCTTGAATACTATTACCTGAATCCCCGCACACTAGAAATACAAAAATACATTATTTACAGCAGTAATAGTCGATACTCTCTTATTCGATTGTTAAAGGGGGGAGGGATAAGGGTTGAGCCCTCTTGTCTCCGACATATGAAGTAACAATAATAGCGTAAGATTTTTTGGGGGACCCCTATTCGGGGAATATGATGAAATTATTTTTATTTATTAAATTTTTTATATCTTTAGTGAAAGTTTTTATATAGTATTTTTATAAATTTTGTTCAATTGGGTCAAGAACAGGGTAAAGAAATGAATGGGACGAAGATTATGGGGATCGGATGAGGGATCACATAGGCCGAGGGAGTTTATGGAAGGGTTTGGGATGGAAAATAATTTAGAAGGTGAAATGTGAGGGTATGTGAATAGTCTCTGTGAATGATTGTGTTTCTGACAAACCAGTGTGAGTTTGTGATTCTCCTAAGGACGTTGTTTCGTTTGGATTTTAAAGTTTTTGTGTTACTTAAACCCCAGATGGGGCTCGAGTATGTGAGTATAGGATGAATGATTGCTTTGTGCAAGAGTAATTTGTTTTGTAGAGATAGTGAATTAATAGTCGATGCAATGATATAACAATAAATATTATATAAAACTTTATTAAATTAATTAATTACCAGCGTTACTGTATGCAGTCAGCACATTGAAATAAAATATTTATCTAACAGAATATTTTAATGTAATAAAATCTGAATAATATGACAATAATTTTGATAAGAATATTGCGAGATATATATTTTATTTCGCAGAAATTCTAGTTAAATACAGATTATTTCAATGAACTGACTGCACACTGCTGTTAATTATGCTCACACTCTGACCTAAGTGGGATATTAATCTTCTTCTCTGGTCAGTTTCCTCGTCACTGAGAATTGTGACGTCCTAATTGTGATATGTTGGCAACATGTTCGAAGAATTAGAAGATGCGTTTCACAGACCGTGGATAATCTATCTGGAGTCCTTCATTGTTCTAAATTTGAATCACATTGCCTTGTTACAGGCTGATTACAAAGTTTACTAGGGCTAAGAACTTTTTTTTAAATAAAATTAATATTACTATTAAAATTTGATATTAAGAATGCATAAACGAACATCAAGAAAATTAATCGCTGTATTAATTTTAAATACAAATATGTTAAACAACAAATAAATAAAAATATCTATCACTCCAGAACTCTGGAATTTTCCACTATTTGTGATTAATTGGCAAAAATATATCGATTCTAGTGATACTTATTTCGAATAATGAAATTAATTATCTACTAAGTAAAATATATTTGTATTTTTATTTATTATCTTTGTTTTATTAACCACTAAATTGAGTTTAAATACATCTACTGGATTTGAAAAATACCATTTTCTTCTTAAAAATAGATTCTGGCAAAGAAACAATAATATATATTTTAGTTAGTTATGACATCCTGAAGAAGAAAATGATATTTTTCAAAACCGTTAGATGTATTTAAACTCAATTTAGTGGTTAATAAAACAAAGATAATAAATAAAAATATGAATTTTAACTACAAAGTTAAAATTGCTAATTTTAAAAGTAAAATATATTTGAATTTGTAGTTGTAAACCGCAATTATATTCTTACTAACTTATACATAGATATTATATTGGAACTTTTTTGTTACCATGCAAGATGGTAGTATAAAAAGCTGATAAGTCTGACGTTAACATTTACATTTCGGCGTCAAAGTTTAATAAAATACTTTATTTAAGCTTAACGCTTTGAAACTCTTGAATAAAAGAACAGAGCCCAGAGAATTTTTTTTATCGGAAATAAATTTAAATTCGTTGCAGTCAATAACAGAAAACAGCTGGCGAAAAGTAAAAAAAAAATTCTCGCACCGCTTTCGATCGCTAGTATTTAGATTAAGGTCAAAGCAATGAATAATGTTTAAAAATAATCCTTTGAGCTCTTTTCCGAATTCTCCATCTTACCCAATTAAAAAGTATTTTTCTGAATATGATTATTTATTATGTTATAATCATAGCTACAAAACATAACGTGTGATTTAATCTTAGGTGACATTCTTCACTTTCGTTTTACTCCTAATGAGAGAAAACGTGATCATAGAACTGCAACTGGATGATCTGTTGCTGTCTCTACCTCGTGCATGTTAAGAGTGGACTGTAAATCGAAGTTATTTGAGGATTCGAAGCCGTGTAGTTGAGGATGATGCTGCTGTTTGTTTTATTGTTCTGTGAGCTTGGCATTTGTTCTGCAGGCTGTTTACAGAATTCGGAGCATGTATCGTCAGCACCAGCATTTTTAGTGTATCTCTCCTCATTTTTGTGCACCATATAGGAAGACAAGGAAGATAAGGATCGATCAATCTCATTTTTATTATTTTTATTGTTTCGATGAGGATAATAGATTCAAAGTAATTTAATCCATTCTCCAACTTCTAGTAGTCTTACTTATTTCGAAACTCACAGCTAAATTTCTGACTGACTGATAACACCTTTCGTGGTATCGAATGAATAGGTACTTAGGTTACCCTAGTTTTTTGTACTGGTACTTCTAGCTACAAGTATGTGCGTAAACAGTTCAAGATCTACCCATGAATTTTAATGAAGATCCAAAACATCCATTGGAATTAGAATATCGAAAAAATACAACTCTACGAAAACGTAACATATTTTTCTTCATATTTCTGATTTCGGTGTAGATCTATATATAATATCCTCGAATTTTCTAAAACTTCAGATTCTAAAATAATTATTTTGGGTTCTTATCTGTGCACAGGTTTTATGAAATATACATAATATTATAGTGCGATGATAAAGAAACAAAAAAGTAGAAACAAGGCTTAAGTGTCAATATAAAACTGACTGTGCTGTAGACTCGCTTTAATATATAATTACCAAATATGGATTCTTACGGAGAGAATGCAATCAAGACATTTTGAAACCCAATAAGAAGTACCAAGATAAAGGAGACCCTCAATATAAAGCCCCCATTTTTATCTTCCAAGATCTTTATTAAGATGGTTTGTACATCTTGCGAATACTATAGTAACAATTACATCAAGATGTGTCTTCTTAGCAACTCCGGAGGAAAAACGGCTGGTGGGTCGCCCCAGACTAAACTAGAATTAAAACGATAGTAGGGATAAGAGAAATAAACGACTAAATCAAGATAGATTGGATCTTAATTGATCAGCAAGTACTGAAGCAGTGCAAGACACAGGGAGATGGAAGCGTCTTGTCATGACTCTGTGCCCTTGACCCTCTTAGAATAAGTGGACGAAAATGCATAATATTTGTTGAAAAATATTTTCCCTCTCGACGCATTTGATTCTGAGTTTGCGCGTTTACTCGATTGGTAATCGTAAGGCCCAGTTTTCAGTCACCAGATTAGTATATCCTAGGGTTTATACAAAAATTTCGAAATCCAATATTTCCTAAAATCGGTTTAACCCGGTTTTCGAAGTTTCACAAAAAAAAGATAATTAAATTTAAACAATAATATAGTGATGTTTCAAATTTTATAAACACTCAAATTTACTATATATTTTATCTGGCTTCAGAAAATATGTTTTGAGAAAATACAAAACGTTCACTGATCGATCACTTAGTGATGATGATGATTGATTGAAGTAGAAAATTCTCATTCGCTGGGTAATGAAGTAGGGCGTATAGTTTTTAAGGCATGAAATAGAAGATTTAATTATTTTATTATTTTGTTTGTAGACTCGTATATGGAAAATTCTGTTTTCAGTGTTTTTGGAATTCGAGCTTCGTTCTAGCATTTTCTACCCTAAAACATCTGTGGTATTATTTTGACAGTGACCACTTGACCCATACTAATACGAAATACAAAACAGACTCGACCTTAACGAGACTAATTATACCCGTCCGGAATTCAAGAGGTGTATCCGAGTCAAAATGCATAATAAAAATAAACCTAAATATAATATTTTAAATGCATTCATTGATGTATACTGACTATTAAACTAATATATTAATCTAATATTTCATACCGGGTTACCACGTTGAAAAACCATATATCGAATATCGCAAATTTAGCTAAAAAACCGGATTTTCAAACCTGACAGCAAAATGTTGACGCGCTCCAGACTATCATTCAATGTATCTCATTCCTTGAAAATAAGTTCGCTTTGTTAAGTGACCCGATCTACACGTATCCAGGTTTAATTATTTTCTTTTACATTTTTCTAATACTCGCGCCTCACAGATATGGCCGCGTAAGCATTCACCTGACAATACGTCGCGCTGCAACCAGTCCGAGGAAACCTAAAACCGACCACTCTTCTCTTAGACAGCTCCTAGAATACATCTACTCGCACGCATGCAGTAATTAAGTGTGCATCATGACTAGGCATGCATCAATAGATGCCGATATGCGTCCACCATAATGGAATAAAAGCAATCAATGTAGAACTATATCCTTTAAATAAAAAAGATGGATATAACAAATTGTGTGAATGAGTGCATTTCCTGCACAGAAATAAGTTTAGATTGAGTTGTTTAAAATTTAATGAACTTTTAATTTAAAAAATTGAATTGATAATTCAGATTACTCAAAGGTATTTTAGATTTCGTAAAAATAAGTTAGATGGCTCTTTCAAATAATGGAACGATTAAATATATTAATATCAAAAAGATAACATATAGGTTTGAAATAGCATAGTTGGATAATGCACCTTCCCCGGTTTGGAAAGAGATCCAGGTTCGAATCCCGGTGGCGCAATAACAATATTTTTCAATAAAATTGATTTTATATGTATATCTTTCTAATCAATATATTTTATTCATATTTAAAAAAATAAAGATTTACAAGTTTAGGTATATTCGTTTTTAAATTTAATGAAGCATTTGATGTGTGAACCTACAGACGCATGAAGATTTTATAATTTGAAAAAGTAAATATTTATAAATAAAGCAATAATAATGCAAAAACTTTAATATCTCAAGATCTTACACTAATAATAATGCAAGGAAAAATTACTAGAAGTTGGGGCTCTGGAAGAAGGAGAACATCATGGCAATGGTTTGGCCAGTTTACTGAAGAAATTTTTCGGGCCGCAGTAAACAAAGTGATGATAGCTAACGCCCGGTGAACGGATATGGCACAAAAATAATTTTTAAAAAACCCTCACCACTGAAACTTCTCTCAATCTGCTACAAAAATGTAAAGTTTATAGAACTTTCGAAAGTATCTTTTTATATTTTCGTTCAGTCAATTTCACAAATTTGAGATTGATAACGGAATTGGAGTGTAAGGTCGACAGTCGACAGGTTTCAGTAGAAGTTAAGAAATAGAGAACAGAGGCGAATTGAATATTAAGTTTCTACAAACATCTCAAAGAGAACTTGTGTCTGCAGATACATCAACACCTACCCTCGGTAGGGTAGATCGTTATTTCAGATCCTGACGTGATCGCACTGCTAAAGCCTTCTTGTTCGAAGCAACATTCGAAAATACAACAAGACTACATTTGTTTTTTTAAATTTTACTAATACATTTGATTAATTTGTAAAACATTATGTTTGTCAAGTGTCGGTACATACATACGCATGCATAAAACGAAGACATACTTTAATTTTTTTTTAAATTTTCAGCTATATTAATTATTCTAACCCGCAGAAAACAAAGATAACCTAACATATTATAGATAACAGAATCATTTATTTACTTTGATATATTCTAAATAAGTTAACTTGTGGACCTTGTGTGTTCATTGATTGTTTTAGAAAATATTTTCATACATAATAAAGAAATTCATCAACAATATAAACACAAAGCACCTAGATATCTGAACTGTTAAATCTTTTTAACTTATTGCATATAAATGGCCTTCGTCTACTATTATTTGTATCTGTAGAATACTTCCATTAGAGATCTGTCTTCCGACAGGCACTTTGCTAAATTCGATATGATAAATGGATATGGTAAAGTATTAATACATTTACACAAATACATAAATAAATATATAAATTTTAATATCTTTTATAATTTTTAGTGTATTTTATTTATTTGCTCAATTTCTAACTTGTTTCTTTGCCATCGTATGCTATTTCTACCTTATAAACTATAAAATTAATTAAAACAACAAATATAAAAAAAATATAAAATAAAACATGTTAATAATAAAATGATATAGAAGGGAGTATATAATATGTATGATGTGTTATATATTTTTACTTTTTACATGACTTGTAGAATGTTCTAGAGACGAAAAACTTTTTTTATTTTTTATTAATATTAAAAATATAATACAATTTGAATAATCATTGGATATATATATATATATTAACATTTGTTTCTTCTCTATGAGAGTAAGACTCGTGTATAGAGAAGGAGATCTACTTTAAATACCATAGATTTATCCAAGAGAGATTCACTTAGATAAATCTATGGTATTATTTTTGAATAGTGTAGTGAAGTAATGGGTAGTTTCTTTTATTTTGGAAAGGAGTATCGTGTGGGTCCACACATGATAGTATTTCATCAATATTACTAAATATATATACTTTTAAGTAAGTACCTACCTAAGTAACGGTTTTTATTGATTTTAAAAACTTGAATGTTTTAAATGATACATTATATATTTTTAAAAAAGTGATATAGACCGATGGCTTTTCAGACATCAAATGTAAACTTACAAACTTTTAATAAATTATTAAAAACCTACAAAGGTTTTTATTAAATGATTATTAATGCATTTGCGATTTATAAGTTTCAGGTAGGTTTCCATACCACTTTTACCATACATTTAATTATTTTTGTTGAATTTTATCACGGTTCGGTAATTACCTACATACATACCATTTGTACCAATGTAAGGTAATAATGACCTATTTGTGAAAATTCCGATAAAAAAAAAAAAATTCAATTAAATTTAGCAACTTTACACGTTAAATGAACGGGATAACGAAACGTTTTTTAAGGCTAGTTTGATGGCAACATCCAATATTCAAACAGAAACAATTAAAATGTCTAAATATCTTTAGTACTGTATTATTATTTAAACTGTAAACTAATATCAAAAAGGATTTCATAAATAAAAAAAGTCATCTCCATAATGTTTTCGATACACCTTAAAGACTTCCAACTCAGAAATAATGCAATACAATAATATGGATAAAGTCTGTTATATTCAGTAAAGGTTGCGAAGATTGGAGGCAACAGATAAAATTGAATGATGGCCCTGTTAGAAGTTTCATCAAAACGCAAACTATATAAAACAGACAAAAAAATAAGCCGGAATGTAAGAGTATGATATTCTATAATATTGGAAGACAGCGTAATGCTATTTTAAGTATTTTTATTTATTATCTTTGTTTTATTAACCACTTACTTGAGTTTAAATACATCTACCGATTTCGAAAAATACAATTTTCTTCTTCAGGATGTCTAACTAACTAAAACATATATTATTGTTTCTTTACCAGAATCTATATTTAAAAAATCTACTTTTATTGTTACTTAATACAATTTCAATATTGAATTGAATACAATAAAAAAAATAGCAGTTAATAACGGGTATAATACAGATTTGATACACTATTTGAAAAAATAAATTAAAATAATATAATAATCAATTTTTATATAAATCACAGATAAAACATAATGATAATAATGATTATTGGGGTAGGATTTTATACATAAATAACTTTTAGAATCAAATATCTAAACATCTACCATGAAACCTTAGACCGGCATTTTATACAAATAATAGTATAGGAAATTTATTCAGAAATTCTAAAGACAATGAAGATAAATTTAACAATTCTGGTGTCTATAAACTTAGTTGCAAGGATTGTGCTACATTTTATATTGGTAAAACGGATAGAAATTTTAATATAAGAGTAAAGGAGCATTTGAGATGTTTGAAGAATAGTGGGTTTTCAGAATTTGCTAATCATTTGATAGAAAATGGTCATGGTTTTGATAAAAAATTGGGATTGGTCACAAATTAAATAATTTGGAATCATTCATAAAGCGTGTAAAACTAATCAAAATATTATAAAAAACCAACTAAATTTAACTACGAGTCCCATTCTAAAAAATTTTCCTAAAAATTATTCGAGTAAATTTGTATTAAGTAACAATTTGAATTAGGTACTAAATTTTTTTTTAGTTAGTTATGACATCCTGAAGAAGAAAATTGTATTTTTCGAAACCGGTAGATGTATTTAAACTCAATTAAGTGGTTAATAAAACAAAGATAATAAATAAAAATATGAATTTTAACCACACCGTTAATATTGCTAATTTTAAAAGCTAATTTAAGTAAATAAAAAAATAAAAAATTTCTCAATCTACTGATATAAATTGTTTTATTGTTACCTCTTTGTTTCTCGTTACCTAACGTTAACATACTATTGTTCATTATTGTTTTCAGGCGAAAAACCTTTTTGCTGAGTTTCAATAAAAAAGTTGTTAAAAAATAAATCTAATTAAAACGAGCCTCTCTGTTTGTGAACATTGTAACAGAATGAATTATTTTGTGAATTGCTAAATAAAATAGAACCTGGTTCGACTACATAGAAGTTACAGAGTGGTGCGTCCACGATCCTGTACAGGTCGCACATAAGGTTCTGTCATTATGAACAACTCGCTGAGAATACTAAAACCGTGGAAGGTAACAGGAAAGAGAATTGATTAATAACCAATGAAAATGGTTCAAATATTCCATTCAATGAGTTGAATAGAATGAATGGTCCAATAAGGGAGTTTAAGACGGGAATATTCTTTATTATGTATAGAAGAAGAAAAAATGTACTAATTACATATTTTATTATTTCTGTGGTAGGTTTAATGAATAACTGGGCATCTTCAACCCCCTCATTTATCTACGATTACACAGACTACCATGAACTAACGGAAATTCCATGTTTTAATATTTTCATATTGGTGTCGCTCACGTGATCACTTTGATACCACTTACGCAATCAAATAGCTCCGCGACTTTTTTTAAATATATGATTCGATTGAAACGAAAATGTAAACGCTAACAATATAATATGCATTAATGTAAAAAATACGCCTTGTTTACAAAAAGATTTAATTTTCGAAGAGTAAATACTTTTACTGTTACACCAACTGGACATCGTTCACTTCCAATAAGATTACACAAATGTGAACCCAATATATGAATCTATTGGATAGAGATCAATCAGAAGCATCGCTATCCAACATTCTAACATAATCATTATACAGTGCCTACACTAATAATTCACTTGTTCTATAAAACTCCCACTACATATTTGATTTTTTATATTTTGTCTTTATTTTTATTTTCATTCCTGTCGAATCATTATCTTTTTTGAATTAAATAAAACAACAATAGCATGAAAAAAACTGACTATTTTAACAGACTGCAGTCTAGCAAAGTAGCCAGGATATTGCTGTATATATCAGAGGTGGAGTCTCATCTCACATAATAAGCTAAGAGTATTTAATTGCAATAAATGTGTCATAAACTATCGGAACCTCATCCCGCAACTAATGTTCCGAACCCCTATTATATATATACACTTTATTTTATGTCTATTAATTTATTGGTCTGTTGTTCAGATTATTTTGCAGGATCCACCACCTAGCCAGTGAATCCAATCGTAAGCTAATATTGAAGTCTCGAGATTTCGGGATCCAAGACTGATCCAGGGATTCTAAAATGCTCATTAATTATAAGTTTTTATAAAAATATCAACAATTCATTTAACATATTTATATTTAAGGAAGTAATTATAAGAAATGTTTGAACAAAAAATAACGTAAACAAGAATGCAAGATTGACAAACAATAATTTTAATGCGATATACATTTTTAACATTATGAATAATATGTCCGAAGCAATAACAAAATAAAGCACAAAACATTAATATTTCATCAATCAGATTTGATCTAATTTATATATACTCGTACAATATGTATGTGAGTATGAGATTTATATCCTCCGCGCGCAAGTACGATTTTACCATAACTTTTGAGGCAAATATTGACATTGGTGAAAGAAATCTAAATCTTGACAATGGCACGTGTTACCAGCCATGGTTTCCTCAAAAGACGCGAACAAACCTAGAAGAGATACCAGTTCCGCACATAAAAGCTCGCCGAAATCTCAAATTAAACATATTTATATAGTTTTTAGAGTTTCATAGTCTTAAACAATTTAAGAAAACGAGGTAACTACTTTTTTCAACACGGTAATGAATTTGTTTAAAGTTACTACTCTATTTCTACAAAAAAATTATGTTTTTTATAGAGATTGTTTTGCAAATTGGCAACACTTTTTCCCGCGACAACCAATTTGACAGCTGATAGCTGAATTGTGATCAGTTTTGCAATTTCACCATGAATAGACTTACGCCAGAACAACGCATGCAAATTGTGCAAATTTATTTTGAAAATCGTGGTTCAGTTCGCGAAACTTACCATGCGATGCGTCCATTTTACGGTCAATATCATCGTCCATCCAAGCAAGTAATTCGAATAAACATGAATCGATAATACGCATCCGCAAAGACGTCGTACAGTGCGCACCGAAGAAGCTGTTGTTTCTTCAGAAATGATGCCGCCCAGAACGGTACAGTCAATGAAGAGCGCTATAGATCCATGGTTACTGACTTTTTCGTTCCCCAATTGAATGGCATTAATGTGGAAGAGCTGTGGTTTCAACAAGACGGCGCAACATGCCACACGGCACGCGCCACAATCAATTTATTGAAGGAAATATTCGATGAGCTCATAACTTCGCGTAATGGATCTGTTAATTGGCCTCCAAGATTGTGTGATTTGACACCATTAATTTATTACGATAGACGTCATGGAAGCCAACCTTCGTCACGTTATTGCCGATATATTAAATGTCGGGATAAATTGTGAATAAAATGTGTTTTGTAAAAAGCAGAGTTTACCCTTGAATCCATTATCAACCCATCCGAGGTAGCAGGCGACACCAAAACACACTTACACACCTGAAGATCCAGACTGAGCTAGACCCTATGGCTTCCTATCTTCTAGGGCCCAAAGGCTCTGTAACAACATGGATCATAAAAATTCAGGTTAAGGATATATGAAAGAGCCTGATCCAAATGATGGGCCTCCAGTTGAATAAGATAAGGAGTAAACAAAAAGTAGCAATCTTACAACTAAACTGAGAATAAGTATTACAGTATATTGTACTTATATAAACACAATAGAATGGAACCTTTTTACTTTGAACCGTGTGAAAATAGTAACGTTACACTTTTAAAAACTTTTTTCCGAGGGCTAACGTACAGTTCGAGAAAACACAATAGAATGGAATCTTTTTAGTCTGAACCGTGTAAAAGTAAGTAACGTTACACTTTTAAGTACTTTGTTTCCAAGGTCTAACGTACAGTTCGAGATAAGAAAATTGGCCTTTCAAAAGTATCATTTACGCACCAACACGAAGTTTCTTAACCCCAAGAATATTCGATTTATCGTTTTTACTATCGAAAAATTATTATCAGAGCGTCGCCGTCGTATGAAAGCTGAATTATATTTTCCATAAAGACTATCGAAGCCCAAAATGAGTTTCTGGAACGTCTTTAAGACGGGATTTACTTTGATCGGTTTTTTAGAGGGAGCCGCTTACACAATGAAGAAAATTAACATTTGAATAAGAAAGATGGGGGTTATTCTTTATTGTGGTTTATAAAGTACTTGGTGTGATTCAAAGAGCGGAATTACGAACAAGTGAGCCTGGCTTTGAAAGCAGAATCAGATAATGTCAACCCTTGGCAGGTTTCATACTCTCAGACTTTATTTTTAAATGTAAATCGCAGGATTGAAATAAAAAGTTAAGCCTTAATCCTTTATGATGATAAAAGGTTTCGTTCGTAGTAAATCTCTATAAAAAAGATTTAAACAATATATAAATCCAATAATTTTTTTAAATAATAGATTTATTTTATTATCATTACGATTAAATTTCACTTTATGAATACAAATTTAATGCATAAAATATTTTTATTTTTATTTTCAAAAAATATTTATTTTTATGAAATTATGAATACGTACCTAATATAAATAAATAAATTTTTCAAATTTATTTATTAAACTCTCATCAATTAAATAAAAAATGTTATAACTCTTTCTTCGCATAAGTAGGTTCTTCTTAATCATTTTTCCTGATTTGTGATGTGTAGATGGTATGCATTTATATATTTTTGAATTAGCTCCATTTATGGAAGCTTAATTAATGTAGAGTAACAGTTTTAACCAAGACCGTTCATCTTGTGGATTTTTCTCGTTAACGTGTTCTCTTGTACCACTAATATCCCCATGGTATATGTTGTATAAATCTCACAATATAGTTATACCTACCTACTATTTATTACCTACTATATACCTATTACTACCTTATTATTTTTCTTCGAGTACTATTCGCAAACGAATATTTGCAATTATGTTTGGCTTTTACGATTTTATTTACAGCTGCCCGAAAGAAGTATTCAATTTTTTCGTCGGATTATTCCTACATGAGTATATAGTTATTTAAATATTTAATAAAATCATTATTTAATAATTGAATTCAAAGTTTCTAAAATATTGAAATATTTTTCTTATGGATCGTCAACGTAGGTATGACATAGTTACGCTACAAATACGTTGAATATGATGGTAAAAATATATCCGTTATCAATAGATTATAAGTATGTATATACCTGTCTCGTTAATAATCGTCATCGTTGTTCCCGGCTCAACAACTTGGTATGAATACACAATAATACACCATCACTGGTATCTACACAGGGCTGTTTCCCGCCACAATTGGCGGAACCTCAATAGGTATCCAGAAAAAAAAAGCGCCCCTATCCAATTGACGAAATTGAAGCATATTTGTAAATGATTCTATAGTCAAAGAGGATACTATAAAATCGATATGAATAAATGATTCTAAAATATATAAACACAAAGAGCAGTTATCAATTGTAAAACTATAATTGTTAATCACTTTCAAACACGTCACTCTCTATATTTTGTGAGTTGTATATTTTAGGTTTTGTTTCTGTATGCCTCAATTGCTGTCATTGCGAATGGATAGATCTTTATTTATATTGTGGTGCTATCTCATTTCGGGTCTAGGTATTATTCTTCTTTCTTTCAGTGGCCATTTCGTGGGTTGCGGTTTGTTTATTTGCTCCATACGACCTAGCTGTAGAAGTCTCCGTAATTTATGGATTTGTGACAATCGGCTCATCGTGCAGGTCATCAGAACAATTCCAAATCTATATTAAACAAAGTGTTCAGATGATCTAATTGTTGAATAGTATTAAAACGAAAAGCGAAATACTGTTTGAGATACAACGATCTTATTGTATTAAATTGTAATTATTTGAAGAATCCAGCCTTAATAATATATACATTATTTTAACATTAATTCACTCGTGAATTTTCTTTTCCAATTTGTTAGAACTTAAAATGAATTAATACATAACTCAGTAAAATTATATCTGTTAAATACTATTTTTATCTTAGATATTTTAATATCTGGTTAGATAGGATCCGGATTGAAAAAAAAATACTATTATTTTTAATAATCTTGGATAATAACAAAAGTTATGTAAAAATTCTCCAAAAATATTTTACTTTATAAAGTTTTTAAGAAGCAAGATAAATACTATTGTTTAATATATAATTTATAATATTGTTATCAATTTTTTTATTATCTATTTTCGCGAAATAGTTTATCTTTCCACTTTTAAAATGCATAATACATTATGGTACCTATATTAAATGAATTTATGATTCCCGTTGGAAAATAATGCGGCGTGAAACATCTCTTAAATATGAAGAAAGTAATTTTATTCATGAAAACGATTGGTTCTACCTTTTGAAATTTCGCAAAATCTCATTCTGTTCGAATTTATTTGAATCAAGCTCGAGGGTCGTGAATATTATCAAAACAGAATTAAATTATCGCTTGCGATTTTCAATACATTTATTACAATTAATTGCCCAATTAATATCTGTTAGATCCTCTTATGATCTATTTTGATTTATATGATCATGTTATCAAAACCGGTACATTAACGGGGAAATATTAAATTACTAAAGTTCGTATTTCTCGTTAACGAAATATGAAACATAACATTTTTAAGGCTTTTCATTTTATAATACAACGAGAATAGAACAACAAAGTTTCATAGCTGGAGGCGTATCTGAAGAAATTGTTCGCAGAACAAAGCTGAACCGGAGTATATTCGGACGTTTGAGTATGATTTTCAAAAGCAATCTTCCACTGTGTTCCACTGTGTTGAAACGAAAAGTCAATGTCAATCAATGTTTTCTTCCAGTGTTTACGTATGACTGCGAAACATGGACATTCAACACAAGAGAGGTCCAAAAAGTTAGAGTAAGACAGAGAGGTATGAAAAGATGTATATTAGGCATCACATAACGAGACATAAAAAGGAACATGTGAATAAGAGAACAGACGAGAGTAGATGGCATTATTGAATACTATAAAAAAATTAAATAGCGATGGGTAAACCGCATCGTTCAGCGGACCGACAATTCTTGAACATTCATCTTTCCATACCTCTTTGTCTTATAATGAACCAATTAAATACCAAGTCACTTGACGACGGCAGCCGAATAAATCTGTCACATCGAGCACGAGTGAGGTTGACGTGTTATATTCCGGCTACCTACCTTCTTATACTTCTTACTTCATACTATTACTTATATCACTATTACTACCTACTTAAATTGGATGCAATTTATACAAGTTAAATTCGTACCTACGTATTATTATTGTATTCTTTTCTACTTTGAGTAACGTGTCAGACCAACGAACTCGGTTACTTGGAAGCCCACTTGAGATTCCAAGGGTTGGTGTTTAAGTTAATCAGCAGGTTCAATGAACCCATAAAAACTATTGGGACTAAAATCTTTCCTTAAAACAAAAAATGTTTACATTAACCAAGAACAAAGGATTATAGATAATAAAAGGCCCGAATCCGTAGCTAGCGGATCACTGTGTTTTGGGCATCGGTCATCGGAAGTTCTTCTTAAATAAATTCATTATTTTCTCGTGCGAAGTGTACAAAGGATGCATTCCTCCTTTAAATTTGATACTACGCTGGTGCGAGAAATATAATTGGCGAATTCTACAGCCAATAGGAATTATGTAGAAATCTTCGCCGCAACCAATTAGGAGCCCCAAAAGTGTTGTCATAATCGTATTTTATTCAACAGATTGCTTACATACAGGAATTGATGTGACAAGTGCAACAAGTGACAGGTGTTAGAACTAAATCTATTGAATGACTATTTCATGAATTAAATATAATAAGTAATTTGCTTAATTAAATGATGCATTATCCCGTGTAAGCTATCGGCGCTGTTGTTGCCCTGTACCACTGTACGCATCTGGATTCTCACTGTACTGTAGTCTGTACAAATCTTATGCATAAACGGAAAGAGCTGTGAATTAACGGAGAACTCCAGTCGTCTCGGACCACCCTTACCATTGGACCAAGTCCTATATTATTCCAAGAGTGCGTTTGGGTGTTACTATTGAATATCACCCACACCTTAAATAATCCCACTCATATGACTCTGCTATGACTAAAACCATGGCAGACGTCATTCTTGTAACGAGGGACCACCAAAAAATAAGAAGAAGAAGCCTTACTGAACGTTTTTGATCTTTTCTTCTGTTGTGATTCCATATTTTGCGGCCATACGTGAGCACTGGAATCTTACATACACAAATACATACGATTCTGAAATTTTTCATTAAGTCGTGGTTAACCATGGGACGGACATAGAGAATGAGTGAGTCTATTTTCTTAAATTACTCTGGTGGCCGTGGGTATGAAAATCATTGTATTAAATCCATCGGGTCATTCCCTACTTGCTATCTTAAAATAATAAAAAATATTCAAATTATTATGTTATAGGGTATGCATTAATTACTTTTTTAAGCAGTGGAATACCCACTCTGTCGCTCGGTGCCTACTTGATATTTACGGCAAAAGTGGAAACGCCTTCGGACGTGACAGAAATACTGTTGCAAGTAGCTGGGTCGGCGTCCGAGTCTCCATCATTGAATGTGATAAAGAATTAAATCAAGATGGCGGAGTAGGATTAAATCAAGATGGCGTCCCAAGGGTCCAAGTCCGAACATTAAAAGGTTCTCATTATCATAATGAAGAATCACAACCATGCTATCCTTTACAGAAGTGATCGGTAGCTAATAAAATTATTTTTTAAGGAGAACACATTCTTATTGTGAAGTTGCAATTTTATCGAACATAGCTCTGTAATATTTTTAAGACAAATTAATTGTATTAATTAGAACGATATTCTGGCGTCTACTATCCGATTACTCAAAGGTGTTTGAGATTCCGTAAATATAAATAATATAGCTTATAAATAATGGAACGACAGATATATCAATTTGAAAGTGCAACATATAAGTTCGAAAATTTGTCGTCAATTTACTGTGTTGATGTATGATAGGAAGAAATCCTGGTTCGAATTCCGATAACAACAACAGTATTTTTTCAATAAATACTTCTTTCTAATTAATATATTTAATTTGTATTAATAAAATTTCTAGTGAAACATATATTTCAGGGAAATCTAGTTTTTAATTGTTTAAATAATTCAATTATAATGCTCTTTGAAGTAAAAATACATTGTGTTTTAATATCTTAATTTTCTTTTTTAATCAGTAATCAATATAAAATCACTTCATAGTATTTTAGGGATGAAATTTTTTTTTAATTTGTGTCGAAAGTTGTAAATAGGTAAAAAAATTCAACTGTTTAAGAATATATTATTATTAATTGAACGTTTTAATTGTGTGTATTGGAATTTTTTTTATTTAATTTGAAATATTATACAAATTCAATACAAAAAATTTCAATAAATAGGAAGGTAAAAACACAATAACGAATTGTATTTTAAATTCATTGTGGATCAGATTGTCCAACAAATTTCGCTTTATTTTTCACGTAATTTAGATATAGTTTTTCGGAATAATTCCAGGATATAATTATTGTACTGACGAATAGAGGCTATTCAAGATGGTATGTATATTTGTCAACATCATGAGAAATACAAATTGAACCCTCTTGAGTATCTCCAAATCCACGATATACAATTTTCACCCGCAGTTTGAACATTTTCGATTCACAATTTGGCGAGATAACCAACCACCCATGAAATATTGTGAACTGATCCTGTTACATCCCGTAATCGTCGATAATTAGTCGGCCGTACGCCAGCGCGTGGAAGCTAATTAGTTTCATACAAATTGGTTCAGGTGAATTTGAATCTGACGTTTAAATAATATTTAAATGCTTTACAAAAGTACAATTATCGCCATCGATTTTCATTTTTTTTTTTTACTGTATTTCTCTTGATGTAACTTTTTAAGAGAAAAACAAACAAATAGTTATCTGTAAACATCGCAATTGTATAACCTAAATCTATGTAATTTACATTTATTTTTAATAATAAAAAATATATATATTTTCAGTTTTAGACGTTTAAGCAATCTTATCAAATTTATTTCATAATTTTCTTTCATTACTAATTTTTGCTGAATATTTCTAAATATTTATGATACAAAAAAAATATTTAACACCCTTAAAATTATATTTAGTTTTAAAAAAATCTGTTTTATGTACATACATTGTTTCAACCATCATGTATGTTGATAGATAATAGAATGCCACATATTTACCTGGGCGGTGAGGTCTTGTGAAAAGGTTGACTGAACAGAATCATTTCTGAACACATGACCAAAAGGGCGCAGGACCTTGAGAAGGCCAAAGCTAAAGTGAAGTAACAATGTCTTCAAAGGCATAAATATATGTTTTAGAAATCCGAGACTGGAGAGAAATTGCGTGTAAAAAAGAACAAAGAAGAAAAATTCTTTTTGAAGAAACATTTTCGAGAAAAAAGAGCCAAGACCCACCAGGTGTTGTAAAGACAGTATTGGTGATGATGACAGCGAGAATGCTTCATATTCCCTTTCAGATACACATTTTTCGTTTCTTCTAGATTCATACATTTTCTAATATATATGATCGTCGTTCATTAAAATTTAAGCATTATTCTCCTACAATTGTCATTAGTAATGCCAGATTCTTCGCGGCTATTTTCAACTTAGGGCCAGTTGTGTGATCAGTAGTAACTTTTTACTATAGCAAAAAAGTTACTGAAGTAAAAATTTTTTGTGAAAACGGTTTGTTTGATCATTAGTAAAAAAATATTTACTCCTCCAAAGTACATCCGATAGTAAAAACGAAAATCGATGGTTAAATATGGCGGACTTTTCACAGCTGTTCCAAGTCATCTGACACATTTTTGCACACTTTGTTGCAGTATACGACAATTAATCATTCAATATCCCACTATTTTAGTGATGAGAGTTTGTCCGATGATGATCTCGTTGTTTAATATATTAATGTATACATTAGCACATAATACTAAAAAATTTCACCACCAAGTGTCGGATTTTGACCGCCTGGGCGAAAATATCCGTAGATAATGCATAAAATAAAGCATATTTCATGATTTTTTGTCGCACCTATAGATATCTCCGTCTATACTTAGACAGTAGTAAATTTGATGTATCAACAACCCGCAAAGTATTTTTACTACAAGCGTTAGTAAAAAGATACTACTGATCACACAACCAGCCCTTATTGCACCATTCAATGTGTCCGAGTAACTTTTCATTGAGTACACTCCGTTTTCTACAATTATTAAAGTTTTTTTATTACCCTCACCTTGATTCTGCAATCATTGCATATCTTTTTCTATCTTACTAGGTAACTTCGAGTAACTTATAACGTGAATTCACAGATAATATTAATATTCGTTAATATTGTTGAATCCTTGTATTATTCTGTGGTAAAAAAAATGTATATAAACCCTGACGCTTTATTGTACATTACGCACGATCATCATCTGATTGATATTAAGTTCATTACGGCCATGAAAAAATCGATCCACAGCAGAAAATCCTGGATATTTTTTCTTCAATGGCACTGCAGCCAAATCGAGCTTTGGCCTTCTGAATCATCCCACCTTCGTGATAATCGGTCTTCAAAAGATTTTTATTTTATTTATTAACTAACTGTTTGTATATGTGAATATATATGCTTATTATTGCGTATAAGCATAGATGCCAGAAGAATTCAGGTTACGGAAGGAATTTAGCACTCATTACAACCCGGATTCTATTGGCACCTCCAAAATGTGGACTGTATTTTTAATCACTATTTCGTCTAAGGTTCCTTTAAACGACGACGAGCTACGACACTGTATAGACGCGAAGTCTCAAATTAGTAATGTTGTAATCGTTTAGGTAAACGTATATTGCACTCGTTCAAGGTCACCAATCGACTGATCGATGGCGTTCCGGGACGGGGAAGGGACTGGGTGGAAGACACAGTGCATTACTTTCGTTCAAAGTAAATATGTATTTACACAAATAAATATGTGTCCCAAACACTCATATTACAATAAAGAAATACGCTTAAATGAAGCTGGAAGTATTTAATATTTAATTAAGCTTCATTAACCTAATTCATAGTAAACCTTAAAGACGCGATTAATTAGCATTGATGAGTTGAGCCGATAACGAAAAGTGCAAAGTTCTGTACCGGCTCCGCGGTAGGGTGGGTACGCAGAAGTCCAGTATTTTAGGAGTCTGGGCTTCTTGTTATATTTTTACCATAAATAGATTTCTTCTTATTGGTTCCCTTATTGGTACCCTTTTATTAGTTCATTTAATGTGTATCCAAAATACCATAGAACTATGTTCTTAAAATGCAGCTTTACAACATAAAAATATAGTAGAACTTAAAAATGTATTAAATTTTAAATGTAAAAATGTTTATTTTATTATTTTATTAACAAAAAGTCAATGATGATCCTAATAGATAATTCCAGATAATAGTAAAGCACAATGTGATAATAAGCCCTGTAAGGTATTTAGGGATATAACATGTTACAGAATATATTTTTTGTGATTGAGAAATTAACTGTTAAATAATAAAAAAAGTTACATGTGCCATATATTGACAATTGAAAAGTTTAATGAGATATTAAAACGACGGAGCTACAGAGCGCATGGATCTGTGAAGTCTGATCATGTGACGAGTGACAGTTTTTAACGTTCGAAAGCGAATAGTACGAATTTAGCCTAACCATGTACAATACAATTTCGCTTTTAAACTGAGTCTACATCATGAATAATATATCCAGGTTAGCGTTAATAGATGATATATTTTTGTTGTAGTTAAGTATTCCAGGCAGGGGAAAGAAACAGCCTGCCTTGGCAACCAACCTTGGTACTGTAAAATCTGGTATGAACAGAGTTGGAGATCGCATGATCAGGTAGCAATATTTAAGACTATTTGTGATGGTATTAAAAGTGTTATTTGACATGTTGCAATCGCACCTTTAGGTGGCAGAAAACATAGTACAGGAAAGAATAAAAGGACTCACTGAACTCGCCTCTCTGGATCTCCCGATCGCCTCCGGACGCAGTGGACTGTATATAGAATTATCACACAGTATTTCGCCAAAGGTCGAACACAATATAGACTTACGAAGTCTCCAACACAATAAACTCACGAAATCACCGAGATTGATAATAGCGTCTTGAACTATTCCTATAGAGGGCCGCTGATCGACTGACGATCATTAGTGGCGGGGGAAGGAAAGGGGACGGAGGCACAGACACTAATTCGTTCAAAGTATTATAATAATAAGTGTAAGTCTCAAACATGACATATCCTTTAAAATTTATAATAAAAAGGAATTTCGAACTTTTTAAGGAATTCGTCGGTGTATGGGTGTCTCGCTGGAAGATTTTAAGACGATTAGGTGTTTAAAAAGAGGGTGAGAGCCATCTGCCTTTCTCTTTTTTGCTCAAAAAAAAACATTAGGATTAATATCTGTCGGTCCTGGCTTCTCTTCGCCGGAATGAACCTTTTTTATTTGTTTTGTTTTTGTGTATTGTCTTCTTGTTTTCTTTAAAGTATTTGTGGGAGAGCGCCATTTGCTGTACCACTCAGTACTTCTTGTGTGTATACTTTATCTATTACTGTTGTGTGTAATTGATTGTTTTTAAATGTTTACAATTTGATATAATATATGAGTTACATGAATCTGTTACAAAACTAAAGTTACATATTTTTGTGAATCGCTTACCTCTCCAAAAAGGAGACTAGTTTTTTTGTTTCACTGAATAAATGGTTTTTTTCCGCACTGTACGGATAGTGAATGGTCATTGGTTGGCAGCCATGTCGTGTTGAATTGCCGCTATGTGGCATTGATGCACAGCATGATTGCCAAGTAGCCTTAAAAAATGCCAACCTGGCGGTAAATGTGGAAGACCGATATTGCTCACAAAATGGTCTTGGCTAAGCGGTGGGTCACCATTAGAGATTCCAACTATTCTACATCATCAACTATTCAAATAGTTTCTAAAGTAAGAAATTAATTTGGAATATTTCAAATAAATCATGATATACGTAAGTACTTCAAAATTTATAAGAAAACGAGCTAATTTACCATTAACTGTAGTTTTAAAAAACATATTTTTAAAATAACAACGCATTGAATATTTCGTATTTTAAATTTGTTTTTATCGTCGCAAAAATACAAAACGTTTGAAAATTCCGCTCAGTGTCGGTTAACGTTGGCTTAACTGTTAAAAGTGTTTTAAACAGTAGGTCTAACGTTTCTGTCCTTTTTTTGAAATTGTCCAAATATCAAAAAAAAAATTAGATTATTTGAACAAACATTTGTAGTTTCTACGAGAGATAAAATAGTGCTACTTAATTCCATCTGCAATTCTGACGTCGATGAACTCTTCAAACAAGCAACAGGTATCTCTTCCACGACCAATATTTCATCCTTAGAAATTAACACGAATACTATTCGAATAGCTGCACAAATATTCGAGCATCGAATAGTAGAAAAGGCCGAATGTATTCGAATATCGAATATTCCAATATATTCGAATATTCGGGTTGGAATCTCTAGTCACCATTCACTATCCATTAAAATAAAATGTATTCTAATCAAAAAATAATATTAAACCCATTTTAATATTCTTCGTGTTTCTTTATTTGATGGCCTACAAAAGTAATGCCATATTTTTAACTGTTCTTAATCTGACATCGTCTTCATCCAATTCGCTCTCGTCGCCTGGTCAATTGTTATAGAAGGAAAGGTTTCCTTATTAAATTATTAATGGACCAATTCCTTCAGAGTATGATAGACCTTTTATAACGTAATAAACATCAAAGTGCGGTTTTATTCTTTTTAATCTTTCCGTGCGCTGGAAATGTTCCGGCGTTAAATTGGAAATATTTTACGATTTGATAATCGTCATCTTGCGGCAAGAAACATTACGTTTAATGGCCGGAAAATCTTCAGTAAATCGAAACATTCCTATGATTAAAAATTATACGGTCTATAATAAAATGTAATATGCGTCCCCGGAAAAATGAAAATTATATAAATATGTACTTATATTCATATACTGACTTTTTTACATAAATTATGTGCATATCAGAAAAGGCAATTTTTTTGTACATTAAATGGAGATTTTATTTTACTGCTACACGTTAAAATTGAGAACTTATTTATTGCTTCGACAGAAATAAAATTTTCATAGGGTTGAAGATGACGCAACGACAGAATGAAATGGAGTGTGAAATTTAACTTAATTTTTTCCTACCTGTGAGAAAATAAAACACTTGTTTTTTTAATCTATGCGTCTCAAATATATTTTTTTTATTTTCACATATATGATTATGGAGTTCTACAAACTTACCACGGAAACAGTAAATAAATATTTTATTTAGAATATATATCTATAATTATAAATCTTGTATAATATTTTTTTATCTCGCACATATTTACCCCGCATTATTAGAATGATTTAAAATGGTGTTCATAGGATAAATGGAAGAATGCCCATATTCACCAATTGGCCATACTGGCAAAAATAATGAAATCTAAATTTTTCGAAGAAAGGAATAAACGAAAAATCTTTAACTTTTAATATTGAGAGAACAAAAAATTTTGTTTAAAACTTTAGTCTAAAATGCTTCATTATTGAAATACATATAATAAAAACGTATGTAAACCTAAATGAAGTACTGAATATTATGTCCTGTTAGTCAGTATGCAGTATTCAACAATTTTTAATTCGTATCGTAGAATTCTTCTTCATCATTTATTGGTCAAGCATATTATCGGCATTGGGGTGCATTGATTTGCTTTGAAAATATATCGAGATTTATTTGAATAGTCAAAACTACACATGAAAACATACATTTTTCAGTGTGATATGGTAAATCAGGAAAAAAAATTCTTCATAATTTATACCCGTTTTACATAAAGTCTATGTAGGTGTTGGATATTTCAAATCAGCTTCATCAAAATTATGTTAAATTCTTAATTAAAAATGTTTGAACTGAACCGAATTATATTTAAAATACCAATTAAATGTGTTAATTAGAAAAATTTACATATAAAATCAATTTTATCGAAAAATATTGTTGTTGTTACCGGGATTGGAACCTGTATCTCATTCCAATCCGGGGAAGGTGCATTAACCGATTATGCTACAGCACACAGTACATTTGACGACAATTCTTCGAACGTATATGTTACACTTTTCAAATTAATACATCAACTTTATTTTTTCGGAATCTCAAATACCTTTGAGTAGTCCGATAGGAGACGCTAGAATTAACAATGTATTTTTATTAAATTTTTGGACACATTGATACATTGATGCTAGTGAATCGACATTTGCGAGCGCTGCTAGCCGCGTCGGTGTTGTTACATGCCGTCGGTACTCAGTGCCTTTATAGCTGATGGGAATTGCGTTTCATGCATCGGTACTTGTTGAATACTTTCAGCATCGTCGGGAGTAAGAGTGGAGGCGATAACCCTCCATAGAATCCAAACTGTTTCTGGACCTAATCCTGAATAACATCAATAACTCATTAAAAATTATTTTTATCTTAGTTCCAATATGGAACCGTCATCCTTCCCTGTTCTTTACCATTTGCTTGAAGCACCGAATTAAAAAGTAAAATAAAAAATAAGTATGTAACGGTCCCAAATTTTAATTTCAAATAATGTTTGTAAATATTTACATAATACAATAAAAGTTTAGATAGCAATTAGGTTTATGTGTAACAGTACGGCACACCTACTTATATTTTTATTCTGCGTTTTAAATACGTAAAATATTTTATAAATAAATAATTACGGACTATTATTAGTTTAGTATTTTGTATTAGTAGTTTTAAAAACTAAATTAAATCAAAAATGACGAGTCACCTAATAAAATAAAAAAAAATTATATAATACTCGTAGCTAAATAAGAGCATTATTCGTTAACTATGACTAAAACCATGCCTAATTCAATATTCTTAAAATGTTCTCAAACATACTCTAATTTATTATAAAATACAATGTTGCCATTTTAGGGAAAAATAAATAAATCCATAACATTTATTATTGTTTTTAGATTCGGTGCTGGATTTTGTTTCACTGTGGTTTACGCCGCGCTCCTGACCAAGACGAACCGAATCTCTCGTATCTTCAACGCTGGGAAACAGTCGGCGAAGAGGCCCAGTCTCATATCCCCCAGGTCTCAACTCATCATTTGTTCTGGATTCATTGGAGTACAGGTTCGTTGTTTACATATTTTAAAAATATTTTTAGTCTACTTATATAAATGGTCAATTAAATAGTATAAGTTGAATACATTATATTTTAGTAAAATTATACTTTTTTTACTATTGTTTTTCATTTAATTTTAATTTGTAATTAAATTCATTAATTCAGGTAAATTCATTATTGGAATGAAAACTGTGCCCTTGTTGTTTAAAATATTGACAATTATAGTTCACCGTGAGTTTGTGTGAACTATGGATTTCTTTTGAATTCTGTGAATTAACTATGTTGTTAACTTATTTATTTTACCATTTTAATAAAATTAAATGGTTTTCGAAAAATTTTCATCATGCTTATACTTTTAGAAGAATTGTTACTTAATATGTATTTAATTTAATAAATTAAAAAATCTCAAGAAGTTTGTACTTTATTCATAAATAAACATCCGAGATACGTAACAATTTTTTTTCAGGTGGTGATTAACGGAGTGTGGATGATTATATCCCCTGCCCGCGCTATGCACCACTACCCGACCAGGGAAGACAACCTCCTGGTGTGTGACAGCTACGTGGATGCCTCCTACATGATAGCATTCAGTTATCCAATCGTCCTGATCGTCGTCTGCACCGTATACGCCGTGCTCACCAGGAAGATTCCAGAAGCATTTAATGAGAGTAAACATATCGGTGAGAAATTATTTTATTTTAAATTTTAATGAATTTAATTTGCTAATAATTTGAATTGGAGCCAGTGTGTCGAGAATTATGATAGTATCGTGTTTGGCGTGATAAAATCTAATATTTTCCATAGTTCCGTGACTTTAATGCGAAGATATCTATTTGATTACGTATATATGGCCTGCGCCTACGATATTAGCAATCTGCATAACACTATCGTTAGTGACTTGTCTGCCACAGGCGTATTGCTAATAATTTGAATTAAGTCTCTAAACCTTTAGAGGAAATGTTATGCAGTAATGCATTTACTGATTACCTAAATAACTTTACTTTCTCAGTGGTTTTAAAGACAAGCATAAGCGTATACATACTATAAATACTAGCGAAAATATGTTTTTATGCATTTATATGTTATTCCAACTGAAAACAATGTCTTATTTAGCTTTATTACAATTTCTTTTGTACGGCAATAGTCTGGTTACGCGCAGTAGGTATAAACTTAGATTATGCTTTTACTGACGATGCTAACAAGGTATACATAGGTATCGTATAAGGTATACATAGGTGTCCTTTTCTATACGCGAGTCTTACTCTCATAGAGAAGAAATAAATGTTAAAAGAAATTATATATAAATCCTACTAATTATTTTTATAATATATTATATTTTTTAATGTTAAAATAAAAAAATTAAAATAATATGTTAGAAAAATTATTCTAATTTTGAGAATAATTCTATCAACGATTTATCCATCAGACAATGGATATTCAAAATGTTCATTAATATAGTGGCCGAAAACTAAAATAACTAGTTTTATAATTTACCATAACCAAAACTTATTTAATAGAAATAAATATATTTTAACATATATTTCAATTTTTTGATAGGTAAAAGGTACCATTGCTTGAAATTTGTCAATCGTTTTCGAAAAAACAGATTACAGTAATAAAAACAACCAGAAAACTTTATAAAATTGGCAGACGTAAAGATAGTCGTAACGCTACACAACTTCAATAGGGAAATACTTAGTTCAGTAAGATTGTTATGCGGATTGAACATACGAATTGGAAGCGCCCAGACAAGCAAATTATCTCCCAGCAGCGGTATTATATTGCACATAAAGGATTGTCGGAATTAAAAACTCTAGCGGTGGGTTGAGCTGATCCGTGTAATAACATCTTTAATTTTATGTATTTTTAATCTTTTCAGATTATTTAATTTATGTTTATTTCCCAGTATTTTTCGCAATGCGTAGTTTTTGTATAATACACATCCCTGATATGTACAGACGTTCATGCAGTAAGTTAAGAAGAAAACTCTTTTAAATCTTTATATTGTATTGTAGGAACTGCGTGCTAGCATATTAGATCTCACACTTAATTCTAGCATCTAGCATGCTGTTACGATACTCGCCTAGTTATCTAGCGGTTGGGGGTTCGAGCTTCGTTCCTGGAGGCTATCAATTTAGTCCTAATTTTGTAAATAGTAATAATA
The DNA here is from genome assembly GCA_031772225.1 of Eubasilissa splendida. Classification (NCBI taxonomy): domain Eukaryota; kingdom Metazoa; phylum Arthropoda; class Insecta; order Trichoptera; family Phryganeidae; genus Eubasilissa; species Eubasilissa splendida. Next base: position 21,644,579 of record CM062855.1, on the reverse strand, counting down.
TTGATGCGACACGTATTCCGTGTACGCATCTCTATTTTTTATTACAATTCAATTCAATTTTCAATTCAATATATTTTCTGTCAATTAGATATGTTTCCAAGATATACAATACACCAAATTTGTATTTTTTTCTGTTTTGTCTTCTACCCTGGATGTCTTTACGACGAGGGTTAATAAATTTCTTACCCTTCAACACCCTCTACCTAAGTTTCGCCACATTGATGAATTATAGGCCTGTCTAAATCGATGCCCATTATTTGCAAGTTAACAAAAAAAAAACGTTTGTGTCGTAATATATCAAAAGCAATATTTAAGTTTAAGTCAAAATATTTACCGTTATAATATTTACTGTGGCATTTGTCTCTGTGAAGACTGATTTGAGAATAAACGCATATTTAATATCAACAATATCTTTGGTAGTAGGCGGAGTACTATTGTAGCCCATGTTCATGGACTGAGATACGTAAAAATAAATTTCAAAGATTTAGTTCTGATAAACATCAGAACTAGATATATTTTAATACCATGTACACGTGTTGAGATTTTGATCTGAAAATAAACTCAGAGATCAGCTTAAGATTATAAGAAAGAGACCATAAAAAACTCGAATCTGTATACACAACGTTCAATTGACACGTGAGCAAGAACGTCACCTAAAACAAAGAAACCCACAACTATTTGTTCTGTAAAAATTAGACTTACAGAAACATTATATTATAAAAAAATATTCCATTTAAGTTACTGCTGGGGAAATTCAAATTCACCTAATTGACTAACGGAGCATCAACGGTTAATGAAATAGCATTTGACGTTTGATATACAAATAACAGAAGGAAGGTGGGAGACGGTAAATCTCTCCTGAGACTTGGTGTATCCATGATGGATTGTGAAAGCCGACAGTCGTCTTCAAAATATCTCGTGGGAGCATAATATCTATCTCAGAGATTATCTGTAGCCAAAAATCTCATTCGTAGACAGGGGCCATTATAATCCTTGTAGAAATACAAAAATATAAAGAGATTGAATGTTAGTTATATCACAATAATTACGTCATTAAGTCAAATCCGATCTTTAGCTGGTCGGCGGTTACTCGTATGCACACGTCATATATCTATGCCCTTCGTACATCACAAATATTATCTAATATATCATAGATATTTGAGAAAATAAATGCATGTTTTTATTATCTACGGTAAATATACAAACAACCTTAAGATAACCAAAACTAGATACTAATATTCTACGGTACACGCAATATTTCCACACTTACATTAATACGTATGCCATATAAAACTACTGATCAGATTAGAGTAACATTTTTTTGATATTATTATGTATTCAATTCATAAATTGTTACAATACTCGTTAGGTGAGTTAGCCATTATTATTAATTGGTAATCAATAAATATTATATTTAAAAAAATACCTTAGATCCTTTCACGTTGAAATTGAAGCTCTGTCATTGTTAATCTCCAAACCTCTCGGTTCGCTGAGCCAATCTAACATCATTCCATTACTGAACTTTTGTTTATTCAGAACATTATTGTTCCTAATTTTACTTCCTTCACCTATTTCCTCGACACCCGTTTTCGGAATCTTTTGATCGAACATTCTTATTTCGGGATATAGTATTATCTATCAATTTTGACTTCTCAATCTAATAGTACTGACTTAACATGTATATTTTTTAAATAATATTTTTTTACTCTAACAGCATATCTCACTTAGTTTTTTACTGATCAACATAGACAATTCTATTTAATGAAAGTATTATTAATATATATTGAACAAAATAATTCTAAAAAACTTTCCAGTATGAAATATTGTTTTGTATAAGAATATGTTAGTTATTAAAACAAAAAATAAATGTTACTTTCTTTAATTATTAGTTTATTTAGAGTTTTCTAAATCTCAAATTTGTATAGAGTTGAAGCTTTGTTCCAAATTAAAAACCGCTGACTGACTGATTTAATAAAGGAAAATTTTATTTATTTTTCTCTTTATTGTGGCCTTCGCCAATTAAGCGTAATTAGCCAATACAAGTACATACAAATGAAATAATATATATCTTAAAGGAAAAATGTTTAAATGGTTTAGACATGTTCTTAGGTTATATTTATCTCTTCTTTCTTGTTATACGAGATATCATTCCATTCTTGAATATTTCATTAAAATATTTTTTCCCGGAATGTGACCTTTTATTCGCCATTTACAAATAATATTTTTTTTATTAGACGATTTAATGAGATATAGTACATTTTTAAACATAATTAGTAATTATATATATGTTTCTTTCAACATTTTTTTCTTCCCTATGAGAATCAAAGACTCGTGTATAGAGAAGGATGCTATTGTTCTCACTTTATTAATGCTAATTTTTAAGTTAAGCTATTATCTTTTTGCCAACCATAAAAACTAAACCTCTTGTAAAATGAAATAAATACAGTGTGTCCCAAAATTATTTTTCATTTTGTTTCATTCGCTGCACCAACGCAACGAGCGGGAGAGGGGCGGGGTATGCCGATCGCCAGCCGCGTCCTTGTAAATTCAGTCTCTATGGAACGTGACCTTACCAGTTGTTCGTAAAATTTGGATAATTGATATCCCATCGAGGTGACATAAACTGGCCTCCACGTAGCCCCGACTTGACACCAATAGAATTTCTCTTTTAGAGCTACCCTAAATCAAAGGTATATAGTAATAATCCTCCCTCTCTGGACCAATTAAAAGAATATATCGGAGAAGAAATGGCAGCAATCATGGAGAATTTAGAAAACATAATTTTTAAGAAATATATTGCAAGGAACTGTATTTTAATACAAAATAAACATTTTTTTATTAAACCCGTCCATTATTTTATTAGAGAATTATTATTATGAAAATAATTTTGGGACACGTTATACTATATATTTTAATTCAATATTATGTGATCTCTTTTTAATGTTATTCACGTGGTAATCGACAGATCTCCCTGTGACGTTTATATAATTTCATATATAAATTTTTACCTAGGAATTTTTTCATTAAGATGTCCACAAAATTATCTTATTGTATTGTCTAAGTGCAAATATGTAATAACCTCACTGCTCAAGTGCTTGCACAATTCACTAGTATAATATATAATTGAGTTACTGTTCAAGTGCTTTAATAATTTATGAGTGTATAATTGCGTTACTGTTCAAGTGCTTAGATAATTTATGAGTGTATAATTGCGTTACTGCTTAAGTGCTTAGATAATTTACGAGTGTGTAATTGGAGTACTGTTCAAGTGCTTAGATAATTTTCGAGCGTGTAATTCCGTTTTAAACATAAATAATTAAATGTGTGCTCTGTTGATTCCTTATGATAATGAAAGTACAACCTGAATTATTTTTTAGGAGAAAATATAAAATATTGTACAAACCTATCATTTTTATTTTTCGATCAAAACAATGTTTATTTTTGTACGTTTTAATTAATTTTCGGAATTATTGTTTGAGCAAGATAATTTCAAATAAATTGACAATTCAATGATCGGCAGATTTTTTTATGTCCGCTGATCTAGTGAAATAAGACGAAATGCACATGTTATAATGAATAATATCAAATAAATAAATAAGGTTATAGGATAATTTTGATATTTTGAACTTATTCAATCCTGTTCTCTGCCCGCCAATATTTTGAATGGTACATACAATGACCCTTAAGTTAACAAATATCTCTTATTTTATTTCTAATTCATATAGAAACTGTTTACTCTTTCTACCGATGCAGTAAATGGGTGAAGAGGATTCTGTTTAACATTTACTATAACATGATATAAAATATCCGAACGCAGCCATGCTGTCAACTCGTGTTACCGTAAATAACAGTTAGAAAAAATGTTTTTATTTGTTTAAATGGCTTTAATGGCACGAAATTACTCTAAATATTGAGCATTCAATTTAGAAAAAATGATTAATACCATATTTTAGAGCACTTCTTCTTATCTCACTTCATTTAAGTAGTGATAAAGAGACAATTATATTTGTATGTTTGTTGTTATTTTCACTGTGAAAATAGTGTGTGATCTCTGTCTTTCATATCACAAATTGTATTTTTACCAACATATTAATTTTACAACCGATTGAATGGAAAAAATAATTGTTTTTGTACGATTTCCTTTTCATACACGGTTTTTCACTAATCATTCATAAGCGCTAATATTTTCTTTAGGTTTACCTAAAATATGAATTTTATGTTTCATGTATTTACCGAAATATTGTAGGTTTAATTATGACGGTAGTCCTTGTTACTGCACGGTTTGGGAAAGGTTAAATCGTTCTTCACCAGCATGTATACCTCGAGATCTGGTCGAAATACAAGCAAGTGACGTACAACTGTCTCCGATTCAGTTCAACAACTCATACTGAATACCGTTCGGATTGGCGCGTTATTGCAGCGCATCTACAATGTTTGCCAAAGGCTGTATACATGGATTCGTTCCGCTTCTGACACATCGAGCGTAAAGCTGCGGCTATAGCTCAGCACCAATTCTCTGGTGCAAGCGGCGCTCTCATGAAAAGCTGGTTCCCTGACCAAAGAATGGCAAAGACTACAGAATAGCTACAGATACAATAATGGCCGTGATTGAAGTTTTTACATATGTAATATTTATATTTTGTTTATATTTATATATATATATACATATATATTTGTAAACTTTTTATTTATTTATATTTTATTTTGTTTTTTTTTTACATAACATAAATAATATTTCATAATATTAATGTTTTATATTTATGACGACAAAAAACTCTAATCACGCTGGAAAACGCATTATTATTATTATTATAAATAAATGTATGAAAAAAAGATATGTGCTTAAAATATTTTTGGTAGTAATATCACTCTGGAGGCCAATACGCCACAATCTCTTTTTAGAAATGGGTCGTCGTCACTGTTCAATCTTTCCCCTCACGTAAATTCACATCGATACGAATCCAGCACGCTTCGATGAGTACTCCGACGGGTTTTGTTCTTAAATTTTGCCTTTCTTCACATGGATTCCACTGATTTCATGTGGGCATTGGTGTTCAGATTCACAATGTTCAGTGGATGATTTATCCGCAAACGTAAATAATCTTATCAAATAGATGGTTTTGCACTCGTCAGTTGTAATTTATCAGATATTATTGTAGTATAAGGTTTCAAAAAATCATTTCCATAAATGAAAATAATAATTTTAATTTTAAAAACAAAAATAACTATAAACAGTGTACAGCGCCCTTGAGGTGAACATTTTTATGAAAATGGCGCTATACAAATTATCTAATATTATTATTATTATTAATGTCCGGCTAATTTGCGGCAAAATTTATTGCTCTGGCAATATACGGCCAGTGAATGCTGACAGGACCGTTTTATGAGCAAAGCTTCCATATCGGTCCATCACATTCATCGCCAGGTTGGCATTTTTTAACACTACTTGGTAACCATGCTATGCTGCAGTGCCGCAATAGTGGATAAGACACGTGTCAATAATTTAAAGGCGTAATCATCAGCGTGGCGCCAAAAAACCCGTGGGATAGATTTTAGGAAAACAAAGACGTCTTAGACGTTTAGGTACTTGCAAATATGACTATATGTATTGTTATAAATATGAATAAAAACAGAGTGTTCTGCAGGCAGGAAGACATTCTCGATTTTTCCGCCGTAGTGTGCCTATATTGAACATCTATTGTGTTTTATTTCTTTCGACCTCATTATCATCACCATCATCGCCGGTTGAGAGAAGCTGGAATAAACTTGGCAGGAATATTTACACGTAAAGAGTTACACTCTTGTAGCCATTGTAGCCACAAGATTACTGTATAAAAGAAATTAAATTATGCACGACCACAATCATTAAAATTAAAAAGTCTAAATTGATCACATTAGACTAAATAAAACTTGTTTGAAGGAGTATAATATAAATTGTACAGATACGGAAAAAAAATGTTTATATTTTTTTGTGTCGTCATTTGAATTAATCCATCAAAATTAAATAATTTATTGGAGTACCTGATTCATATTATTCTTTTATTTTAATATTAGAAATTATAATACATTTTTAGGATATATATAAATATATTTATTTTAACATTTATTTATTTTCTATAAGAGTAAGATTCGTGTATGGAGAAGGAGTATATACAAGAATTTATGTTTCAGTTAATCTGTGTACATATTTTTTTTACTTCAGATACAAATTTATAGTAGTCTGTTATTTTTCTAATTGTGATAAAATACATGACAAAAATTAGTAGTTTGTTAACATTGTTTTTAAAACCACTACGAACACTTTGGTAATTTTACTTTCACACATACATCAATACATTTAGCAGTAAATAATAAAAAGTTTAAAGAATGTACGATCTATTTTTCAAGTATATATTAGGTCGATTTAGACTTTTAGTATATTATTATATAATAGATACATAAAATAAAATATTTCTCAATATTAAAAAATTTAATATGCGCGGTTCCCCTTGTTATTTATTCAAATATTAAATAATCAATAAAGATGTAATAAAAATTCCACTTGAACAGAGCACTTTTCTGAAAAGGGAATATGTCTACCCAAATACCACAAGGGATCGTCTCGAATACTTAAAATATTCCTTATAACATCTCTTGGCTACGCAGAAGCCACTCGAGTTTTAGGCTAAACTTTAATCCAGTAACGGTGAATCTTCAGAGCCGTAATAACCCATAATTGATTTTAAATTATTATTACTGATATTGAACTCTCATCATCTAAACTTGAAAACTAATTGGGGAATCATCGTAAAAAATAAAGTACGATTCAATCTACATTTTAGATTTTCTATGAATACTCGCACAAAAATTGGCAGTAATACTAAATTTATTTATAAGATTATAAATTTAAAATTATTTACGATAATGACTCATTATTCTTTTTATTTTTTGTTTATAAATTACATTTAATGTCTGAACTCTTCAGTATAAAAAATATTTTTAAGTGATTGAAGTTTATATAACACAATTCATAGTTTTAGTTATAACTTCAATCTACAATATATTCAGCAAAGTTATGTTCTCTGTAATGAAGGAAATGTATGTTATTTATTTGTATCAATGTGTAGCTTCATAGCTCTCGCACTTAAAACGTTGTTAACCTTTTCGTCACTAAGCGGCCAGAACTTTCGTGTGATCCAAAGCAGGGTATAGAAACACCCCAGATCATATTCATACAAACGACAATAAAAAGTTCGTCACGGGCGACGCGGACCCAACATTTTGTTGTCCGAATGCCGCAAGTCGCCATAAACGATATAGCTGTCTCCCTCGTTCGCATCTGTGTTATGGGGCTACTCAGTGCATTAGTTAGAGTGAAACAAATAATAAGCACAATAACTAAAAGATAAGACACAGGGGTATGGTATCGACATTCGCAGGTTTATGTACCGCGCAATATCACTGGACCGAAAACAGTATTTTTAAAATTTAGAAATTTAGCTTAGAATTAATTAATTTTTTAGCTTAGAAATTTGAAAAACAAAAAATAGCAAAATGTTCATCATTATTTCCGTGAAGATTACAAAAAATAAGAATGAAATCGTTTGTTAATAATTATTGAGTAATCGAGTTTAAAGCGATCTATGGGGAATATGAATACCCTGCTTCGGAAAGGCAAGGTTAATTAATATGCACAATGACAATACATATGTTGAATCAACGAAAAAATGGATAAACGGCACGAACACATGGACTACTAAAACAACAACTAAGGCATAAAAAAGTAATATAATATTAATGACTCTATTGTGGATGCACAATAAAATTACTCATACGTCTTATCAGTAAATCTTCTAATTCAAAATTATAAATAATACTATGAAAAACTATTATTTAGTAAATTGCATAAAAATTATTTATTTTTTTACAAATTCCGCTTAGACCACACTGAAATAAATCAAAAACCTGCATCAAGTGCATTTAGTGATATTTAAAAAAAATCATATATTATTGATCACATAATTAGAGGTAAAACAATTTAAGAAATTAATCGCTGAAAGATTATTAAGAAAACTTTGTTCTTTTGAGCCAATTTCTTCAAAAATGAAGAAATTTTATGACAATATTATTTATCTGCTTTTACACACAGATAATAGCAAGTAAGTTAAATAAATAACTTTTAAAATTACAAAATCTGGTGTTATTTCATTTATAAAGAGTAAGACTTCAGCCTTCATATTTTCAGAGAACGCATCCGTTTAAACATGATGAATGTACTCGAACCATTTCAAATACTTACTTTTCATTGGAATCACTTTTATTCAAGTTCCGAAAAGAAACTTATTTATCGAAAGAAAAAACAATTTTCTCTAAAATTAATTTTCGCGTTTATCCAATTTAGTTGACAGGTGATGTGATGGGTATAATTTATAATATTTCTTCAATATAATAGATCAGAGTAATATAATTCAGGATAATAGATCAGCTCGCCGACTGTGAAGTACGGTCCGTGATTCGTCCATTGAATGCCCGTCTCGACACATAATTTCTCTAATGAGAGGGGCACAGTCCAAATATGCATATATATATATATTGTATTATATAGTTGCAAATAAAATAAATAAATGCACGAAACATGAAACCAGCTGACATTCATCCCCAAGTTTGTCCTGATTTAATGCCAAGTGATTTCCATATTTACCTTCATCTGAAGCGGTACCTTAGTGACAATCGTTTTTATGACGATGATGAACTCAAAGACGGAGTACAGACATGATTTTCATCCCAGGTAACGTCATTTTGTGACATAGGTATACAAAAATTGGTGCTCAGTTATGACAAGTATCTTAATAATGATGGCGTCTGTGTTAAGAAGTAATTTAATGTGTGTAGCATTCGAAGAAAGTAAAATGTTGTCAAATAATGTGTGCTTCTTTAAAAATAAATTCCGATACCTACTTAAAAAACACGCCTCGTTAATACATAGATAGCATCGTATACTTTTGAATTTTCTTATTCATTCAATGCCAAATATATGCTGCTTTTTCATCGGTGTGAAAGATTTACGATAGCTGCATAGTGTATCTACCCTTGTCTTGCCCACATATTGTTTATTGGCAGATCTTGTGTGTATAACCCTTAAAAATATACCTTCGTTGACAATATTTGATACAATAGCGCCAGGTCCATTCTACGTGGGATGTAATCTTTAATATCACTTTCTAGTGAAAGCCGGTTTTTGCTTTTCTTAGCAACACGGCTTTTGTCACAATTTTCTCTCTTGAAGTCTTCACGGATCTCTTAGATGAAGGTCAGTGGATACTATGTATAATCTTATTTGAAAAGAAATTATGTGTAATCACTTTTATAAAAATCTATGGTATCTTTTATAAAAATAAGCTAACACATTATTTTTTACATAATTAATACATCAGCGAATACAATAAATGGAAATATTATGGTGTTATTTCTTTAACACTTTAATATATAGTACATATAATACATTGTATTTATATCAATATGTTAATATATGTATACTTATAAAAGTTTTCTTGAAAAAACATAAAACTTTCGTGAATTTAATAATGAAACAATAATATTTTCGGGTATTACATAAGCTAAGCTAACACTACTGTTCCGTAGAAAAAACAATAAACATTGACTGAGTGGTTCGCCGATTCGCGTTTCCTCGGTGAGACAGACGAAATCTGTGCAGTGGTGTCCAGAGAAATCCAATCGTCCCACAATGTCGCAGCCAAAGTCAGTAAAATCCGGGTCCAAAATTTTTCTTTTGTTAACGCGTGAACGTTAATTTTATTTACGTGTATACTCAAGGCGGGCCACAGCGAGAATGCTCTCTCGGGAACAGGACCCCATCATTTATTGGGTAAAATGGGGGCCAGGATCGTCTGGCCCCCCCATACTGCGCCGGACCAATGAAGCGAGCCTAGCCACCGCCTAGCGGCCGGAGTCTGAACGGTCATGGTACCATGGTCTGACGGGCATGGTACCTTACTGGGCGGTCATACGTAGTTACTCAAACATTATACATAAACAATTATACGCATATCAACCAACACGTATAAACAATTATATAGCATATCGTGGGCATTTTATTATCAGACTTGCTCGCGATAGTAGCAATATGACAAGGCTGGGAGATCGCCTGTGATTTATTAATTCAAGTATAAATACATATTATACAACAATACAACTGTTTATGGCCACCCACAGGTCTTTAAATGGCTCCTCTCCGTGGCCATCCGCTGGCGCTTCTCGCTCCACGCGGGAAGCCGCCTCCCAGGCCAGTCTCCGGGTGGAATCCTGTTCGGCACAACTACTTAATATTCGACCCGTGGATTTTCTTAACCCTAAAATTGGGGTCATATTATTCTATCTATTGTAAAAATAAACTCCGTCCTTTTGAGATCAAATAAGCTTAAAGTTTTAGTAGTGTTTCAGTAAGACAATTTCGTATTGAACTATACACACGGCAGACTGTTTTAATATTCTCGACAAACATTACCTTCGCCTCCCAGAAGGCTTTTTCAATTCGAGCGCCGATAAAATGTTCGTAACGAATTCTAAAAATTTCTTCCCGGCACCGGCTGCACGAATCAGGCAAAGTTTGTTTGTGTGTGTCTGTGTGTTTTTAATTTTTTCTCAAAATCCAATATTAACATAGTTAAAGAATTAGCCGAAATATTTACCAGATAATTTTTTCATAAAAGTTTGGTCAAAATTTAATAAAGATTTTGGGAGTTGTCGCGTCCACAAAACTATCATATTAGATCTCATATATAACGAACCAACTAACTTATCAGTACGCCGTTTCTTAGCTGAGGTAGACATAGAGGATGGAGCGCCATACCCTTCTGTCCTGATACAAAACTCTCGCTTCATCCACATTCATATATTTTCTCATGCAAGCTCGTCAATTATGAGACTTTTAACAGGACCATATTCCAATATCTGGTTTACCTGGTCTCGACCTTCCTCGGACGTCCTATATTTTTAGTACCATCAACACACGCGTCACATATCTTTCTTACCACTCCCTCGTCATTCATCCGTTCTACCAAACTGACCAAACCACCTACGCAATTAGGTAATTCTATCGACATCTACCTAAAACATACTTATAATAATAACATTATAATGTAAAATTAATTTTTATACATTTATTCGTTTGAATACTATAAAATTCATGAATTCTGAAATTTCTCTGAAATAACGACTCCACAACTTACTTATTTACTTATGAAAATAAAATGGTTAAATCTTTTGTTCTATTACACCATCACGTGGGTTAAATGGAATTTATTTTCGTGTGAAAAACTGGTTTCAAAAACGATTTCATTTATGTACTACCAATTTGAAAAGGCTTAATGTAATACCTTTAGTTTCAAGCAAATTCCGTATTAAATTCACGAAGAAAAATGTATTTTGCTAAATCGCTTATTCATTTTCTAAAAATATGTAATCTGCTCTGTTCGCTAAGACTGCTTAGTAAAACTCAAAATACATAATCTTCTGATTTATAAAGAATAAAAAAAAGTTGTAGATACGTCCTCTCCGCGTTGATGCTAATATTATGCAAGCACTCTTCCATCGCGCTGCGGGTTCGTCGTATAGTCTAATCACGATTCACCTGTTCGTCGTAACCTAATTTGTGAATACCAACGCTTCAGCTTTACCTTTACCTTAATTTTACCTTAATAATATATTCATCCTCGTTCCTTAAAGGCTAGTAATCACATTTCATCACGGGACACTAATACTTTTTTCTTCAATGACCAAATTTTTAGGACTATTTATTTAGCAAAAGTAGTTGAGCCTATTCATGAACCTTTTACGATATTATCCATAAAATAACATCCATACTCCATTCATAATTTCAAAATTTCGTAAAATGTGATATAAATACATCAGTTGGTGTGTCTCGAATGGGGAAGACTAGTATTGTGTTCGTTGTACCAAGCGCCCAAGTAAACAGTAAATATTATTGTGAACATGTTCTCAGACAAAGTTTGATGCCTGTCATTCAAGCGACATGTGGTCACCGTAACTGGACATTACAACAGAACCGAGCTTTATCTCACACAGCAAGAAATACAATCAACTTTCTTCGTCGTGAGAATGTTAATTTCATCGAGCCAGGCATGTGGCCACCGAATAGCCCAGATTTAAACCCAGTAGATTATGCAATATGGGGTATTTTACAACAAAAAGTTTACCTTCAGCGAAAATTTACCACAGTCGATCAGCTCAAGTTGGCGATACTTGAGGAATTGAGAAATCTGAGGCAACGTTTTATTGATGGAAACATAAACGAGTGGCGTAGGCGCTTAGAAAAAGTCACTGACAACCAAGGGGGATACATTGAACATGATTTCTGATTAGCTAAATATTGTGCAAACAAAATTTCATTAAAGAATTATAATTAATTATATTATGTTTTGAAATAACTCGTGTGTTACGAGATGTTCTCACTTTTTTTGGGCCATCCTGTGTATTATATATTTTTATTTTCCAAACTGCATAGATTGCCTTTTACATAGTTATTTTTGAGGTTTTATGAACAACATTTTTTTAAATTTTTATAAATGAAATAAAACAAGGGAAAAGAAATTAGATATTATGCTAATGAACTAAAAATATGCATTATGCTACACCTAATTGGTATGTTAATATAATATACAGTAAATTCCATTTAGAGTGGTGCGACACGCTTATAAATCATGTTATAGTAAAGTTAAGAAATATACCATTTTTACAGGGTGCAACAGACCTAGTCCACTATATTTTATGCCTATAATATAATAAGATAACAAAAAATTAGAAAACAATATGTTATTTTACTTTGTATTTTATGGTAGTCACTGGGGTCTTATCATTTTTTTAAATTAATTATCTAATAATATTAACTAATTATCCTTCATAACGTCGTTTCTCTGCAGAAACAGGAAGAGAGAACTGATGTCACCTTTCTGTTCTAACATATTACTCTTCTTCCCTCTAACTAATCGAGCTAGGTTTTTCGCTGACATCCTCTGTTCCTATTGCCTCACTCACTCATTCGTTTCACGAATTCAAACCTCTGCATGCAATTGTATCAGTCTATGTTAACAGATCTACATTCACTTTTTTTTACAATAAAATAGAATTTAATTAATAAACAAAAAATAAGTTCAAAAGAATAAATTGCAATCTGAGCTAAACTTTAGTTTATCGAGTTTTTGAGCTAGCCCCACATTGTTTCTGAGAAAGAGTCTGGGAAATAAATACTTTTTATCTTTTGTGAGAAAACTTAAAATCAATACGCTTATCGATTATAATAAAAATAATAATGATTTCCCCAAAACATCTAACGACCCTAAAATATATTGATTAGTAAAATACACAAAAAAAATCTGGGATAGGAACCCTTAATTTTATGTTGCCGTAGTATGTGTTACCATTATGCCACAATTACCATTTAAGATATAAATGCAATCTTTATGAGTAGCTTGTTAGTCTAGTGATTAAGACGTAATTCTGATGATCTAAATATGGTTAAGACGTTAGCCTAGTGATCTAGTGGTCAGGGGTGTGCACCTCGTTCCAGGAGACCAGCAAGTTAGTCCTATTTTCGTAGTACAACCGTTAAGCTTACTTTTAAAATAGTAAGAATATTGATGTGACATTTATTCCGTGTATGCATCTCTATATACATTTTTTAAATCTTTATAAACGAGATATTTATTATTTCCAGGTTTGTATCCCGTAGTGACCAACTATTTTTTCGAAAAGTAGATTTTTCTGTATATATTTATAATTGCTTCATTTAGATTAATTGTAATACACGTATATCTTGTAGATTCTAAATCAACCACATATGTGATGACGACCAAATGAAAAACAGTATAATAACATCACTACTCTTACCTAGGAAATGAATATTTTACTGATCTTTCAATTGTAACTACAATTATAAACATTACCGAAAAATTAATAGATATTATTTAAAAATAAGATATCGAATCAAAATTATGAAAACTTTGTACAAATATGAATTAAAATTAAACAAATTTGTGATATCTCAAAATTTGTTTTCATCATTCAATTACCATCATGACTGGAATGAGGGTTTAATTTTTCCGGTTTGAAATTCGAGAAATTCTACACGAATTACATACATCAAGCCGAAAAAAATAGTTAAACTATCTATCTTCTTCTTATTTATTTACTCAGGTAATCTACCCTTGAAGAGTGATTTGTGCCATAAATATACTGTTAAATGTTTTATAGTGTAAGTACAATATTATTACAGCGAATAAGATATATCAAAAGTCAATACCATTTTCGTTCAATTTTTTTGATATTATGGATAATTATATGTGTGCAAATTAAGCACCTGAATACTAAAATACTTTATTCGTAAATTTCAGGAGAGATAGATGTTGATAGATAGAGACGATAATAAAATGTTTGATTTTCTCGCATTCAAGACAAGCTGTCTGAATATAACTCTATATAATATTTTAGAAAGTATGTAGTTATTCGAGTTTATTAATCGAAAATTAAATAATCTAATAAAGTATTAACGTATACAATTTTTAAATTGATACAAAACAAGATTTTCCGAAAAGAAAATATCATTTATTAAAAATATTTACTCAACTTCTTCAGTCGATTCGTTTTAAAAAAACAATTTTGTGTTATTACTTTAATATTTTTTAAATCATTTCAGTTTTTCAAATATATTTTGAGATGAATTGAAATACCTAAATACATGATGGCATGAGTAACCGATGTTCTATAATACATTCAATATATACCAAATGTTATATATGTGTTACCAAATGTTCTACATTCAATATTATTATTTTACCAAGTATCCTACATTCAATATTATTATTTTACCAAATGTTCTACATTCAATATTATTATTTCACCAAAACAAAGAATTTTTAAAGCGTTAAAAATTGCCATAATATTCTGCAAATTATAAGGTTAATATAAAAATTAATAATTATTAACATTTTCTAATTTGTCTTTGAAATCTTGGTGTCCATATTATAAGAAACTCTATTCTTTATTTGCAAGAATTTTCCACATTGAGGCAATTTTCTGACGTACTGAAAATTAATTTGATGGTCGCGGCAAATAATGCCTGTATTAATTAATTATGGAAAATAATATCAATTTTATCACTTTTACATTAATTTTAAGGTCCTATCTAAGATACGGTTTCAAAATAAGTTTAATCTAGTTTATAACTTCTGATATAAATGAATGTGAAATTATGAATTAGTATTAAAAAGTCCCTCTTAAAAAGTGCAAGTTTTGTATATTTCAACAATATTTGATCCCTTTAAATATTAACTATTAAAAGTAAATCAGTCCTGTCTATTAAAATTCTAAAAATTTTAACATTAAATATTCCGTAAGATTGTGTATCTGTCAAATTGTCAAAATTAATGAGTAATAATTTTTGTACGTGAAATGAATATTTTACTTTGGGTTGACACTCGAAATTAGATAGATGACATTGTTCATCAAAAAAAAATCTTAAAGAATTTTCTGGAAAATATTTCATTTTAAATTGAATAAAAAATTTCGGTAAAGGGTTTTATCGATACTTTGAGCAATATGAAGTCAATTTAATAACCCCGAAGCACCGCGCGTGACGCCGAAATATCGTGTCACCGTAGACTCGTGTAAACAAATAGGGATCACGTGCCGGGTCATTCGTCATGGAACTCGTGATGTTACTTGGCGCTGCGTCCCTAGGCAGCCCAGCCATAAGTGACGGTAATAAAGGAAAATTGGAAAGCTTGTTTAGAAACCTGACCACTGAACACACTTCCATGATTACGTTCAGTTTATTTTCACTCTCGAAATACCTGCAATCCACAAAGTACATAATTGGTTAACCAACCAAAAATGATTATTTTTCATTCGCTTTTTGAAGTGAAACTTCATAACCTCCATAAAATTCTCATACGATATATTCATGGAAACGAAAGTGTGTCACGAAAGTCATCCATTTGATGTGTTGTTATTTAAGTACGTGTAATCGTACAAACAAAACGTATTCACTTTTGTACGAAGCCCACCAAGTTAAACGTATCACACTTTAAAAGTCACGAACATAATATTGTGTCAATACAAATTAAATATATAAATTATAAAGATATACATATAAAATCAATTTATCGAAAAAATATTTTTGTTGCCACTGAGATTCGAACCCGGATCTTTCCCTACCCGGGGAAATGCATTAACCGAATGCGCTACACCAACATAGTAAGTTGACGACAAATTTTCGAACTTATATGTTGCACTTTTAAATTGATACATCTGTCGTTCCATTATTTAAAAGCCATCTTCTTTATATTTACGGAATCTTAAATACATTTGAGTAAAATCAGATAGGAGACCCCAGAATTAATTAATAATTCATTTATAATCAACTTTGGAAACATTAACTTATTGCAATTAAGTTCACAGTTGTAACAAAAATATTTTTTTTATAAATTGATTTTATGAGTATATCTTTCTAATTTATACATTTAATATGTATTAAAAATATCACAGACCTATGTTCTGAAAAATTGCAACTTCACAATAAGAATGTGTTCTCTTTAAAAATAATATTGTTTTATTTATAATAATGAGCTAGTTAGAAGTGAAATAAAATGTTATCTAAATAAAATAAGCCGGTAATTAAGATAACAATTTGTAATAACATTAATGTAGCTTAAAACATGAAACTCAAATCATTATTTTCGCCTCCAAAATTTTAGTATACAAAACTCTTATCAAACCATTGCTTACATGCGCGTCAGAGATATAGTGTACTGACCAAAAATAACACATAAAGAAATTCATGGAAATGAATGTGCTGATAAACTGGCCAAGAAGGCCACTCTTTCCGGAGTTTTCCTCCATCAATTCTATATCCCGATGTATGACAAACTTAATATGGTAAAGCACAATAGATGGATCTAAATAATTCAAACATCTATTTCCATTGCCCCCTGGTTCTCAAAAAAGAAAGTCTCCAAAAGAACTATATCAAATAACTCTAGAATGAGAAATGGGCATTGCTAGGTTGCCTCATATTTGTTCAGATTGAACTTGATAGATGATAGGTGTGGTGCCGAGGAGAAAACCCTTGACCATATCTTTTTTGCCTGTCACAGGTTTTTTTACAGTAATCTCGTCAATGGTAATTTTCAACTCCCGGTTAACTTGTGTCATCTTTTTTGCAAATTTTTTGAACGACAATGGTATTGACTTGTAATGTTATATTTCCTATTCTATAGTATTAAAGTACTTTTTTCTATAAAATGGAGTTTAACTTGATAAATGGCACAAATCACTTTTGAAGGGTGAAATGCCTATTTAAAAGAAGAAGAAGACCAAAAAGAATTAATGTGCACTGGATAAATAGAACATTTTAAAGCGTGTTTGACCGGTTTTTGGTAATGAATAATGAGCTCTAAACTTTTTTTAATGGGAGAAACATTTTAAAGTTTCTTAAAATAGTAAAAAATCGATAGTTGAGCAATGTGGAAAGGACTACGGAACAGCAATTACCGAAATTATTGCTGAACACACGACAAACAAAGCATAGGAGCTTGGAAAGGCTACATTTAACTAAGGTGGAGTGATAATGCCTTCAAATACATTTCACACTCCAGGTCTGAAGAGAAACGGTATGTAATAGAGATTAATGGAGAAAAATTATTAAGGAGGTCAAGACTCACGCCAAGACGCCAGATAATGGTGATGATGAATTAAGATGAAAATAAATTTTACCCAAAAATCAGAAACATTTAAAAAAGGCATTTTAAAAATTTATTTCCTTATCATTTAACCTTTCTTGAAATTTTTACCATGTATCATTGCGTACTGATGAAAGTGAATCTCAGCTCAATTTGTAATATTTTTTAAATATCTCTGTGTGCTTTCTAAGTAAATAAACTTTTAACAATGATTTTCAGCGGCAGTTATACATAGAAAGCATTTAAAAGAAAATCCAGAAAACTAAATTTCTTCCCAGTTAAATAATAATATTGTATTGTATAATGCTTTCTCTACATTTAATTATGTTCAATCGCCCGAGATGATCCCAGAGTAAGGCCGGGTTTTGTGTTATTTTATTGGACGGCTACACGTGCCGCGATCCTTTCCAGCGACGGTCCAATCCTTTCTATCCTCTTTGTAATCTTTCCAAAGAAACAAAATTACAAAAATTGTCACGACTCTTAGTTAGGGTAATAAATTTAATGAGTAAAATATTTCACTGAAGAAAACTTTAAGTTTTCGCGGATATTTTCTTTTGATGGCCACCCAGCAAGAGGTTTATTTATCGTCTCGGTATCGGATGACAGGTTTGATTAAGCATTGTCGATAAAATAAATTCCTGTTATTCGACACTCATTATATTTAATAAATAATATCGTTACGGTAAACATGAAAAAGTGAAGGGATTGAACTGTTATTATGAAAAGAAAATTGAATCGGAAAATATTTTAATTATTGTTAAGTGAAATCTCGTGCACTTTCTTTCATCAAGGTCCAAAGTCTCGACAAGACGCTTTTATCTTCACATGTCATGTCCCGTTTTGGCACTTGTTGGCCAATCAAGAACCAATCTGTCTCCATACATCTCTGCATATCTTTGTTGATGTTTATCCCAGCTTAGTCTAGGGCGACCCACCGGCCGCCTTTCTTCCGGAGTTGCTAAGAAGATACATATTGGTAGTCGTTCCCCTGGCATTCGCAGAACGTATCCAAACCATTTTAAATGAGATGTGTGTTAAAACTTCTTCAATAATGTTACTCCTGCTACTCCACTATGAAAACTTATTTCGGCAGTTTGCGTTGTTGTTCTTTCTCTCTCCGTAAAGATTAATATTTGTTAACCATGTAATTATATTAATGTTATCTCTACAATAATTTTTCTTATTTTAATCGTGGAATATGACGTGTTACATTAGCGTAGTGTACAAACCTTTTTTAACTAATTATTAATTTAATAATTAGTTAAAATCTAGTCTAGTGACCTAATTTGATAATTTAATTAATTAATTAATTTAATTATCAAATTTGGTCACTAGATGGCGATGGTGTAGTGGTACTCGAAGTGAGTTCACATATTAAAATTATATATACAACTTTCAAAAATTTGATAGATGTGGAGATTGATGGGTTGAGAAAGGTGAACGTTATATTATGTTTATATAAAGTGATCACTTAAGCCAACCTGTAATTACCCCATATTTCTATATATTTTCCATAAATATAATAAGAATAGTTTTGTCTCTATGAGATATTTGGTATTTTTTTAAATTATTTGTATTTTTAATTATATTTTTAACCTGAATTTTTTTTTTAGTATAACACTATTCAAAATTATTTTTACTGTATCAAATTATATCTAGTAAGGCCAAATGATTCCGGCCCAAAGATATATATAATGCTCTACCTTGTTCAGGTCGAAGACTGTTAGACCTCACTACATACACATTTAAATAAATATTATTGTCTTAAAATCAGCGAATCTAATGTTCAATAATTATCATTATCATTTTGTAATTATGCATGTTGTACGAGTTGGAAGCTGTCAGAATACTGGCATATTTATAGGCAGTCAACAACCGATTATGTACCTTTACATACTCTAAACATGTATTTATTTTCTTTTTATATTAATTTTAACATGGTCCAATAATATAAATCAAATTAGATAACCATATTATCACTAACACAGCAAATTCTAATCGCCACTATAAAAGTTGTATATACCATAGCGACTTAGCTCAACTACAAGTTATTCCAAAGTTAATCTATAATATAAGTAGTCAGTGAGACATGCGACCCTCGCCTATCTTGTTTTATTGCCGAAGTTGTGATTCTTAATAACATATATTTCCTTGATAAATAAACCAAACCACATATGTTATTGAAAATATAAGGATATTTTGAAAAAAGGAGATAAATTTTTAATGGTCGGTGTGCGTGGTGGGGTTTTTAGGAAATTTTCGACCCGATATAATCTGCAAAATATGGATTTTGCTCCCATGATATTTTTTGGAGATAATTCTCGGTAATCAAAATCCCCATGTACATGCCGTGTCTCAGGGAATCAGCATCATGTTTGTCACTTTACGCTCATCGCGTTAATTTTGGATCTCTCGCATTAGTTAAAATGGAACAATTTGATTGGTCGCCTTTAACGCCTTATATTAATGTGAATGTCTAATGACTTATATCTAACTTTCAGAATAGATTTTTTTTTCAATGCCGTTGTGGGCTTTTACATAAAAATACATTTTTATTTAATTTAAAATATAACAGTACATTTTTAATTGACATTTCAATATAACAGTTTAAATATAACATTTAAAAAAAAACTAAAAACTAAGTATAATTTACATACAAATATATCTTCAGCTCAAGTATGTTCCTGCAACGAAAAATATCAAAGAAATTCAACTTGTTACCAAGCCGAAGCATCCGCGATATTGGCGAGTTAACAGCATAATTATTTATATGTGTACCTACAAAGAACACTTCATGTTGTCTCGTTTGAGTAGGTATTTTATATGAAACCATTTGTATCAAATCAGGGCAGTCCAACATGCTATTGATCATTTTATATAGATATACTATATCGCTCACACCCCTTCTCCAGGCTATTTTTTTCAAATGAATAAGACTCATTAAATAATCGTAATTTATATTTTCTATCGGAATATGTCATTTAAAATAAATAAATCTTAGAAATTTATGTTATACTCTTCCAATTTTTATGATATTTGAGCCATAGTAGGGAGACCACAGAGTGGAGTTAAATTCCAGTTTACTTCTTACAATAGATGTATATAAAGTAGTTAGAGAGCAGAGCGAGTTAAAGTTTTTGGCTGTCCTTAACACAAATTCTAAGGATTCCATCGCTTTGTTGCAAATTTCGTTGTAATGTTGAATAAATGACCATTCTTCGTCGACGAGCACACCCAAATCCCGCACAACTGCGACTCTACTTAGATCAATATTGTTAATGCTGTATTGAAAAAGGAGTTGATTGAAACTTATTTGTTTACATTTTTCTACATAATTGTAAGGATCTTGTTGTTTTGGGTAATGTTTGTGTGCACATGTCAAATCTCGCTAAAATTTAACATAGTGTATACTAGATTGAGTTTTTGTCACTTTCTACCAATCTCAAGTTTATCTCCAGATCAAGTTCTCAACACGTATCTATATATGGTATTGAGATACATCTCAACTAAATTTCTGTGATTATCTCATTGCGTCTCTTTTCATAGACACGGGCTTAGACATTTAGATGTCAATAGAATGTTATCTCACCTGAGCAGTATCAGTCTTATTAATCTCGTCAGATCAGTTTTTTACACCTTATTTCAGTGACACGTCTATTTTTCTAGTGAAAAGCAAGTATCATTTTAAAAATGAAATGTTTTATTACTTTTTACCTACATATGAGCCTTAGAGTATTCGGCGTGCCTTGGAGTTCTAAGTGCCTTGGAGGGTTAGCGAAGTTAAGCCTTGAGAGATGAACGGAAAACCCAATTATAAACTCATACCTCTAGGTAAAGTGAATTACGAAAAATACGCGCGACGCGGGAAATAAATACCAACTCTATACAAATCGTCAAAAGATTTCAATAAAAACTCTTCCGTTCAAACGCAGTCTTAATTACAAATTAATTTTATATTCTTTTTTATATACCAATATTTTATAGAACATGAACACAAACCTATAAAACTTTACAAATCACATCCAAACTAGGGTAGGCAGACACAAAGTCTGAAAAAATTATTATGGTTTTTGTTATATGAATATAATTTATTTTTTTCAATTTGTATCTACGTTATTTTACTCTTAATTTTTTTAAATTAATATTAGAAATAATAATATGAATTGAAATACTATTGTCAGACAAGCAGGTTGATATCAATTAATTTTAGTAATGTATAATTAAAAATAAATGGTAAGTAGGTACCTCATCAAAACACTGCCTTTTATAAGTTTGGTTTGGAAATATAATATCGTCAACTTACTATAAAGACCTCATGAGTCTCTTGGAGAAAATTGTCAAGTAGTAGAATAAAACTTACTCAAAAATTTAAAAATATTTAATAAATGTGTTTCTCACGCTTATGATATTTCATAAGATATATATGAAGGGTGTATCTGTAAAGATGAGAATGGAGATCATTTATAATATAATATTTTACATGTACAACATAAAGAAATCCATATTGAGTGACATATCATGAAAAAGGTAAGTAATACCAGCTATAAAAATTCAAAATTGAATTTAATTTTTAAATGGTAAAATGAGTTGACAAGAAGTTGACTGCAATATTTATAACGAATAAATACAATAAACATAATTAGCTAACTATGAGAATTTTAAATTTTCATTTCGAAAAAGGCAACAAATATTTAATATCGTCTAAAAAAATAACGTATCATAAGAATACGTTGCATTTAAAAGTGTTGCGAGATTGTTCCTTATAAATTTCTACTATTCAATAAATAAGCAGATGATTATTGATTAAACAAATAATAGATATCTCATAGAGATGAAGCTATTTTTTTCATTTCATTTAATGAAAATATATGGAAGTATGGGTAATTACAGGGCTTACGACCTGTCTTCGGCTGGCTTAAGTGATCACTTTATACAAATATATCATTCACAAATTTTCACCCATTAATCAATCTTTACTATTCTCACAATTCATCAATTTTTTTAAAGTTGTATATATGTTAATATGTGGAAATACTTTAGGTGAAAATCTAGTAATTGTATGTTCTTGGACATATTCAAATATTGATTAATTAAAAGAATGTAGAATTACTTACCAATACTTATCAAAATAAAGTAATTTTTATATTAGTAATTCTAAATTTTTCTTGTATAACTGCTACGTTAATAAATAATAATAGATTTTTTTTACAAAATCAAAAGGTTCAATAATAATTAATAAAAATAAATTTTGGTTCGATATCTGAGTACAAGCTGCATGTTACATGGTAAATGTTTTACGAAATATGAGGTTAATTTCAGGATTTCCGTAAGTGACTTGTAATAAGTATTTGTACGTGACTTTCTTAACATATTGATTTTTTTCAGGTTTTACGATGTACACTACGTGCGTAATATGGCTGGCATTCGTGCCGCTTTATTTCGGCACCGGAAACCATGTCCCTCTCCGCATCACCAGCATGTCTGTCACTATCTCCCTCAGCGCCAGTGTTACTGTGGCCTGTCTCTTCTCTCCCAAGGTGAAAAACATCTCATTTATCATAATATTCTTCCACTAAGACACGTGATTCGAATCATCAGTATGCTCTTACGGTGCCAACTCTTTGTAAGGTAGGGTAAGAATTTAAATTCATATATTTTATTCATTATTAAGCTGCACGGAATCAAAACTCACATTACGTTATTTTTCAAGACTAGATAGTGATATTTAAAAATGAAAAAAAAAAGTCGCCAGTAAAAATTTTGAATAGCATCGGTTCAGGCATTGTTTTTTTTCTAATTAAAAAAAAAACGGGTCACATTTTTTTTGGAATCTTAAATATTATTTATATATTTATGTTTTAAATATTTGTATAAATACAGGTAAACAACGTTAATCCAAAACAACAAAATCCCAGTTAGGCAGGAGCTTTATGAAAGTTTATAACTTTTGGTAAAGTTACAGTATAAAATACAGTAATTTATTAACTGTAAATATTTAAATCAATATTTAATTAAAAAAACAAAACAACAGCGGAAAAAGGAGAATTTTTATAGTATTCTACAATACGTCATGACAAATTATTATTATTTTATGAAATGATGTAAACAGTACAGTACTGTATAATATTATACATTACATGTGTATTATATACATGTACCACACAATATTATACAGTATTTGTACATACAGAGTGTAACAGAATGTCCACAATATTTTATGGGTCGACTATGACTAAATTACGAGTCGAAAATATTCAAGAATATGTATATACGTGTTCTAGTTAATAAAAGATATTTACTCAGATCAAATCTTCGTGAATATAGTATACATACTCGTATCTATAATATGCATGTACCTACATTGATATTTGACAAACATTGACGAGACTTGAATTATTTCGTTTTTATAAATACTTAATTATAATGATAAATTTATATAAATATGTATTACTTGTGTGAAAATAATGTACCTGAAATCAGATTTTTAAAAATGACTCCAATATAATTTATTTTATCTAAATATCTTTTTGATTTCAAAACAGCTTAAGGTTTAAGTATAAAATAAACGATTTTGATTCAGAAATCAACGAAGAGTATTTTAGCTTAGAGCAATTGATCGTTTAATTAAGTGGTGAAAAATTACTTATAAATTGTCCTTTAGAGTAATTTCCCATTAATATTTGGACCAACGACAGAAATTTTTTTTAATTTTCTAGGTTAGTGGCATATATTTAATTTAAAAATATATTTATTCTCTTTGAATACGGCAAATGTGATGAAAAACCTTATCAAAATATTTGAAATTTCAAACATAAATCAAAGATATTTGCTCTACATGACAATATCAAATCTCTGTAACGATATATTATATATAATATTACTATTTTTTTCAAAACTTGAGATTGATTATTTTGATAATAAATCCAATAAAGAAAACCTTCAAATTTTATGATAATACCATTAAACTTCTAATCAAATAAAATCATACTACTATCCTCCAAATTAAAAAAATAGTACATCAAATTTTCTCTATAGAATTCTGATTAATATACTCATGGTAATTTTTTTAGCGTAAGAGATATTCGGCTTTTGCCTAACTGGAAAATTTGCTCTTCTATTCATTATATATATATACCCATACTCATATCTAATTTTTAAGCATTTACATTATTGTACATGTCTCAACAAAATACGTTGGCTGTAAATAGGTTTACACGAATATATGAAACTCTGTATTTATATTCTCATGTTTCATGTTTTCAGTAGCAGAAACCGCCTGCTGTCAAACGTCTCATGTGACAAATCACACGTCAAAAATTCACATTATGTTTTTGAAACGATTTCCACACGCTCTTTCGATTCAATCGTGATTTTATTTTTAATGATGTTGCAGTAGTCATTATTTTTTTGCTTGTGGAAAATTATACGGAGTTAGAACAAAATATTGGTATTTATTACCTTTAAAAAGATTTTTTTTTAAAGCGTACGTAAGGACAAAATATGTCACGAAATCCGATAAAAGAATCTTACAAATTTTCTTCAAAAGTCTCAACTCAACCGCTTGGGTTAACTACGTATTTATTAATGTTACTAATTTTGCAAATATATAATATAGTTTTTTTATTTCACGTTAATTTATTACTACGTACTGCGTTTATTTGAATTTTTGACTAGATTATTTAAGAAAATAATACAATATTTCGAAATAAAAGATAATAATAATCATTTAAAAATCACCTAGTATGTGTTTGTAATGCTTTCTTCTTTGTATGTTAATTTGAAAGAAAACTGAGACGTTACTTTGGAGTAAAGTGTCAATTTCCTTGGAAATCATATGTGAACTTTTTCTTCTGAAAATACATTTTTTCAAATATAAAAACGAACGACTTTATTTTTAATAGCATTTAAACCACAGACTATCAAATACATAGACATAAACTAACGTCAATTCTTCGTTTCAACATTTTAAATTTGGTATCACCCACGTGATCACTTTAGTACGACTTAGGCAATCAATTAATTAAGCGATTTTTTTAAAATATATGACTCGATTAGAACGAAAATTTGAACGCTGACAATATATTATGCAATAATGTAAAAAATACGCCCTGTTTACACAAACATTTAATTTTCGAAGAGAAAATACATTTACTGTTGCATAAATGTGTCATAAACTATCGGACATATGTTTCCACAAAGAATGTGTGTAGAATTCCCCTCTCCCGCAACTAATGTTCCAAACCCCTCTCCTATATGTACACTTTATTTCATGTCTATTCATTTACTGGTCTGTGATTTAAACACATTTCAATATTAGGATTTGTTTATCTTGAACACGTTGATTCAAATTATATTTGTTTTCAAATCAAACCAAATCCAACAAAGCAAAGCGTATGTTTATACTGAGTACACGAATGTGTTCTTTTGTAATAAAAATTTCACGAATATACTGCAAACATAAAATGTTTGCGCTAACGGTTCCCTTGCAAAATACGAGCGGCATATTAAGTAGTCCGTCAGCTAATATTTAGTAGGTATATATTCACAACTTTATACAGGATGGTCACTAAAAGACTGAATGATATAAAACAAAAATAACTTTTCTAACGCGTGGTTTTTAAATGGGTTTTATTCAATATTATGTATGAAAAACAATATCCCTCAAATGACCATGATATTCTTTACATTGCATTTCCCATAACCATACGCAAGATTAATTAAAGAAAGAAATAGAATTAAAGGTCATAAACGTCGAATTTCAGTTCGAATAGTTTCCTTAAGCTCTTGAATTGTTCGAGTGTTATTTACATAAACCCATTCATTTAAGTAGCCCTCACAAAAAAAAGTCTAGTGTCGTCAAATCAGGTGAACGCGGAGACCAAACAAATTCAGTATTTTTTTAAATTATTCGTTCACCGAAAATTTCTCGCAGGAGGTCCATCATCAACCAGGCAGTGCGCGCAGTAACTCCATCTTGTTGGAACCATAACTCTTGATTATTTTCGACCGCTAGGCGCAACAAAATTCAAGCATTATCCTATACAGGGCACCGTTGATTCTTTGTGGCTGACCTTCCTCATTTTCAAAGAAATGGGGGCCGATAACTTTTCCAGCCATGCAATTGTTGCTATTGTAATTCCCTGTGATTCTCTGTACCCCAAAATTAATATTTTTGTTTGTTTGTGTACTCGTTTAAATGAAAATGGGCCTAATTACTCATTACTGAGTTTTTCAACGATGGGTAGAGGCAGATGGATCCTCAAGTACAGCTTCCACGGCTGCGTCAGTGCGCACGATGCGCTAATAATACCCCTTCAATCAGAAAAAATCAATAAGTTTTACTCGTTGCTGGAAATCACACAAAGCCATTATAATTTCCAAGGAATGCTCTATAACCTACAAAAAAAGAAAATAAAAAAGATTACAAACAAATAAGTTATAATTTTTTCAAACCCATCAGTCTTTTAGTGGGCATCCTATACATCAAGGTACAAAAATGTGATTTCTAATCTCTAAAATATTATGATATATTAAAATATATATATATAATATATAAACAGATTTTAAATTACGATTATGGAGAAGTCACAACGAATGAATTTCGAATGTTGATATTTAAATTGCCGTAAAGGACAATGTACGAGTTCAACCTTTATTTTGACTGTGATTGTATGATTAGTATTTGATTGTAATGATGATTGATAACTGAGATATATCTGTTGGAGAATTCGTTTCTAATATATCGGTGATTGTTAGCCGAATTATCGGGGACCGAATTATCAGTTACCAATTATCGTTGAACACAAATTTTACTATCACAATTTAACGCATCAGCTTCATAAATAATAAATAATATTAAAATCTTAAAATTATTATTTTTTGTCTTTTATTGTATATATTCAAATTACGTTTACAATGAAAAAATACATATTACGTAGCATTTGAAGAGACTTCATCATATACTGTAAAAATTAAAAATAATTTTGATATTGTTTGGTATACCTTAATTTTGCATTAAGATAGACAGTTGTGCCGACATATTCCACAAAAGTATACAGGATGTAACAAACCTAATCCACAATATTTTAATAGCGAATACCTGACTAAATTACTAGTCAAAAATGTTTAATCAATATGTGCCTAATCTCAATCATGTCAGAGATATAAACATTTAAAAAAAATCATAAGTCATTATTTAGATAAATTGAAATATTTTATTAATTTTAAATTAAATGTCTAATACAACAAATTAAAGGTCATCGACTTTCGAGAGAACAGAATATTTTTTATTAGATGATTTAGAGTCTGAAACAAAGATAATGGATATATTTTGAAGTATCTACATAGACTTAAACCTTAACCTTTCTTATAATCATATTTTCTGTGACGGTGGAGAATTTTCACTTAAAAATTTTGGACGCGTATTTTAATCAAGTATCTAATATAGTAGACCAGGTCTATTACACCCTATATAAAAAATTCATAATTTTTTTTTTTTAGCTGTACATAATCCTGATTAGACCCGAACGTAATGTTCGGCAGTCGATGATGCCAGTCCGCTTCTCTGCCATCAACAAGTCCTCTGGCACGGTCAACTCTGGAGCCGGTAGCATGATGGCCGCCGTGGTGGTTACGGCTGCCACTTGCAATCAGAAGGAGAAAATCAAATCGGCACATCCGACAGGTAAACAATATTTAGACATTGGAAACGTTCGTTTTTTCTCTTTCGCGCGAGTTCAAATGAAAGGTTTAAATACATTACACTGGAATTTCTAATAAAGGAGATTGAGCGTTTTGTCCCAAGTATTCTAGCATAATGAGTGATTTGCGTAGATTATAAATTCACAGGCACTGGCTCTGTTAATCGCACAGATATTTCTCTTATATATCAAAAATTATAATTAATAATATTTATAACTTATCTAGATTTTATTATTTTTATTTTCCATTATAATTTATTTATTTTATGTTTGAAGAATACTACAAAATATATACAGTTGCTATGTACTTAAATTTAATAATTCGGGGTAGAAAGTGTTGAAAACATTTATTTTAGCTTTTAAAAATAACTAGCTGTAAAACACAATTTAACCTAATCGTACAGTATTGAGGCACATTATACACTATGTGTTTCAAGAACCTATTTTATATATCACGCTGCATTATTTTCAAGCCATAACGTATTATACCTTTGCTACATTACAAACCTGAAATGGGTGTTATCCTAAAATTCCTATTATTCTTTGTTTTTAAACCTTGAAACTTTTTAAAAATGTAAAAAAAAACTAATATGGCACGCATGTAAAAAAATCATGTCGATATGAGTATAAAATATATTTCATATTTATTTCATATCACTGATTACATACGATATGTAATTACAACATTTGAAATTGAACAAGTTAATGATTCAAATTCAATTTCAACTTCCATTTCATTTACACAACTGTCCACAATCAGCTTAGGGTGTCACAGGATTGCGTGACAGATTTAATAGTTAAACTATTTAATTTACATTAAAATTATCCAGTTAACATCTAAATAGTCTCACAACTATTTTAACCATTTGTAAAAACTTGTATATGCACTGTATTGAGAGAATCATTTTAAGGAATGATTTTTAGAAGGGAAAAATTATTCAAATTCAAATATATATAAAAAAATTCATTACATTTATTTCAAATTTGTTTTTATTTGCCCTAGACCACGAGAAAAAGAAAGTGAAACTTGAAGATAGAAGTTCGCAAACTGACGCTCTGACAAATAACGGCACGGGGAGTCAGGTTATCGGAAAAAACCTACCCATGATAAGTTCGTTACCCTTAATAACTCCGAACGATCTGGAAACCATGGCGAGGCACCAACGGAAAAACTCCATCCTTCCCTCAGACCTTCCATCTCCGCAATCCGCGGTGGTGAAAGTGAACAGCAACGGTAGTTCGATGTATTCGGGCGGCATCAGGGTAGCCCAGTCGATCACGTCTCCGACTACGACTTCTCCGTGCGTCTCGCCGAGGGAACGCGGCGTTCAAGAATCGTTCAAGAGCGTGTCCTTCATAGACGATGAAGAATACAAAGCCGCCGCTCTAGCCGAGATAATGCTGACTAATAAATCTAACCCGGTAGTTAACAATAATCCCGACGATAAATTACAAATGGAGACAACAAATGTAGTTAGTAAAACATCCGTCGCTCTCCCCGGCTCACCGCAGGTTGTCAGCAATAGTATGAATAATTTATTCGTCAACCCTCCTCCCCCGCCTGGGGGTGGTACAATGGGCAATGGCCCGGCGCTTCCGACGAATTTAACAGACAATTCGGTCAGAGACATAGCGTTATAGCGAAAGAGTGATCGTCTGACGATGACTAAACCCGACGCTGGTGTCGACACCGCCAGGGAGGCAGAGGGGCTGAAGACTTTCGACTACAGGACAAAGAAAAGACTCCCCGTCGTCGTGTAGATTATTGTAGAAATTGTTACTTTGATTATATTATTGAATTTATCACTCAAATTATTCGGAGGCATTAGAGCTTATTAATACTGTTAAAAGTCATTTATTTACTATGTTGTTTTTGTATAGTTGTGATATCAGATATTTTTATTTATTTAATCTATAAAAGTTTATTAGAATTTATTTTAGCTTAATAATTTTATTATCTGTGATCTTGAAATATGAAAGCTACACTTTTTAGCTGAGGCGTGTAATGTTGATATCAAACCAAAGAAAATATTTTTAACGTAAGACTACTTTATAAAGAGCATAATAATTGTGTATACTTTTGAACGACACGGCATGTGCGATTGTAATTTATTATTTTTTAAATAATATACAGGGAAAGATTTAATGTGTGCTTGTTATTTTAATAACATGTATATTGTGTTTCGTCACAAATCCATACTTTAATTATGTCTAGGAATAATGTATCTTACAAAAATAAAAAGATTACTATATCATAAGTTCAACATTTAAGACGAATTTCAAATAAATTTACAACAGGTAAGAAATTAATTATACGACCAGAAAAAATGTTTTACAATACGTAATACTGCTATAAATTTTAGAAATTATCACTGTTTATATTATAATATACGTCCTGTAAGTATTTTTAGTAGGTAATATATTAAAATAAGGTCCATATGATCACTCTCTACATTAAGTATTATGTATATTTACTGTGTTATATCTAAAACATAAGTTATTTAAACAAATAACCACATTTATTGTAGAAATATACTATTTTCTTTACAACAATAAAAAATTCTTATAAAAAACATTTTAAATTAAATATGATGTATTGTTTAATTCAAGAGTAATTTTGTAATCTTTTATTAAAATTAGTTTTATTTATGATTAAATCATGTATACTTATGACAATAAGCTGTATTTTTTATTTTATATCTCAATTCTTCCTTTTACTATCTTTTATCGATTTACCTTTACTGTAATTTTTTTATCAACACCTGTAATGTTTATTTAAAAACACTATTTATAAATCGTAAGTAACTGAAATAGTTATTCCAAGTATGTTATCTACATATCCGGAGCATTTATAGTGATAGAAAAAAAAAATTACGTATTTCATTTAATGATGAGTTCTGCAATAATGATTTTAGAATCCACAACAAATAAACTATTTATTATTTTATTCGTTAAGCAAAAAAATTATTTTGTTATGAATCGAATATTCATTAGCATTGTACGCATCACAACGAGCCCTTGTGATACTTACAATTTTCATAATTGTATAATTTTTCAGGACATTAAGCATACCACATACAATTTGTTGTTAAAATGTATAAATGTTAATAAATCATTATTGAAATTTTAAATACAAATATTTTAATAATTTCAAAATTCATTATAACAGTGATTAGACATATTTAATGTTACATATAATAAATTATTCAAGTATGTGTAATAAAGAAATAATAAATGAAATAGTATTTTTATTTCAATCATTTGTTTAATGAAAATGTAACATTTCATACCGATATATACAGGCTGGCCCAAAAAAAGTGAGAACATCCCGTAACACATGAATTATTTCAAAACGTAATATAATTAATTATAATTCTTAATGTTTTTTTTTTTGCACTATATTTAGCTAATCAGAAATCATAAACACACCCCATATTGCATTATCTACTGGGTTTAAATCTGGGCCGTTCAGTGGCCACATGCCTGGCTCGATGAAATTAACATTCTCACGACGAAGAAAGTTGATTGTATTTCTGGCTGTGTGAGATGGAGCTCCGTCCTGCTGTAATATCTAGCTATACTCCAGGCTTTGTTTTGAAACTCTTTGATGATTTTCCCAGCACCCCGACGTTTTTCAATTCGCATATTTTTGATCAGAATACGGTCTTCTGCAGTGATTTTTGTCATTCTGGGCAACAATTTGAAGAAATCAAATATAAACAATAGGAAAATTAATAATCAAAGATGGCGACCGGAAATTATCGAAATAAAACGAAATATAGGTAAATAGGTAAGTAAGTAAATTAGTAAACTATTATAGCTATTGTCTGTTGTTTATTAGGTCGGCCAGAAAAGTCAGATATACACGACAGATTAGCCCAGAAAACTATATATAGAAGATTCTGAATGGCCGTGAAAACCTAAGAACATTTTTAAATACGGTTTTTTTCGGCTTGACAAATAATTTAGTTTTAATTAATGTTGTGTAAAGTAAAAGTTTCCGAGTACAAGTGCTGAATTTTCTGCAATTAAAATTTTCTCCGTTTTTTCGCATCCCTCCATCTGACACTTCTATGAAAATAAAATTTCCTCCGATATTTTTCCCGGAGTACGTGAGTCGAGTACAAAGAATTAAGCGAGAAAGCTTAAAAATTCTGGTTCCTTTTCCAATATACGATCCAAAGAGCAATCGCCGTACCTTTGTGTAACTTTAAATAGGTACCATAAACATTGAATTTTTTATTTTCCAATATATTATTTGGTTGTACCGTGTCTCAGAACCTTTATAAAAATGTATCAAGCGGTACTTCTCAATATAGTAATCGTCGTCTGATGTTGAGCATGTGCATGCCTACAGGTAGGTACCTTATTTTCAACATAGCTCTTATTTTTTAATGTAATGGTTAGCTCGTTTTCTTTATTATTTTTATTATTATGTGATATTTGAGAATTGAATTGTTTTTTTAATTTCCTTAGAATCTACGATACTACTCTACATTCGGCTAGTCCGCCTATTCAACAAAAGCACTAATTACTTAGATACTTTTACAAACTACCTTATTATTATATATATTATATATAAGCGTAAAATGTGTAATAAAAATTCTTCCAACATTTTTCGACAATTTAAAAAACACTTTACCTACAGTGCCAGCTTATTTTAGAGCTTACTGCATCGGTGGCTTTCTTCGATAGTTAGGTCAGGTCTTGATTTTCTATAGGCAATGTTCACGGAGTGTGCAATTCGAAATATTATCACACATTTTTGTCACGTTGTTTAATATTATTCTTATAAGTCACTTAAATAAATTATGAAACACTAAATATTATTTTGTTTTTACACATAAAAAAATAGTAAGATTTGACAGATTTTATATATTTAAGGATAAAAAAATTCAATAGCCTCTCTACATAAATTAAATAAATAAAAGATTTGAAAAAGTTTTGAAAG
Source organism: Eubasilissa splendida (assembly GCA_031772225.1). Taxonomy (NCBI): domain Eukaryota; kingdom Metazoa; phylum Arthropoda; class Insecta; order Trichoptera; family Phryganeidae; genus Eubasilissa; species Eubasilissa splendida. Next base: position 21,611,172 of record CM062855.1, on the reverse strand, counting down.
AAATTAAATGAACACTTCAAAAGCACATACTCGTAATTAGAAAATAAACAATATTACAGAATACTTCAGGAGCACAAAAATAGACAATATGTTAAATACTATATAAAATTATTATAGTGTAACTCCCTCTCCAAGTACAAGAGCTATTCTCTTTTTTGGAGAGGTAAGCGAAAAAAAACATGTAGTTTTAATAATGTTACTTCATTCATGTTATAAAAAATTGTAAAAATGTCAAATAAATAAAAACAAGGATAACACATAGGTCTGTGATATTTTAAATACTAATTAAATGTATCAATTAGAAAGTTATATATATAAGGTGTATTTTTTTTTAAATAGAGATAATAAAAAATGTAGCGTAAGTATTTGTTGCAAATCTAAAGTGAATTATAATAATTATTGTATTGTAATTATTTTGAAATGTTAGACAGCAATGCTTCTGACTAATCTCTACCCAATTGAATCATATTGCCACATTACGAATCCTAGACGGAATAAGAATGTGACTAATTTACGAAGTAAACGTCCTGGTTGCATATTTTTACGCTCGGCGAAATTGTCAAGTACTAGTTTCAATGTTGCCCGCGGGGTTCGCGACGGTCGCTTCTTATCGGAAAGCCATCCCTGGCTAGGTACATCATTCTACTCGCGGCTCCGAGCTGAGGTGGGGCTCGCCCGCGCCCGCATATTTTTGAAATACTGCAAGGATGGAGCCCTCAAATCAATCGACAATTTCTAGATGAAAGGGCTAATGCCAGTAAGCGGCATTCTGAAAGTTTGATAAATTACTTGGATTTTTACCCTTCAAATATCTCTATCACCATTCCGCCTAGGATTCGTAATGTGATAATATATTGAGTCCATATTTGCGTACTTTTTTTGTAAGTGAACGATTTTCAGTTTTCGGATGTAAAGTAAAGAAGATGACTTTCAAACAATGGAATGATAGATGTATTAATTTGAAAAGCGTAACATACAGGTTCGAAAATTTGTCGTCAAAGTACTGTGTTGGTATATCATTATCGGTTAATGCACGTTCCCCGGATCGGAAGAGATCCAGGTTCGAATCCCGGTAGCAACAACAATATTTTCCATATAATTGATTTCATATGTATATTTTTCTAATTAATACATATAATTTGAATTAAAAGTATCACAGACCTATGTTCTAAATAATTACAACTTCACAATAAGAATGTGTTATTTTTAATAATAAACATGACATCCATGACTTTGCGTTATTTGATTATATATTATAAGTTACGAGCGTACCTTTATTATACCGGTTAAAATTCAGAGTTAATTTACCAAAAGTCATTACATTCACCAAAAAACTGCTGCGGCACTTCAATGCATTATATCATCAGACAGTTATTTTACAAAACAGGCGATACTGTCACTAACAATATCTAAGGTGCATTGAGGGTGTTTAAACATTTCACGAAAAATTAAAATAAATAAAAGTAACAAATCTGAGGCGGACAGAGGGCAGCATCTGGCGGTAGCCGCGACAAATACCTCTTCGCAGCAGGTCGCGTGCGAACTTGAGAAAGCAGCTGGCAGAGGCGGTACCGATAGCTTCAGAACTCAGTAGACAGAGACGGGTGCAGCAGGAAGCGGTGAGACGAGCGCGGGCCATTCTATTCCCGTAGCTCGATTTGATCGACAGCATCTCCTAAAGTGTATTTTTATACTGTGATACACTGTAATTTTTTACATTCAAATTCAATTCATATACTTCCTGTAACCTTATTTTTTTTTCAACCAGAAGCCTGCAATAAACTTCAATTTATGCTTATTTATATTAGCACATTCCTGATGTTAGCTTCACCTAAAATTCATTCTGAATATTAGAGTCAAACAATTCATTCAATGTCTGGTCCACCTGAGCGAACCGAGTACTCTATTTAAATAATAACTACCTTAAAGCTAGCCATAAATCCAATCACCTTCTTTATTTTTCAACGTATGTATGTATTATACAAATAATTGTCCAATAACATATAACAGCGCACAACCCCAACTGATCTGCACGCAACAGTTTTGGTACCCGATCGAACTGGTTTACTAAAAAATATTTTTTATTTCAAAATTGTTTCAATTAATTCACTGATACTCCAACATTTTAAACTATAATTTGCACCGATATCCATATCCATTTTTAATTAGTGAATGGACATCAATACTATTTTCTTCCGTAATCTATGTTGACTGTCTTTCACAATTGATGATGTTTTCACATTGGCAAAAAAAGTATTAATTTTTTCGTTCAAAGCGTATTAGACACATTATTCTCATTCCGTTTTTAATATCATATCTTCTCCAAATCAGTTTTACTACAAACTTAACCACGTGTTCCTTGAATTTAACGTAATCTATATTCTAACAAATAGGATTAAATTCAACTTTTATATTACTACGCTTGAATATAACAAGCTTAAATTAATGTAATCAAACTAGGCATATTTTGTAGTTTTATTTTGACGAATAAAAACTTATTAGCGAGTTTTTTTGATATACCCCTCGTATGTTTTATTTATATTGCAAAGCATAAATTAGTTGTATTTGTATACATTCTATTACATTATTTTTTTGCACTTTTCAACTAGCTACATAATATTTATGAGTGTTAGCATAGCATATGATTGACCAAAACTGCAGTAAGGTGAAATACTAAATCCATATCATATTTATTCAAAGTAAAAACAAAATAAATTAGAGAAATTGTATTTATAAATTGAATAATAATATATTTATTCAAGCAATGTCGCCTTGTAAATTAACTACATGAAAATTATTATAGTTAAAACTCCATTGTTTATGTAAATACCTTCGATAGCTGGTACCCAGGTTTCCGATTAACAATAAGCACACATATGCTATATGAACCGCATTAACCTTTTTAATATTGTTATCTTTCTAGTCCGATATTATTTTTTTTTTAGCTGGGTTGTCCTCTTTAGAATTCGACCGACCGAGGCGCGCACTGGTGGTTTATTTGGACCGCCGGACCGATTGAAGCACAGGATGTAATTGAATAATGCATGTCATACACGTATACATTATTATAAACCAAGAAACCCAGTGATGCCAATCGAAATAATAAGCATAATAAACTTAAATAATGACAAACTTAATAAAATTAATCATTCCATATTAAATTTAACCAGAAATTTTTATTTGCGTTATTTTTTTTATTTTTGTTTTGTATTTTATGTTGATCGATTATTTGTTTATATTTTCCGCATATTTTTTTTATTTAGATATTATCCAATATTTCATATACATATTATAATATACAGTTCACTATGAATATGTATTTGTTAGATGATTGATATATTTTTTTAATTAAATGCAAATGAAATGGTAAAATTAATTAAAAATTCAGTACCAAAATTTAGTACCTTCTGAATGGTGATTGAATTGAATAAATTAGTAATAAGTATGATTAAAAACTATAATGAGTGCACGATAATCATTATATGTAACCATATTTTACATCAAACTATTTAAAAATATGCCTATTCGATGTTGATCGCGAACATATTTATGATATCCACTCGTTTCACTCACTTCAGAGTTTTCTCCCTCGTGTAAATTGAACTAGCCTTTACGAGTTATTAATTATATATGAATTAAAAATGTTAATTATAAAGATATACATATAAAATCAATTTTATCGAAAAATATTGGATCTCTTTCCAAACCGAGGAAGGTGCATTATCCAACTATGCTACAGCGACGATATTTTTAGCGACATATTTTCGAACCTTTTTGATATATTTATATATATATATATATATATATAATTTATATTGATATAGGTTCGAAAATTTGTCGCTAAAAATATCGTCGCTGTAACATAGTTGGATAATGCACCTTCCCCGGTTTGGAAATAGATCCAGGTTCAAATCCCGGTGGCGCAACAACAATATTTTTCGATAACATTGATTTTATATGTATATCTTTCTAATTAATATATTTAATTCATATTTAAAATATCACAGACCTATGTTTTGAATAATTACAACTTCACAATAAGAATGTGTTCTCCTATTGAGTTATTAATTAATAATATTAACCATTTAAAGTTTTTAATATTACGGAACACTAACTAAAATAATTTCCCACTGAGTATACTCAATTCGATGAGTAACAGAGAATCAACATTCACACTCGCGCAAAAAAAAACCGTCGCAGAATATACATTTTATCGAATTATCTAGATCCGAATATTTAAGTAACTGAATTTTTTAATTTTTACAACATATTTTAAACAAGCAATAATAATGTTACAAATCCAATGGTCAATAAGTTTTGACGTTATTTTAAATATTTGATTCCGAGTGTTATTTTTATCATTTATTTATTTTTGAAATATTACATACTTTAAGGTAATGACGGTGATTTATTATAGCTTAAGAAAGAATGTGCTTTGTTGTACAGAAACTTCATTTATACTTACGTGTAACAAACATATTTAGGAAATATGTATCCAATTAATAAATGTCATTCTAAATGGGAAAATTTATATAGAAATTTATTTTGCCACAGCTAAATATAACCTATTTTTTACAAATTTGTATGAAGTATGTTTCAGATTAATTGCAATTGTACAATCTACACTAATCGGTCACAGTCTTCTAAAGAAAAAACTAATTGTTAGAAGTGTGTTTTATATTTAGTTAAAAACTTCTTGGATATATGGTATATGCATGTGCTAATAAAAAATGCAACAAAGAATGTAAATGCATTGGCAATATACTATCATGTATATTGTATGACAAATTTTGAGTTTAAGGGAAATTGGTAATTACTACATTTCTCAAAAATAAATTAAAACTATGTAGCTAAAATGAATCCCAATATTAATGTAATTTTTTTACTTAAAGCTTAATTTGAACTATGATTTCGAAATATCTATTATATATGTTACGTATTAATAAATAAAAATATTTTGTTAATATACATTTTTTTTAGATTTAATTAAATAAATATATTTTTATTAAAGATAGATATATAATGTTTAAAAAAAATATATCTTTTTTTATGATTTTGTGTTGTTATGATCGCTCGTGTGCTAAACTATAGTCACGTAATTAATTATGTCGCAATTTGAGTATGACAAATTACGCTCGAGTATTAGATGAAACATTTACCACTAATTTCAAATAACAATTTATCAAATACCCTGACCGCGACACATGGACGTTCCGCGGGAATATCATTTACGTGTTAGTTAATCAATTATTTTAGATTTGTTGTTGGCAACATTGTCTCCGGAATAAATTACTTTATCGTAGAATGTCGTTGACTAATCTCTAATTGCTTATTTTATATTTATATAAAATTATATAAACAATGTCATAAAGCGTGAATAATTAATATTTCTTTTTTTTTTTTTAGGAGAACACATTCTTATTGTGAAGTTGTAATTATTCAGAACATAGTTCTGTGATATTTTAAATATGAATTAAATATATTAATTATAAAGATATACATACAAAATCAATATTATCGAAAAATAAAAACATTGTTGTTGCGCTACCGGGATTCGAACCTGGATCTCTTCCCTAACCGGGGGAGGTGCTTTATCCAACTAAGCTACAGCGGCACTATTTTTATCGACAATTTTTCGACCTTATATGTTACCTTTTTGATATCAATACATTTAATCGTTCCATCATTTGACAGAGCCATCTACCTTATTTTTACAGAATCTCAAATACCTTTGAGTGAATCTGATAGTAGACGCTAGAATTATTAATTCATTTTTATTAAATTTTGGACACATTGATACAACTTTATTATTTTTAGGAGAACACATTCTTATTGTGAATTTGCTAATTTAAATATATGTAAATCGACATTCAATATTTGTTCAATTATCATTAATACTCCGATGCTGAGGGGTACGCTTGCATATATTTTTAGTGAGTGCAGAGGTATGCAATAATTATTTTGATTTTGAATACAAACAGAACAATTTTAACGAATGCGTACACTATGAAGTACTGTGGTGGATCGATTAATTGTATTATTTATATAGAAATGTCTTTATAATATAATTATCGTATGTATCATTACAATTATATCGATTATTTATGAAAGTGGTTTAAAATTAGTTTCAAGTTGGATTAGGTGTAGTATGAAATTTTATTAAGGACTCTGTAATAGTACTTTGAAGTTAATTAAGTTGGAACTCTGACCTTACATTTTCTAAATTTACTTTCTACACAGCTTTAACATTTAAGAATGCTAGAAACTTTGATAGTTTTATAACTCGATTGTGGTAAGTAAAAACCTTGTACCACCAAGTCTTCATGTAATTATGGAGTTCTACAAACTTACCTTGGAAACAATCAATATATATATATATATTAGGTCATCAAATTATTTTATAGTAAAATCACAACAAATGGTGTATAATTGAAGGACTATGATTTTTATACAACTATTGTTGCATTAGAAAATATGAATAAAAATTTACTTTATTTTATCAGAATTGAAATTTAATAAGATTATTTTACAATATAAAACAACAATAGAGTTATGCACCCCCAAATAAGAAACATCTTAAATTATGGGGGTGGCTACCAACATTTATATAAAACAAGATCAAGATGTAAGAAATTGTTTACAATATCAAATTTCAGGCCAGAGATGGCGACAGTGAAGTTGTTTACGCGCCTTGTTACTTCAATTGGCACGACTGGGTTTTCTGGCTTATAATAATATACATCTGTGTGTGTGCTATTGCTGCCTAAGACAGGCGTTATTCAATTACATCTCGTGCTTCGACCAATCTAGTGGTCCAAATAAACCTCCAGTGCACGCTTCGGTCGGTCAAAATCTAAAGAAGACAACCCAGCTTAAAGAACAACAACATTGGACCAGAAAGACAGCAAAATTAAAAAGGTTAGTGCAGCTCATATATCATATATGTGTTTATTATTAATCCGAAACTTGTGAACTAGCTATCGAAGGCATTTACATAAACCGAAGTTGTAGCTAATACTCAAAGTGTTTCTAGATGGTAACATATATACAACTTCCAAAAATTAAATAGATATGGAGGTTGATTAATGAGTGGAATGGTGAACGTTACTTCGAGATCGTGTGTGATAAATTGTGTATAAAGTATTGAATGGTAGAAGCAGTGGCTTTTTAATGAAATCTTCACTTTGAGAACCCAGAGTTGACTTCATGTATATCCCCAACTATTCAAAGTTGTGCACATTGCTATAAAAATCAATCAATCAAAACATCATACTAAACATTATATCTCTTCGTTGATTACTTTTACTGATTGTTTTTACAAAATTGAGTAGTTTTGGCATATTATGAGAGATATGGTATCTCATAACATGAGAAACGAAATCTATTGTATTAACAAGTTTGCGCTTGCTGGTTAAAGAATTGCATTATCAGTTCTATTACAGGTCATAGTCATTATTCAGAGCAGCTGCCTCTAAATTCCAAATATAACTTCCGTAGGGAATTCTAAATTGAAGAAGAATAATTAATTTAAATTTATACAGTATGTGTTACATATTTAAGCTTTAGTCAACTACTAGTACCAGGTCATAAAAATGTATATTAGAAATTTAACTAGTCGAATTGGTTCCATTTATCAAAAATTCTCTTTTGAAAATAGTTTATTGATGGTGTATATATTTATTCTGATATTTACGTGACGCGTGAAATTTTTAAATTCAAGTTATTTCGATCAAATATTAACTTGACATTTTTTAACCGTGTGGAAAAGTGGAATCAAAAATGGTGGAATGATTTTTGGAAAAATAAAATTTATTTGATTTTTACGCTTCTTTTAACATTACGACCGGAATAACCTCGACATGCTCTTGAATAATTACGTTATATTCGAGTTATATCATATTACAACCTAACTTAACCAATTAACTCAAAAAAATTATCTATCAGACGTATTCTTAAAATAATTTTACATAATTATATAAATGTACCATTCCGGCGATGAAGCGATACACGTGTGCTATTAATGGAAAACTACCGAAAGACCTGACTGAGTGTACAACACTGGTACTACAGAGAGAATACTATGTTCCAGGCCGATGTTGTTTCCGAATAACAAGGAAATGATTTTTTTTTTAAATTTGGTTTTTATTTATCGATTATTTGACTTATTACAGTTATGTATGAAATATCACATCTGCCAAATGGTCGCTTCTGGCAACTGCACAAATGCGTGCTCTTTTAACAAAATTTTGACATTCTCGCACACTTCGCGTGTTATTTCATCATTTTCATTTCGAATATTGTCTTACAGAGTCTGAATTGTTGTTGGCTTATTGGCTTATTGGCCATCAAATCAGCTAATCTAGAAGGCCAGTCGATATCGCCACTTTTTGACATTATGCGGCCGGGAAAAATTTCTAGCAAAATTTCAAGCGTAGCTCGGGCTGTGGTACTGTTCTGTTCAACCACATGTGCTGCAGGCTATTCGGCTATCAAGAAGTTTTCTAACATATGACGATAGCATAATATTCACCCAACATTAGCGTTTCTGTCGTATTATTTTTGACACAATTTAAGAAGGACTTAGCTGCCTAATTTTATTCCAGCGCAGTAATAAAATTAATCAATCGCTTTAATGCTAATCAAATTATTATCTATAAGGTCTCACGAGTCGTGAGTCTCGACTCATGACGTCTCTTGAGAAGTTATAGGTATTGAAAGCAGATTGCACTAAGTCTAAGTGCTCGAGTCTAAAATCTAGATGACTCAGGTGTGAACGAACAGAGGCCAAAAAAAATATTTACAAATGTATTACATTTTATCATTTTATTTATTCGCAAATTGTGGTATGATGTTGTAATTATAATTTGTTTACAAATGTTTGCTTGACTTACGATTAGTACAATCATATTTTAAAAGTGGGTGGTGCTCTTAGGATTAATGGTGATTAATTAGTTTATTTATTTATTTTTGGATCCTTTCCGTTTCGCGTGATTAATCATTTGAATTAACATTTGTAATGTTAGGTGGAGCCTCACTTTACCGTGATGAAAATACTTTAATTAAATAATGAACCAATGTCAAGCTTTGAGCATTAGCAAATTAGAAAAACAACGTTGAGGCAAATAAGGCAGGTAATAAATTTTTATTTTATTTAATGTCACTCCTCGCATTCTTCTTACCTCGTTAAATACTATTAATTTTTAAAGTTTATGAAACGCGGTTTTACAAACATGAAGATGAAAATATAATAACGATTTTTATTATTTTGTTAAATTATAATTATCTTTTTGAAAAGGTTGGCCCTACTGCATTAGCTTTCTCTGTTTTTCATTATGATGAAATTTTAATCGTTTGGTATTTAAGGTTGGTGCGAAAATTAAGGTTTCCCTCTTCCATAAACAACACAATCGCGTTAATGAGTGACGTCACTCATAAATTTAATCCATACAGGTAATAAGTTTTTTTTGTCTGTCAAAGAAAACCGGGAATTATTGTGATAAAGGAATTCTTAAATATTAATTATTCTCGATATATAATAAATGTTGGTATTTCAAGAATTTATTATTGAATAATGTTTAAATAAATAAAAATTACATTTAAATAACTATTCAAGACTCAATAAAAATCGGCTTACGATCCGCAGATTGAGATCTACTAATGTAATATGTTTTATAAGAGTTTGGACAGCCAGTTCGTACAAACGTTTAAATTAAAAATTGTTGTTTTTTCTCACTAAAAATATTACAAATATATAGGAATATACATATATACCATAAGATGTAGTTATTAAATGTAACATAAATGTTCTTACAAATTCGAAAAGAAGGTGTTAGTGCCACTTGATTTCAATGTTTAGATTCCGTTATTTTAATATAAAGTTTATTAATATTGAAAATTAATATTATTATAATAAAGTAATTTACTAAAAATGTTATCTAAAATATTTTCAAATACGAAAATAATTTGTAGAACAATAATATTTCACTCTCCATAATAAAATAAAAATATGTGAATTAACTAAAATAATAGTTTTCATCTAATTAACTCAACATTTACGAACGTGACTAATATCCTTATATATTTTAGTTATATTCTCAACTATAAAACAATATAAATACGTGTCCTCAACCCTCGCAATAATTTTTTCATTAAAAAAATCAATAATAGTACTTTCAACTCAAGATACAACACATGTCAAAGAAATTTAATTTAATTGTTTTTTTAATAACCTCATCACTTACTAGCTAAGTATCGAAGTGACTTAAAACAACTTTTTAATTATTGCTTATTTATTACCAACGGGGTGTATAATATTAGCCAGAAAAAACATATATTGTATGATAGGAAGCAAAAGTACTCGTATTTCTAGAAATCGTTTATTTATGCCGTTTTATGACCATCATATCAATAAGATCATATACTATATATAAATAAACAAGAATTCTAATTTATTCTAAATATTTTTTGAATAGCACATAAGGTAACTAATGCGATTTAGAATATTATTACATATATTGTTAGACTTTTTAATACAAATTAAATAAATCAAACAGAAAAAATCTATGTATCCAAAAACTATTTAATTGCTACCGAGATTCGAACCTAGACTTCTTACTATCCGAATTCCATAAAACTATGTTCTCCTTTACTTTTTATTAATTAGAGATTAATAAAACACCCCCCGAGGTGACACCATCTCACCGAATTCATTCGCAGTTACTCTAGAGTATTTTATTTATATTTAAAAATCTAATTTGGGAGTATAAAAACATTAGTATAAATTATGTACACGTATACTTATTGGTAATGAATGCTTGGAATAAGTATATGAATTTGTGTATTTGGAAGTATGTTTGATAGAAACGGAAAGGCTGAGAATGATATCAAAAGGAGGGTGACTGCAGGGAATAAATTGAGCAGCTCTTCGAATGGAATTATATCTAACGTGAATTTGTCAACCGAGGTAAAACTAGCGGTACACAATAGAGTTCTGGTACCGACACTGATGTATGGAAGTGAGATCTGGAGCTGGCAGAAGAGTAATAAAAGTAGACTTAATGCAGTGGAAATGAGATCACTTATGTATATGTGGCAAATCTATTCTTGACAGAGTAAAGAATGAAGAAATAAGGAAAGAATATAAAGCTGATGTTAGTATAGTGAGTAAGATTAAGAAAGGATAACTTATGTGGTTTGGTCATATGGAACGGATGAATGAGAAGAAAATGGTAAGGAAGATATATGACGCAAGTGTTGATGGCACCAAAAATAGAAGACATCCGCGGAAGACTTGGCACGACCAGGTAAACCAGAAAATGGAGGATGGTTTTGTCAGAAGCCTTAACAATCGGCGAGCTTGTATGAGAAGATGTATTTTTTTTTAAATAGAGATGCGTACACGGAATACATGTCACATCAATATTCTTACTATTTTCAAACTAAGCTAAACGCTTGTGTTATGAAAATAGAACTAACTTGCTGAAGTCCTGGAACGAGGCGCGAACCACCGACCACTAGATTACTAGGCCAGCGTCTTAGCCACTACACCAATAAGCTACTCAGTATGCTACAAATATGAATGTGGATGAGGCGAGAATTGTGTGTCAGGACAGAGAAGTATGGCGCTCTATCCTCTCTGCCTACCCCCACGGGGAAACAGCGTGATGGTAAGTAAGTATGTACATCTTTCCCAGTTAAGATTTGTAGATGATATAATAATCATTTTCCACTACTACTGAAGACGAAAATCTTGCCTTTAATGAAGCGGCTAATTAAAGGAAAACAATTAGGTTTAAAACTTATTCGTGCTAGATAATAGGTTTGCATGCCAAAGAAATTAAGGTAGATGGAAGAAGCTTAAAATAGAGTCCTAAATACGTAGTGACAAAGAGGGCATGGAGTAAATATGAATAAATATAAAATCGAGATGTCACTCTGCCTTAAAATTAGATTAATTAACCACATAGACCGGTGGATTCTATTAATTCTTATGTACGGTAGTGAATCGTAAACTCTGAATACTAAGCTAACTTAGATTCTTCAAATAATACTGCGTGGTATTTAAACAAATACTGGGAATCACTAGAAAACACAGAGGAAGAAACGCGTGAGTATATATATAATACGTAGAAACTCGCCATATTGCAAGACGCTTAAATAATCTAACGATCAAACAAATGTTAAAATATATTTATAATTGAATCAAAATATAATCGAAATAAATTTAAAATACTAAAAACTCAAACCGTTCTTAGTATCTCCACATTCCCACTCCCACACTCCAGCATTTCCGTGGATAAAAAGAAAATATTATTTGTTTCGGAGGTAAGTTCTGTGGAATTCCAAGATCACAGATATAAAAATATTATATTAACTCACTACCTAACCTACAATAGGCAAATATTCATGGACAACATTAAAGTAAAAAGATGTTTTTATTAAGATAATTCGCATATAAATTTTCCTTTGTGCCCACCTAGTTTAAGTTGAGGCATGAAAGAAAAAAAAATCAAAAGCAACACATGATAAAAATAACTTTTTATATATATAATATATATTTAAATCATATTTTGTTTTGGAGGTTACAACAGACTAAACCCCCTCCTAAATTCCTACAGTTTACTATCCCTACAAAACAAATTACTCTCGTACAAAGCAATCATCTGTGCTATACTCACATACGCGAGCCCCATCTGGGGATCAAGTAACACAAAAATTTTAGAATTCAAACAAAACTATTTCCTTAGGAGAATCACAAACTCAACTTCGCTCTATTTCACGTCTTTACCCGTTTTCTTGACCCTACTGAACAAAATTTATAAAAAGATTCTATAAAAACTTTCACTACAATTTTTTAAAAAATCAACAAAATCAATAAAAAAACAATTAATAAAATAAAATAAAATGTATTATATAAAAAACTTGATATTAAAAAAAACAATTTCACCATGTTCCCCGAATAGGGTCCTCTGTAAAAAATCTTACGCCATTGTTGTTACCTCATATGTCGGAGACAAGAGGGCTCAGCCCTTATCCCTCCCCCCTTTAACAATCAAATCAGAGAGGATTCGGGAGTGAACGCTCACCTACCGCTATCGAACTTAAATATCTCGCCACAACTATAAAACCACGTTAATTTCCTATTCAAAAGTTATGTGTTTCAGGAATGCCCCTACAAAAAAAATTATTTTTGAAAATACATAAACAAGCATTTTCCAACAAAGCCATTTGCATAGTATTCACCTACCAACAATTCTTGTAAACTATTTATTGATTTAAATAGAGAACCCTTCTATATGCGTAATAATAGGCAAAGGAAAAGCATCATTATTGAAGAATCTTCTTACCGGAAGGCACATCTCACACACACATACAACAATGGATAAAGTAACGGAGCATGATACACAATCTAACGAACGGTCAATCCAGAATTGGACTACCCGCAGGCTAAATAAAAAATAATAAAATGAACTTCAAAAAAAAAATTGCAATTTGTCAAGATTCACAACAAAAATAACCAACTTTATTTAAAATGTCTTTCAGTGGATGGATCACTTTTATTGTACGTTCTCGTGTCAATATTAAGATTTGAATAATATTTAGACATAGATCATACAAAGGAGATAAAGAAAACCACAAAAATCAGTCTGTTACCAACTTTGTACAACTGCAAGACTACAAAACGCCAGCATCGGATCGCTGACTATAAAAAGGCATTCGATTTTATTAAATTTCTCCATCGTGGACGCCCTTAGAATATAAAGTATTCTTCTACTTCTTCGGCGGTCCCTCGTTGCGAGGATGACGTCTGCCATGGTTTCTTGATTTAGCCACGGCAAAGCCCTGTGCATGGGATTGTTTAAGGTGTAGGTGATATTGCATAGTACCACCCGCACGCACTCTTGGAATAATAGAGAACTTGGTCCAGTGGCAAGGGTGGTCCGAGACGACTGGAGCTCTCCGTTATTTTGTAACCTTTTTCCGTTTATGCGCAGGACTGAGATGTAACAAGTTATTGCTTAAAGGTACAATCAGTAATGTATACAGTAATTCAACAGCGTTCGTTAATCTTTATAATCCATCTCGTAGATTCCTTGTCAAGAAAGATGTGCATACAATCTCACCTAAAATATTTACGGCTATTCTCAAAAAATTGTTCACGCAACTAGAGCAGAAAGGCATTCGTATAAATGGCGATTACGTTTTGTAAATGATATTATGATCTTCTCGGATATCCAGATGATCTTCAAAACAGAATGCAGAAACTATTAGAAATCAGTAGCAGAGCTGGATATGAAATAAACGTCTCGATGAACTGCTTTGGCACAGAAAATTCCCAAATCCGAAGACATATTACAACAAAACTATTCGCAGATGAAAGCTGGTCTGGAGTGCACTCAGACCCTTGAACATAATTTTCAAAAGTGATTTTCCTCGCTGTTGAAAAACGGAAAGTATTCAACCAACATGAACTCTCAACAAAAGACAAGTTCAAAAACTTTATGTAAAGAGAGGGGGCTTGGAAAGATGTATGATGGGCATCACACAAAGAAACAGAAAAATAAATATGTGGATCAAAACAGATAAAAGTAGTTGATGTCGTAGAATACACCAAGATAATAAAATAATAATAGACATACCACTTCGCTAGGAAAATGGACAATAAATCAATACCATGATACCCGTAGAGAATCATGAGGCTAATAGGTACCCTAAAACCTGCTGAATGATAAAATCATCAATAAATGGAAGTAAATATCAATGAACAGAAATAGGAGGGAGACACTTCAGGAGGTCTTCATCCAACAATGGATAGAAAACGACTGAAGACAATGACGAGACATAGATTTATAATGCCAGCAGTCCACTCTCGACGAGGCATGGCGAGAGGAACCGAGCACGAGAACGTACTGCGGCTCTCGGCTATTTTCGTGTCGACTCGGGTCGTCTCATGCCGTCTGCTCTCGCCGCGAGTGTACAGCCATCCCTCGGTTTCTCTCGCTCCCCCTCGCCCGCCTCGACTCGCTTCGTCCACGCTCCGTTCTGGTCGGAACATGGACGAGGCGAGACGAGGTGAAGGGCCTTGGTGGGAGTGTACTTTGTACCACTCGGGTCTCGGCATCTCGACAAATGACTTGCCCGAGGCGCCTCGGCGAGAATGGACTGCTGGCATAAGAATTATAATAGTTTGATCATACACTTAATAATTTTCAGCCACGATTGTTGCAAAACCTAAATAAAGGAAATAACTTCATCTGTCCAGGCAGAGATTTAGCGAGCACCATCCGTAACTAGACGCCACCGGACCAAGAAATAATTTGCTGGGTCAAGCAACAATAATAATTAGTTCTCACCCTCCAAGGCCTGCTAACCCCAGGGGTGCTAAGATTTAGATTATTCAGATTGACAAACCCATAAAACGTAATTAGACCCGAACATCTCTGGTTGACTTGTACTTTACCTGACTCTAAAGAAGCCGTTTAGGTATATAATACAAAATAGTAAATTCAGTTGACTATTTTTTAAAAAAAAACTATTTTTGATAAATAATTAATTTCACTTCTTACAGATAGATGCTGTATGAAAGGTATTACGACAGAACCGTTTTCTTTTATGTTTTTTTTTAAATGAGAATAAAATTCGAGGTGCCTAGTTTGGGATTGCTTTTAAAAAGGGGATATTCTTTGTATTAAAAAATAAACTTAATTAAAATCTCACAAATTTGTTTAAAATCAATCGTGTTTCAGCATAATATGTTGTGTTCAATCTTGTCCTGATTTTAAATTCAGAAAATATTTAATTATTCAAAAAACTAGTAAAGTCTTACACAGATTGGCTATTTATCATAGAACCTATAAATAAAACACAGCAGACGGCAGAAAGATAATAGCGCGATCTTTATATAGTGTTCTTCATAATGCTAAATTAATAAGTAACAAATGTAATATACCTTAAAACATTTTTTAAGATTTCTCAATACAACAATTTTACCTATTTATATCGTAGGTCCACAAATTTTCATACATTTCTCTCTAATATCAATGAAATTTATACTCGACTAATGGAATATTTAAAGATTTCCCAATATTAATTATAACATCTCGATCCCACCATTAATCTAATCATCGATAGAACGATCTATCTTGAAGGTGTCAGAGGAAGTCCCCTAGTACCGAGGGGTTTTTTATTTGCGTTAATAGATTTATAATGAAGGTATCTAAATTCAGTAACCAATGTGACCATAAAATGGATTTATTGATCTTTTCCATCCTTAAATTGTATAACTTTACAATTAAAGTGAACGCATATTTCGTTTCTTCCTGTGATGTCTATGGAATTATAATAAGGTGACAGGCGCACGCGCGTTCGGGGCGAACTGAGTGTAATCTGTACTTGTGTTATATATTATATACTCGTATGTGAAATAAATACTAAATTGTTACAAGGTTCCATCAAGTATTACTCACGTCACCGCTCAACCTACATTCTAATAATAGCTGGCGCAGCCAAATTACAGCTGATGCCGCAAAATATAACACTTTCGAATCTTCAAACTACTCAATCAAATACTACTCCTTGTTCATGGCTTCACCTGATAAGAGCCTTCGTCTGACATCTCGGTCACAGGACAGATCCTACTCCACTCGGAGACTAAAACATGGAATGCCTCCAGATCTCTTCTAACATTATCACTTCATCTCAATCTGGGTCTGCCAAAAGGTCGCCATCCATTTGGGATCTCTCGACGAACACGGTTCACGGCACGTTTTGTATTCACGCGCTCTATGAAACCTACCCGTCTTATCCTTTGCGATTTTACCACACCGAGTAAATCAGGATTTTGATAAAGATCTTTTAACTCTGAATTGTTGCGAATACGTTACTGACCCGACAGATTATCGCTCACCGGCCCATATATCATTCACAGTTTCTTTTCCGAGGAGCATTCGTGTATTACAATGGGGCCAACGTGATTGTGTGGTACGTTTTTTTATTTTATGTGTTGGACATAAGCTGCGGTTTTATGAATTTTTCAACAAGATTGAAAAAATAACGATTTTCTTCGACTTAATTTAATTTGGACATTAATAATTTACTAAAGAAAGAATAACAAGATGTTTGAAATTATTGACAGTTTCAAATTTGTAATTGGCAATTTGCATTGGACCACGTTATTTATGTTTCTTATTTTAAATTATGAACTCATTTCATTACAGAGGAAGGTCAGGGAATAGTCAACTATATTATATAATAAGATAATCAAAAGCGAAGCCAATTACAAAATTATGTCTTCTTTAATAATTTCAAAGTTACTTTGTGGCAACATTTTATATTAATGATAAGAAAACACTTTGTTTATACCGTCAAAGCAGTATTTGCTTAGAACTCCAGATTGCATCCCGGCATTCGAACCAATATATTCTAATAACCTTTTGTAACCTCGCTTCAATAAATTCAGTGTGAACAGTAAGTACGCAATAATAAGTGATATGCACGAGCACTTTGGGAGGAGATTTACACTCACCTAATCTAATACTTCAGATGAAGCTCAATCATCTCACACAACAAAGAAATAATCAATTTTTTTTTTCAATCTATTTTTGACTACTACTAATTGTAGTAGCTATATTTATTTTTATATTTTTTAAGACATTAAAATAAATATCTAAAGAAAAGATGAGGTCTAATCCAACAATTGCAACGGAGACAGAACAACAGAACATACCATTCCACGACTCTTCAACAAACTGCCGGATTATATCAAAACCGTCACCCGAGAGATTAAAGGAATTACGGAAATTCTTATTAAATAATACTACCTTTGGAATATAGGAACAAATAGTTAAAAATTACCTTTTACTATTTTTATTATTACCTTTTGTAATGATTACCTGATATAATTATCACATGTATTATTACCGTTTATAATGATTACCTGTTATAACTGTTATGATGCACTAATGTAAGAATTGATTAAGAAACGTACCGACAAGCCATAACAGCCTGGCATGATCTAAAATAATGAAACTTTCTAAAAAAAAAAATTGATACATTTGATAAAAAGGTCTTGTTATAAATTAGTTGTTTCATGAAGCCGCGATGATTTAAGTCCGTCTCTGAGTTATTCAATATAATTTACGAGATAATAATATGATAAATTAATATAATTTTGTAACCAAGGTATGTTGATGCTTGATGTTTATTAAACATTTAACAAAGTATTTTAATATTTTAGTACTAGTTCTACCACAATAAAAATAATTTGCATCGGATGTTTTCATGAAACAAGTAAGTTTTCCGAAAAGTGTCACTTACCATGTCTTACACTCGAGCAGCTCAAATTTAATTTTAATAACGTAACATAAACTATTAAATCAAGAGACATTAACAATGTTATTTTTAATTATGTATACGATGTGTTTATAATAACTTGCTTGTTTGGTCTAGTGGAAAGATTATCCTTTCGGAACGATCATTCCGTTCCATTCCCGAAAAACCACCAACATAATCATTTTAGTCATTGCACACGGCCATAGTTTAGTTATTTATTATAATAAGTTCATTTTATAAGGTAGTAATAAGGTTCGCTCGATTCATGGTCCCTCGCAATTAGTTATCTTCATAACATAAATAATATATTTTTTAGGAGAACACATTCTTATTGTGAAGTTGTAATTATTCAGAACATAGGTCTGTGATATTTTTAATATGAATTAAATATATTAATTATAAAGATATACATATAAAATCAATTTTATCGAAAAATATTGTTAGTTGGATAAAGCACCTCCCCCGGTTAGGGAAGAGATCCAGGTTCGAATCCCGGTAGCGCAACAACAATAAAGTTGTATCAATGTGTCCAAAATTTAATAAAAATGAATTGATAATTCTGGCGTCTACTATCAGATTTACTTAAAGATATTTTGAGATTCTGTAAAAATAAGGTAGATGGCTCTGTCAAATGATGGAACGATTAAATGTTTTGATTTCAAAAAGGTAACATATAGGGTCGAAAAATTGTCGCTAAAAATAATGCCGCTGTAGCTTAGTTGGATAAAGCACCTCCCCCGGTTAGGGAAGAGATCCAGGTTCGAATCCCGGTAGCGCAACAACAATATTTTTCGATAAAATTGATTTTATATGTATATCTTTATAATTAATATATTTAATTCATATTTTAATAAATAATATAATTATGTCTAGTGAAGGATACATCAGTATAACCCTGGTATGTAATATCCATTAAGTGTCATAATTGACTAGATATAAATAAGTAAGATCAATTTCTTCAGTGTCGATTTTTTCGCGTCCATACACGAGAAAAACACTGCCCACCTCGAAGAGGATCCTGAGCAAGTACTGTTGTTATAGATCCGATGTAAAGCAAAAAGAACAATCGAAAATTTTTAAAAAATTATAAAAGTTCAACCTGTTAAGCACTTTAAAAGAAATAAAATAATCTCAGAAAATCAATCCGGTTTTAGGACAAATTTTGAAACTACTAAAGCTATTGCTTCTGTCACTGATTGTATTAATAGTAATTTAGATAAGGGACAAAAATGCATATCAATCTTCCTCCAAGGCTTTTTACACAAAATTAAATGACAAGTTAGAAAAAATTGGTATAACAGGCAAAGATTTATTTAAAATCTATATTGCAAATAGAACAACAAATCAAAATTAATAATATCACAAGCAATTTTCATGTTACTAACTTTGGGGTCCTACAGGGGAGCGTACTAGGTCCAATATTGTTTTTAGTTTACGTCAATAACCTCTTCAACATTCTCACAAATGGAAATGTCATATGTTTTGCAGATGATACTGTTTTCCAATTCAAAGCTGAATCATGGCCATTAGTATTTAATAAAGCCCAAACAGGTATCAATTTCGTTAAAAAATGGCTAAAACATACCCTAACACTCAACACTAAAAAAACAAATATTTCACATCTCATATATACCCAACCTTCCTATGAATATAAAATAAAAGTCCACGCTTGCTTCAACCCCCACGACGATAACTGTCAGTGCTTTTATATTGATCGTACCAACAAAATAAAATGCTTAGATCTCTTAATAGATACAAATCTTAAATGGACTGATCATATAAAATTCACATCCAATAAAATTATAAAAACAATCTACTTTTTTAGAAATTTTCTTTAAATAAATCTTTGAAAACAGTTTACCCCGCTATCTGTCAAACGATCATTGAATATGGAATAATTTTATGGGGGGGAGCGACTATGACTGTAATTAACCTTATATTGTTGCCTAGAAAACAATTTAAAAAATAATCTTAAAAACGTTAACAACTGCAAGAACAGATGATATATTTAATTAATTAGACGTCTTTGATGTGAGACAAATCTACGTTTAAATTGTTCTAGCTTAGTTATACAAAAATAGTCTAACACATTTCAAAAAAATTCTCAACACAATTCTCACACGTAGAAACAAAGAATATCTTCAAGTCCCAAGAGCGCGAACCACGTATGGACAAATAAATTTTATACACCTAAGCCCGAAACTCTACAATAAAATGTTAGAAAGTGTATCAAAATTCTGGTATCCTAAGAATCTAAAAAGTATGATTAAAATTTGAATTATAGATATGGGTCGACCTTTTATTGGGACACTCATCCAAACATGTCAATGTTAAAATATTTCATACAAGAGATAGACGAATGCCATCAGAATCACAACGGCAATGTCAAATGATGAATGTCGCTCTTTGGTGACTGCACTCAAACTTCTAAATCCCACGAAGCTATTAAAGAAGAAAAAAAAATTAACAAATTAATTATTTTTTAAATATTTAACGCAAACTTTACGTCGCGGTTATTCATTTTAATATTGAATTATTTATTAACTTTGTTTTTAAACCACTCTTATGAATAAATTAAACTCCAACCAATTTCGTAAAATACCTTTTAAAAACTAACTGAAACCATATGTCAAATTTTGTTCTATTGTTTTCAAATTATTTTTTTAACAAAACAATGTTAATAAATAATTAATTGATTAACTAATATATATATATATATATATATATAATAAATATCATAAAAGGACAAACTATTTTTTTCGAATCACAACGTCTATTTTAACAGAGGGATGGCGCTCTATAGTGACCTATGAGACCTAGTAAAGAAAAAATACAAAAGAAAATTCAAAGTTTTTAAAAATGTATAGACAACATATGTAAGTCCAAATTTTTCAGTTTTTCAGAATATAAATTGAATTTAAAAATTACAAAGTTTTTCTTTTTAAACACCATCATCGCGTACAGGGTGATTTAAATTTCAAAGAACATTTGTTATTTATACATTTCTTTTGGGTGGTAAATTTCTACATTCTGGCTGAAAGAAATTCCAAGCACAATCCTTTAACAATCCAAGCCGCGGTAATCTGGTTTGTATATTACTATATATAAAGTGTAACCTGCAGTTTACATGCACATGTTGGATGAAAGCATCCCAAAAAATTCATAAATCTATTAAAAATAAGATATAACTGAATTTACTTGTCTTTTATTAATAAATTAATCGATTAAATTATTTAATGATTCTTTTAATACATTTCATACTTTATTTTTCCTGTCTCATGTAAATATTCAGAAAAATTAAATGTTTGGGTTGTACCCTGTAGTTTTAAGATATGATATATGAGTAATAAAATACGCTTTCTTATTTACGATGTATTCATAAACGTTATATAAGTTTTTAAGAAGAACACATTACTATTGTGAAGTTGTAGTTTTTTTCTGAACACAGTTCTATGGTATTTTAATACAAATTAAATGTATCAATTTGAAAGATCGGCATATAACTTTGAAAATGTGTCGTCAGCTTACTTGGTTGGCGTGGTGGAGCGGTAACGCATTTCCACGGATAGGAAAAAATTCCAGTGACAACAAAAATATTTTTTCGATAAATTATTTTTTTCTGTATATCTTTCTAGTTGATAATTTAATTTGTATCGTAATATCAGTATTTTAAGAGTTTTAGAAGAAATACACATGACTGAATTAAATATCTCTCTTTAAATTTTTAATAGTGAAATCTATAATAAAATACAGAATTTAAACTGTCTTTAAATTAATGATAATTCTGCCACGACAGTAGGTATAAAACGTGGCTAGAATTCCGGTCACCCAAGCGTGACCACTTGGAACATGAATAATTTTGTGACTTTGTGTTGACCTAAGACTCGAATTAAACATTTAATTTCGACAGCTTTCAACTTCTCGTAGGGATTTTTTTCGGGGACCTCGTTCCGCAGGTCACCGGCGTTTTATTTTACATAATTCAGGCAATTAGCTCAGCACTACGAATATCGCGGTGAAGTTTTTGCGATTGCATTGTTAGGTACTTAAAAATGTATTTACTACTATTTTAGTATTTTTTTGTTTCATAAATATGCCTTAAGTACAGTGAAATCTTCTTTACGGTATTAATCTTTTGAGATACTTTGACTCCATTGTATAAAGAAACTTTCATGTCATAATTTACCAATTTCAGTGTCATAAGTTATCAATAAATCACTGTATATTAGTAATTAGTTCATGTAGTTTCTCAAATACAGGTTTCTAATCAATATGATAATTATTTGACAATATGATATATATCAAGTTGGTAACGGGGTAGTTATTATTCAGTCGATAAGTACTGTTGACTCAGGTTTACCAAAGACACTAAAAGAATTACTTGACTCCAAATATCAGAAAGAATTTAAGATAAAACTAACATCTGGGATATTATGCCATATTTTGTCTGGTAGTTTATAGAGTGGCTCCTGGTTGTTCAAATATATGATGACAGGCAAATTGTAAGTTCGATGTAAGTAATTACAGATCAACACCAATTATAAGAGACACTTTAATAGATGCTTCCATCCTGGATCAGTCACGAGAGTAGAATCACCCTATCGTCCTGTCGGAGCTGTTTACTGGGCCAATCGTTATCCGGAGCCGTTCTCCGCCAGCGCGGATCAGCTCCCTGAAAGTCGAATCCACAATCTCAAAGGTTTTGCCACCACAAAGCACGCTGCCATCACAGAATTTACAAGCAAAAACACGCCGCCATCTCACCTGAAATTTAGTTAAGACTTTATGAGCCTCGCCTTCTCATTTTTCACATTTTCTTTTTTATTTTAACCAGCTCTCTTCCTTTGATCACACCAGTCTCGATCCGCTCGGCAGAAAAATTGACCGCTCCCATCTTGTTTCGTACCATATATCATTGGCTGAACAGCAGGGTTCTTATTGGTTGCCAGACTACGGTCGATCCCATACACAGTGCAATATTTTATAGCTGACGTCTTTGGTGGGCACTCATACGTGGACGCATGCATCATAACGTCAAAACATATATTAATGAAAACACATATTATTGTGGAGTTATAATTTTAGATTAGTTTTCTTAGATAACTTAATTTTTTTTTGTATCTTTCTAATTCATCGTCTTATTTGTTTGTACATACTTCATAAACATGTGAAAGACTAAGTGTAAAAATAAAATTACACAAAAGTAAAAATTTTGTACACTTTAAACTTTTTTATTATAAAGATTTTATCATAATCTGGTTTTATAGTACACCAAACCAATCAATTGCAAAGTAAAATGTTTTTTTTCTGTATTGTTAAGGATTTACAATTTAAAATAATGTTTAATTTATAATATATTTATTTTTATAAGAAAGATTCCCGGGGTTACACATACTAACGATTTAAAATTATAAGTTATGTTTACGTAATATATATAATAACGTAATATTATAATATAGTAATATTATTATTTTTTCGCAATTACTAATCCCCGCTTCAATACACTCCCTGATCTAGTGAAGTAGGCAGGGATCAAATTAAATACATATGTAATAATGAATAATCTAAAACAAACCTCTCATTTCGAAGGGATGAAATAAGATTTTTAAATAACGAACGAAGGTAAAAATAAAACACCAAAATTAATGACAAACACAGGGTGAATATTGTGTTCCAGGCCGATTTTAGTTGTCCACCATTTTGATCTGGCAGGTTTTCGTTAGTTTGCGTTTGATAGTCGTAAAGAGTTGTTGATTAGAATTTATTATGGAGTATTTAACGTCAAATGTGTTGAAATCATTAAAACATTACAACAAACACAAACCCGACTTTATGAAAAAAATCATTATGAGCGACGAAACTCATTTCGACTTAATAAACAAAACTGCAGTTATTGCGGCACTGAAAATCCTTATTTGATCCACCAACGACCTTTACACCCACGCAGAGTTACTGTATGGTACGCCATGTGGGCCAGCGGAATCGTTGGGTCCTATTTCTTTCAGGATGTAAGAGGCAATGCTATAAAAACTTATTGGTGGCCGAATTAGGCCTGTAACTCATGCAGTTTCAACAGGGCGGTGCCACCCTACACACAGCCCGAGTGACGCTTGAAATTTTGATGAATGAAGCAACATCGACCTGAAAAATAATATTCACCCTGTACTGTATTTAAGAGAAACTCCATAATGTATTTACCATATTGATTTTCAGAAAAGATATAGAATTTGTAAATATAAAATATTATCTTTTCAAAAGTTCAGATTTACTGATTTTTGATTGATGCGACTTGTAAGCAGTGAAACGTTTCAAGCAATCTGTTTACATTTAAACATTATCGGATAATCCCATTAAAGGTCTTTTTAATTCTACCGTCTCCTTAAGGTGAGTAACGGTTTTTTTTTATCACTGAAGGACAGAGATTTTCGATTGATGTTTCATCTTTATTTTCTATTTTTGGCAAAGTAATAAACATTTGAAAATATCAAAAATTTGTGTAAAAACGTAGCTTTATAAGTCCAAATATTGTATTGAATAATTTAAAAACGTTATGAAAGGTAATTTTTCAATATTTGGATTCTTATAATTTATTACACAGCCTCTTCCGTACATCTCTCAAACGTTTATGAGTACTTTAAACTTATAATTCCAGACATTTTGTTGTCGCAATTGACATTTTGTACCCTCATACTCGTCTTATCGTTTCGTTAATCATTCGCTTCATTTACTTGAACTATTATATAAAAGACTTTTATTTAATTTCTTTATTCTGTTCATTACAAAACCTTATTTTTGTAGTTAATAAATTTATTGATTGTACGGTTAAATAAATAATAAAAATAATAATACTGAACATAAACAAGAACTATTTACTTTTGTGTTATTGGGGAAATAATAGGGGTTTGTAAAAGTATGAACATTTTTTTATCATTCTAGTATATTTGTATTAATTTCTCATTGTTTCTGACCTTTTTATGTTTTCGCAAGGTTGGTTTATTAGTTTTTTCGTTTTATCATGATCTAATGTTTAATTATTTAATAATGCACATAACCTTACAAATATACGCTTATATACGCATAGTAAGCTACGAAAATCTTTATATTCGATGATACTTGGACGAGGTAAAAGCGCTGCTAAAGTGTGTCAATCTGTTTATTCATTTTTATTTTATACGGTTTTCATTTTTAACTTGGGCCATTCCTCAGTATATTATACTTTTAAAATTAGCAATAGTTATAAATACTCAATTTAGTGGTAAATAAAACAAAGATAATAAATAAAAATATAAATAAAAAAGTGGATATTATTACTTCCTGTCCTGTTCCCCTAAAACAATGCCGTTTTTTCGTAACTCTAGCAAAATTCTCTAGAAAATTGCCTAAAAGATGGCAGAAGATATAGGGAGGTTATATTTTTAAGATTGATTTAACAGTGGTAATATTATTTTTAAAAACTTTGACATACTTCTAATACAACTTTATGGTTTTAGTGATGAGGCAGCAGCAGAGTAAAAGTGAAATTTCACATTAGACGCTAGTTTCAAATGGCACGTGAGTAACGTAGTAATAGTATAATAAAAGAAGCAATAGTAAAATTGTACATAAAATGTGGTTTCAAAGTAAAATTGAGTAACATAATTTACGGCACAAAAACAGTTTGTAACATTTTTAGAGTAAACACGTAAAGACGAATATAATATTATGAATATAAATGTGAAGGTAAAGACATATTTAAATAATATGCTTTAACATTATTTTTTATGTGAGTAACTAATCATTATTAGATACCGTAATTGGTATATCATAGCGATTGATTGCCTTTGATCTATTATCTCAGAAATTTGTCACTATGTACCGGGTTCGTCATTCTATCTTATGTACAAAATATAATACATGCGGCGATGAATCACGATATTTCATCCATGTACGCACGATGTTATTATTATTAAACTTTTTTTTTCATCGTATCGAACATTTCGTCAATCGTGACGTACTCGGATTCAGAATAGAGTTGGATATTTGAACGATTATGCTTTATTATACAATATTAGAAGAATATAAATTGAAACTTTACATTGATATAGGTTTTCAGTCTTTTTTTGGGTATTTGGTTAACAAACACATCCTTAACATAACCAATTTCTACATATCTGAGCACTGTGTTAGGTTATTTCTTCTTTCTGCCTCGGCTTCATGTTCAGGGGGGAGGCATCTAGCTTATCTGGTTATTTTTAAATATTGTCAAGTCAAATCAAATGGTTATGAAATGAAAAAATATTTTTATATAAGAAAATTTATTATCTATATTTCATGATACTTGCATGTATTAAAAGTGGAAAATAATCATTTTACTTTAATACTTATTATAAGGTTATTCAAAAATAATTACAATTAAATTAACATTAAATAATTGTGTTCATCATGCCAGCATAAAGTTCTCTACCAAATTGCCTATGTTGACGCTTGTCTGACGTAGATTATGCAGGTCCCTCACGTAAGGGATTACTTCTTAGGATGGTCCTGGATCCTGGACGTAAAGTGCGGCCAACTGCTGATGGTGCCAGCGTAGGGTGACGGAGTTCAGGCTTATAGTTGATTGAGCACCAGACGATGCCCAATTATACAGGCAAACCGGGACTCTGGACGCGATATTCTTATGTAATAGCCACAGTCTATTCTCGCTACACCAAATTATATTGATCAACTTTTTATAGATCCAGCGGGACCCTTTTTGATGCTTTCACATTTACGATTAAACGCAGAGTACATCACAGTCTAAGCTTAAACTCGAGGCGCACAGTTAAAATTTTCCCCGGAATTACAATCTATAAAGCGCTTGCTTGATACTTTTAGAGACGACATTGATTCTATTTTCTAATTGAAAATAAAATCACGTTTTTATGGAGCCAGTTCTCCCGGCCGAGAATATGAGAAGACTGGCCCGCCTAAGGTGATGCATCCTTATGGTGCATTTTGCCGACGTGACTTTAGTCACGTACGCCGCTTTCTTTATTGCTGTACCAAAGCTGCATCGGTCCACCTGCGTCTAACAACACTTGGTTTTTATTACCCTCCGTCCCTTACTTTGACTAAGTGTTTTTGTATCCTTGAACAAAATATTATTTTGGGTAATTTCGCATTCTAACAACTGCTCTTAGATTATCAAACAAGTTATAATATTAAATAAATAGTTCACATAGCGAAGTTAAGGCAGATTCTCTTTAAAATGACTCCTACAAATCTGGTGCGACTAACTTTAATGAAGTTTAACAATTTCGAAAGGACACGGCCCGGGTGTGACTAACCTTTTGTATCAGGAAAAACTTAAAAATAAAACAGTTAATCTACAAAAAAATTAATCAAGTAGTCCTGTATCTCTCCAATACTTTTACTTATTCAAAACCACAATTATTCAATGTAATCAAACTTTTATATATGCATTAATGTCATTTTTTAAATTTATTATAACTATTTATATTGTAGTGTATACTACGTCTGTCTCAAGTAGCAAGCAAAATTTATAATTTATGAATTCTAATTTTATATATATAATGGGTAGTCCAAATTGAACGCAGAATTCAATTTTCACTCCATTGTCTGTTTTGCGGTTGATAACTCTAATACTTTAACAGTTATAATACCTATGATTTATCAGATTAAAAATGCGATTAGCTTGCTGAGCAATCCCATTGCAAACAGTTCATAAAGTGGACTCTCAATTTGATCGAAAAATCACCTTCAAACGATGAGGCGCATTTTCAACTCGACGGTTTTGTAAACAAACATAATTGTGGCATTTGGGACTTGAAAAATCCTTGCATGATTCATTAAAATAAATGCACCCCGAACAAATCGATGTATGGTGTTGATTTTGAGTATACTACATGAAGCGTAAGACCATACATAAGGCATAATACCACCTGCCATACAACTCGAGCAACAGCTGATTTATTGCACCAACAATCTCCTGGTAGCGTAATTGCACGGAATGCCGACTTCAATGGCCAGCAAGATCTTGTGATTTAACACCGTGCGACTTATTTTTGTACGATTATCTGAAATCGAAGGTCTAAGCCAGAATCTATAAATAAGTGACTACCTTAAAAATGAAATCCGAAGTGTTATCGATGAAATTGATCAGAGATTGTACAAAGTTGTAACCAAAAATTTTGTGAAACGAACCAAAATTTGCAGCCGAATCCATGGTGGCCATTTGTCCGACATAATTATTCAAACTTAATTGGAGAGTATTCATTTTAATACTCAATATAAATCCAGTCATAAAATTAATAAAAACGTCATTTTATTTCCAATTAAAATCCGGTGTTCAATTTGGGCCACCTTTGTAAGCTTTTGAACTTGTGGGGGTTTTTTATTGATAGATTGAGTGCCGACTGTAGG
The DNA here is from genome assembly GCA_031772225.1 of Eubasilissa splendida. Lineage (NCBI taxonomy): Eukaryota > Metazoa > Arthropoda > Insecta > Trichoptera > Phryganeidae > Eubasilissa > Eubasilissa splendida. Next base: position 21,582,441 of record CM062855.1, on the reverse strand, counting down.
GTAGATTTTTTACAGCTATTACAGCTAAACAAGGAGTTAAAGTTATAAATATAAAATCAATTTGTTCGAAAAATATTGTTTTTCTGATACTGGAATTCGAACCTGGATCTCTATTTCCAATCCGGGGAAGGTGCATAACCAAATATGCTACAGCGCCAGTACCTTTCGTGACAAATTTTTAAACCCATATGTTACACTTTTTTCAAATTAATACTTTTAAATATTTATCGTTCCATTATTTGAAAACCATCTGCATTGTTTTTACGGAATCTCAAATACCTTTGAGTAATCTTATAGCAGACGCCAGAATTATATATTCATTTTTATTAAATTTTGGACACATTGTTACAACTTATATTATTAAGGAGAACACATTCGTATTGTGAAGTTGTAATTATTCAGAACATCGATTTAGGTTCGAATCCCGGTAGCGCAAAAACAATATTTTTCGATAAAATTGATTTTTTATGTATATCTTTATAATTATTGCATTAAATTAGTATTTAAAACACCACAGACTTATGTTCTGAATAATTACAACTTCACAATAAGAATATGTTCTCTTAATAATGAAAGTTATCTCTATACTCACAGTATCTGATCGTTTATTGCACCCAATCTGTATTGGAATAAATGTAAGTTGCCTTACAAGTATTTGACGTGGAATTTAAAACGATCGACTACGCAGCGTAGAACCCAGCCTTTGTCAAATACGTTCACTGCACAGGAGACGCTCCGAGAGAGTGTGAGCAGTGTGGCCGCAGTCAAGCTGTATTCCGGCTACCTACTTCTTACATTATAGCTTATCAAATTAGATATAATTAATTCAAGTAAATTTCATACAAATTCTTAATATGATACTTTGTTTTAGAATAGTTAGATCAACGAATGCGATCATATTTATAGGATGTAGATTATAAAAGGCCTAAAGCGACAGCTAAAAGATCACTGTATTTTGAGTATCGGTCATGGGAAGTTATTCTTATATAAACTAATTAATTTCTCTTGCAAAGTGTACAAATGATGTACTTCTCCTTTAAATTCAACACTACGTTGGTGAGAGAAATATTATTAAGCTACCAGTTCCACTAGTCGGTAATCATAAGACCCATGGTTAGTATGTACTGCTTCGATCGGGTGCGCACCTCGGCTAGGCGTGCATTGCCAGATGGCAATATATTAAATACATTCCTGCCATAAACTTAAATACAATATTCAGTCAAATTTCAACTCATTAATTAATTGAAAGGGTTAAGTTAAAACCATTTCAACACTAGAATATTTTTACGACTCCAATTACGTATTATGATCTCAAAACGTCATACATCATTAATTTAATCTCTAGTATAAGTAGACTGAAGATGAATCTCTTCTGTTTTCCTCTGGAATCACTAGTGATGTCGTCATAATTGGCTGCATCGTGACTGAAGAAGATTGTTATTCACGACTGTGGATAAAAGTGTATGTATCTTGGGAAACTAACGGAATGACTTTTCTGGCTCTTTACATTATTTTTTTTCTTCTCCTGTTCATATAATTGTGTAGACATCCTGCTTCAAAGAGTTCGCTGCTACTTTATATCATCGTGTTAACGCTAAAGATTAATTTATCCACTTTCCAAGTATTGATTCTAATGCTGGTCTTTTGAAGGTTCGCTTTCAGAAAAACTCCCTCAATGAGCTTTATTGGCTTCCTTGAGAGCATTTGCCCTAAAATAGCTGTGAAAATATAATAATATATTGATGTAAGGTGTTAAACAACTTCCCAAGGAAGTTTGTATGTTTAGTCGTTTGCGTTAAAGATACGTAAAAAAATCTTTAAAATATTTCAAAATACACACAATCGTAAGCTTCCTTCTCAACTTAATAAATTATTATATTTCGCGAAAATTTTCCGTCGATTTAAAGTCTTAAAAACTTTTAGAAGAAAGAAAAATTTCGGTGAAAGATATTTATTTTATAAATGATTGTACTTTTTCTCCCCCGGAAATTTTTTTCTTTAAAAAAAAAAGTTTTATTTCGGTGTAAAAATAATGAAACTTTAAGTAGCATAAAAATCACGTAACTACCACAGAAAATTTCTCTGCAATATTTTCAACATGGTGAGCTGCTCTCGTTTATCTGTTTGAATAAGAAATAATTATTATTTTAAAATATTTGAAATAAATATGACTACAAGTATTGTTAAAAATTGAAATAAAAACAGAGTATTCTGCTGGCGGAAGCCATTCTCAATGTTTCCCCCGTAATGTGCCAGTATTGAACGTCTTTTGTGTTTCATTTCTTTCGACCTCATAATCATCATCATCATCATAATCGCCGGTTGAGAGAAGCTGAGATGCGCGAACCACCCTTGTCTATATTCTTGTTTCCTGTACTGAACAAAGATTTTTAACGTATTATCGTAATAAATTAAAATAAAACAAACAACTAATGAATATGTTAACACATCTGTAGCAATTTAAAAATTAATAATACTATTTAAAGTCTTTATTTTGGTAAATGATTTAAGAATTGTATGTACTTAAAATGGCAGGAATGATTATTATTTATTTTTAATATATATAATATAAAATATATTAATTATTTTATCTAAATAATTTTATTAAAATTAGTCTCAATTCGTCAATGTCTCAATGTCAATCTATCGTCAACATACGTAATAAAAATGGGTATATTAGGTTATGATTATTAAAAATCCTAAATCCAGAATCATGTTTAAAGATGAAACAGTGTTGTTAGTTAGAGGAATAAAGTATTAGGACACTTCATTTTTCCACAAAATTTTACGCTTGACCATGTCAATTCTCAGCAGCTTGTACCATGAAATATGAACGATTCAATAAAAGACAATAAATACTTGGCCTGACCTAACTCGTGCGCCCTTAGAAAACTTCGGGGTTGAGTACCTATGTTCAATAAATATTTTGAAGTTAAAAGAACCGAGCAAAATAGGTGTGATATTAAATTTAAATAATAAAATCATTTAAATATTAATTATCTTTTTGCCGAAAATAACAAAGAAAACCTTATCACTTAGATCCTTTTCATTCTTTATTCTGTTTATTCAGGAACCCATAAAAACTTTTTACTTTCCGTGTGTCCAATAACTTTGAAATGTTTTCAATGAATTACCGGCATTCTCGTAAATATGCATTTTTTCGGTAGACACTGAGTCAATGTTTGATGTGAAACAAGTGAACTAACAAAACTTTTATAGTGGCGAGGAACTTGCGTATAACGCAAATAACGCGGGTTTAAATGGATTAGACAAAACTAGATCAAATAATGATGGAGAAATGGATGATGTAAAATACATTCTAAAATGGCTCGTATCCACAGATGAGATTTCTCACGAAGATTCATTCCGAAAGCAGCGGGTAAAGTTCAGTACAGAATTATATTATTTTTTTTATTTAATTCTTCACATAGTTCATACATAAGCTCTCCTGTATATGCTCTAATATAAAAGATTAAAGTCTTTTCTTTTTCTAAAACTTATCTTTTACATATCTGGTCAGTTTCACTTTAAATCTATTCAGTTTCTCCTCCTTTCTTATGTTTTCTGTAATTTTATTACAAAATCTTCATCGCACTATACATCATCGATTTCTGAGATTTGGCCTTCTTCCTGAATGGCAGTCTCAGTCTATCCCTTTCTCTTGTACAATGCTCATATTTTCTTATTAACGATTTTATAAATAAATACCACTATTCAGATCTTTCAGTATTGCACTGATCGGAGTATATCAATTTTTTCTGAGTAGTATTCATAAATCTTTATTTTGCAACATTGACAATTGTTACATTTCTTCTTCATTAGCCAAAAACGAAATGTAGTAGTCGATGTGAAAAATAATAACAGAGTTGTATACTATTTTACAAGACTCGAAACTAATAAATTTTCTGATCTTTCCCAGAAATGAGATTTTTTTAGCAATCTTTTTAGTCACGTGTCATGTATTTTGCGATAGATTCAATTTTGAACTATTGTAACTCGCATAATCATCGCATGTATTTCTCTCTCGGACGTACATTTACTAATGACTTAAGTGATAGATGATTGGATTGCTCAAAAGGTCAAAACCGTACCAAATAGTCAACCTATTAATTTATTCCAAAATAAGTCATTACACTATACGAAAAATTAAAATATGTCAAAGTATTAATATCACAAATTAAATCTGAATAGCTGTAAATTACATATAAGTATCTACCAAAAATATATGTAAACGCTCAGGAGAAGGGGTATTCTGGAAATGATTTTTAAATTGTGATAGTTTATAACATTGTTTTTTTTTATTCAAGTTTTTAAAATAAGGGCACAGTAATTTTTTAATATTTTTTCGTTCTTTATGCTTTATATTTATAAAAATATGCTAATTTGTGAGTCATTTTAACTACCATAAACATTACCAACAAAAAATGAAACAATGTATAGATCTATTTACCATCATACCTAATAGATCCGAGTTGAAATAGAATAGGTGTAATAGTTCATCCTCATTCTAATATTGCCATCGCAATATCAATTAGTGCTAAAGAATGCACTCCTGAATAATGTATAACAAAAAAATTCTTTCCGGCGCGGAAAGAATTTTACCCGTGTTATTTTTCTCTAGGTTTAATATTAACAGAGTTAATGGATTTTTTAATTTTTAAACAGCGGATATTTTAAAACAAGATGGCGGATAAAATATTTATTTCAGAGAAATTAGATCAAATTCTGATAAGAACTATAAGCGTTATCGTGTCCACAAAATCTTCTAGACGGGGGTGGTTTCGAGATGTCTTTGTCGTATTTGTATCGAAAATTATAAAAAATAAACCAATATTTTTGTGCTATTATATATCGCTGATATTCATTTTTTTAATAGCTATTAATTTTAATGCAAATTTTACAAAATTCTATGGCTCTTCCCTTTCTATTATATAAATCTCTATGAGAGATCATTTCAAAGACAGAAGATTTATATAGTTTGAATTTCGGATATTAAAAGCAAAGTTGATGTGTAATGGGAAATATTTAAAATTATTAGTAATAAGTATATTTTATTTAAATTTTCTGTCTAAATCCGAGGTTTGCCTGAGATTCGGGTTTAGTGAGATAATTTAAATTATGGAGGGGATCTCTCGTTCCTTTATTTTGAGTAGGCTCCAAATTACTAAATTTTCTTCAGAATCCAATGGTGCAACTGAGCAAAATTTGGAATGGATGGCATTCAATATAATATATAGAAAGATATCCATGTAAAATCAATCCCGATAGCGCAACAACAATATTTTTCGATAAAATAGATTTTATATGTATATCTTTCTAATTAATACATTTAATTAGAATCTCAAAGGTATTTGAGATTCTGTAAAAATAAGGTAGATGGCTCTTTCAAATAATGGAACGATCAAATGTATTAATATCAAAAAGGTAACATATAGGTTCGAAAATTGTCGCTGTAGCATAGTTGGATAATGCACCTTTCCCGGTTAGGAAAGAGATCCATGTTCGAATCCCGGTGGCGCAACAACAATATTTTTCGATAAAATTGATTTTATATGTATATCTTTCTAATGAATATATTTAATTCATATTTAAAATATCACAGACCGTCTGTTCTGAATAATTACAACTTCACAATAAGAATGTGTTCTCCTAATGATTATTTATAATTTGCACAGGTTTCTAAAAGATAACTATGCAAAAATTTGAATAAATTACATTCAAAATAACACATTTATTTCGATAGGGGGATATGGGATAGCCACAGATAGGGAAGACGATGTCTACGTTTTGTGTTTGTACTATTGTATAGAGAATAGTCAAACATTATGTTTTGTATTGTATATAAAGTAGTCAAACATCATGTTTAATATGGTATAGAGAACAGTCAGACATTATATTTTATACATATCTATATACGAGTATATAGATATTTACAAAGTTCCTGGATCTTTAAGTAAAAATAGAAAACAAGCACATAATTTATTTAAAACCTATTATGAAACTAAAAATAATAACGGTAGAGGAATTTCAAACGTGAGCATAGTTAAAATACTGTTTCAATTGACAGGTAATTGAAAATTTCAGAATATATATAGATTTAATAATTATTAAATTCACCAAAATCCAATTTTAGATTAAATTACCGTTAAATAATATCCACTGAATAATTTTTATTGAAAATTTATCATAGAATGTGATTTATTAAAAACTAGACAATTTTAATTTTAATTATGACGTAATAATTTATGTCATAAAGCGCGCGGGCTATTTAATTAAGTAGGTACCTACCCATCTTGTGAACGATGAGGGAAAAGAGCAGAGTTAGTCATCCATTTGGGTGGAAAACTATTATAAAACATATCTTTCTAGAACTGGTCGTTAATATAAATTATTATAGTTATAATATATTATAGTATTAAGTACCCACCGAGAAGAAAGGAGTGAAGAGGGCCAAGGCCCATCTCGATCTGTAATAAATTATGATGATAATAATTAGTATTCATTAAAAATTTTACTAAACGTGTGGACCACGACACTTATCATTAAGTACACGTTGAAAAAGAAGAACAACATTTTTTATATATGGGGGCGATGATTCAAATCCACCGCCATTGTGGCCGCTCCCAGATGACCGTAGCTTCAGGTGACATCTGGATTCGATAGTCAGAGAAGAGTCACGATCAGTCTCGCTCCATCGTTCGATCCGACACGAGTCTCGATCCGCCACGATTCAACTTGATCGCTTCGGTACCTTTTCATACGCTCCTGTTTATACAATATACGATTCTAATAAGCAACTCTTGTTTTATATCACTATTATTATTATTATATATCTTATTTTCCCCATCACTAGAAGGTACGAATATTTATTTGTGTAGATATGTTATTATTTAATAATTTAAGAAATACTTAAACCCGATGATTCCCTGATAGGTACATCACATCTGTGTGCCCGTCATGCACACCAGCCTCATGTAAAGCATCTGATGTAGAACCAATATTTCTACAAGACGTGGTACCATCCTTAAATATCTCCCTATCGCTACCTCATCATTGATGTAATTGAATCAACCTAGACTCTGGTTAGCAGGAAAAATTGTCGCATTACATATCGTCAGATTTTATCAAATTGTATATCTGTGTGCTAAACTTCATTGTGAATATTCTTGTATTAATTTATTTTACAACTTTTTATTTATATTACTCATATTTAGCTGTAGCACTAGCATAACTGTAAATCATGAATAGTTTAAAGTTTCGGTCCCTGTCTTTTACAATATCTGAAATTTTTAATAGCTAAGTATCTATATATTATGTAATCGATAAACTGAATCACAAAACTTTTTGTTTTGAATTTAAATTTCATTATCCCTGATTTCCATTCAGCAAAACGTTTTCGGGGGATTGCAAAATTATTACTTTATTAGAAAATTACCTAGAACCACAATTTTTCTTTTCAATAAATAAACGTGTTTTTTTTTGTTTTCATTATTAAAATAGTTTTGACATTTAACTTTTGGAATCGACAGAAATACCCACTCATTAAACCAAGTATTTTCTAGTTTTCCCTCACTTGTCTTCTTTTTTAAAAAAATTCACAATATTTATTATACGCGATTGACATTAATCGAAAACATTTATAATCTTTATTTAGATAAAAAAAAGTATGAGTATTCTTCAGTTGGCAGACTATTAAGGTCCAAGGCTGAGTTTTCAAATGTTTTTCAGATATTCCAGTCTAGAGCCAAGTGCTTCATCTCAGTTGGTATTGTACAATCTCATGTCTTTTCTCATATTATCCGCTTACCTCGTGTATGGACGACCGAAGGGGTTTTTCTGCTGAAACTCTATCTAATATAAATGCGCTAGAGTTATCCACCTGTCGGACGTGACTGGACCGAACCATCTTTGCCTTTAAGACTTTTTATTGTGCTGTACAAAGAGTACAAATAATTAAATTATTAAACAAATAGTAGATATCTCATAGAGATGAAGCTATTTTTTTATTATATTTAATGAGAAGATATGGAAGTATGGGTAATTACAGGGCTTACGATTTGTCTTCGGCTAGCGTAAGTGATCACTTTATACAAATTTAACGTTCACCATTCTTACCTTCACGTCAATCTTCACGTCTATCAAATTTTTGAAAATTGTATATATGTTATTATGTGGAAACACTTCGAGTACAACTATACTATCGCCATCTATGGACTAGATTTAATATTAATTTCCCTGAAACTGCATAGATATCACAGTAAGAATCTAATTATTTTTGAAATTATTTAAAGTAATATTCTTTATCTTTAAAATGTTATTTTAACACATTATACTAAAATACGCCTGAAAAATCTTTTTTTTTATTTTTAGTATTTTCTTATTTTGACCAGTATCTTATTTACAATATTTGAATATGTCCAATAGTAACATATATACAATTTCCAAAAATTTGATAGATATGGAGATTGATTAATGGGTGAAAATGGTGAACGTTATATTTGTATAATGTGATCACTTAAGACCGAAGACAGGTCGTAAGCCCTGTAATTATCCATACTTCCATATCTTTATATTAAAAATAATAAATAGCTTCGTCTCTATGATATATCTATTATTTATTTAATAACAGTGCATTTGTAGGTAAAAATTCAGTAATTGTGTGTTCTTAGACATATTCAAATTCACTAATTAATACATTTTTAGCTATGAGAATCTGAAGATATTTGTCTAATATTTAACTATATTATTCCCAAGAGTACACCCACCCTGAATACATTATTTGTTTATTATTTTATGATCATCTGTCACTGTTCTTCGCCACAGTTGACAGTTGTTGCTGGAATGGAATATTTCTCATTATTGTATTAATGTACTTCAGTCTCGGTCTTTCTCGCTGTAGACTATATTTACAAAAAAAAAAAAAAAAACAATTATCTAGTGGTATAATATTAGATTATTTTAACGAATATCTTAATGTTCACTCCAGTCTTATGAACTATATATTTAAAATAAAATATTTTTTTATATTTCTAAGCTAATTAATTATAATGTAAATTTCAAACTTATTCTATTATTTTTTTCTTGAGAATGATTACTGATGTGAATAGGAGACAGTATTGTAAATTTTGTGCATCAAGACCACGCATTTCATGCTTTCTCTTGAACGAAACCGGAGGACGAAGACGTCACATATTGGCGCATCCAACTTGGGACAAGGTCACGTCACAATATATATGTGTTTTAATATTGATTATCCACGGATTTTCTTAATGTTTCAGTGGATTAAGATTAATTGGAATATAGCGCTTCTTTCGTCACTTATTTCTGTCGACACATTCTTCATTTGTTAAACAAAAAACATTGTGTTGAAATACTTTTTTGAATTATTTTGTACCTCTTTCATACACTTTATTTAGTCAAACATAAAACAGTGAGTATATCATATTTTGAATCGCTCCTTGAAGAAATAAAACAAACGAATGCCTCCCAGCTTTCATTCATAAAATATATCAACAAATGTTTTCAATGATGTTATGTCAGAATTCAAAAGTATCTAATTAGCGAGTTTTAATAAATACAGAAACAGTTACGAGGCGCGTTTTTTAAGAAACTACCGTTACCGGATATTCCCGGTGTAGCACTGCGATTGCAATGTTGCGCATGCAAATGGTTTCATGCATCTGTTGACTCACCACATGACACGTTAGAGACATTCACATAGTGTGGCCATCTTGTAGTGAGTAGTTGAAATATTCAAGATAATAGATCTGCCCGCCAACTGTGAGATACGGTCCGTGATTCCTTTCTTGAATACACGAAACATGAAACCACCTAACATTCATCGCCAAGTATGTCCTGATTTGGCGCCAAGTGATCTTAATTTTTTCCTTCAATTGGATCCTTGGTGGCAAGCATTTTGATGACGATGATGAACTTAAAGATGGGGTGCAGACATAGTTTTCATCCCAGGCGGCGTCCTTCTATGATGAAGGTATTCAAAAATTGCAGTGGCATGCAGTAGGTATAGATTTTGGTTATACTGTTACCAATGATATTATACAATCATATATGATATATGTACTACAATATATGTTGTACATAGGATTATGAATTTTTGTTTAACCAACGTCTTTAGACAAAATGAATCCGTCGTTTATACGACCTTGCCATGTATTTATTTGTAATTTTAGAGTACTATTAATAGTGTTTTTAAAGTTTAAGTTTTAACGTAAAATAATACTAATAATATAAAAATCAATATTAAAACAATATGGACGTTTTTTAGAACATTTTTTATGACTGAATATGATTATTTTACTGTTTGAAAATCCTTCACGTAATAACTAAATGATATAATTATTTTTATTAAAGGTTAACGTAGGAAATAGTTTTGACAATTTATTTTTGTTTTTCTCAAATCAAAAACAATTTCATACACCAAATGCACCTCGAACGCAAAGAACGGCCATTAAATCAATACTTTAAAAATAGTAATATTGTAAAATTTGCGAATTAGTAAAAGAGGAAGTAGACACTTCGATGATTTGTACGCAGTTGTAAGCCTTTCTAATGTTATTCTGTTAAAAATAGTATAGGTAAAGACTCCATACAAAACGAATCAACCGAAAGGAATTTTCAATTTAGTAAATAGCCAGTTATATGACTTGAGTAATGTACTATTTGAACAGCTCAAAGCGGCGAATGCCCAAGAGTGAGTTATGGTAGTTTTAAGAACTAAGCAATTAAAGTATCTACTGGTACACACATGGCGATAATTATAAAATAATGTTTCCGTTTATGTTAATCCAATTATTTAATTTATATTTGTTTGCCAGAATTTTTAGTAATGTATAGCTCTTTTGCTTGTAGGCACTGCGTGCCCCTAAAAATATTGGTACCCCGTTATGACAAGTGCCTTAATAATTGTGGCGACTATGTTGAGAAGTAGTTTATGGTTTGTAGCGTCCGAAAAAGTAAAATGTTGTAAAAATGATGTTGTTTCTTTAAAAATAAAATCCGAAACTTACTTAAAAAACGCACCTCGTATAAGGTAGTTTTATTATATAATCTGAAGGAATATTTTGTTGGCTTGTCAATATTTAAATCAATCAATTTCCATCATATTCACAATAGCAATGGCAGTCACAGTACTTAATAACTGAAGCAAATTGGTTTAATAATGTCTTTGTCAAAATTAGGATGATTAAATGTTTGACAGATTAACAGCTTTCGTTAGTCGAATTTTTCAAGAAACTGGGATTTAACGAACTGAACGTTTGCTATCAAAATTTAATTAACTTTTAATCTCCCGAGACAAGGATAAAAACGTTTCTTAATTTGGTATTATTTTCTTTCTATAATAATGTGCATGTTTGATCGAGTAGCAAGATGTTCGTCTGGGGACCAAGTTTTAAGGATTTCAAGCCTCGTTCCGGGAAATCACCGAGTTAGTCTTATTTTATAACTGAATAATTAATTATTTCGGACATATTTTTAAAAGTCAAGTTAATGAGACATTTGAATAAAGACTTGAAACATTAACTACAGATTTTCATTTGTTGATCAATCACGAATACTATTGAAAACGTTTTAAAAATAATTTTTATTATAATTTTTTGTAAAGTATTTGTAAATTATTAATACAAATTAAGTGAATTAGAATAATAAACATGAAAATTCAATTTATCGAAGAAAAAAATTTGTTGCTATCGGGATCCGAACCTGGATCCTTTCCTATCCGAGGAAATGCATTAACCGATTTATACTACACCGACATAGTAAGTTGACTACAAATTTTTGAACTTATGTGCTGTAGTTATTTCAAATTGATAACCTCTATTATTCTAAATATAAAAGCCATCACCTTTTAAATTAATTTGCATTAAAATACCACAGAACAGTGTTCTGAAGAATTACAACTTCACAATAATAATGCATTCTCTTTAAAATAAATTATTATTTAGAATATATTTTAGCATGCCTTAGAACAGAGGGGAGTGGAGGAATATCCTCAAAGGTGCCAAGGCCCACCTCGTGTTACGGTGCTACGATTGCATTGGATTGGATATATTTACTTAATTTAAAAATAGGTTTTAAAGAATTAAAGTAATGTTTGTGATTAAATTCAGAATAAAATATATCAACTGTTAATTATTTATCAATTTAAATAAGAGATAATGCTTGTAGGAAAATATCAATAAAAATGCACGATCAGAATTTAAAGGGTGCAAGTCAACAAATTCAAATACCACAGAATTCTCTAGCAACGGAAAACAGAAAGATGAAATAAACAAAAGAAATGGGGCTGTCAGTGACGTTTTATGTTCCCTTTATAGTATGCTGATAAAGAAATCCGAGTTAAAGGGTTACACCACCATGGAAGCCTGGAATTTAAGTAGAAATTGGGTGATTTTTGATTAATTATTTATTTTTTATTGGCATATTAAGCGATTATTTTATTTTTAAAAATTTGAAAAACAAAATAAATGGCCGCGTCACATCCATTCCCGTGAAGCTCAGACCTTGCGCGAGGAACTGACCTGCAACTTTTTTCAATGCAAATTTGTTAAAAATTTAAAAAAACAGGTCGTTTTAGATAAATTATCTAAAATGTAGCATATCGAAATTAAAAAAACGGTTTTTTTGTAAAATTAAGTGTAGTTTGAAAAAAATTATATTTAAATGATTATTTTTAATGGATAGTTTATCAGATTAAAAAAATCGTATGCTAAATTGTAAATAATATTATTTAAAATACCTGTAAAAAAATTTAACCTAATTGAAATTTAATTGTTGCTTTAAATTTGCAGGCCAGTCCGAAAACTATTGTTCTGAGAGAAATGCGATGGAATAAAAAACGAAACTTACTTGACGCGCGAGACCCAAACACCTGCCGTACCGTCTTTGGTCCTTCATATCTCGGTCAACTTTTGGAATTTTTGCAAGCGAGTATGCTCACATTGAAGTAAAAATATTTAACATATGTGTATTATTCTTATTGCTATCGAACTCTATCAGTTTGCTAACCTCCTTCGTTCTTTAGTTAGGTTATCACATATTGGTCGTAAATTTTGAGTAAGACTTCATTTTGACGACCGCTTTCTTGCGCTAAAGTGAGAGTAAATAAATACGCATACAGAGCGAACGGTTATAACAGTGATATACACACTTTATTAACCTTTACCATACCATGATATAAAATACCCGAACGCAGCCATGCAGTCAACTCGTGTTACCGTAAATAACAGTTAGAAAAAATATTTTTATTAGCTTATATGGCTTTAATGACACGAATTTACTCTAAATATTGAGCATTCAATTTTAAAAAAATGATTAATTACATAATTTAGAGCATTCATTAAATCTTATACAATGTGTCCTTCCTTCTTATCTCTCATCATTTAATTAATAAGGAAGAGATAATCATATTTTTATGTTTGTTGTTCTTTTCAATATGAAAATAGTGTGTGATCTCTGTCTTTCATATCACAAATTGTATTTTTACCAACGTATTTATTTTACAACGGATTGAATGAAAAAAATAATTGTTTTTGTACGATTTCCTTTTCATAATTGATTTTTCACTAGTCATTCCTAAGCGCTAATGTTTTCTTTAGAATTATCTAAAATATTAATTTTATGTTGCATGTATTTACCGAAATATTACAGGTTTAATTATGGTGGTAGATCTGTGTTACTGCATGGTTTGGGAAGGGTTAAGTTCTGTAACAACAATCTCGACGATTGCAATTCCTGCAAACTAAAGAAAAAATCAAATACTTATTTTATCCTGTTATTTATTTCTAATTATTTCTTGTTACATTTGATCCCAGATACTTACAACTAGAAATGAGAAAATTAATTATAATATGTTTAATAAATGAAAAACACACATAATTAATTAGTTAGAAAAATTATTTGATTTTAATGACTGTATTTAATAATATAACTTTTAAGACGTTTAACATTCTACGAATCAAACATTGCTATTAGAAACTCAGTTAAAGCTCAGCGTAGATATGATTAAAGCCCTAAGCTTTTTCTGTGAATTTAAGCGTGCTAGTTTAAAAATACTGGTAACATTTTTTACTCCGTGTAAGTGTGCACAATTAACTCAGTTAAAAGTAATCAAAAATTCATTCAACTAACGAAGTTATTTGGACAGATTAAAATGTCCACAAAAACCATACCGAATATAAATGCACAGTTCAATTCAAATTACCTCAATGTAATCTCGCGCGTAGCTTCCAAGCCGTTCGAGTGCTCTCTTTGAGTATTCTCGGAATGAGAAGATTCCACGAGGCTTTGAGGAATTTCCACTATGGTGGAAGTATGATGTATCATAACTTTTCTTTAACGTTTTCCATTTGTACGACAAAAATATATTTCACAATTCAGGTTGTCTCGGTCTGTGACAAATAAACAAATTCACCGCCACGCCTCTCCCGCATTTATTTTTTCCGTAAAATATTTAGAACGTCGCGCGTGGATCAATCTCTTTTATAATAATTTCGATATATTAAGATTTTTCCAGCAGTCGTTTTCTACTGTTCTAAATATGTAATAACATGTACACTAAAATAAATTATGCAAGGATAATCCTGTAAATAAAAGTTGTTTTTCGCATAGTTGCAGCGCGGGTTCCGGTTCTAAGACACATATCCCTCGGTCACAAACCCCTCATCAAAACCCCCTGGACTCCCGTGCAAAAAACCCCTAGACAAAAAACCCCTTGTGCATGAAAACTCCCCTGGCAATTAACTCCCGCCCCATATAAAAAAAATCAATCTCATTACTTAAAAATAATACAGATTCATTACAAGTAATCCGAATCTGTTCAATCTAAGAATGATAAAAACTATAACTAGTTCTCTGAGTTAAAGAAGTCAACAACATGCATTGTTGTAAAATGTGTGGCGGGGGTTGACAGGGGATTATTTGCACGGGGGTTAATGTTCAAGGGGGTTTTGATAGTGGGTTTGTATGCGAGGAGTATGTGTCCTGATACCATATCTTCCTAATCTAATGTTGATCATTCTAATTTGTTTTCTTCGTATTTCGAGAGTAATACACCTAAATACGTAATTTTGTGAACATAATGCTTAGTTAAAATGAACCCTACTATACAAATTCTCGTCGATTCTGAAGTTCGAAGTATCAAGTATTATTCAATTCATGAATGTGAAAATTGCCGATATTTTTGTCATCAATTAAAACAGTACTAAGCAGCGCCAGTTACTCGAGTAGCGTCGTCTCAACTCTCCCTAAAAGCCTTGAAAAGTCAAACAGACTCTTTCAAGTCGAAAACTCATTGCAACGATTCTTTGGTACCGTAAAGGTGTTTTTAGTGAAGTTATATCAAACGGTACTGCAATGAATACTGCAGATATTGCGAGTAACTCAAAAGACTGCGGGGAGCCATTTAAAATCGGAGATATCGTAAGCTTTCTCGCATCACGAATCTTCCCCATGTTACTGCTGCAAGACAAGTTTCGTTGAGTAATTTTGGGTGGGAGGTTATTGATCATCTACCCTCTAGTAATCTTCATATTACGTTAAACTAAGTTTGATAATGAAAATTAACACAATTCCACGATACACCTAAATTTTTACTAATACAGGTACCGTAACTTTTGTCACTCTTAATAAAAAATCTAATGGACACAGCTCTAATTAATGAGTTTGCTCGTAGGAAAAACATGTCAAATACTGTAAGGGATTTCAATCGTTCAATTACAAAACTTGTCCTCATTAATTCTACGTGTATTGAAGTATTAATCTAATTTATTGAATATACTTGTAAATACTAATTTAATGTATTAATTATAAATATATACATATAAAATCAATTTTATCGAAAAATATTGTTTTTGCGTTACCGGAATTCGAACATGGATCTCTATTTCCAATCCGGGGAAATACATTACCAATTGTGTTAATAGCGCCAGTATTTTTCATGACAAATTTTCGAACCTATATGTTACACTTTTTCAAATTAATACATCTGTCGTTCCATTATTTGAAAGCCATCTACATTATTTTTACGGAATCTCAAATACCTTTGAGTAAACCGACTGCAGACGCCAGAATTATTAATTCATTTTATTAAATTTTTGGACACATTGATACATCTTATATTATTAAGAATACATTCTTATTGTGAAGTTGTAATTATTTTATTTGTCCAACTTTGTATTTATTGGTTGATTGATTTCTTATAATATATGTGTTATTCTTCCTTTCTTCTTCCACGGCACTACATCCTAGGATGAGATTTGGTATCCTCCACAACTTTTCACCGACTATTCCACCACAGCGATTCTTCTACAGTTCCCGAACTTTTCCACCATACACCAGTCCTCTTTCATATACTCAACTTCCCAACTCTTCCTCATTCTATCTCTAGGTCATTTAACTTTGTCATGATCTTTGGTGTCCTGCCATCTGACATTCTTTCACAGATTCTTAGGATTGTTTCTCGCTCAATTAAATTTTTGTACTCATGGTTCATTTTAATTCTGTGTGTTCAATTTTCTAGTGTAGGTTCATAAATTTTTCTTTGTATTTTACGTTCAAAACATTGTTAATTTATTTTATTCATTATGAGTTAGACTCCACGTTTTACATCCATATGAATAATTACAACTTCATAATAAGAATGTGTTCTCTTTAAGAATATACTTGTTTTTGAAATACCGATGTGCGATTCTGAATATTATTTTTTCTCTTTCTTCTACGAAATTTGGTTCAACGCCCATGAGATGAAATTTTTACAAAAATATCGCTAATATTTATATATATATTTTTTTTGATATCATAATTTAGAATAATGAAGTAAACTGATTCTTGATTTCGGACACGTTAAATTAAAATATAACTCACACATACAAAAATGTAATTCTGACAAAAATTTCTAAAGCTACATTATTATTTTAAGACCAGGACAAGATAAATTGCATTTGAACTTTGTACGCAGTTCCGATATTTTGATTGAACTCAAAAATAGTTTGTAATAATTAATTCGAATTAAATATTACATTAGGGTGAGTTTTCAAACTCGTATTTTAACTAATTCATATCGAGATATGTAAAAATATAATAAATATATAGATGTCGAGTATTCCATATTTTATAAAATATGAAATAAATATGGAAAAAAAATAATCATAACAAATAAACGTCAAAAATCTGGCTGTATTAATTAAGCCCAGCAGGGACTACTTTTTAATAGACCCAACGGTGCATTCAAATGTTTGTTTTATTTATATCGCAGACTTAATTAATTTCACGCTGCTTGAGTAATATTCTGGTTACTGTTGCGTCGTAATAAAACTGGAACCGGAAAATTCAATTACATTTACTCTTCCGTATTTTCTCAAAGGATTCCTGCAGGAAAATCGTTCTTGTCATGTTCATTACCGGGTTCGAAAATTTTAATCGTGTAAAAAACAACATTCTGACCGATGTTTATACATATAAATACTTTTTGAAACACTAGAGAAAAAAACAGTCAAGTCACTGACTAAATTTCAATATAACCGGGTTTAACTATATTATCTTAAATGCTTCTAACTAACTAACTCTCATTTGTTTAAACAATATCGTAAATACTAAATATATTAACAAAAAATATTTTGGCACGACTATCAGCAATCTTATTTTCGCTAATTTATATTATTCCTCATATAATAATATAATATATTTAATGATACATTTTGACGTATAATTTTCAGCTGATACTCCCAGTTAGTAATGAAAAAAAAATGCTACTCTTGACTCACTGGTGTGATTGTGATTGCGACAGTGATTATTAACTGTGACTGTGATCACATTTTTATTACTAATTCGCGTGCTCCGCTCGACATTACAATGCACGAAATTAATTTTAAAAACATAATTTTGAGCATATTTGCTTATGTTATTCAAACTTTATTTACGTAAAAAATATATTCTAGCATGTATAATTAATATATATCTTATTTATCAAAGAGAATGAAAACCCTTAAAAAATATATGTTTATTTTATCGGGTAAAATTCTCAGCATTTTGGGTCAAATTCATAAAACGTTTGTAGCAGAATCTACTAGATGACGTTTATCACGAATTATAACGTCATTTCTTCATGAATATTTTCATTTCATAAATAAAATGAATCACGAATTACGATATTTTTATATACATAATCAATGTGACTTAAAGATATCAGTGATTGACTCACGGTTCATGATTTTCAGCTCATCACTATTCCCAGTAAAATTTGACAATAACTTCATTAGAAAATTTCAGCTCTTTATCTGGTTTTTACCTTTACCAGTATTGGGACCTTTTTGAAATGAAATAAAATTTGGGAGGCGCCGAGTATCCAACCCGATACCTCTAACATGCCAAGCGAACGAATGTATATATATTTTTTTATTATTCAGTATACAGGATCTAGCTGATTCTGTGGACACAATAACTCCCTTAGTTATTTTTGTAAATATCTGTTTTGCTTGTTAGCCAGCCTATTTTTTTTTATATTTCACATTATATATACAATGAAAATTGTAAAACCTTGTTAATGACATGTGTTACTTATATTGAAGAAAAATAAATTTTTACTCACAAAATTTGAAAGGGGGATCATTTTCTAAAATTTAATGAAAAGAATATATTATTTTAAATAAAACCACAAATTTTCATGGTTTTATATAAAATTGATTGTGTTTTATTTAATGTATATTACTTTCTACGAAAATAGAATATATTATGATAATTAATATTTCTGGTTTAATTTATTTTAATTATACAATAAATGATACATCTGCACATGCCTGAGGTCATTTTTGAAAAATATTAACCCTAATTATCTATATCTTTAAAGAATTATAAAGTCATAAATGCAACAACATCACCTAAACGTATTTTATGCGCTGTAATAGATAATCATAGTGCTATGCTAGGTGGCTTGTCTGGTGGTGATGGCTCTAGTGATTCTCAGCATGCAGCCTTTACAAAGCAATTCTCGTCAGTCCTGATATTGGCAGTACACACCATATACCTCGCTTAATCCAAAAGTCCATGGGCCGTAGCCGTGCTATGGGTTATATAACAGTGTTTATTTCGGATACGGTGGACAAGAACAAAATGCAATCTACTTAACTGTACTTTTTCATCATCTTCTTCTTCTTCTTATGCCCTATATGTTCAACAGACATTGGCTATCATCACTTTGATTACTGCGGCTCGGAAAAACTCTTTAACAATTATCTCAATTATTGCCTCACTTTCTTCAGCCATGATATTCACCTTCTTCTAGAACCCCAATTTCCAGAAATTTTTCCCTGCATGATGAGCTGCAAGATCTCGTACTTCTCCGGATGTCTCAACATATTTATTTATTATTATACACGCCTTATTCAGGTATTAACATAATTTGTAAAATAACAGAAAAATACAATAGAAGTGCAATACACAAAGAAAAAAAATTACTAAGTGTCAGCATGTTTCTACATAATCAAAATTTTGAATATATATAAAATGTGAAATAGCAATTTATCCGTGACCATTGAGTTGAGACACAAAAAATTGTAATAGTGTAGTCCTATAAATAATTAAATTAACAGCAAAAATGTCGACTATTTCCGCATATTCATTCCCCAAAGAATGCAATCTGGGGACTGCAGAGTTAGCTAATACATGAGTTCTGACATTACCACTGTAATAAAATAATGAATTGTGTCTCTATGACCTCAATGGTGCGTGAAAGTAAAGAAGACCAACAATCTGGGGGTAGTCTATCATACCATTGATGATCCTGTATCGAAATATTAGGTTGGTCATCGTAAGTTTCACTGATAAGTTTAACCATTTCAGACGGCTAAGGGTATAATTATAATTAATATCCTCAGAGTGTATATTTAATTTAAAATGAATAAATCTTTAAAAACTTTATCTGGATTCTTTCAACCGCCATCGAGGGTACAATGAGTTGTGGAGACCATATGACTGAATTATATTCTACCTGAGGTCTGACTAGAGAAGTTTTGAGGACTTTATAAGTGTGCAAGTCTGAAAAAGAAAACAAATCCCAATATTTTTAGATCTTTATTAGTTATCGAATCAATGTGAAGAATGAATGATAATTTACTGTCAAATATTACACCCAGATCATTGATCTCCCTAACTGATACTAAGTCAATATCGCTGATAGAGTACGAAAACATATGTATTATTTACAAACTTTAACATCAACGCGCGTTCAAATTTTTTTTCCATTTCCATTTTCATTTTATCTGAAAGAAAAGTTAAGAGTATTTATTTCTTCAAATTTTTTATAAATTTATTATAAATATATACAATCTGAACTGATCTCAAATACTTTAAGTAATACTACGTGTATAATTTTATGTAACTCATTTAATATTAGATACAAATCTAATTATTCTGATATTATTAGTAAACGCAATCCAAAATTGCAAATATTCAAATTCTTAAACAATTTTTCCCCATTTTATTTAAGTTAATGGACGTAACATGTTTTGTATTCCGAATAAATATTTATACAAAGAAACTAGTCGATTTTCAATCACGAAGTTGTACTTTTGAATGGTCGAATCTTTGTACTAAACCGCGAACGTTGTTCGAAAGTGGTATTCACGTCAGAACATTTAATATTACAAAACTCTTTGGAACGTCGATTTAAAATGGAAACTGGCATTAAAATGAAAATGCAGTCTTTCAAGTGTGGTTACCTGACGCAGTGAGAATTATGCAATCATATAAAAATAGCTGTACAGAAAGAATCATATACATCAACATGCATTTTTATGCATATTTAGGTACAGTGCTATTGAATAATCCAGTTTTGTAAGAGAAATTACTCTTGTACAAGAAGTTATTAATTTCATTTCAAATCATTTTATTGACACAATTTAAAAATAAACATGTATGTTGTGACGTGATGTAATTAAGGTCACGAATTTATTTTGAATGCGTGTCACATTTTTTCTGCAATACGGTAACACAGTTATTATGCATTGATCAATAGCAGTGCGGCATATTGTAAGATGGCGGATTTTTGAAGTTTCGGGACGGAGGCAAAAAGACGGGCGGACGGCGAAAACCGTGCGCGCTGTATTGTTCTAAGTTATTTAATAATGTAAAAATCCGTGATCATCCAGGTTTTTGTAATGGAAAACGGGCATGTTTTACTTTATAATTTTGACATGTGAATTTGTAGTTGTAGCTAATGCTTTTGTTTCATTAAATAGATCATTAACACATTTAATTACCAGGTAAGGTGAGACGTGTGTTGTATTTAGAAATATCTAGACTGTTCTACAAGATCGACTAGTATGTCAATTATGTTATAAAAACCTTTAAAAATCTATTTGTTCTCATACGAACTATACACCGTGAGACAATTAGTATTAAAAAACTTCCGTATCACTCACAGTAGATGTAACATCGTCTGCATCGATGTGTAAGTGTATCACACCCACAGATCAGTAAATTAATAGACATGAAATAATGTGTACATATCGGAGAGGGGTTTAGAACATTAGTTGCGGGACAAGAGACATTCTACACACATTCTTGGTGGAAACATAAATCCGATAGTTTATGACACATTTATACAACAGTAAAAGTATTTACTTTTCGAAATATTTGTTATTTTCTTACATTATTAATGCATTATATTATCAGCGTTTAAATTTTCGTTCCAATCGAGTTTTTTAAAAGTCTCGATGATCACATGGGTGACACCAAAATGAAAATATCGAGATAAGAAATCTGCGTTAGTTCATGTCTGCATATTTAGTGGTCTATGATCACACCGACTTGCCAGGTTATGTATTTTAAATATGTAAATGTATTAGTGAAATAACCACAAAGATGCAAAAACATAAAGGGACGAATGCTGAATGAGTTTAGAAAGTCTGGGCCCAGAATCAAGAGGCAGAACAGCTCCGTGGTATTCTTCTTTATATAAATCTTATATTTTATATCTTACAGCGCGAACTTTCGAGGGTAGAATTCGATTATAAATCCCAATGTCAAGTAATTTTACTTGGGGTCTCTTTCGAATGTCGATTTAAAAGACGTGTTAATTCTGGAAGAATCTGTAAGTCCTGATATATGGATAATTGTGTAAATCACCCTGCTTTTCGAGTTATTTACCAGCTGACTTCTCGTCGCATAGACAATCTTTCAATAAGATTAAATCTAAATTCATGAGTAAACACGTTAACATATTTTATTCTTC
This sequence comes from Eubasilissa splendida, assembly GCA_031772225.1. NCBI lineage: Eukaryota > Metazoa > Arthropoda > Insecta > Trichoptera > Phryganeidae > Eubasilissa > Eubasilissa splendida. The sequence continues at coordinate 21,560,195 of CM062855.1, read as the reverse complement.
TGGGATCCGTAACACGTCATTTTATCTCCAGCGCACTTCGAGAACGACCCTTATTTATAAATCTCACCAGTTACCTTGGCTAGACCTTGTGCAGAAATAAAACAACCATTTTATTCTAGGCTGACCATCTAGTTCATCCAGATAGATTATTATTAACTGATAGTTCATAATATCATAGTTCTCCATATAACTGATATTATTCAGAAAATAACTGTCTATTGTCGTGTTCAATTTTATACGGCAGTTTGTCTCACTATGGTTGATCTGAATGAACTGTGTTCACATTAATTATTATTCCCTGATGCAACTGTCATGATTAAATATCTCAACTCTTATTCTTAATAAACTTATAATGTATAAAATCTTTCATTCAAATATTTAACCTAATTCTGTTTTAAAATCCGATCTACCCCTCCCTAGAGAAAGAGAGTCCTGCCGAGGGCCTTTCTATACATTATGGTAATTCATTGACAATGAGTGAAGTACAGTAATACCCTGACTTACGCGAACTTACGTTTGGCAACACTGCCGCTAGATGTTGATGTTGACCGTTGACAACACTGCCGCTAGACTGCCACCCGCTATATTTAGTGTTTCTCTTACTGTGATTGCTAGAAACTGATATCGCTCATGTGGTAGTAGAAGTTGTTAATCTTGGCAGGTAATTAAATTGGAAAGTCAATGCTAACGATGTCAATGAGCTGTTGGATTCAGGATGTCAGGAGCTAACAATCGATGAGCTCATAGAGATGTGTAAGCAAAACGACAATGGAGACACTTCAGACCCAATTCCACCAGAAAACCACATGATAATTACAAGCTTGACAGAAGGTATCAGCTCAATTTAAAGTGACTAAAAAAAATTTAAAAACATAGACTCCAACGAAGACGCGTTATAGCTACAAATCAAGGAATAAAAAAATTATTAACTTGCTACGAAGAAATTCTGCGTGACAAAAAGAAGGCATTGTGTCGTCAGACGAATTTGATAGATATTATGAAGCCATCGACATCGAAATGACTTTTTTACGTAAAATTGTTGTTAAAATTTTACGTTGTGTAAAAAACTGCAATTTTATTAAATATTTTTATTCTAAACTAGTGTTTTTGTTAGTCTTTGTATTGACTAACAAAACAAAATTGTATGTATTTATATGCAAAGTTGTACCCCGACTAACGCGAATTCGAGTTAAGCGATTTTCGTCTGTCCCACCTACCGCATAACTTAGAGGTATTACCGCTTTATTGAATCTTTCATTATTTACATGTATAATAACATACCATTACCATCATTCATCTCCTGGTTATAGTAATTCGCGGACACCCTCTATTTTTAGTTCTATTAATCGTCGCGTCGTACCTAAATATTTCTTACCATAGTCTCATAAATGGATACGATATTTTACCACGTGTACGCCAGTGCAACCTTATTTTGTTTGCTTTTTTTGCCGGCTTCAGTTGGTATCATTACTCACTTATCATGATATTTTAATGACATTATATTAAATTTTATTGAGTGCTTATTAACAAGAAAGTAATCGAAGGTGTAATGTTATAACTATAAAAAGATGTAGTAGAAAATACATAATAAAACATAGATATCTTTATTGCACTACAAGAACCAGTATGCAGCAATTTTTAATATTAGATTATTATTATACATATATATTATTTATACAATGCAATTTATAGAAACATATATTTTATTATTTTACAAATCAATAATCTGGTAAAAATATTCCTACAATAGAAAAATGTAAAGAAATAAAATCAATTGTAAGTCATATTATCTTAAATTAATTAATACAGCAGTCAGTGAGTTTATTAATTAATTTAAGTCCATAATTTCCTTATTGTTTTTATTTATTTTCAATATATTTATTTTAGCCCCTAATCCACTCAAAATATAAGCTAAACATTACTTTTATTTTTTTAAATGTAAACCGCTTTTAAGCTGTTATCTCAATAAAATGTTAATAAATTATGTTAAATACCAATTAAATATATTAATTAGAAAGATATACATGTAAAATCAATCCCGATAGCGCAATAACAATATTTTTCGATAAAATAGATTTTATATGTATATCTTTCTAATTAATACATTTAATTAAATCAAATACCTTTGAGATTCTGTAAAAATAAGGTAGATGGCTCTTTCAAATAATGGAACGATTAAATGTATTAATATCAAAAAGGTAACATATAGGTTCGAAAGTTGTCGCTAAAAATATTGTCGCTGTAGCATAGTTGGATAATGCACCTTCCCCGGTTAGGAAAGAGATCCAGGTTCGAATCCCGGTGGCGCAACAACAATATTTTTCGATAAAATTGATTTTATATGTATATCTTTCTAATTAATACATTTAATTAGTATTTAAAATATCACAGACCTATGTTATGAATAATTTCAACTTCACAATAAGAATGTGTTCTTATAATAATAAATTATGTATTTATTCTAGGCAAGATAGTTTTTGGTATAACGAAACATTAATGAAAATCAAAAATAAAACACCTTATCCATAACTAACTCCCGGAGCTATTTATTGTTACTTAACAATATTTGTAATATAATATAAAATCATAACCGTAATGTACTTAAATTGGAACTCCGAATTTCAATAACTTTCAATTTATTAATATTCATAAACCAATTTAAATACTCGCAAACAATCAAGCTGTAAGAAATTTAAATAGAGATCTTGTACAAAAGTTTATGTTTATTTCATTTATACTATGATTTTATTCAACGCAATTTCATCACATTAATTCATAAACGAAGAGGATCAAAATAGTAGAAATGACTAATAAAATATTGTTAATGATTTATTTCGAAAACAATTTCGCGTTATTGGACTGGGTTATGGAAAAAATATTGATAGCACCAGAGGGTGACGACGCGTGTATTTTTTTAATTAAATTAATTAACGCACGGTATGGTATGATAATAAATATCTCCGTCGATAGTATTAATTTTAATATTTTTATTGGTTATAAACTTTTACCTTTTGTGAATAATTTAGAACTATTTTTTTTTTTTAACTTTTTTTTCTTGGACCTTCCAATATCTGGTATATCTGATTGTGCCAGTTCATTTGCGGATGTCCTGTGTTCATGTTGCTTTTAACACTTGCTTCATATATTTATTTTCTTTACTGTCCTCTCCTCGTTCATACATTATACAAGTGCAAACCATCTTAGCAAATCTATCGGTAATTCAGTAATATACGTTATTCTAAAAAATATTAATATCATAAACACATCGTTATAATTGGAAGAAATCGTGATATCAACATTTTTAATATTTTTCAAATAAACCCCTCGACTATTGTCTTGAGGAAGTACGTCCTTGTTTGGTTTAATAAACATGGTAAATATTATGTTCCAGGCTGTACTTGCTAATTTTATTTTAAATTTATATGCTGATACCTGCATACGTCACTAATCTACAGTCAATTTATTACAGTCATTTAAATGATCATAATGACACCGCACCCAAAATAACACAATACTCATACGTCCGCTCCCGTTATTATACAAATAAATAAACTCTTCCTACAAAAGCAACTTGACTACTTTATTTACAAGATATACGGTACATGTTCACTGAAACCAATAAGATATATGGTACAGAGCTTCGTGTCCTTACGCAAATAGCCGTAACATTTTATATCGTCTTATTTGTTTAAGATGAATCAGTTCATACTTTTTAAAACCTTTATGTCTAATATGGAATGAATAAATAAATTGTAGAAAATCTTTTCATTCGTACAATCAACGAAAAATAGAATATAACTCCATATAATAAACATTTTCATCAAGTTACTTTATTTAAATATTTTTACCCTTCTTATTTTTATATTTTCTCTTGAATTTTTAATTGTTTTTTTTTATAAATATAATGATATAAATAACATTTTTTAGGCATTTCTTTTAATTCCTTCCGCAGTGCTCGCCCTTCTGACTTTTGAATTCAATTTAGTCCGGCCGTTCTCATATTGTCATCCGTCCAAGTAGGGAATAATTCTTCTCTACCGGTACTCCTCCCGCATACCTAAATTAACGTTTCCGGTTCATTTCCATTTCTTACACCTACAATTTTTTCCGGATCATTTCCACTTCTTATACTTGCAAATATTTCCGGTTCATTGGTGCTTGATCATTAAGCTTGGCGACATGACACTCTGGATCGGATCCACTGTCAAATGACTACGTTCAATATTTAATCGGGAATAGATATTTTGAATAATGACCTTTTCGTCACTCGTTAGCCACTCTTGATGGTGCGTTAAGGTAGAGTATGTATTTGAAGTATAGGTATATTATTTTAAAGATATTTAATTTTTCATCCTATGTTTCTGGTTTATAATGAGTTGTGAACACTTGCATTTTTTTGTAATCTTCAATTGACTTTTTAGTTAAGTATTTAATAAGTTTTAAAAATAATTCTTAAACTTATCATATCTTCTGTTATATTTACTCTCGGAAATGAAAAAATATATATATTTATACAATATAACACTATGTATAATATTTAATCTCAATTGATTGAAATATTTTTTAAATTTGATTTTTACTACTATTTTATATTATATTGTCTAATTATATAAATAAGTATTTTTTAACGCCGTTTTATAATAAAATAATTTTACGGTACCTAAATTAAAAAATATGTGTATAACTTTTATATTTATTTACATTATATATTATTATTGAACATTATTTTTTATAATTTATGTTTAATTATAAAAAGATGCTTATTGCTTAATTTTTAATATTTTAAAAATAGCCGGGCGGCTATTGTAGCAGCCTACGCGATCAGGGTCTTAATAGAATCTATATTTCAATGATAGAGCTTTTCCTAAAACAAACCATACGAAAATAAAATCCAATGTAATTAAAATTATTCCACCTTTGTAAGTTAGCTGTCAAAACGAACACGACACTACGTCTGAATCCAATACATCCAAATAGTCATAGATAATAGATGGGGAAGCGCAATATTATTATGGATTGTAAAATATTTGCGTCATTATGTACAAAGCTCATTGAGGCCGACAATTAAAAGAATGGGACTCTTTAAAAAAAATAGTCTTTATAAGTTTTAATTTCTAATATATATATATATAATTATGTTTTGAAAAATAATATATGGATATTAAATAATATTGTAACTCGTAAATCTTTTGACTTGGAGAAATATTTTATCACATCATACAGTATATAAATATTAATAAAGAAATAATCATAATGGCAAAGTTCTGATGAACCCTTTTCGATATTTTTCCTAAGTAAACCCAAACGTCAAAACTTTCTACCATAAATATTGTGTATTGATAAAACTATTTTATTCAATACATCTTTCCAAAGAAATCCATTATTTAGGAGTTTTGCAAAAACTTTGAAAAAATTCAATTTTGGTCAAATTTGAAAAGTAATCTAAATCTCACTCTGTCACAATATATTACGCTGCTCAAAAATAATGTAAAATATGTGAAGCGTTCATAAATAAACTGTATTGGAAATAAAAAGCGGCATATTTTTTTCAATTACTTCTCACGTTTTTGAAACACGGCAGTATATTCGTAAAAGTGTAATGAATGAAATTAATCAAAATTTCGTTTTTTGTCTTTTTTTAATGATTTTAATAGACTCTAATGAAGATTTGGTTACATATTAATTTTAATATGTAACAATACACTCACATTACTAACCACCATGTTTATTCTTAAGTACAAGGGCAGAGGTTAAAATTCCACAGGCTCTGTCATTTTATTTCGATTTTGTTTTTAATTTTGCTTCAACTTGGCCATTGAATTAAAGATGGAGACATTATAATAAGAGAATTTCTTATTTAAATTTAAAATAGTTGGTAAAACAGTTGAAACTGCTCCTAAACTAAACAACCAAGCTGCTGCCGATAGTACATTTCGATTTAAAAGTTATCATTAGCAGAGAAAGATACTTAGATTATTGTCGTGAATTAAATAATAATTGATTATCTGCAAATATTTGATAAATTGAGACGTAGTAAAGATTCTCTTATAATTTATATGACTAAACTTAAAAGCAATGATCAGAAATTTGTTATACAAAAATTTAAATAGAGTGTGAGATATACGAGTATATGTTATATTTACACAATGTGTATCTGTTGATTTTTTCTATTGTTCGAGTCGTCCTAAATCTATTTTAGAATTAACAGAGGTTACTAATCGTATATTAACTTTGCTTATATACTGATAATAATGATTGATAATTAAGATTGTTATACTATCAATGAAGAAAATAATTTACTTTAAATTTGAGGTACACGAGATGCTGTGACGATTTTGTTAAATCTCGTTTTTCATATAAAATTACGTCTAATGACACAATATATCCGAATTTATCCGATATTGTGTGCTTATTTAGCCTTTTATTTATTAATACATTTATATTTTTATGAAAATATTACTTACTTACCAACCCGCCGTTTCTCCGCGGGGGTAGGCAGAGAGGGTAGAATACCACACTCTTCTGTCCTGACACACAATTTTCGCCTCATCCACATTCATACATCTTCTCATACAAGCAGGACCATCCTCCAGCATCTGGTTTACGCACTGTACTTCTGGTGCCATCAAAACTTGCGTCATATATCTTTCTTACCATTCTCTCCTCATTCATCCGTTCCATATGACCAAACTACCAACATGATCCTTTCGTAATCTTATTCACTATACTAAGACAAGATTTATATTCTTTCCTTACTTCTTCATTCTTTAGTCTGTCATAAATAATAAATTCAAAAATGTAAATATTTTTTGTATTTGGAATTTATTTAAAAATGTAAATACGTAAATAATTTCAAATTATAAATATTAAATTCAAAAAATTGTACTGTATTTTATGGGTTATTTTTCGATCTCTTGACCGAGACAGAGTCAATTATATTGATAATTGACCATAAAATCATTACAAAATATCAGCGAGATTAGTAAAAATATATATTATATAAACAGATAAATATACTACCAGCTGCGAAACATGAGGATATAAAGCAGATAATTACAAAGTATTTAAATTACCTCCTAAATGTTTCCGACTGAATTAAAATGACTTTTCAAATCATTTATGTTATTACCGTTTCCATATAAATTTCTAAACAAAGGGAAGTTTTACCTCTAAACTACCAGAAATAGAGTAAATAACTTTAAGTTAGGAGTTGTGAGTTAAGGGTTTATGTAACCCCTATTATCAGTTACTTATTTGTCCTAAAATAATTTACTAACACTTGTTATATTAAACAAAATTGTACCCTATGTACGTACATAGGTACAAAATGTAGGTTATTAAGTAGAACACATTATTATTGTGAAGTTTTAATTATTCAAAACATAGGTCTGTGATGTTTTAAATACTAATTAAATGTATTAATTATAAAGATATACATATAAAATCATTTTTATCGAAAAATATTGTTTCTCCCTGGTTCTCAAAAAAAAAATTCTCCAAGAGAACAGTATCAAATATCTCTAGAATGAGAATTGGGCATTGCCAGGTGGCCTCTCGTTTGTTCAGATTGAACTTAATAGATTCCCCAATGTGTGAGTGTGGTGCCGAGGAGGAAACCCTTGACCGTGTCTTTTTTGCTTGTCCATTGCGGATTACAGGTTTTTTTTACAGTGGTCTCGTCAATGGTAATTTTCAGCTCCCAGTTAACTTGTGTTATCTTCTTTCCCTTAACTCGCCACATTTAATCTATATAATTGCACATTTTTTGAACGGCAATGGTATTGACTTGTAATATAGTATTCCTATTCTATAATATAAAAGTTTTTAACTTGATTAATGGCACAAATCACTGCTTATTTAAAAGAAGAAGAAGAACAGTTCTGTCATGATGGCGAGGGCTATGAGAATTTATGGCAGTGACATGTGTTTAAATTTGTTTTTTTAATTATCTTTTATCTATCTATGGAACGAATGCGTGAGCGCGTAAAAGTTGGTACGATGACGAGTGTATGAAAGAGATAAATGTATCGCACCTCTTGCCTCCGAACCGTTTAACTGTAAACATCTTATATTGATTTGTACTACATTCTATCGAAGCATCTGGAATAAATACTTTAGTTACCACAAACGACTGACGACACAATCCTGCACAAAGATTATTAAGAATAAGAAATATACCAACAGCTCAGAGCTGAGTTCAAGTAATCAATTTTTTTCTGAATAATTTTCGCGGAACTTCTTAAAACATATTCTCCTCACTATGAAAGTTGATGATCTAAAACGATGAAATTTCGTAGTTTTAATTTGCATACTGTACAAAAGTTCTGGAACTGTCTGAGAGTTTTTCGAAGTTCCGAAAAGTGTGCTGAATATTAAAAATATATAACATATCCAAGTGGTTTAACCAGTTTTAATATAATTTTTCTTGAGAACTTGAAAACTTGTATTCATCTTAGGCACGTTGAGGCAGAACAACTCTATTAATTGCATAATAATACATTATTCAGTCGTTGGGTTTTTTTATTCAACCAGATAAATTAAACACTGTTTTATATAATATTAACTAATTTATGCGTTTTAATTATTTGACGTTGATAACAATTTTCAATCGAAACACAACAGTCGCATTTTTTTAAACCCTTAATTTAATATATTCAGTACGCTTGATGTACATTTTTCATATTAATATTATTTTTATCACCATATTTAATTAACCGTATTCAATAAGCGTCATATTACCAAGTCACGCTTGTTTGATCTAGCGGTAAGATACTTCTCTAGAGACCAAGTGATCAGATATTCAATCCTGGTCCAATTAGGTCAATATATAGTAGGATTTTTGATGTGGTATTGTTCCCATAAGCGTATTTTTTTGTTAAAACCACTCAAAATGTCATTCAAATAAGCTTTATCTAGGCAAGGGTCATAAAACTTCTTTTAATTATATGTTATTCTTAGTAAGTATCTTTAATTAACTTATTAAATCCAACTAACTAAAGAAAAAATAAAAACTCTTCAAATGTTTTAAATAGATAAATATAACGATATTCTTTCATACCGATCATGGATTAGTGTTGCTTTGAAGTTCTCAAAATAGTCTTTAATTGGAAAAAGAACTAGCTCATTGGACCTATGAACTGATCCTCAGTCTTAGGTTGTGGGAGTTCTTGGCTTGTCTCACGTACCTTTAAAATATTTGTATTTATTTATTTATTTAATTACACAGGTTCTGTAAATTTAGGCATGAGAGCTTTTCTTTTACATTTACAAATATTTAAAACTATGAGTATTTACATAAATTAAAAAGGAATTCTAAATGTTAATTTAAATGTATTTAATTTATTTAAAGTATTTCTTTACAGCAGAAATTTTGTTGAGGTTTCTTATTTCAGAGGGCGATGAATTTAGAACAGATGCTCTTTACAATAATAGTGTTCCAACGGGGAATTTTAAGATCAGCTCGAACCATTTGCCGTGAATTATTAATGGTAGGTATAGGTAATGAATATTTGTATGTATGTAGGTATGTATCGTATGTATGTATTGTATTTTGTACGTGTCCACATAATTATAATTTAATATAAATCTTTATGAAAATAAGTTCTTAACACACAATTCATTTAAGAAATTTAATAAACTCAGAGGGCTGTACTGAAATAATGTTATCATTTACTCGTACATGACGAAATAACACTCATTAAAAAAGGTAAGAAAGCAAAAAGAACAATTATTTTTTGCCAATATATTACAGAAGAATATTGTTACAAACTTGGGTCGGGTCTTTTTTATCTTGTTGGAATCATCTAGCTATTCAAAATTTAATATTTTAATCAATACCATTATCAAAACCATGATTTGAAAGATTTAAATAAATTAAGAAAGAAAGTTACAAAGATGCGGTTGTTCATTAAGTTACGTTGAGGTCGCTCAAAGAATAGATAATATATTCCTTTTTCGTACCACTGGAGCTGACTTCGTTAAACATAGGTATAAAAAAGCACGAGTTTTCCCTGGCTCGCAATCAGTGGTTTCTATAAATTGTTTAATAAATAGATAGGATTTACATGTTGCGAAAAATCCATCGGTAACTTAGGGCGTACCTCAAAATCTTTTAATTGACTTCTTTTAAATCAAAAAAATCTCTTACAGTACTGGCCGTAGGTACTCTTTGAATATGTGATTTTTCCTATTTATCTATATCCAATATTTACGGTGTTACAGTTTTTTAGTTTTTGAACAGCTGTCTTTTTGTAATATGATAACAAATCAGGCTGATTACCTTAGAACATTATCAAGATGTCAACCAGGTCAATTTTTCAAAAACGTTTGATCGAAATCCCATCCCATAATACCCGTTATATTCCCATATATACTGTATACTTATTTATTTAGAACAACAACTATTGATTGAACTACAAATATAATGTATGAGTTATATATGTATATATATATTCAACAATAATAGAGCTATACACCCCCAAATAATAATTATGGGGGTGGCTATTAACATTTAATATAAAAACAAGATCAAGATCTATAATAATACAATACTTGTACGAGTAGATATATTTTTAATCGAAATAAATAAATTAATTAAAATATATATTTATATTTATTCCAAAGTCAGGTTCTCCTGGTTATGATCAAAAAAGTGCATTGAATTTTTCCAGACCCTGATGAAACCTTCTAGAAAGAATTTCTGGTGAAATGTACCTAAAACATGTGATTTTTATGAAAGTGTCGGAGACATCTTATAATCACTTTCACTTTCATATAAAATAAAATACTAACTTAATACTTTTACCAAGTACAGAGCGACTTAAGATTCCGTATTTGGATGAAATATATTATTAAATGCAATCTAATCTCAATCACAAAGTTTTACGAATGTCATGGGAAAAGCTTCATGGAGGAACAAAGTTACATCCTTCTCGAGGGCTAAACAAACATGTACCTTTTCCAATATACAATGTGTGTAAACATTACAAGCTTCGGTGAAAGTAGTAAACCTTATTTATCTCATAGCTTCTTGAGTATTTCATCTGTTTTGTACACCAGCTCATTTTTTTGATTTGTCTTTAGTTTGAATGTAGAAAATACTAAAATAAAATAAGCTGAATAATTATCTGCAGGTCTACAAATTTCTTACATTTGAAAAATACTAAAAATAAATCAATTGAATGTCTAACACCTGAATAAGAGTTTCACTTGTCATAAATAATATGTTATAACTAAATAGATGTTATTTAATATTTTCAAAATTACTTTGTGGCAACTTTGTGGCTTCTTCAATATTTTCAAAATTACTTTGTGGCAACATATTATATAAATAATAAGAAAAAGTGTACATTTAGATAAATTTTAAATTTAAAAAATAAGAAAAAGTGTTAATAACAAATTAAATATTATTAATAACTAAATCCTTTTTGCAAATAGTCACTCTTCAAATTGGTTTTCACAGCAGTTCCTAGTTACCCACCACTTATTCTTCAATAGTTTTATTTTTATCTGTGCTTGCATTTTTAATTTTAGTATACAATGTTTCCTGAAGAAGATACCACAAGTATCGACACATGTTGATGTATCAATTAGTAGTGTTTTTAAACTAAATGTATTTTTTATTATTTATATAATATCTATTTCATTTATAAATATGTTTGTTTGTTCGTTTGTACGACTTAACATAATCCTTATCTACCAGATAGGTTGCAATGATACTATTACAGAAAAATGTGTAAATGAAATGTATGAAAATTTAATAAATAAATATAATATAATATAAAGTATTACTCAAATTCTAATTTTGGACGATAAAAATTAATTTAGTACGAAAGTAAAACTGAAATTAATACAAATATTTGATGACAACTGAACACAGTAAGCCAATTAAGTAACAACAATATGATGCGTGTATGTCCCACACTGCTTGTCAGATTTGAAATAAAATCTAATCTTAGATACAATATTTTTTTAAATTACCTATTTGCTTTATCACAAGTTATTAAAGAACCTTGTACAAAAGATACGAGAAAAAACAGAGAGTCTGTCGTGGCTGCATAGCAGTCATCATACGGCTGAACAGCGGCCACATCATAACCTAATTACGACTTTATGTCACTCAAAGGAAGTTGAAAGCTTTCTCCTTATAATTTAATAAAATAAAAAAGGTTGATTAACTCAATACAAGTTAAATAAACTAATTGAATTACTTCATTATTAATCTCTTTTTTTCATATTTAAGAACTGCATTCTTATCTTAACTTTTAAATTAAAAATTTCTAAACTTAACTTAAGTTAAGTCTTAATCTATCACATCACTTTTAAGCAAATGCCTATCAAATATTAATAACTAAATTAACAATACGAGAAATTTTGGTTTGCTAATTATTTTTCTCACAATATTAAATAGAGATGTATATAAAGATAAAGAAAGTGGATTTCAAATAATGGAACGATAGATGTATCAATTTTAAAAGTCTAACATATAAGTTCGAAAATTTGTCATAATCGGTTAATGCACGTTCCCCGGATTGGAAGAGATCCAAGTTCAAATCCCGGTAACAACAAAAATATTTTTCTAAAAATTGATTTTATATGCATATCTTTCTAATTAATACATTTAATTTGTTCTGAATAATTACAACATCACAATAAGAATGTATTCTCCTTAATAATTAATAGAGATGTATATATTTAATTAATGTATAATCAACAAAAAATATTAGTATTGATTAACCATTACAAGTATTATTAACGCAGTATAAAAAAATATTATATAATAAAGTTTCGGAGATTTAGTTGAGAAAAGTAAAAAAAAAAAATTGTTAAATCAAATCTCAGAACTATGAATATACACGTGTTGAGATTTTGTCTTAGAGATAAACTTAGAGGTCACCGCTTGAGATTAGTAGGACCGACTCATGTAAACAGCGTTCGATTTTACAGCGAGACTCGACACGTGCGCGCAAACGTATCTTTATTAGTTATAATAAAATTACATTAAACAGAACCAATTATTATTGTGTGGTATTTTAATACAAATTAAATGTATCAGTTAGAAAAATATATAGCAAAATTCAATTTATCTAAAAAAATATTTTTCTTGCTATCGGGACAACAAAAAAATAATGTACTTGTATATTTAGATTTCATTTGACGAAGATGTGAGTTAATTGCTATTTTTATGTTGAGAACTTGTAAAATACTCTGAAGAGATAATTCCTGGAGCCTCCCCGGAATGGCGCATATAAACGACAAGTGAAACCTTTTAACAGTAGTACTTGAATTTCAACAACAGAAATAAAAGGCCGCTTGTTTCAATATATTTCTTTGAATAAATATATCTCCTTGAATAAATATTTTGCCTTCAATAAACAAAACGTGTACTTACATAAAATAATCTTGATGGGGGTTATCTATTCGGTTAACATGTACGTAACTTGATTCGACGAGTTTAAGATTAGTATTTATGGACATCGTTACATAACTCCATCGTATTGTATTATTATTATTATGCATTTAGCCGCAACCGGACAAAGCCGTTGTGCAGCTTTACACGAGTGCGCAGTACTTGCATAATCTACACGATGAAATTGGAGCAGAATGCTTTAATATATTGTACACAAAGCGAACAGTTATTATGACAAAGGGATTTGCTGGAACTCTAAGCGTTGGAGTTATTGGTGTTGCGCTCAATTTATGCAGAAGCAACGTGATTTACGAAAACACATTTTATAGTAAGTGAACACATAAATAAATAAATAAATATTATGTAATAGTTGACATAAGTACTCTTATACTTTACTTCTTTAATAAAACAAGAATACGCAATTATAATCTTATTATAACCATTTTAAACCTTGTGCTCTATTTGACTTTTTTATGATACCCAGACCTATCTCACCGTACTCCCGTACCTTTCAAAAAAAAAAAATTAATTTTCATCTTTTTCTGCCAAATATTATTATAATTTTATTAGTATAATTTATTGATGTCATTGTTACTTATTAGTGTATTGTTAATCCATTAATTCAATATACCTAGTTTAATTTTTAAATTAGTAATGATATTGAAGTGGCATTTATTACATTAAAAATTTACCTACACATGTATTGAAATTATTTATTTTTAAACATCATGACGTTATTACCTCTATTTTTATTAAATTTTTAAATACATTGTTTATGTTTAAATGCTTTTTCTTTTATAAATATTCATAAATGTACTTTTGTTTGAAATACACAATTTAACAATGAAATATTGCGTTAAGTCTGATATTTACAATATTCAGTAAAATTTTAATTTTATGGCCCATGTATACGGATAAGATTTTTATGAGACAATCTCTGAGATACAGATTTTGCTCTCATGAGATTCTTTGGAGATAACTCCTTACTTTCGTAGTCCACCGTAGATACAGAGGCTCAGAGATTCGCTATATTGCGCCTTATTTAATTAATACACGCTGTACGTCAAATGTCAATGGACTGACTGACTGTCAATGTCTTGGGTGAATTTTAATTTTCTGAGCAATAGTCTAAACGGAGTGACTGTAATTTGACGCCTTCTGTTTTTTTTTAACTTTCAGAATAAATAGTTATTAACGTTTACGTAATAGTTTAGGTAATGGTCATGCGCTTAAATCAAGCTGTCAAATCGACCATGAGTTTTAAAGAGAAAACAGCAACAGCATATCAGAGTATCAGGTAGGGGGTGGGAGAGAAAAGTAATGATTACTTGGAACAACTTTAAAATCGAACTATTGGATACATTTATTTGATTATTTAGTAGCTGGCTTTTATTATTGATTGATTTACTCTAAAGTTTAAATTGTAATTTAAGAAAGTTCTTAAAGTTATACCCATATAATCCCTATCCTTCTCCCCCACCCGCTACTTGATACTCTGTCCCACTCTGTTATGCTGTAGCTCTTTCCTCTTAATCTTCTATTTAAATATCTGTACATAGGTTAGTCTATACTATATTGTCCTGAATAAGGTTGACTCCAACTGAAACTAGTTGACTTTAGAATATGTACATAATAAAGTGGTTTAAAAATTAACAGATTCTTATTGTGAAGTTGCAATTTTTCAGAACATAGGTATGTAATATTTTTAATACAAATTAAATGTATCAATTAGAAAGATATACATATAAAGTCAATTTTATCTAAAAATATTTTTGTTGCTACCAGGATTCGAACCTGGACCTTTTTCTATCCGGAGAAATGCATTACCCTGGTAGCAACAAAAATATTTTTTCAATAAAATTGATATTATATGTATATCTTTTTAATTGACACATTTAATTTGTATAAACATTCTGTTATTCAAATATTATTGTTTTATTACCGTGAATTAAACGGACAATTAGATTATCTTAAATTTAATTAATATATTGATACATACATATAAAAACTTATAAACTTTTAATTACCAAAATAAATAATGTTAGTTTTATGAAATACAAAGGTAAATTAAAAACATATTTTTAAAAATGAACATAACTCATATTTTTAACTGTCGCTACGAAGCGAAATACCTCCACGTTCTTAATATTTAATTTTTAGAGCTCTGCGTGATTCAGATTGTTTTACATTGTTTTTTTTTACAAAAACGTCTCGAATTTTCATGCAATAACGATGTACGACTAAATCTTAATTATAGAAACCAAAATCAGAACATTTTGTACTCTGTTTTATAGTTTGTTTATTATTAAAAAAATAATTATCTTCAATCGCTGAACGAAGAATATTATTATATTTCAGAAGTGTAGTGTTGGCTATTTAAAAAGCAAATATTTAATTAAAACTCTGCAGAGTGCAATCTGCATTTCCATATAAATTCAAAACTGCCGCATTGTTATGCGCAAAAATCCTCTAAAGGATAATTTTATAAGAAGAGATTTTGTAATATACATTTTCTAAGCCATACAGTATCTAATATCACTGAAAAACTTATTAAGTTAATATCACATATTAAACATTTAACGTAACATGGAATTTCTTGCGTTTTTTAGCTGCAAGTAATTGTGGCAAAATGTGTTATTTTACTCTATACGAATTATTTTTCATAAATAACTTTTGTTGATATTTGAAATAAATAGGATAATAAAACGCTTGAGAGCAATTAAATGTTAGATTTTATATTAAAATAAACATGTCGTCTAATCAATAGTATTAATCTGTACAATGAACAAATATTGTGAACACTATTTTTATCGGAATTCAATGATGTTTAATTATTTCTAAAAGATCATATAAATTCTTTAATTTGAAACCTGTTAGGTTATTTCTTCTTTCTGCCTCTGCTTCATGTTCAGGGGGGAGGCATCTAGCTTAACTGGTTCTTTTTTTAAATATTGATAAGTCAAATAGTTATGAAATAAAAGAATATTTTTTTTTATAATAAAATTTATAATCTATATCTTATGATACTTGCATGTGTTAAAAGTGGAAAATAAGCAATTTACTTGAACACTTATTAATATGGCTGTTCAGACATAATTACAATTAAATTAACATTAAATATTTGTGTTCATCATGCCAGCATTAATTTCTCTGCCAAATTGTCTATGTTGACGCTTGTCTGATGTAGATTATTCAGGTCCCTCACGTAAAGGATTACCTCTTAGGATGGTCCTGGATCCTGCACGTGAAGTGTGGTCAGCTCCTTGTGGTGCCAGCGTAGGTTGACGGAGTTCAGGCTTATGACAAGACGATGCCCAATTATCGAGGTAAACCGGGACTCTGGATGCGATATTCTTATGCTATAGCAACAGTCTGTTCTTGCTACACCAATTACATTGATCAACTTTTTATAGATGCAGCGGGACCCTTTTTGATACATTCACATCAACGATTTAACGCAGAGTACATCACAGTCTAGCTTTACTCGAGGTGCACAGTTTTCCCCAGAATTACAATCTATAAAGCGCTTGCTTGATATTTCAAAGACGATATAGATTTCATTTTCTAATTGAAAATAAAATCTCGTATTTTGTGGAGCCAGTTCTCCCGGCTGAGGTTTTTTCCAGACTGCTAGCCTATGGCGATGCATCCCTTAACTGACTACTTGCCTACGTGACTTTAGTCACGTTCGTCGCATTTCTGTATTGCTGTACCCATGCTGCGTCGGTACACCTGCGTCTAACAATACCGAGTTTTTATTATCCTTCGTCCCTTACTTCGACTAAGTGCTTTTGTATCCTTGAACAAAATGTTGTTTTGGGTAATTTCGCATTCTAACAAATCCTCTGTTGATTCGAGCACCTGTATATTTTTATCAAATAAACACGATCCTATCGGACGAAATAATATATAAATGCATAATAATAATAAATGAAAAATGTAATATTTCAAAATTTTCATGATTAACTTTATGTATTTCCATTGTAATTGACTTTTAATAAAAATTTTAACTTCTTGAAAGAATTAATTAATTATTAAAATAAAATAGCAGGTTGTTTACTTCATACAACACCGTAATTAAAACGTTGTCGACGCTAACTGCGTATTCATCAATAGTAAATTAAAACTTAAATCAGAAGATAGACTATCAAGTTAAGTACTTTTTATCGTTAATATAAATCTCTATATTTTCTTGAATATTTAATTTTCTTCCCTTCCTGCACATATGCAGTACTTCTATATTCTCATGGGCTCATGGGTTCAATAAAAATGTACTTAACATACAAACATCCCCTATTATATTTCCTCTCTTATCCATATTAGTAAGATAAAATAGTCTACCTGAGAAGTAGATCAAACGAAAATTGGGACCCTTCTATGAAAATTAAATGTCGTATAAAGCAAGCCCGAGCTGCATTATTCCGCATGAAAAAGTATTATGCAGTCATGATCTGAATTTAAATTTGCGATTGAAAATAATTCAATTATATGTGTTCCCTGTACTTTTGTATGGAATGGAATCATGGATACTCACTAAAACAATGCTAAAGTGACTTGAAGCATTTGAGATGTGGATCTACAGATGCCTTTTAAAAATAAGCTAGATTGATAGTTACAAATGATAATGTAATCGTAACGTATTTAGTCGCGACACTGTATTGTATTTTATACCGTCTTTGCCACAGCAATAATCTTACAGATTCCCTGAAGGTTCGGTGAGATATCAATAGGAAAAAAAAAAGTCCAACGTTGAGATAGTTAACAATATATTACTACTGTATACCGTACAACAATATAATATATACACAATAAGATATGTGATCTGGAAAACTGAAGAGTATTGAAAGAGAGCGCAACTGCGCTTCCAGCGTCTTTTAACGCTTCCAGGTTCTACTGCGTGCGCCCACTTAGCACCGGTCAGCCACATACTCTCACATCTGTCACCAAGCTGCCACACACGCATACATACAACTTTGACAGATGAATCCCACAGTGATGATCCGGATTCGAAAAAAAAAAATCCTTAAAATAATAAATACCAAAAAATTTAAGTATTTTGACAATATCATGAGACGTTCAAACAAATTACTAGATACTACCTCATTATTCAAGACAAAATGCGAGCACAAGAGTTGAAAACCTAAGGCAATGGTTTAGTAAGTTCACAGTCCAACTATTTTCAGCTGATACAAAGTAATGATCGCGATTATGATTGATTACGTTCGATAACCGAACAAAGACTAGAAATAAAAACACTTGGTTAAAAACAACTTTAATATGATTAATTATGAGAAGTATTAAAACTAGAGGACTTAATCATATAAATATTTCAGTACATACTACCAATATTATTCTCGCAATATATCCTAAAATTAAAATTATTTCATTAGAAAATATTTACGACTATTAGCATACCTTACAAATTTTTTTATATATCTCATTTAAACGTATTGAAGTAGGTAATTTTTGCATATGCAAATATTATCTAAATTCTTTAAAATATACTGATAACGTAGATCTTTTATGTCCGTTATCAAATACCGGTAGGCGGTGTTTAACAAACGGTATGTTTATTTTACCTTACGCCTCCTGTAACCTTCCCATCCTTGCTCAGTTTATGTCAAAAAATAAGAAGAACCAAATTATAGAATATAGATTATAGGTTTTGAAATGATAATAATAATAACTGCATTTATTAGCGCTCTTAAGCTTAACCTTTACATCATGACCCATGAAATCTGGCAACTATCATATCTATCATATTTACATTTATTTCTAACACCTCTTCTGTTTTTTAGTACTTGTCATATTCGTAACAATTACAACGCCTACAAAATGACAGTTTTAATATAATCTTTATGAATTTTTAAATTCATAAATAAAGTATATATAATTTTTCAATGTAGCTATTTCTCACATTACGCACAAAATACACATAGAACGAAATCATCATTAATAATTAATTAAGTCTAACTAGGTACTGGTCACATTTAAAAATTGTAACATTATCTCTTCCGCAAAATTAATATTTTCTGACCCAAGACATTGTACAACTAATGATTGGAGGTTTTCTAAAAATCTTAAGTAGGTGCATTATGCGAATCCATAAATATAGAAATTATTTGTTGAAGCAACCATACCCGAAATGAAATACTTGAAAACTGAATTATTAATTTCGTACTTTCCAGATGATGAAACAGACGTTCTAAAATCGGTTAATCTTAAAAGATAAACAATCGTGGTCAATTATAATACAAAGCTTATTCCACTGTAACTGTTAAAATATTTAACCATCTAAAACAAACAACCCTTCCGCTTGTACAATTACATGCAAAGCTTCAGGAAAAGCATCATTATTGAAGAATCTTCTTACCGGAAGGTACATCTCACACACTTACACAACAATAGATAATCTAACGAAGCCTGAAACAAAATATAACTAGCAAAGGTTAAAGGAGAACCGGACTATGCGTAAGTTAATTCCATCCAGCTAGAGCTTTCCAATAAAGTGAGTTTAAAAAGTACAGTTTGTCGTGTGTGCCTATTAACCATATCTAGAAAACTTTCCTAATACTGTGATTAATATTTTCATAAAAATCATTCATACATTCCCAGGACAATAGTGAGAATTAATGTAGGTATATATAAAATAAATAAAATTAATCATTAAAGAGAACACATTCTTATTGTAAAGTTGTAATTATTCAGAACATAGGTATGTGATATTTAAAATACTAATTAAATGTATTAATTAGAAAAATATACATATAAAATCAATGCACATTCCCCGAATTGGAACGAGATCCAGGTTTGAATCCCGGTAGCAACAACAATATGTTTCGATAAAGTTGATTTTATGTGTATATCTTTCTAATTAATACATTTAATTAGTATTTTAAATTAATTATCTAGAAATTAAAGTTAAAATATATTACGTATATACAATGTGAATATCAATAACAAAATATAAAAAATGTTGAGAAATTGATAGATTAGAACTCGGGAATCAGAAAGATGTCGAACACATAATTATTTAATAATTTTGAAGACCTGTAAGCCATTTTAGAACATCTTTTTTGTGCACATTAATATTTTCTACTAATTTAGTTGATTTTGGCAGTTGGTTTTACAGTCTAGGGGCAATTTATGATGTATGTCTCTGTCCTATTTTTAATTTGGACGTTTTTAAAATAACATGTTCATTAGTTTTGCTCAGAGTTTGATAGTTGTGATGAATTTTTATTTTGTTAAAACAGGAAAATCTTGAATTATTTTTATTAATATCTTTTGAGTTTTAATTATTAGTTTGAGATGTATGAGACAAGTTCCTCCCCAACCTAGTATTACGTATTATAATATTGATTCAACAAATGCATGATATATCATTTTAAGAGTTTGCAAATTACAATGGAATGGTATATTATGAACATGAGTTGTGTATTTGCTAGCTGTGGTCACTCAATTATGTAATGTTTCAATATAAAAAAGATTTATATATCATTAATATAAATTAAATGTATCAATTAGAATTTTTTTTTTAAATGAAATAACAGATGTTTCAATTTGATAGTTTATTTTACAGTGTAATAAACCATTCATATCTCATTCAGAATTTCCGTATTCCTACCGATATTTTTAAATCAATATGCACCTACATTTGGAGAATCTAGTTTCATATTAAAATAAATAAATAGTCTGACGACAAAGCGTTCTCTTTTCTTTGTATTATTATAGAAATTTTATAGTATTTTTGATATAACTAATAATATTATCTAATACAAGGAGTAAAAAAAATATTTAAAAAAAACGATATGGATCTAGTATAAATGTATCAATGTAGTACCAAATCACACCTTTAATTAAGGTCAAAATGTGCTCCTGAGTTAATTCAATGTAATAATAAAATGACGTAAATGATGTATAAATCTATACCCGGATAGAAAGAGATCCAGGTTCGAATCTCGGAAGCAACAACAATATTTTTTTGGATAAATTGATTTTATATGTAGTCGTACATCTTTCTAATTAACATATTTTCTTCTCGGTGTTTTTGCCTAAAATTTATTTTGTAAAAAATACACTGAATCAAAAGGAATAGAAAAGGTTTTTTAAGTATAAATGTATCAACTTTTAATCTATACAGATAATATAGATATTGTTGGTCGCAACAAACAAGCTGCTTTGAACCCATCACAGCTTTGCAAAATGCGACTGATCAATTAAGGCGAAAGGTCAACGTGCTGAAAATAATATGTACATATATACCTATATATATGTATATCGTATTATTTTTTTCATATAAATATTTTTAAGGTAATAATTAAAGCCTAGGTGATCAGAATTTGCAGAGGTTTATAAAATTTGTCTACTTGGGGTTATTGGGTAATATGTTAGTGATGATATTCGAAAGCCAATTAATAATTGCAAAAAAATGCTATTATGCACTCCAAAATATATAAGATTTATCTATATGTTACGCAAAATCAAACTATTAGATTATTTTTCACATAGACTAAGAGCGACGCTGACTCTACGCCCGTATCCACGGATGAGATTTCTCTCTTAGACTCTATTCGAGAGGAGATAAAAGACGATACAAAGATTAGCGCGAAACGATTTATGACTCACCGATCCATACATTTTTGCATGGATTAAAATAAAGCACGTGTCATTACAGTCTCTCAAAGATTCTAGTCTCATTGATGTGACCATCGTGAACACGAACCATAAGGTGTTTGACGCGGTTTGTGAAAATTGTCTGAAAAACTTTGAAAAAGCCCTTATAATCATGAACTTTATAACCTCTAGGGTGAGTTTGATCAAGCTACGCAAGAATAACTCAGTAGCTCTGAAAAGTCTAATGTAGAGAAGGACCTGAATGTGTCGGTTTCAGTTTTGAATAGGTCACCTAACAAGAACAGAGAAACCTACTAAAGATAACCACGATCGACCCCGCGTTCAAAGAGCTATAGTAACGATGAAGTATAAATGTACAAATAAAAAAAAATTACACAACTTAACACTTATATAAAAAAATACTTAAGTAATCTAGGGATTTCAACCTTAGTCAATATAATCAACTGAAAAATAAGAAAATTTTCAATTTGAGAGTACAAATTATAATTAGTTTCGCGTCTAATTATTCCATTATTCTTGAAAAGAGGTAATCACCACACACATTAAATAGCGAAGAAAGGAAATACGTAGGAATATATTACAAAAGCTAAGAAAAACGCAAGAAATTCTGTTTTTCATAGATAGATAATCTGTAAAATTGTGTATATATTTATATATTTTTTAAGAATATTTCACTAATAGTTCCCTCTCAAAATATTTTATTTTCAGCAGAGGGCGAAAAATGTATTTTTCTTGATTTAAATAATTAGGATATTAGGTAATTAGGAAGAGATCTTGGTTCAAAACCCGGTGGCAGCTAAAATAGTATTTCGATAAATTGAGTTTATATTTATGTATATCTTTTTATTGGTGTATTTAATTTGTAGCAAAATATCACAGAACTGTGTTTTGAAAAAATTACAACTTATCAAATAATAATTAAGATTTCGTCGTACAATATTTTCCAAATTAGATAAATGTTATCGTATGTACACCATTATATAATAATTCAAATAAATTCTGTAATATCCAAAAGGCAGCGCTTTATAATCGATTCATTATCTTTAATTACTTATAAAATTTATATTATGAAAAAAATTATATAATAATAATTAATATAATAATTACATAAAAAGTCTTTTATTTTCTAGAAAGCACCAGGAGTATGGTAGCCAGGTCCGGTGTCATAAAAAGGTCGAATAGGTCGTACGGTCATAATGTGCTTTTACATTATTAATACGTTTACTTACTATATAATTAAATGTCGAGTGAAAAATCACAAATTTTTCAGAAACAATTATAACTTTTGATTTATTCATTTTATGTGGTTTTGTAAATTATATTGCTTCTTCAATCATTTCACATTCAGGTGTGTGATATTCTGCAAAGTTCCGAGACATGCTTTCTCACTTACATCTCGCCGTTTCTCTGCGGGGGTAAACAGAGAGGATAGAACGCCACACTCTTCTGACCTGACACAATTCTCGCCTCATCCACATTCATACATCTTCTCATACAAGCTCCTCGATCATTGAGGCTTCTAACAGGACCATCTTTCAGTATCTGCTGTATGGTCGTGCGAAGTCTTCCGCAGACATCCTCTATTTCTGGTGCCATCAATATTCGCGTTGTATATCTTTCTTATTACTCAAACTTACGACCAAAGTGTTACGTGTTGTCCGACGACTAACAAAACTGAAATAGCAAATGACGAATCATTTTAAATGAAAGGGCGATAATTGTTGGGATATTAGGGAGATATCACAAAGCAGCTAGATGTGGAGAATAGAGGATTAGAGGAATGAGGTCGCTACGCGAGTCCTTATCCAACAGTAGTTGGTCGTGAACTATCCTTAATGTTTCTGGCATTGAGCATCGAGTTGAGAAATTTATTTATATTAATTATTTATTATGTGCACGTTGGTTATGTTATATAATTATCCTAAAACAGGTACTGTTTATTAGAAATAATGTAGTAATTAGTTGGAGAATTTATAATTTTTAAAAATTAATTATCTTGTTACCATTTATATGATTTTCAATCATCGTCTATGACCGTTTATTACTTTAAATATGAATTAAATATATTAATTAGAAAGATATACATATAAAATCAATTTTATCGAAAAATATTGTTGTTGCGCCACCGGGATTCGAACCTGTTATTATTGTTATTATTATTATTATTGTGGTTTATTACTTGTTAGGATATGGATAATGTATTATTGACACAAAATAAAACAATGCCTGTGTCAAATAAAGTCTATTTCAATTGTATCAGTGAAACAGGTATATCGTTCACACTACGTAGTGTGAACAATATATGTATCTGTAATATATAATTTTAAAATTATATTTAAATTCGAAGTTGTAAAACAATTGGTTAAAGTATTTTTTTTTATTTGTAACAAAGCCTCGCGGTACTTTTTCAGTAAATTTTTTACGTACGTCTTAGCAGTACATGAGGTCTTTCACCGCATTTTCTAAAGCCCTAAAGTGGAAAGCTAATTCAATTTAGTATTTGTTGATTTAATATACTAGAAACGAACTTTGATCCAATGTTGAGCTAATTCTGAATACGGTTGAGATGTTTGGGTTGATTTCCATTCATTTTACGGCTCCTGTGTATCTAAACAGATTTCCATTACAAATCTAGATGGAGTCAATCAACTAGGGATGAACTCAGATAAAACACTAACAAGAACCATTGTGTAATTTAAAAATTTGGAGACAAAAAACTTTTAACAACGATAACATTATTAAAATATAATATTAAGGAGAACACATTCTTATTGTGAAGTTGTAATTATTCAGAACACAGATCTGTGATGTGTAAAAATTTAACAATCATTATAGAAAGTTATCACAGTATACTTGAACATTATTTATATAATATGTTCTCATTTTGCGGAGACTGATACCACTAACTAGGTGTGTTCTGTTTCTTTTCTGATTCCATATTCTGCTGTTCTGGATCGACAACTAAATTCTCTTGAGAAGTAGCCTTAGTTTTACCTGTAAATAACGTTGATATTTATATGACAATTTTGAAAGCCACATCGTTACAAAATCGTAATTTATTTCATTTTTAGATAGACAGATATTTTTAATAACTAAACACATACCTGTTTTAAATATAATTTTTTCCAAAACCGTTATGGGAGATTCGAATACCAGAACCATGAAATATGATAGAACGATTGTAGTTAGTAAATCTCCTAGGAAAAGATGAACCTAAAAACAAACCAATGGTTTAAAATTGTCATCATTGGCAATTAAGTAATTTTGTAATTAATTTAAGTACAATTATAAACATATAAATAAATATTAATATCATATTGAAGTGATTTATTATTTATAAAGTAAATATTGTATCTATTTTACTAATTACTGATGGTGGCTGATATATTTTTAAAACTCGGAAACATCTTATCACTTACAAATCTGAAAATAATATATTAGGCGTTTGTATAGTCACATTTGCAATACAGTATTATTGGATGGGGAGGAGAATATAAAACTTCAATATTACAATTAGAAATCACTCAAAAAATAGTGATAAAAATAATTCTAAAAAAATGACTATCCAAGTATCCAACTCTTCACAAATTTCAAAGTACCAAAAGGAATAGACATATACAAAAAAAAATAATAATCCAAATTTTTTAAATTAAATATTAGAAGCGAATTCCGATCTACAAGATTTAGAGACCAAATAGATATTCCAAAACAAAAATATACCGCAACCCAAAATTATTATATTTATCAAGGCATCTATTTTTTTAACAATCCCCCCATTACAATTAGAAAAATTGCAGACTACTATAAATTTGTATCTGAAGTCAAAAAATATGTACACAGACTAACTGACACATATAACAAATGTTAAAAGAAATATATATATATATATCCTACTGATTATTTTCAAAATGTATTATATCTTCCACTATTAAAGTAAAAAAAAAAAAATAATAAAATCAGGCTTGTACAATATCAGCTACATTCTATATTTTTATATGGTGTGGAATCATGAACCCTGAAAGCAAGGGGAGGAAGATGGATTGATGCCTTTGAGATGTGGATATATGACGCAAGTGTTGGTGGCACCAGAAGTAGAGGACGCCCGAGAAAGACTAGGCACAACCAGGTAAACCAGATACTGGAGGATGGTCCTGTTAGAAGCCTCAATAATCAACAAGTTTATATGAGAAAATATAAGAATGTGAGAGAGAAGAGTATGGCACTCTATCCTCTCTGCCTATCCCTGCGGGTATAGGACGTGATGATAAGATAGTTAGTTTTATGTGGTGCTAGAGACACATACTATGCATACCATGGACGGCGAGATGCACGAATGTTTACTGAATGCAAGGACTAAAAATCAAGAACAGACTCTCAACCTGTAGTCAGAGACGAATCCTACAATTTTTTGGGAAAAAAGGAAGATAGCTTGAAGATGCTTCTTGTGGTGGGCCACGTCGAACAACGACGAAGAAGAGGAAGATTCCACACCTGTCGGACCGACCAAGTTGAAAAGGAAACAGGCACATCTCTGGTGACAGCCCTAAGGTCTACAGGATGTCGCGATCCTCAGTCGTGAGAGATTGAAGCGGATGATGTCTACTTAAAATCTCTAAGAGGCATTAGAAAAGTAACTTATATTTATAAAAAAGATCATAATTATTTATTTATTTATTCGTTTTTACTTAACGTATACTAACTCTCTATACTATTAGAAATAGCATAATCTTTTATTAAGTTTAGTTTAAAAAATGTTCCAATTTATCAGAACATCGGTTACTTAAAATTTATAAATTGAAGTGGCAACAGATCACTGTTGTAATATTGTAATCTCCTTATTTTCGTATGTTTCCGTCCGTCGTTTTGCATGGCAACATAAAACAAACAAGACGTGATTTTCACCGACAATCCGTTTGTAAAACAATTCTAAGACATTATATTACGAGTATATTGAATACTTGCAGATTCTGTAGTTATCTTTACGTAAATACTAATGGGATTCAGTCTAAATTCTGATGGAATGGTATTCTTTTAAAGTCAATTTATTTTAGTATTTTCTAGGAAAAAAAAATAGTGTACAAAATGAACTAAATATTCAAGAAGCCATAGGTATATACAGGTAAGTATTCTTACCAAAGCTAGTAATGCTTAGATAGGTACATAGTATATTGGAAAAGATACACTTTTGTTCAGTCCTCGAGAAGCATGTAGCTTTGTGCTTTTCCCTTGAGATTCGTAAAACTTCGATATTGAGACTAGATTGCATTTAATAATTTATTTCATAGAAATATTGAATTTCGACTAGCTCTTAACTGACTAGGGTATTAAGAATTCTAATTTTGTTAAGTTTTGTTATGATATTTGTAAAATGGTGCCACAAAGTAAATTTGCAAAATTTAAAAAAGAAAAAATATTATTAAGGAAAATATTCTTATTGTGAAGTTGTAATTATTCAGAACATAGATCTGTGATATTTTATACACTAATTAAATGTATTAATTATAAAGATATACATATAAAAAAAAATTTATCGAAAAATATTCCTATTGCTACTGCGATTCGAACCTGGGTCACAGACCTATGTACTGAATAATTACAAATAATAACATATATATGTTGTATCAATGTGTCCAAAATTTAATAAAAATGAATTGTTTATTCTGGCGTCTTCTATCGGACTACTCAAAGGTGTTTGAGATCCCGTAAAAATAAATTAGATGGCTTTCAAATAATGGAACGATAGATGTATTAATTCGAAAAGTGTAACATATGGGTTCGAAAATTTGTCGTCAAAAATACTGTTCGCTGTAGTATAGTTGATTAATGCACCTTACCCGGATTGGAAAGAGATCCAGGATTGAACCCCGATAGCAACAATATTTTGCGATAAAATTGATTATATATATATATATATATACATATATCTTTCTAATTAACATATTTAATTAGTATTTAAAAAAATATTATTTATTTTTGGGCACGCCCCGCGTAAATGTTGGTTTATCGCTGTGTGTAATACCATCTGTAATACCATCTGAAAAATCTGGAAATCTTTTTATTCTCAATATGTAACGAAATGATATGGGAAAGGAATATTAGAGCAGCCTAGATAATATGATCATTGTTAAAATGAAAATGTTTTTCTTACTAGGTGTTGATGATTTGATAATGTTATTGATATAATAAATATACCGGGTAACAACGACGTCAATCACAATATCGTCTCAATTATATATATATAATTTTTAATTTTAATGTTTAACTCTTAAAAACTCCGATACTTACAAATGACATGTGCGTAAAATAAGGGATGGTTGTATTATCCGAAATTACAATATTCTGTATAGATAAATGGATCAGGTACATGGAGTACGTGAGACGAGCCAGGAACTCCCACATCCTCAGGCTGAGGAACCAGTTCACGGGTCCTGTAAGATTAAATAAGTTGTTGATATAGTTAATGAGTGAGTTGACGTTAAATATGTTATATCAATGGGTTGTTTGAAGAAATTATATTTTTACATTTGTTACTGAATATTTATCTTTTCTGAAATTTGTTAACAATAATGTGTAATTTTAGAAGAGATCTGATAACCCGTACCTAGATGGAATACATAAAACTCACGGAGTGTGAATTTAGTTAATTATACAGGGTGTAATAGGCCTAGTCCATAATATTTTATGAGCGACTACGTTTTGACTCGAAAATATTCTAGCAATATGTACAAATTCTGAACCATTACAGAAATTATTATTGCTTAAAATACATCGACATAAATTATTATTTGAAAAATGTATCTATTATTAATCAATATCTTTGCATCAGGCCCTCAATTATGTAACAAAAAGTAGACTAGCCGCTCGAAATTAAATGAACTTTAATTTTTTGTATTCAATATATAATCCAGAATCGATAAAATATTACAATTAATCGAAATAATCGCATAACTACGATTTTTTCGAAATGCTTATATCTATAACATGGTTGAGATTAGACACATATTCCTTAAATATTTTAGACCCATAAAATATTGTGGACTAGGTATGTTACATTCTGTATATATATGTATATATATATATAGAAAAGCTGATCTTAGTATATTTTTATCACTTAGGTGATTTGATCATATGAAACAGTTGAAAGAGAAGAGAATGTAAGAAAAATATATGACGCAAGTGTTGATGGCACCAGAAATAGAAGACATCCTCGTAAGACTTGGCATGACTAGGTAAACCAGATACTGGAGGATGGTCCTGTAACAAGTCTTAATAATCGGCAATCTTGTATGAGAAGATGTATGAATGTGGATGGGGCGAGAATTGTATGTCAGGAGAGAAAAGTTTGGCACTCTTATCCTCTATCTACCTTTGCGGGAAAACGGCGTTATGGTTAGTTAGTTAATTATAATAAAGTAGTAGTTGTAAACAAGTTCAAAGCTACTAATTCTGCACCGTTACCTACGAAAAATAAGCATTAACTCTACGTACTTCGAAATAAATATTTGCGTAATTGAGCCATTACTGTTCTCAATCTTATTATTTGAAAGCGATAATATATTTCAATTATTTATCGAAATAATCATATAACTACGACTATTTCAAAGTGCTTATATCTTTGACATGGTTGAGATTAGACACATGCAGTTTGAACATTTTCAGTTCGTATTTCAATATGTATCTACCTATACTATATATTATACATATATATTTATGTGTGTGTATATTCTCATATGTTTATGTACTTTCCATAACTAATATAATTTAAATAACTATGTAACAATGACAGTATTCGATATTTAAAGTAAGTCACCTATAATAAGTATAAAATAGAGCAAATATAAGATAAACACAATAATTATATTAGTTATATTGTTGTATTTATTTGCGATAACATTAAATTTTTATCAACGTGGGAGAATTAAAACAAATAAAACAGTTAAATTTAACTATTTCTTTCTCCCTGATCAAATAGGATAGAATAAAATGAATAATACATTATTGTGCAGTGAAAACGGATCGCTTCGCTACTGCAATATGCTTAAACTGAATAAAATATTTTAAGTTTTCACATTATGTTAAAAACGGTTAAATCCCATAAGATTGATACATTTTTAAAATATTGATTACAGTTTCTTGAACATCATAAAATTATTTAATAAAGTATTCCAAATCTTTTGTTTGCAAATTTAAAAAAATAATTTTTAAGGTAATGGAAGATGCTGAATAATCGCAATTGTTACGAGAATAAATTTTATTGATTTCCTGCAAATTATTCAAAGATAAAGTGATTACATTAACTCTAACTCTTTATTTATCTCTGAGTATTAGGTAAACTTAGATAGAAATACTACCTATTATAAAAAAATCTTATAACATGACTTCCTAAAAATTACAATGCACTTTCTTTGATCATGATGAAGAGACTTCATGACCACACTCCATTAAAAAGTATTTCCGTTTAACATTTTCCTTACCGGTCGGTCCGAAAAATTTAGTAAGATTTTTTCCATGATATAAAAATTAATTAAACTAATTGTATATTAAAATACATATATCTATAATAATTATACGTGTAAACATTCAAAATTATAAACCAAATAATGTAATGTAATATTATAAAAATATTCAATTATTTTCAACATTGTGATAAATTTCACGTAATTTTGAATAAAATTTACCTGATCTCTTTTATCGTCATTTCATTTTATAATTTTTAATGTAGCGACAACGTTTTTATTTCTTGTAGAATAAATATTTCGAAAAAAAAATCCAAGCAATTGTATTTTAAAGTTTTTGATTTGCGTTTTCTTGTCAGTAATAGTTTACTGTAGAGTTTTGTCGATCCCGGGTTTAATCTAGTCTATATTGCTTTCCCACGAATTTTTGGAAAAATATTCCCTTAACAATAATCCAACATTTAAGAAAAAAAACATATTGAATATGCGGGGCGCTATTTAACATCTCCGGCAAAATAAATTTTCACAAAAAATACGTTTCCTTCTTTCAATAATTTGAATTTGTTGTTAAAGATAGAAATCAAAATTTGGCATTAAATTCTTTTTTATAAGTACATCAATGTATAATGATTCTTCAAATCACAATAATATATAAATGTTTCAGATAAAAATACTAAACTACCATTACCATAAAGAAAAAAAGAGCATTAAAGATGTTTGAAAAAGTACCAGCCGAAATAAGCAACTAACAAAATATGTACTATTTTAGGTTGAAAAATATTCGCAGATTTTAAAAATGATTTATATATTTATCTCAGGACTTATATTCTACATAATATATGTTACTTATAATATGTGCCATTTTTTAAATATATTTTTTTTACCAATGCGGGATAAAAATGATGATTAAATATGATATTATAAAAATATTACACCAAAGTGAAAATGAGAATTTCATTATATCTATAACTTACAATACTTCTATTTTTTCTTGTAGTATATTAAATATCAATTTATAGTTTTTTTATACAAATAATAAAATCATACATTTAAAAATATAATATAATCAGGAAGCAATAAGGATTATCTTTCAAAATGAATTATTGATTAAATTTTATTATTTTCATAGATATTTTTCTGAAATGAACATAACAGTAGTGGCGATATATCAAATCTTATTTATTGTTCATTTAAAATTAAAATCAAAAAAATTGTAAAGGAAACTTTACAAGTACAAATTGTTGTAAGGTATGTATGTATGTTGAATGTAAGATAGTAGTGTTGTATAGTATACATATAAATCTTTCGGTTGGGTAAGATTTCATTATAACACACAATTAATGGATATTAAAAGATGTTCGCTCAAACAAAAAACTTTTTAGCATACACACAAAAGCATAATGTTTTGTTATCATGATTATTTTTAATTTTATTTATTTGCTTTATATATTAAAGAACTGATCTGACAGTTTTTTTCTATAGATTTTTACAACATCAATATGTTATTCAACGGATAAATATCCGTTGAATAAATAATTAAACTTTGAGGCATGATTAGAAGCAAGCAAGCGAGAAAATACGAAAGTAAAACTTCGGGGTGGAAGAAATTAATATAGTGGAGACTAAACGTGCGTGCAATGGAAAATGAGGGAACAAGAATAATGTGTTTACAAAGAGTGAAATAAAAATAATATAAATTAAAGCATAGCCGACTGTAGCGTAATTAAAACCATACAATAATAATAAGAGAGTCCCTTGTGTTATATATTGATTGGCGAGTATAATATTTAAAGTAATGTTATTTCAAGAAGTTATCAGAAATAGACGTAATCTGCTGACATAGTCAGATATTTTTGGACGAGATAATGGTTGATGATCGGTGATATTAAGCCTTTAAATTCATTGTCGAAAAGTTACATAATAAAAAGTTTTTTAATTGGTTTAAGCGTTTTTTGAGAGGACAGGAGTGTGGTGTAGTCTTATTTCCATGATGAAACATGGTGGTCAAAGAGTAATCCTGTTAGATATTATAGTTGCCATTTATGAAAAAAATATTTGAGTCGCTTACTTTTAATACCCGCTATAACATGATTTCATAATATCGAATAAATCAAACAAAACCGCCACACTTTAATGACAGGCATTTTTACTTTTTATTAGAAAATGTATTAATTACTTTCAACTAAAATATTATTTTTTTAAGGAGAACGCATTCTTATTGTGAAGTTGCATTTTTTCAGAACGTAGTTCTGTGATATTTAATACAACTTTATAGTATTGATTACAAAGATATACAGAAATATATATATCAAAGATATATCCCAATAGCAACAAAAATATTTATTACATAGCTAGCTAACATTTATTTTTAAAATTAGACATGCATTTTTTAATTTAAAAAATTAATTCTGAATCCAATGATGCATATAATGAAAAGTGTTATAGCGGATTTTGAAATTCAGTGACACATTTCTCTATTCATTGACTTGCAGCAGTATGCTAAAATCATGTTAAAAATGCACATAATAAACATTATATTTCACAAATAGTAACACTCTCCCAATACACTACATTCGTTCAACGCCATGTTTCAATAACGTAGGACATGATTGAAAAAATATTTTTACTTTACTTGAAAATCGCTTCACATCTGAAGCAACGCAATATGCAATTATGACCAAAAACGAAGTTATTTATCATGCCCATCCTAAACAATGAAATATATAGAAAGTGTTTAGTAAAGTAGTTTTATCAATACACAATATTTAAAGAGGAAAGTTTTGACATTTGGGTTACTTAAGAAAAATATTGGAAAATATCATAAAAGTTTGCTTTTATGATGAACCCTTTTTTACTATACATACATCGTAAAATATGATGTAATATCTCACCCAGTCAAAATATTTACGGATTACTTTACAACATTATCTAACGTCTTTGTTCTAAAATATTGGTTTAGTTTTTATGTAAAAATTCCGTTATTTTTATAATTTTATTTATATTATTTATTAATATTTATTTGCATGAACCTGTTAGTATTTTAAATATTGGTAAATAAACAGTGTTAGGTTTACCTATCGAAACTAGAATAATAATTAACATAGACAAATTCAATTTTTCCGCCCGAACATTGAATTTTTCACCACCATTGTGGATTATAAATCCAGTAAAAGTTGATAAAATCTCTTAGTTAATTATTAAAAATTGTATTAATTTTATATACATTGTACAAAATTAATGTGATCGTATCTCTTTCACTCTAATGTCATTGGGTTTGATCCGTGTTCAAATAATAAATTTTACATATATATATATATCATCGCTTTAGAGATAAAACTCACTAATTGATATTTTCATACTTCTGAAATAATAAAGTTTAAACATTCAAATCACCATACAATAAATACATTTATAGTATAATATGAGTTTTACCCTGTCGTATCTCAGATTGATACAAATTTACGAATTAATTATTTTTTCCTGAAAGGATATTGTGAATGAAGCCGTTTGGCATAAAAAGTTATATTTCATCTAAAACTGCACACTGAGTTTTGGCTCTAAAGGGACCATAGATTAGTTTATCTCGCAAGTCTTCGTGTATAAAATTAAAATAATTATTTTTCTTTTACTATAACCTCACTGTATTAAATCCGTATCAAAATGATACAAATAAATATTAGGTTGTCTCATAAGTCTTTATTTTTTAAATATATGCACAAAATGCTCTCTTTGTAATCCAGACATATTGAGAGATATTTTTATGTTTCACAATCGCGTCGGTAGTTCTTGTTTGTTTTATTTATTTATTTTTTACTCTAAGTACAGATAATAAAAAATTTCAGAAATTCGATTTGGAATTCATTAAGTATAATGTAACGTAACCAAAACTATTTATCTTTTGTGTCATTGTCAATTGAGAGGTAAAAATATATTTAAAAAAACTTCAAAGAACTAACATTATGTAATTTTTTCAGATGTACAATTTTTTAATCATGTTTTTGCTACGGTAGCTACTTTTGCAAGCAAATGCATTTTCATTTCAAAGCCGATTTCAGTCAACATTCCACAGAAGAGTTTTGTTACAGTAGATGTTTAAATATGAATAGAAATTTCTAACAATATTCGCGGTTCTGTACTGGAGTACGCCATTTCGACAGCACAAATTTGTGATTGAAACTAAAGTTATTCCTTTATAAAAATATGTACTCGAATGCGAAATACAATAAGTGTATGCATTAACCTATGCAAAACGGGAAAAATACTTATATTATGTTTGTATTGCAATTTTGTTTTACATTTATCACAAAGTATTTGAATAATTTAGTTTATAGTTAAAATCAGTAGAAATTATATTATAAGTAGAAGAATTTGTGAATACTCAGGTAAATATTCAATCAAAATGAAAATCATTATACAAAATGAGAAAACGCAAAATAAATTATTAATCAATTAGAAAGATATACAAAAATAAATATATCTATTAAAAACTTATTTTGATTGCTACAATTTTCTTATCCATGAATCCGGAAATGCGCGTTACCATTTGGCCATATCAACCAAAAACGTTTTTTTTTAATTCATACATCTATTATTCCTTTTTACAAATAATCAACTTTATATTGCATTGAATCTCAAATACTTTTGCATAATAGACGCTAGAAGACGCCAGAATTATACCAAACCATTATTAAATTTGTATAAGCTTTTATACAACTTATATAGTTTTAATGAAAATATATTGTTTCGTACAAGAAACAAGAAAACAGGGGTGGTTCGCCGATCTCAGCTTCTCTCAACGGCGATGATGATGATTATGAGGTCGAAAGAAATGAAACACAAAATATGTTCAATATAGGCATACTACGGCGACAAAATGGAGAATGCCTGCCGCAGCAGAATACTGCTGTTTTTATTCAAATTCATAACAATACATATAGTCATTTCGTAAGTACGTAAAACGGCGATAGTCCGCCGCTTGGGACGTTTTTCTAAGACGTCTTTGTTTTCCTAAATCTATCCCACGGGTTTTTTGGCGCCACGCCGATGATTACACCTTTAAATTATTAACACGTGTCTTATCGTATCAATTAATATGGCGCATTCTCGGCGAGTAATTTCTATGCAATACGCACATTTTTGTTGTAAAGTTGCAATTTCAGAACATAGTTCTAATTGTTCATTTCATTTATATTTTAAAAAATTACTGAACTATGTTCTGAAATTGCAACTTTACAACAAAAACGTGTTGGCTTGCTTAGCATACACTACATTTTTTCCTTACCTCCGTATCCGAAAAAACACGCTACTATCACCCAGAGCACGGCTGCGGCCCAAGCAGTTCTGGAGAAGGCGAGGTACGTAGTGTCTTGCCAATATGAGAACTGGTGAGTCACGCTTTGTAAAGGCTGCATGCCGAGGATCACTGCAGCCATCACCGCCAGGCTAGCGCCCCAGCCCAAGACTATGATGACCTGTAGAAAGTGAAGAGTGTAATAAATAATGATTTATGTTCCTCATTAAAACTTGTTTCACAGCATTATCTTACAACAGGAAGTAATTTTTTTTTTTTAATTCTGAAACTTTTAATAATTTTTATAATATGAGTATTAAGTATTATACATTATTAAAGTTACATATATTTTTAATTAATTACCTCTCCAATAAAGAAACTAGCTCTTGTGCTTGGAGAGGAAGTTACATTTATATAATATACTTGTAATCTATAATATATAAGTTAAAGAATATCTAATTTAGTAGGTACATATATAAATTAGTTATAAAAACAGATATTTTCGTAAAAAAAATGCAAAATATGAATTAGTATTGAATTTTTTTTTTACGTGAAATGAAAATGTTATTCAACATTATATGCCTTAAAAATATTTATTTAATAACTAGCTTATAATAAAATACAATACAATATATTAATAACAACGATATAAAAATATTATAAAGTTCGGGGTACATGTGTATCTTCAAAGTATTTCTTGATAGTATTGATTATTTCTTTGAATCTAACTAATCCAATTAATGTAATTTAAATGTACCAATTGTTAACTCGTAGCAAACTTAAACAACTAAAAAATATATGTTCTACTAGTTTTTATGAAGTTTCTGGGAATTCTATTTGATTATTAACCTCACAATACAAATACATAAAAACAAGTGTGATTACGAAGTTCTATAAACCTCGAAAACAGTAAATGTGCAAAATAATATTTAAAAAGGCTTTACCATATACCCTTACCATAAAAATGATATATTTCTAAGATACTTATTATTTTGCAAATGTTATTAAGGGACTTCTATACGTGATTATTACTTTTTATTTTTCACTTTGTTAAATGTGCTTTTTGGCTGAAAAAATTAACGTTTTTTTAAATTATTATTAAATAGAGATATATACACGGAATACATGTCACGTCAATTTTTCTTACCATTTTTAAACTAAGGTTTTAAGACTTTTACTATGAAAATAAGATAAACTTGCTAGTCTTCTGGAATGAGGCGCGAACCCCCGACCACTAGATCACTAGGTCAGCATCTTGAGTTCACAAGTACTTTCCAATTCCAACATATATATCGTACATATTGACTGACAATATCGCTCAGTATGCATATCGTGATTATTGTAATTACTGATATATTGTCAGAGTGTTCAGTGGTATTGTTGCATCAACAAGTTTAAATATTAATAATGGGCAAAATTATTAATAGAGTTCATTCAGAATTATATTTTTTCTAAAACTACTTTATACGTGT
Organism: Eubasilissa splendida; assembly: GCA_031772225.1. Taxonomy (NCBI): domain Eukaryota; kingdom Metazoa; phylum Arthropoda; class Insecta; order Trichoptera; family Phryganeidae; genus Eubasilissa; species Eubasilissa splendida. The sequence goes on along the minus strand of CM062855.1, from coordinate 21,522,932 downwards.
GCGGTTGCATCTACTTATTGTTTATTATTATCATTTGCTTATAATTGTTTTCAATGAAAACATATTTTTGTTGTGAAGTTAGGATACGAAACACTATCATCCATGAAGCTTGCTGTGGCGGGCCACGAACGAAGAGAAAGAGGAAGATCCCTCACCTGTTGGATCGACCAAGTGAAAAAGGCAACAGGCACTTCTCTGGTGACAGTCATAAGCCTACAGACAGCCTCAGATCTGCAGAATGCCGAAAAAGGTGGAAGAGCATAGTCAAAAGGGCGGGACTATTCTCAGTCATGAGGGACTGACGTTGATATAGGTTATTATAAAGTCCAGGTTCAAATCCCAATAATTTTTCTATATATTTTTCTAATCGATTCATTTAATTCGTATTATAATTATGTTTTAAACATTTTCAAATCCAAATATTCCGAAAGATTGCTATATAAATGCGAAATCTTAAGGATAATGTGGAGTGGAAGTGAAAGACAAGACAGGCTCACCCACTCGTGTTAGGTGCGCGCGCCGATGTCGCTCGGAGCACCACGGGAAGCGTCGGCAGAGGGGAGCATTACAGCGCGCGCACACGCAGATAGAACGAAGAGAGTCGGCTTCCCATAGAGATCTATTTAGGTTGCCCGATTACAGCATTATTTATAATAAAGTCTTGTCGAACCCTACGATCCTGTTATTTCTGTTAATATCTCTGCATCACAAAATAACATATTTCACGGAGAATTAAGTAACGGGCATTGTATAAAAACAAAATTCTCCTTAAAATACTAATTATGGTCAATGACCGATGAAGTATTCGCACCAATTCAGCATTTACGAGGTATCCAAACATCCTGAAATAGTAACGATTATGAAACGTATAATTTTCTAAAAGATTTTCGAGAGAACATCGGCCGGAACTTGGTCACCAAGCTGTACAAAAATTGGCGGACACAGTTGGTATATATGAAAAAGATTATTCGACTGGCCCTGATATGTAACGATGGTACAATCAGTTGGAAGCATTAATTCTCGTATTATATTATGTTAACATAAATTTCATAAATTAGTTACAGTTTCAATAAATTTTATTATTCTTTAATTTCTGCTTACTAAATAAATTGCTTGGCTGCAATGTAATAATACGAGTAAAAATGATAAACGTATACATAGTGATTTTTATCAAAACATACAACGTACAAAAATACAAAAAATATTTGTGGATGTGTGGGATGGGCAAATAAATATACCTTATTAATTTTGATGCCTTTGGATGCGTGGATACGTAGAAAATATCCAGCAAAGGTGCCAAGCAGCCAGGGCGTTGCTCGCGCGTGTGTTGCTGTATAATACATATTCTGCCGAGATTCTGCATTCACGTCACTAAAAGATTCAAATTGTGTAAGAATTAAAACAAAAAAAAGGAAAATATTCGATTAAATAAAATACGCCAAACGGTTTCACTTAGCTCAAGCTTCGTCGGGACATATTTAAGACTAACACAATAAATACAAAAAAAGTCATATAAAATTACATGTGAAAGATAGAGACAAAATACATATACATTTAGATAGAACATCAAGGAAGACAGAATATAAAATTATATGCGGAAGAGAGACAGAATACATATACAGTTAGACGAAAGATTAAGTGAGGGGAAAAATACAGTGTTGATGAACATTAAATTGATTTTAAAGGAAAAATACCTAATACGAGGCTAATTTACTTGATTATTAAGTATTGGCGTACCACTATTTACTACTTTTTTTTTTCTCGAGGGCTTCTAAATTGTCCAACAGGAGGCCAAACCCGTTTTTATGTAGGATATTGACCCCTGTACTATTATTAAATCAATGGCCTTTTTCAATAATATGGTTGGAAAATTCTGAGAAACCATTTCTATTTGAATATTTAAGATATTCTTTGACACGAATATTGATATTACGCGCAGATTTGTCTATATAGAAAAATACTATTCTACTTAACTCAGAAAAAAAAATGATAAATCTTAAAAATTTGAAATAATAAAACGTATTAACATAACCCTAAACAACATTATCCTTTATTCCTTGTATTATAATATTGTCTCATATTTTCTTTTTTTATTTACACTGCATTTTATAAATTATAGATACTTGTATATATTTAATGTAACCCGTGGACTTAAATGTCAATATCCAAAAAAAAATTCATCAACAATATCTAAACAGATATGTACTTCCGCATATATGATTTGAACTGTCAAAAATTACCAAGAATTTTATTTTGAATGTGTCATGTTGACTTTTGACATTTAGATTTTTTTTTATTTGAGCGAAAAAATTTTGCGGCGACAGTCTGGTTATCTAACCTTAAATATTAGCGATATCTAACTTTATACATTGATAATATTTTCGTGTTTTAATAAAATGTTATAAATTCGTTTAAAAATTATTATTCCACATTAATACTGGAAAAAGTCACCAAAAATGTTGTAGGGCGTGAACCTTCTGGACTTCTGGACGAGTCAAATATTTTCGACTCATATTTTTAATGTGTCGTTAATTAAGTGGCAATACCGGCTATCTCAATTTTTTGCGATATTGAGGTTGCTTCACGAGCGGGCGTACGTTTGGAAAGTCTTGATATTTAATGGTATTTAACGATTTTCCAGTAAAACTGGGTATTAAAGGGTTGCCGCATTGAAGAAATAAGTATTGGAAGTAGCATTAGTAATACAGAAAACAGTTTTATTCCTCTCTTAAAAAGTGATGAAAAATTATAGATAGGTGCTGTTGCCACTTAGGTAACGGCGTGTGTAATAGAGCCTTATATTTATTGAGTATTTAGGTTAAAATGAGTTATAATATCCATGATTCTAACTGGAACTTGAAATGTTGTCGATGTTACACTTTTTTTCTGGCACTTTATTATTTATTTTCTAATTAATTTTATAAAACTACTACCTGCCAAAATATAAATGTTTTGCATGGTTTGATTTTGAAGCTTGACAAATTGAATGCGACGGAAATGATTTTACCGCTGGAAATCCTTTGAGAAAACACGGGAAGTGAATACATAAATGAATTTTCTGGTTTGAATTTTATCACGACGCGACCGTTACCAGAATATTACTTTACCAGCGTTAAAGTAATTGAGTCCGCAATGTAAATAAAAATATAAAAGAAATGCATTCCGTTGAGTTTACGAAACGTGTTCTCTACCGCATTAAATGGCATAAACATATTTACGCTGTGCGCTCGCTATGATTATATTCATTTTGTTATTGGAATTTTTAAGGGACTCAAAATTTAATAAGTAGTTTTCGGGTAATTTCAGCTTTCCTCTCCCGATGCATTCAAATTTCTTCTGCCGTGAAAATATATTAAAAAGTATGGAGTAACCAATATTTAAAGACATAAAAAAAAATCACAAAATGTATCTTTGATCTTACAAGGATTTTAAAATAGACATTTATGCAGGACAAATGGATTTAGTCCCAAAACTAAAAGCGTTATAAATATTGAATTACTATTAAATCTATAAAAACTGTTTAGAATATCGTGTGTTTTGAAACTCGGGCCAGTATTCAAATGCTTTAATCATTACCTAAGCAGCAACACCGCATATCTCAATTTTTTGACAAATTGAAATATTTATATCACTGGATTTAAATTTTCTTCGGGAATCGTTCTATATCAATAGTTTCATGATAGCTTCTGCTAGGGGCGTACAAATCAGAGAAATGTATTCACCACATATATGTAACCTCCCTGATAACTGCGCAGAAGTCAAGGGAATAGTACCTAAGTTTAGTTCAGTTTTAGTTTAGAAAGAATCTGCTCCTCTTTACAACTCTAGAAAAGTAAGTATTACTTGAGTAATTCTAGAAAAATAATTTAAAACTAATTCTGTCTCTCTCTTGGAAAGTACACAGTTCTTAGATATGTGGTGTTACTGCTGACGGTGATGATATACCATTTGAAACTTGTAATTGATACATGATACATTATTGATTCAATATATAAGATTTATGTGTAGGTACCTAAATACATAATCAACAGAGGTGAGTTTTTGATTTTTTCAATTAAAATTTACTAATCTATCAATATAAAAATTCTGAAAATTACCTAAACACAGCAGTTGAGGTACAGCGAAAATTAAAATTAAAAATATCATCTAAAAAACCACACTTGGATAGAAAACCATCCAATATCATATTAATTCACAAAATTATACAACATACTGCCAATTGTAATAAGCAGATAAATTAATAAGAGACAACAAATGAAACAATATTTAAGAAACTAATTATACAATGGATTAAAGAATTACATGAGACGATAAAAATGGTACTAACAACGAGCAGTACATAAAAAAAAATGAAAAAAACGGAGTCATCAAAATTTCATATTTATATTGATAAACAACTGAATAACTTCTAAATAATTATAAATTATAACTATAAATAGTATTATAAATAATAACCGAGGACGAGGCATCATTATGAATAATAACTGTTTATTAAAATATTATGATAAGAGAAAGAGAAAAAATATTATATAAATATTATTAAGGAGAACACATTATTATTGTGAATTTGTAGTTTTTTTAGAATGTAGTTTTGCGATATTTTTAATACAAATTAAATGTATCAATAAGAAAGATATGCAGATCAAATCAATTTATCGTAAAAATATTTTTGTTGCCACCCGAACCCTTCATATCCTTCCTATCCTATCTTATCCTATACCTATAAATTTGTCTTTATCTTGATTATTTGGTGCCGTGGTGTAATAGGTCAGCACACTTCCCCGGATAGGAAGGGTTCCTGGTTCATGTCCGGGTGTGGCAACAAAAATATTTTTTCGATAAATTGATTTTATCTGTATAACTTTCTTATTGATACATTTAATTTGTAATATAAATATAAAACATAATTTGACATTATTTTTCCAACAACAGAGAACTGCGCATACCCTACAGTGGACATCTCGGTACAATGATGGCAAAAGGGTTTAGGTTACAGTTTTATCATTTTTGAAGGATCTTCCAAAAACAGCATATAAACTTTTATAGCAAAATAACTTCAATACTCTCCTGTAAAATTTGTCAAAGACAGATATAACCTTTTGCCATCTCAGCATCGATCAATAAATAATAATGAAGAATTTGATTATACTTACTTAAATGGCATGGCGGCGCCCTTCCAAGCATTCACATAACAGATCACGAACACCGCGATGAGCGAAGCTACTATCCAGCCCCCGACCAGACTCAGACCGATTTTGGCGTTCTTCAAGATCGGATACAGAATTATTGGAGATAGGATGTACAGTTGCATATCTACTGATAAGTACCACGACTGTCCCATGCACTGAAATATTAATATTTATTTATTTTTAACGAGCAAAGCATGTATATAAATCTTTACAACTGCTTTAATTTTATACATTAATTTATTTAATTCCTATGAATAAACATTTGCCTAAAACCGTCTGAACTTATTATTCTTTTATGAATCCATTTTTTTACTATATCCAAAATTCTTCACATTCCTTTGCTCTCTATACTGATATTTTTAAGTTCATCGAACCAACACTTACGCGTCAGAAGAATTCTTGGATCTAATTAATAATGAATTAAAAGATACGTAAAAATTCGCTCTTTTAAATGCATAAAAAGCAACAAGGAAATCAAGGATGCAATAAAAAATAACTAATTAAATAACACACTAATGACTAATATTCTCTAATATCTCCTAAACATGTTATTTCCTTCAGGCTAATTTCCTTCAACACATGCCTCATATTGCTTTACTATCCTTTCTCACATACATTCCATGGGTCCAAACCATCTAAGCGATCCTTTTTCTATTTATTTCGACTTGCATAGCCTTGAAAACGAATATTCAATACATTAGTTTTGTATTTTTTAATCTCTCACTAGGATATATACACATATAGCAATATTTATATGTATTTACACATACGCTGGAGCGACCGCATTTTCCCCACATTCTGTTTACTTTCATTCTTCTTTTGTCATTTCCTGTTTCTACTTCTATTCATTTTGTAGAGTTAAACTCTGCTGCCGTAACTAGATGAATACCTCTAATGCCAGGAGAGATTTTTTTTCTCATCTCGATCTCATTTCACAACGGTATCCAACACACTACTGTACGCCGATCATCTGACCTCGGTGTGACACAGAACCCTGTAAAGGCGACGTGGCCAGGGAGTCTGCTGGTTTGCAACGACTTAGTTACTCTAAAAAATTTCACAATTTTTCCGAAAATGTCACGTGCATTGGTAATCATAGACTTCCAAAATGTGTCATATATAGGGAGATCGTTGGCAAGTGAACAGCCGGGAGAGAAAAGAAGCGGTACAAGAATTGCCTTCGGACAAGAAACCGGTCAGAACAACAGGACTGCTTCGTATGTGGGAAGAAGGTTGCCTTTCGAATTGGACTATTCTCTCACCGAAAAGCACATGAGAGGGTGAACAATGGCGAGGGAATCCTTCGGCACCAACAAATGTAGAGCTGATACTATAACGCACCTTGCTTCCTATGACAAACTTTTATTGCCGATAAATGTATTCTGAACACTAGAACACTATTCTCTTTAATTTCCGCGGTCATTCTCCTTTCGATATCTTTCTCAACCTTTTAGTTTGTCCCTAGAGAATGTACATCCTAAATAAATATATTTATTTACTTGTTCTTAGCATTCATTATTCACCATTACATCACACTAATACCGGCTATACACGCAACGGTATACATGACAAGTATACCTAGTTAGGTCGCCGTAGCGTGTATGTGACAAAACTGGCAGATATCCCTAACTTAACTTATCATGTTTACCTGAACAGCTATATCTGTCAGTTATACTGTTGCGTGTATGGCCGCCTTTAAACACACGTTCATCTCCCTCTAACACTATCACTTTAGACTTTCTAAACTGACAAAATGTTAACTCACCAAAAAATATATCGAATATAAATTATAAGGTTAAAAACGCGTAACCAAATGTAATAAAATTATAGATAAATAGTGGTTGAATGAGAAATCAATTATTTTATTAATTTCGGCCTTCTTGAGGAAGGCGTCACGATATATATGGTTTTATTTCATATTTCGCATGTTTTTCTCGTTAATCGACAAATTATGTACCCTTAGTTTCAGTCAATTTCGGTCTGTCGGTAAATAATATTTCGGTAATTTGTTATCACAGTAAATTGGTTTCGATGCTTTGATATATAATGAATAGATAGTAAAATGGATAGTTAAGATAAAGTTAAATACCATTTTCAGTCAATAAATCTGACAACTTTATTTTTTAACAACGTAATAAACATAAATCATTAAATTTCTTCAGCGGAATGTTAACGGTTTATAACGAGAGGTGCCATTTTTAATTAAATGTCTTTTTTTGACAATTGTTATTTTGATGCATTGATATTTTAGTTATGGAACCAACCCAATATAGGGCATGTGATTATTGTGAAAACTTGTTACAAAAATGGGTAAAATATAATAGCAACACTTTGCAAATTGCATGAATATTTTGGCATACATAATCAGGCATCTTGTACTGAAATTTGATTTAAAAAATTTGGTGCACTGGTTCAGGTTCGGATGAAGAGAAACCTGTGCGTCTTGAAGTAGTAGCCAAGTCTAAGAGATTCATTGTCCATCACACGTATCAAAGGTCACCGTGGACACGACTATTTTAGAAAGTGTTTAACATAGTAAAATATATATGTAATTTTTTTGACATATTTTTATACACCAAGCGCCCAAACTAACCATTTTTGTATCGTTCACATAGTTTTGAACATAAAGCAATGTACTCCACCAATATTCTTTACAGTTGTCCACGAGGACGTTATTGAGCTGACTCCAGAAAGGTCCTCGGCCGATCTTAGGAATGATTGTAACTTGGATTAACACCATCACAGCCAGAGCTGGTGTCAGACGCAGGTAGCGGTGAAAATAAAACATCGGAATTTCCCACAGCGATCCTGAAATTTTTTTCAAATGATTGAACTGAACCTCGCAATGTTTCGAGTCTATTCAGGTACAAATATACAATCATTTTAATTCTTGTCTCGGAAGACTAGAAAATAATTCTTGTTTTTCATTGTAAAATCGCAATCTACAAAAGTTCCCAGCTTCAAATAAACTCTAGAAACGAAAATAATATATTAAGCATTTAATTATATTTAACAAAGAACTTTTAAGGCCATTTTTTCTTATCCCACACTGCGGCAGCAATTTGTGAATATAATACATGCATGACAGGTTTAAATGAATATAAAGGCTTCTGAAAATAAATTTATTTATAAGTAACTAGTGGTCTGGTAATTCCCTGGATTCAGATTTAGAATTTTTTTGAAATAGTAGATAGAAGAAAATGCTTTGTTTTACAAATTTGGTACAGTCAGGAAAAGGGTGATATGTGTAGGTAGTAGGGTAGATGAATTATTTTACCTCAATATATATCTTAAGATTCTAGAGTGTAACTGAACAAAATTTGGAATGGATGGCATTAAATACAATACACATATAAATCGAGAGGATTAAGGTAATTTGTAACGAATCGCATATAATATAATACATGATATGACACAGAATATGGGTGGGATGCTCAGAAGAGACAAAATAGTAACTACATTTTGCGCAGAATAATATAGAGTAAATATTCAAAGTTTGGTTTCGAGTAATCAAAAATTGTATGTAGGGTTGCAGTAAGAATGACCAGACTAACTGACAGATATTCAACTATATATATATATATTTACTTATATCTATGTATATATATGTGTGTGTGTTAATTTAAGGTTTCTGTGAACATCGGCCTAGAAATCCGACCTAACCTAACCAAACGAAACGCCAGTTCCATATATATATATATATAGCCTTGTGCGTTTGAATTCTGAAGAAAGGCGTTTACGATTATCTTTATAAATATAATATATATTTTGCAAATAGAATGAATAGAAACTAGTTGATCTCATTTGATTAAAATTTTAATTAATTTATACAAAATAATAGCTTCTTAAATAATTCTAACGTAATTAAATAAAAATATGATATACTAACTGTTTTTTGTTTGGCGAAAAAAGGTGTAGGAAAGAAGAACCCCACTCAAGAGGAAGAATGTGTCGACAGAAACCGTAGACGCAACAATGGCCATACTCCAATAAGTCTCCATCCACTGAAAGATCAAGTAAATCCAAGGATAATCAATATTATACCCAAACAATTTCCATCATTTGTATTGTAATATTATATTTTCAATGGCTGAAATCAGGGAACAGTTTACATTAATTATACAGCAATATTTTTGTTAAATTGCACCACATGGGCGATCAGCCTAACTACACCAAAGATATTGAACAATTAATATTTCAATCTCTATTTATCTATGTCTCTATTTAAATGTCCGAAGTTACATTGATGTTCCAACGTTATTAGTACATTTATTTTATTTTTAGAACACTGTGAGCCAAGCAAATCTCAAACAAGAGACAAAAGGTGTTTTTAAGCTTTCATTTACGATATGGGAATAATTCAGTAACTCAAGATATAAATATCTCATAGTATTTTATTTGTTAAATAAAATATCATAAAATACTATAAATGTGCATGCAAAATACTGGTGGTAAAATCAACGCTCTTAAAAGCTTTTACTCTATAAATTTTATTTTTATATACATACACAAAAATTATCTGTATTACAATACGCTTTATATTATAACTTTTTGTTATAAGAAATAAAATTAAAATTGACATTAAAGTCTAGCAAAAAAATATTATTTTGTTATACACAGAACGGCTATATGCCGTAATCAATTATACCATTGTCTCAATACAAACACATACTTAAACAAAGGAATATACTGACGAGACTGAGTTCGTTCCAGAGCCTGTAAAGTCTATGTATAGGTGCGTTAATACGATAATTCAAAAGGTAATTTTCAAATTAGGTCAAATCCACATTTTGTCAAAGTAAAAAAATTGATTATATAATCATTTTAGGATAAATTCACTATTTTTTTGGCAATGATTCAAAATCGACTATGTGGTCTCTCCAATCACCTTCACAGTACCTGAGATTTAGCAAGATTACGTTTGCCTTTGCGATAACGTTATTGGTTAAAATGAATTTGGCGATGTTTAAAAACAAACTAATCTAGACTTGTCCACCATTAAATATTAATCTTTCATTAGGTAAGTTGTTGAAATTAGTTAGTTTTGAAAATCTAATAATATCAAACATTCGTTATCAAATGACACAGCATTTCCAGTAATAAGAATCAAATTTGGAGATGACTATTTTTGAAAACTGCCTCCTGAATTTGTTTATGAAACATTTACATAAAACAGCGCCAACGACGTAGTACTTTGAGTAGATTGATGGTACGAAATCAGCTTAGCTTGCTATTTGCTATCTTACATTTAAATAATTAATCGCTTAAAGTTCTTCTACACAAGTTAGTTAGATAATTACATAAACAATACACGCATTGTTCACTCTACAGCAATTAAATAATGTGATATTATTTTGAAACAAATCAGCTATACTACACAGCAATAGAGGGAAATTAGAAAAAAGTCAAAGTTTTCGCTTACGCTTTGATACATTTTATCGAATGGATTCTGACGACGGAAATTTTACCGGAAAAGGCACATTCAAAGGAAATACATGTAGGTAAAATCACGTCAAGTTTTCATAGAAAATTATTTTATTCTGATTTTTAAGTAGCGTTAGATTTCGCTATTTGGTTGTGATTCAATAGAGATTTTGGCTCAATATATAATATTATATTATCAAATAAGTATTTTTAATATACCAAATCAAAATAATGATAATTTTTATCTAATCACTAATTAAAACATATATTTCAGACTTATTTTCAACTACAATACGGTATATAAACTCTCGTCCGAACGGACCGGGCCTATTTCAAATGTGAAAATATTAATTGAATTTGAATATTGAAAATTATGAAAATAATTTATATAAGAAAAAAAATCATGAAATTATCTATTAAAACAGATTTTGATAAGGTACACCTTTAAAGGTATACATTTCCAAAAAGTCTAGTCATCACCACAAAATTTACAAATTTTATAGAATTGCAAAATCGTCTTACAGCGTAAATTGAAAATATTCTAATCTAAGTGAAAACATAATTTATTAACTGCCCAATTACAAAGTTAAAATATATTTTCAATCTCATGACATAACATATTTTTTTACTGTCTACAGTATTATTTATTATACTTAAAGGTTTTCCCAAACACGAATCAAGGGTACAAACAACTCAATTGACAGATTAGTATTTTTTCAATTAACCAGTCATGCAGAAGTTGCATAATGTCATCTTTATACATTTGATAAGTTAAACTTCTATTTTTTCCGTTGTAAGGGATCTTTTTAATTACAATGTTTTTCAAAAACTTTTGAAGTTCTCTACCGGTAATTTGTTTGAAGCAGAATGGACCTTTTGATATTGGTCCCAAGTTTGTAACAGCATGCTTTCTACGGTGACATGTTGTCCTTAATGTGCCGAGACCCGTGTCATAGAATTTAGTATCCTAACCTCTGAGAGTTCTGAATAACAAAAATCACCCCTGACCCCACACCACCGAGTAACGTTTATTCGCATTGCATATCTAAGATGTCATGTAGAAGTGGACAGTGTCTTATGAGAACCTACTCAAATAATTATGTTGTTTAGCTATTACCTTCGAGTGGCATCGTTATCGCACCCAATTAGACTAACTCAATATATGTAATAATTACACGATAATATGACTATAAAATAATGGAGCGAAACATAAATATTTAGGGTTCATCCTCATCGAACAAAACACTGCTTAAATAACTGAGACCTTTCATGTATTACTCATAGTATAACAATACTTGTCATGTCAAAGATCCCATTCTTTATTACTAAGATAATGATTTTAAAAATAAAAAAAGATTTCATTATAATTAACATAATATTAAATTTGAATATCTACGCAATACTCACCAGACAATATCATAAGACCTGAAAAAATCTGTTATGAAATAAATATGTTAAAAAATGAACTTTCATCGACAAGTAACAAATCTGTACAATAATACTACAAGACTAAAAACTTGTGTTGCAACCCTAATATAACAGACTTAAGAGTAATATTATTTTTATTTTTTTTAATTACATATTTTTAAGAGGTCATTAAATGACCTTGACAGATAATTCTAGTACGACATTAAGGTGCAATATACATTTTTTTAAAGACAATTAGAAGAATATTAGGGAAATTAAGTGAAATACTTTCATATTTAATTAGAGAATTTTAATCACCTAATTAATCGATTTTAATTGTTTAATCAGCGGATGGATGAGCAAAAACTTAGTATATATTTAGACAATAATTTTATTATTATTCTATCCCCATGAAATCAAAATAATTTAGTTATCAAATGATTATTTTAAGTTTCTACGTAAAAACGAGATTTTTTTTCGTTATACATGACATGATATAAACATTTCTTCTTTACATTTTCTAAATACTTTTACTATTTTTGCATATTTTTAATGTATTTTTTATTTACAACCCATCAAAAATAATCATAATATTTGCTTTTATTTTTCATGTAAAAAAGCGGTTATGTAATGGATCATTTACACTGTTTATTTACTTGTTCATGTTTTTAATATTTTTATTATATAAATATTTACAAATAATCGTTGCCAAGTAGTTCAATAATCTGTCTTTAAGAATATTATTGTTTTTATAATATTTTTGTTAACGGTATATCGTACCATATAAATATATGAATAAATAAATTAAATAACGCCCTTTTTATGGTTGATTAATTAGAAACATTGTGAGAAATTTTAATAAATGTTACTGTTTTGGACATATATTTATTTGTATAAATGCATATTTATTCTTGAACGAAAATAATGCACTGTCCCTTCTTACTTTCCCTTCCCGGCCTCGCCGCCGAACTCAGTTGACTGGCGACCTTGAACCAGTGTGGTTATACGTGTACGGAAAGGATTATAATATTATAGAAATTCGAGTCTTCGCGTTTATATTGTGTCGGAACCTTTGACGAAATCGTGAATAACATATACAGTCCGCATTTTGGAGATGTCTGCAGAATCCGGATTATAGTGAGTGTCTATTCCTTCCGTATCCCGAATTCTTCCGAGGAGATTAAACAATATATTAAGAACGAACGTCAATGAAGTTTGATTATAGTAATACATGACAGACTTCAGCAATCCAAATCGAATGCACGTATCAAATTAATTAAACAGAGTCTATATCACGAAGAATGTATCAAGGTTAAAATTAATGGAAGAGATTGTTGTAATTAAGCATTTTAGGCAGAGGAGATGGATACCGTAGATAGATTTTGTAATAGGATTGGAGATCTCGTAAGAGTAATCTCGATAAGACAGAGATGTTTAAGTATATATGTTTGTTATTAACATTATTATGTATTTGATTTTTGTCTCTTTCATATTACCAAAAATGCTTTGTAATGTTATTAATTGTTCGTCAACATCATTCTGTCTTTTTTAACATGAAAAATTGACCTGCTTTAATCCACAAAGCCTATATTAAACCACGTCTGCCTCGCGCTAATATTGGATCCGTGACACCCGAGAGCGAATGTTAACTAAAAGGATGAACAGCCTGTCGAGAGAGATTGAAAACACAGGGATGTGGGAAAAAAATATTTATTCCATATAATTTTAATGTAGTAACTTTATATTTAATCAAAAAAACTTATAAAAAGTTTTTTTGCAAAGTTGCTCATGTTATTTGAAAGGACAATTTTGTAGCACTAAAAATTATTTTATCTTACACATTTTATAAATTATACCCGGCATTCTAGCTTGCTAAACCTTAAAAACTATCTAAAAATCTTTTCCAGCCGCCAATTATAGGCCTATATTATTTTCCATGAATGGATATCACAGAAAACCTTTTGCTATGCTCTTTCATCGTACCGGGCATCACACGCATACATTACATATGAATATCGTCGCCATACATTTATAACTGAATAACTAACAAATAAAAAATTTACTGAATAGTTATTTTGATGTTCTTTAAACATCTCCTTCTAATTATAATTAAAATTATACCTGTTAAAAAAAATATTGCATAAAGTTTAACAAATTTACCGTAATGGAGATGGTTTTGATCTAGTAAAAACTAATTATTTATTGATATTTTAGACCTCAAAACAGTTATACATTAAAGTGAAATACAAAATATCTATCATTAGGTGATATCGGGTAGTCACTTTTAGCAGATATGCGTGATGTTAAAATTGTGTGTCAACATAAAGTTATATATTTTAAAATTTAAATGTTACACCACGAAGTAACTGCCAAATTAATCACTGATATGCGTCATGTTATTTGAAACTAAGTTATTTAAAAAAAAAAACACGATTCTGGTTAGTTATTCAATTTTGGTTGTAAGGCGACAATATATTAATAAATATAGGCAGACATATGGATAATATCAAACACGAATAATTATTTGATACTCTTGCTCTACTCTTAAAAAACACAATGTATGTCCAAAATTTACTTGCGCGAATTTATTAAAGTCTAGATGAAAAATGCATTTTGATTATTTAAATATGAATCGATAATTGATTTCTCTGAGAACCATTTAAATAAGACAAGGATTTTCACTTGTTAAAATTGCCAATTTGACTTTTCATATTGGAAATAACTGTCAAATATCCAAAGCTCCCAACGTTATTGAATTCGTTTCGAAACGAGGATGTGTCAAATATAATTTAGCTGCCAATTTACAAAAGCAATAATTCACTTTTGTTTACACCTGTACACGTCGCAGCAAATAGTAATGGGAAAATATTAATTTCAATTTTAATTTGCTTTAGTTAATCTATTATTCACATTATTTAATCTGCTTTCCTTATGTATTATGAATATGATTTTTTAACTCTTAATTCCATTCGGATGACTAAACTAATATTAGGAAAATTAGTGTAACTTACCAATCGAGCATGAAAGTCTGAAATAAAAAAAATACGTTACTCTAGCTGTCAGCGACGATGAACATCTATATCGTCTCTTTTGGGTTTTGAATGAATTTTTTTGTTTAACAATGTCAATAAAATAAAAATTGCATCGTCACCGATAAACACCTGACTACCTGCTGTAAGGGAAATTAGTAGATGCTATAAAAAGAACCAGTTTTTTAGGAAGAAATAATAATATAATGAACTTATTTTGAATCAACCCATATGTAGAAAAGTATTTTCCAGACTTGAACCATTACATGAACGATGAAGCTTGTTAGGCATCTCACTGACATGGATGAATTTAACTATAATAATCGTGATGCGTTTCTAAAATCAAACAAGATTATTTTTGGAACCTATTTCTTTTTTCATTCAACGCAATTAATTGAAAGCCTTTTTTTGTAATATTTATACATACATCTAATATTCCAAGAAGGTTTTCCACGGGATATGTGATGGCGTAGACATATCTGTGTCCCAAAATAATCCAGAACATGGAAAGAACCCTTATTCCGTGAGCACAAGCCAGGGGGCCAGGATCTTTGGTCAGGGTAGTCAATCTTTTAGAGTTGGTGTACAAGGAGAACGAAGTTAGCAGCATACTCGGTGATTCCTTTTCTCCTAAAATAAATGTTGGTTTTAATATATTTTTATGTTCATATGCAAAGTATAAAATAAATATTAATTTGTACATCATTACACGAATAAATTTTGAATTAATCAGCATTGTTATTCTTCGAATATTAAATAATTCAAACTGTACTTGTAAACAAATATTATAGCTATAAAACTAATTATATATATATTTTTTTTTTTAGGAGAACTCATTCTTATTGTGAAGTTGTAATTATTCAGAACATAGGTCTGTGATATTTTAAATATGAATTAAATATATTAATTATAAAGATATACATATAAAATCAATTTTATCGAAAAATATTGTTGTTGCGCCACCGAGATTCGAACCTGGATCTCTTCCCTAACCGGGGGAGGTGCTTTATCCAACTAAGCTACAGCGGCATTATTTTTAGCGACAATTTTTCGACCCTATATGTTACCTTTTTGAAATTAATACATTTAATCGTTCCATCATTTGACAGAGCCATCTACCTTCTTTTTACACCTCCCGTTGGACCGCCCGGTTCGATAAATTGTTTTTGTATCTTAATCTACCGACCTGTCGATTCACCTTATATTGTTGTTGCGCTACCGGGATTCGAACTGGATGCTCTTCCCTAACCGGGGAGGTGTAAAAATAAGGTAGATGGCTCTGTCAAATGATGGAACGATTAAATGTATTAATATCAAAAAAGGTAACATATAGGGAACGAAAAATTGTCTCTAAAAATAATGCCGCTGTAGCTTAGTTGGATAAAGCACCTTCCCCGGTTAGGAAAGAGATCCAGGTTCGAATCCCGGTGGCGCAACAACAATATTTTTTGATAAAATTGATTTTATATGTATATCTTTATAATTAATATATTTAATTCATATTTAAAATTATATTTTTGAAAGTATAGAAGTAATCTTATAGAGAAGAAATGTTTATGATTATTTAGATGTTTTTAAGTACCTTATTTATTGAATTATTACAAAAAAATATCTGTTCATTTCTTTAATTTTGTTATGCATTGTTTTTGTTTAACTTTCTATGATAAAGATGTGAATATTATTCTTCTAATGATCATTAAAAATCATGAATTATTAAAGGTTTTCACAATTGAATTAATTAATGATAATATATGTATGTTTATTTGTACATAATAGACGTCATCTTATATCAAGATGCGATCTTATTCATCTGTTAAGATACTCTTGTGCTTGTAAAAATTATACACACTAATGCCGCAGTAATGTCTTTTACCAGGTGGGAAAGAAAATTAACCTGGCTGACCAGATATGATTACAAAACCAAACAAACACATCATCAGGCAACGTTTCAATTTAAATGATATCTAATGAATGACGATATAAATGTATGTAATGGGTGTACAGCGAAAAAAATTCAAGATTAAATTGTAATTGCTCGTAAACTATCAGGGTGAGGTAAGTGGAAGTGATTTGCGGATTTGCCAGTTGCAACAAGTCACTGGTCGGGAGCGCACCGAAGAAGAAAAGACAATGGTTAACCAAACTCCTCCGGGACCATCAACGTCAGCAGTGACGCCAGAACATATGGCTCAAGTTTGACGTGAAATTATGCGCAATCCGCGTAAATTAATAAGGATAAGGAAGATTTCAGTCTGAACTGAAATAAAAAAATCAACAGTGCACGTTATGACTATTCTTTACGTGAAACCTTAGCGAGAACAATGTTGGAAAGTTTTGGAACAGTACGAACGCTTGGAAACTTATTGTTTACTGACGAAGCACATTTTAATATCGATGACTATGTTAATAAACAGAACATGAGATACAAGTGCCCCGACAACCCAAGAGAACGCCATCAAAAACGTTTGTATTGTCCAAAAACGACAGTGTGGTGTGCAATTTCTGCCTGAGGGATAATTGACCTTTATTTTTTTAACCAACGAGAGAGTCACTGCTGACGTGTATTGCCAAATGATCGACAAGTTTTTGGTACCGCTACTGCAGCTATTTCCCGGTTTCAACAACAGAACACAATTTCAGCAAAATGGGACCACTCCACACACAACTAGAATTTCAATGGAGACGCTGAAGGTAATTTTTCCCAATAAATTAATCAACAAGTATGGAGACACTCTGGGCACCTCGAATACCGGACCTTACACAATGCGACTTTTTTAGGTCGAGAGTTTACAGCAATAATCCTCGAACAATTTAGGCCCCACAAGAAAATATCCTCTTTGAAGTTGCTACTATTAAACTAACGCTTTCCCCTCGCGTGTTCGCATATTTAAGAGTCCTATTGCAAGTGTCTAGAGAGAAATGGACGGCATTTAGACGACATTCTTTATAAAACGTAAAATCCGTTTATCTTCATTTTGTATAAATAAAATATTAAACTTGAAAATTTTCCGCTGGACACCCTTTATATAACGTATAAGGCAAAAAACGTATGATCTGTGTATGCCTTCATATAATTTTCTAAGAAAAATAATATTTTTCGCATTGTTTATTTTAAGAATATCACATACTCGCATATTGAAAATGTATCGTATTACAAATAAAAATATTTGTTACACATGTAACACGATTGTAATGAGTTTAGTCATTCAATACGCAAGTCTGTATTTGTCGACCGTCTGAGTTTGATTAAAACCGTTTTTACCGATTTATAGTATATACTTTCTATAATGTGCTATTGGATAAATTATTCTAAGATAACTGACTTACCAAATATCATTAATATATTATTGTCTAATAATAAAATGAAAGTCGAAATGCGTCGTAAATATACAAAAATTAATTTGAAATTGTATGTATAAATTATGTAAGTAGATTTTTCTGAATCTTTAATTTTTAATACTTAATCTCGTATTAAAAGATACTTGAAAAATTGACACTAAAACTGTGCTGCTAGTAAATGAATAGACGTGATATCAAGTATATAAGTAGGAGAGGGGTTTGGAACATTATTTTCGAGACGAGGGGCATTCTACACGCATTTAACCAACGAAACATAAATCCGATGGATTCTGACACATTTATGCAACAGTAAAATTCTTCGAAAATTAAATCTTTGTGTAAACAAGACCTATTTTTTACATTAATGCATATTATATTGTCAGCGTTTAAATTTTCATTCCAATCTAAGCATATTTCAAAAAAGGTACCAAAGTGACCACGTGGGTGCTATCGAAATGAACATTTTGGGACCGCAAATTTATTTTTACTTTAATATTATTTTTAAATTGAAGCAGACCATTACCGCCCTTGTTAAAGAATTACCGTACAAATAAAAGAGTCCGTCGTCTCGCATCTGTTTTCTGATTGTATGTTTAAACTTTACAGCTTTACATCCAGCCTAAAAAATGCCCATTGAAATAACATTGTCTATGAAATTCAGAGATTCAAAAAACCTTATGTTCTATAAATAATAAATATAGTAATAAAACGTGTTAATAAATTACTTTAATTCCATTTGTCTAATACAAAAATGATCATACAAATGAAAAATCATACAGAAATCCTATGAATTTTATCCACTTTTACTTATTCAATATTCTAATTTAATATTTAAATAATCATTGAATTCAGAAGAAAACGAATACCTATTATTTTTTAAATATCAATCTCACGCAATGTATTTAAAAATGTACTGCCATATACTATGTATTTATTCATCTCTGGTTATAATATATTATTAGTTTATAACATATGACCTGGGTAATATTTTTTATTATTCGCTTATTTTACTCATAAATTAAATCCTTAAATTATACAAAGATGTGTTAAAATATATACATATCCTAAACACAGACATATTTATGTTACTGATTAATTATTTAGAATTCACGTTATACGTATTTTACAGGGAGTTAGTCTCATTGACCATAACAGGTAGTTCATCTAGAAAAATACTATTTTCCTATTTGGGGAAACGTGTCATCCAGTTTCAACCCAGTACGTTTACGACAAATTTTTGAACTTATATTCTGTATCTTATAAAATTTGTTATTCCATTTTAAAGTAATCAACTTTATATTGTTACGAATCTCTTATTATTAGTATATTTTAATAATACACGCTAGGAGACTCCGGAATTAAATAAATTACTTTTTATTAAATTTGTGAAAAACTACAATTTCACAACAATAATGTTTTCTCCTTAGAAAATATTTAATATTTGCATATTATTCTGCAGATTTTTCACCTTTTTTATTTTTTATGGCAACAGGTTATGGTGGTTATATTGTAAATTAAAACAAGAGATTATTAAGGAGAACATATTCTTATTGTGAAGTTGTAATTATTCAGAACATAGGACGGTGATATTTTAAAAACAAGAGAGGTTACTTGAATACATAAATGCTGTAAATACCTTTTTTTAACATGAACCACAGGTCGTATAATGTACTCAAAAGCAGCAATATCCCAATAAAACCGAAGAAACACCTGTAAAATACGGGAAACATTTTAGTTCATCAAAAAAACAATAACATCTACGAATGAGTGTAACTGTATAAAAAAAAAAAATATTTAATTAGAAAAGAAAAATTGCAACTTCAGGTAATTTTTTGTAACGTTAACGATAGTAATAGTTCGAATACAGTTTGTTCGGCGGAAATTAGACCGAAAGTTACCAAATGTATTAATAAAATGATTTATGTGATTTACTTCAGTCATCACGATAATGGCCACAATGATCAGTCAATGAGAGATCTCTTAGAATCGCTAAAGGTGCGCGTGTGTCGAATGTGGCATTCTAATGCGCGCGCAAAACACATGAGGTGATGATCGTAGGTCGCTTCACATTCAACTCTGTATCGTCTCTGGTGCGTTCTCGAGTTGAATCTCTGAAAGAGGACTCATCCGTGTATATGGACCATTAGGTACATGAACTAATGACGTGATAAACTACTCCCTCGTAGATATATATACTCACTATCTAAAATAACAGTAATTAAATAAATACCGTGCTACATACTCGTATATAAATACTTTGTTAAAATTGTTCGGTATTTGTCATATAAGTAGAAATTCTAGGAATATGGTATTCTTTATAATTACTATAATAATACGTAGGCATGATATATATTATAATATAATACAAAAAAATATATAATTTCCAGAGTTATGTTATAATATTTATAATAATGCATTAAGTTAATAAATATAAAAAAATACATTAATAAGTTTTGCTGGTAAATGAATTTATGAAAAATGAAGTACAATTTACAAAAATTTAAAAACGTTTTTAAAATACTAACAATGAGACAATTTCTCCCGCTGACCAGGTTCTAAGCTCATCCATACTGCAAAATTGATGAGGCAGTGAGATGGAGATATTATAAGATGCTCCTATTTCCTGTAGAATAGGTTCTACGTCAGATGCTTTACACGAGGCTGGCATGCAAATAGCCAGGTTGAACACCATGAAACCGGAATCAATATTAAGCATCCTGTAATGTCAATAATTACAAATTTATATATTTAACGCAAAAACATTGTAGTTATTTATGTTAATAAATTATCCCTCAACTTTTTCAATAATTCTTTTTTTATTTTTTCAAACCGGATGGTTTATATTTTTAACTCGCGGTGGTTAAATAGAAAGTTAGTGTGTAATTTATTAAATAAATATTCATATCTACCAGTAAACATACTAATATTTCTAGAGTAATCAATCATATTATTCAAAAGCGATTATAGTTATCATTATATTAAGAAACCGATGAAATAATTTACTATTTTGATTGGAAAGAAAGAAGAACTAACCTAAATTCGTTATCGGAAACAATTTTAAAAAGTTAGAAGAAATTATTACGTTTTTACAAAAACGATAAATTATTACATTTCATTAGGTCACAGGTAGGTCTTGGATCAATTATCATTAAATCCCCGGTGTGTGTACTGGCTATAATTCGTTTTAATTAGCCTGCATTGCATCAAATTATTATTGCGTGCCGTTTAGGCAAAGTTAAATAAAATTGCATGTCAATTTTTTTTTATTTATATTTAAATTTATACTTCACGCTTCACCACTCTTCGGTCTCAGCGCGCTCATCTTTTGTAACACAGCATATCTAAGATTAATTTAATTAATCTCAAATGAAAACATTAAAATTGATAAAAAATATATGTTCAAACCGCATAAAGATTTTAACCGTTTTTTCACATATTTTTAAATAATACTCTTACTTAGCTTCAATTAATCAAAAAAGGTTTTATTAAAAAAATATTATTTCACAATTATCATATTATTTCCTGTATTATCTCTAACGTCAATCAACGTTACAACTAGTCTTAATGTTGCGTCATTAATCATATTAATTATGAAACAATGAAATATTCCTAAACGCTTGATTTGAGATTGAAATCATTATTGATCCAAATATACACACGTATGACACTCACACATTTACATAGGTTTGACATGACGTAGTAATATATTTTAGCAAATTTATAAAACATGTAATCTAGCAAGTGCACGCCACTTATCACAACGTGATAGAGAACAATCATATTATTATGACGCTCGTCGGTAAAACAGATATTTTTTTCAATAATGCAACATTGCAGAACTCTTTGAAATATTTTGTCGTCTAAATAATCTTATAGATAATGAAATAATTATTATTTAGAAAAATGAATGACAAATTAAATCAAATAGCTATATTATATAAGTTAGTTTTGCAACATAGTTGCTTGCAAAAATCTGGAATCCTACCGACGGTCTGTCAACAAAAACGTATTATTGTCACAATAGTTATTAACGGCCGGATAGAATACACATATTTGGTATGATTTATATTGATGTAAACGTTTACCTGTGATTTTCTTGGCCGACGATTTGCAATACATTGTTGATATTTAAAGGCGACTGTATTTTATTCAGATTCACCAAATCAGGTGGTATTGGAATTCTTGCCAGGCAGTACTTTCCACGGATTGTTCTGTCAGAATCATTCCTCTTGTGACTGACTGCGATGCACTCGTCAAACTGGCCAAGACTGTTAAAATTCCCTTTCAATATACCGTGGGGCGGACGCCCGCCGGCGTCTAGCACTGAAAGTAAAACAAAATATATGTACCTACTAAGTGCTACAAAGTATGTGCCTAATTCCAACAAAACTAGTGCATTTATAGATACATAAAACAATGCTTTATGTACATGAAGATACGAAACTATAATGATTATAATAATATTGTGGATATATTGGTAAATATATTATTTAATTTACTTTTAATATATTTGGTTCATTCTTATATTACTTTTGCTCTTCTGTGATGAGTTTTTTGTGGAATGTAACAAAGCATATTTGACGAGTGATTTAGTAGAAAAAGCCTTTTTTAGATATTAATCGAGTCAATCATTTCATTCATTCACTTCACGGATATATTACGACGAGAGGATGTGGAAATAATTCTAAATACAAGTCGAGAAGAAAGAACTGTATCATTTTCACTCAAACTTGAGAATAATAATTCAGAGAGAGATATTAATTTTCTGTTTATTATATGTAATTAATGTCAGATAGCAATATCGAAAAAAATATATACTTTTATGTAAAGCATACACAAATTTTCGCAGAATATTTTCATCGCGAGATAATAACATGGTATTTATATTACAAATAATCATTTAAATAATTATTTTATATTAATAATTTAATTTAATATTTTTTGCATAATGCAAAGATGATGTCTGTCATATAAATACTGTAAACTATCTATAGTTAAAATAAAATAATTTTAATATGAATAAAATATGTATCATAATGTAATTTTTTAAAGCAAAAATTTAACAGAAAAATAGTATTTTATTATACACCATTCTAAAAATTAAGAGATTTCCTGTAAATTTCAATATGTTAAGGAATTTTTTTTTGAGACAATATAATTATAGCTTTCGATATATCTTAAAATAAATCTTAACTATTTTTGTCAGTTAAATACGATTCTGATCACTCTTTCTCGAGCTAAAGAAATATTTAATAAATTATTATTTTGTTCCAGTATGATATTTATTTAGTATTTTTACAAATGGAATATTTATTTAACTATTATCGCGGTTTTTAAATATTACGCATTTTTCTCATTGATTTTTTAATATGTAGGTACCTACAGATGCAGATTTCAATAGTTTCCATCAATAAAGGGAAAACGTCTTTAATAATAGTAATATTCCCATCTGGATTTGATTTAAATTCTTTATTATAGTAATATAAAACAATGCTTTTTTACTTATATATTTACATTTTCTAACACAATAGATACGTAGATAATATTATTTATATGTTATATGATTCAATAACTGTCATTATTATTATGTGAAATAAATATGCATAGTTTAATCTGTAAGACTAAAGAAATGTTTGAAATAAAAACAGGTACACCTAAAGTAAAGTAGTCTAAATTTTCTATCTAACTTCCAGGTGACCCGCGGCTGTATTTTTGTGAAAATATAGAGACACAATATTATGCCTGGCAAAACAAATGCGCAAGTGTATGTATTTCATTGATACAATGTTTAAGTGTTTAGATAATAAAATAACTTTAAAAACGTTAAACAAAAAAGTGACATGTGGCAACATTCATCAAAGAGATCTATTTGAAGAAAAAATATAATTCGACGGTCCGTGGTAAGTCAAATAATTTTTTTTTTTTAAATATTTATTAGTACTTTTATAATATTCCTACTGTGGATAATATCATTATAGAAATATTGTCCATGGATCTACCGTAGTACGTCAGGAAATCAACTGTACTCGAAATTACGAAAAATACTGGTCTATAAAATGTCCTGACTGATACAATTGGCTATAGAAGACATGAAACTCACGTGAATTTGAAATGAAAATAATAGCATTTTATTTACTAAAAAATACGTATTAGATAGTTGTTTTACAGAAAGACTATTTTTGTTTAAAAAAACTACTTCGCTTACGCCGTTGCAACGTTCTGAAATATTTCAAATCCATTTCTTTGTTCCTTAACCGTTATACCAAAATGAACGTACGAACATTTTTACATGAGCATTTGCTAGTTACGTTTTGTCCTCAGATTTCTCCATATAATTCATAGAATCTTTAATTTGGAGTTAAAAAAGTATGTTAGTAGTATTCATTGTTGAAAATATCATTATTGTCTCATTTCTACACATTGACGTGCTTGTTGTCTAGTGTTTACGATGCTCGCCTAGTGATCTAGCGGTCGGGGGTTCGAGCCTCGTTCTAGGAGGTCATCAAGTTAGTTCTATTTTCATGGCATAAGCATTTAACTTAGTTTTAAAATAGTATGAATATTGATGTGACACATATTCAGTGTACACATCAAATTTTTTTTTATATTTAAAAAAATAAATCATTTGTTTACGATATTTTTGTGTCTATCATCTTTATTAAACACTCTTCTGAAATCATATTTTGATTCAACATTTACTCACTGTGTTCGTTCATAGAATTATTTAAAAAAATATTATTATTAATGATCCGACTGCAAGAATTACAAAATCAGGATCAACAATTTATTCAGGATTTGCAAGATATTTAGATAAACTACAGTTAACAATGTTTGTATAAATTTTCATAATCTATATAATTTTATTTTTATATTGTCGAAGAAATTTACCTTTTAACCTTTTTATATTCTTAAACTAAGAAGTTTCATTTAGTGCGTTACATACTAAGATTTAACTTGAAACTTCTATATTATCATCATGTTACACATGTATAATTTTCAACAGTAATATCAATTTACCTACAAATAGGTTTTCAACATTTCTTTATTTTATTTTACACTTTTACATTTTTTTAATAACATAAATTAAGTATTTTATATTATTAAAATTACATGGTTTTTTTTTCGCCTACCTCTCCAAAAAAGAGACTAGCTCTTGTGCTTGGAGAGGGAGTTATTTATTGTCTATTTGTGCTTCTGAAGTGTTCTATAATATTGTTTATTTTCTAATTATGTGTTTCTGAAGTGTTCATTTAATTTCTTTCTAAACTCTTTTATATGTTTAATTTGTGTAGGGAGGCTATTGATTTTTATTAAATTTTAAATTAACAAAGCCTAAAGTGCGCGTGTTACATCATTGGCTCGATATCGTTAGGCAATTCACGGTTAAAATATCGACGCTTCATCTGTCAATGACATTTACAAATCTAACACATTAGTGAACAATATTTTACCACGTAGAAGGTAAGAAGTGGGAGCATAAAAGAAAAGGAACAATTTTTAAATATATTTAAATAAACATTTATTTATTTTACAATAGAAAATTTAATGTCGCCACTAACTTGTTAATTATATATTTTTTTTATTCAATCGTCTAGTCAAATCTCACTCGGGCATTTTTATCTCATTTATCTATACTTCTGCATCAATGTAACATCGTCATTATTAGTGTATTATAATCTATAGTCTGCATTTGTGCAAAGTAGTCTAAGTCAAGAAAATGAAAAAAATGAGTTTATCAATCATTTTTCGTCACATTATTTTAAATTAATATAATATAATGAAAATTGTAACAATTGTGAAAAATTTTAAGGCTTATATAAAGTGTATTATTGCGACGTCAACGCTATTCTATTCCACTAGTGTTTATTTTGATAATAGAGTAAGATATTTCAGCCATAAATTATTTTATAAATATAAATTATAAATTTAGTAGACTAAATAAATTTAGAAATATCGTATCGTGTAATAAAAAAATATTTATCAATCAATTCAAACACAAACCTTTAAATATCTCGAAACGAAAGAAACGTGACTTAGACCACTTTCATAATAATGGGAACATGGAAACTTCGAGAGTTTAAAGAGTTTACAAATCATTAAATAATTATTAATAAAAATCATGAATTTTTAATAATTTGACTAGAATGGAACAGGACTTAAATGGAATACACCGCTTGAGACACCAAGAACCATTATTTAAACTTTCAATATTAATTTCACACATTTAGACAAAATTTATGTTTTTTACTCCAAAAATTATTGAGATGTGATGACAAAAATTGTTGGATGGATGTTGGTCTATGGGTACCGCCTTTCTGACCATGTTTAGATTTGTTCTGTGGTCACTAAATTACGAGAGTTGAGGCGAAGCTCTCCACATCCTCAATACACGCCTCATATATGTTTTACCACCCTCTCCTCACTTATATGTTCCACAAGCCCAAAACATCTCGACGACTCTTCATTTGTATCGTCTATGCTTGAAAAGTTCATACTTCATGTCAAGACCGTCCAAAAATTAATTTGATCAAGTGACGCTTAATAAATAACTCTACGAAAAAATGAAATATCAATAGAAGCTCACCAAACTTAAAAATAAATTTAAATTCTGTATTCAACATTTCGTTAAATGTATTCATTCCTTCTACGCTATATTAAGTAAGTTTGTGATAATTTGACGTCATTTTTAATCAGTTTATTGACTGCATGCTGATTTTAATCATTGCTTTCTCTGTGATGATGGTAATAATGGTAATTAATTAGATTGTAATTAGATAAAACACTGATTACGCCACTGATAACATTAATAAATAAAGTTAATCTGTTAAACGGCTGTCTGTTAAGAACAATACATGATCTTTGGACAGTTAGATAATTTGATTACTAATATTTAGTCACTTACAATCTATTAATTGTTTAGTAAAATTACATATTGTCATTTGTTTATGTTCTTTTACTAAAAAATAAATAAATATATATTATAATTATACCAATATATTTTTCTCAAACACTAAATTAAATTCATCTATTCTGTCTGTTCACTGCGCATTGATACACCGATCTAAACTAAATTCCGCTCGGTTTCCCTTTATGACCCTACGTAAAACACAGGCATCCTCCTCTTGCTGACTACGCCATGTCTTTTCAACTAATATATATATGTGTATTACATTGAATTCTATCCATTCCATTTTTTTCTCACTTCCTCTAGAATCTTGAGTAAAATACAGTAGAACCTCGATTATCCGGACTAATTGGGGATGAAGATAGTCCGGATAAGGAAAAATCCGGATATTCGAAAAAAATCATAATTGACAGTGAAAGACATGTACATACAGTATGAATAACTTTTATTTGTCTAGATTTACATATAGCTTCAATTTTTAAATATTTTTTATTAAGAAATTCAGTTATCGATTTTTGCTCAAAGCTAGCTGTTGAAAAAATAATGGACCAGATATTGGCTGTCTAGATGATCATTTTTGTATGAACGATATAAAAATACACTCATCAACTTCTTCATTTCCTGATTTTTTCATATCTTGACGCTCTGATGTTCCATCTTCTGACATTAAACAATTAGTAAACTTCATAATTTTTTCACTTTGTTTTTTTATATCTGAGATCGTTAACATTTCAACACCATATTTATTAGACAAAGAACGTCCCAAGTCACCGCGTTTCAAAGCAATGATTATATCTAATTTGTCTTTTAATGATAATACAACACGTTTTCTTTTCGATGACATATCGGTAATATTAAAAATAAATATTTAAATACTGCTCCAAATGGTTTGATTGATATCCATAACCAGCGGTTCATGTAACAACGCGTATTGTATCACCACAGAGTGTCCAGATAGTTGAATATAAATTATTTATGAATATGTCAAATTAAACAGTATTGTATTTTGAACAATCCAGATAATTGAAGTTCTACTGTATAGTCAATCCATCTCATCCCCCAGATATTTCATTCACTCTCTATCTAAACTAAAGTTTACATTAGAATAAAAAGATTTTGGTTTAAAAACCAATATTCCATCAACCTATTTTAAACCAAATATTAATCTCGGGCAATGCCGGTACATATAGCTAATTTTTAACAAAATGCCTTTGCTTTTAAACATTTAAAACTCAAAACCCTATAATTCATCTCACTCGTATACAAAAGAACTTTGAAACAAAAATTTTAAATTTACAAATATCTACTTAAATATATTGTCGACCCACAACGTAATAAAAAATTTCA
Source organism: Eubasilissa splendida (assembly GCA_031772225.1). NCBI lineage: Eukaryota > Metazoa > Arthropoda > Insecta > Trichoptera > Phryganeidae > Eubasilissa > Eubasilissa splendida. The sequence continues at coordinate 21,494,292 of CM062855.1, read as the reverse complement.
GCTGAGTACAATTAAAACACAAATCAAATAAAAAAAATAAAAATTATTTTATTAACTCCGCTTATACCACCGATATGTATTTTTAAAACGAACGAACAAACTCGAAGAAATTAGATTTTTTACGAAAACTTTATGTTAAACTATTTTATTGATAGTTTGTAACTAAAATATTTATCCTGAACGGTGTTAAATATTTTAATCTATCTAATTGTGGTTTATTCTACAAGAAATAATTATTTAAGAAAATGTATAATACAATTCCTTCAAGTAATGCTTACTGTACTTAAACTGTTATTTTTACTACGGATTATATAAAATAATTACATTAAAATGAGGACCGCATGTTTGTAATATCCAAAAATTAATTTGAATGTACTTGCTTCAATTGATATTTAAAGCTCTAGACAGATCCATTCAAAGTGAACCAAGCGGTAATTTATTTAAGTAAATGAAAAATCCGACGATGTAAGAATTAGACTTAGAAATATAAAATAAAATAGCTCAATAAATAGACAAAACAAAATAACAAGTATAATATAATACATAAAACAAATTGGATTTATTCTGTATAAAATAGCCTATCCAACATTCTCCGTAAATTTACTGCATCGGCACATATATCCATTAAGGAAGGAAATTACGGTATTTTTCAAAATATATATAATAAATTAACATAACAGTGTACTAACTTTCCATTGCCCAGACCTCAGTTTTCATCACCTGTGACCATCTTTCCAAGTCGTTTTGACAGTCTTCTAAATTTCCATTTTCTTTGCTGTGAACGTTATTTGCGAGATGCCTTAAAAGACCACCCTGAGTCATCTCCTGGTACTTCTTCAGCACATTGTCAATTTTTTCATTTGCTTCACAGTTTAAAATCAGTATAAACACCACTATCGAGAATACTTCTAATAGTCCGCATCTATTAGTGAAAGGCATTTTTTTTAAATTCAATAAAACAATCTTTACCGAAGAACGACTTCACCAGTTAATGCTAATTTATGTAGGTTTCCGAGGTAAATGAAGCAGAAATGTACAAGATTATAATTAATATACATTTGATAATGATAACGTTACCGCATCTGCGACCTTTGAGTCATAAATTAACTCACCTGCTCATAACAAAAAGAGGATTATTATCACATTATATGATATGATTAATTGGAATATCTATATATTATAATATACTGAAATAATAGCCAACTAACAATGGTTGATATCGTCGATGCTGAAACATCAGTTCTAGTTCCAGATAAATATCGGAATATTTGTTCGGTTACCGGTTCAACTTTTGAAATGCGTAATCAATTACGTAAAATTTAAAAAAAAAAAGGTTATTTTTACTATTCATAATTGTGAACGGCGGGGAGAATTTTTGAAATTCAAGAATTAATGAAATGCAAAAAATAAATCGACTGCAAAAAGAAGCATAGAACTATTTCTTATTAATTTTGACCCAATGAAACTGATATTTCTTACATCCTACGTTACTCGATCGATTATGTGAAAGCGGTTATTATGATATCGACTAACTGGATGTCCCGGTGACTGAACGGTGACTAATTAAAAATCACCGGGACACAAATATCAACTACCGCTTGTCGCAATGGGAGGTGTCATTATTATTAAAACGCTATTTTTAATAGCTGATATTAAGAAGCACTATTATTTTACGAAAACGTCATGAAAAATGTTGTCAAAAGACTGAAAGCAAACAAGATCCATGTTTAATGTCAGTGCCTACACTTATGTTTAAATAGGATAATATACATTAAAATTACACCCTACATGTAATGTATTGAATTGATGATAGTTTGTAGTTGACAGCATATTACGTATTTTTTACACGTGATAAAATTACACGTGTTAATTAAGGAATAAATTACACATGGAAAGAATTACGCAAGGAAGAAATTACATATGGAAAGAATTATACAAGGAAAAAATTACACACTGCGGTAATATCATATTCTCCAATAACGGTGCATATAAAATATCATAAGCGAAACCTAGATGCTGTATTTTCTTTCTCATAAATATATTTTATCGGTGATAGAAAATTATTTTAAGTGAATGTCAGCTCGGAGACTGTTTGCGTCAGTTTGGAGACAGTGTGTGTCAATTTCGAGTGTTGACTCGATAAAGAATATATTTTAGGCGAGTGTCGGAAGCAACACGAATAAAATATTTACAAAAGTACTGTAACGATCAGGCAAATCAGATATTGAACGATGTCCTATCAAGTTTTAACATGTCAAACGTGTATGTAAGAAGAGAATGGTATAGAATATGTACATGGCGAGCGTAGAAGGCAACAGAAACAGGGAAAGTTCGCGAAAGACCTGGCACGATCAGATAAACTAGATATGGTTAGATGTTTCAACAATCGACGCGCGTGTATAAGAAGGTGCATGAAAATGATGCTATGTCGTGAGACATAAATAGATAGTATAGCGCTCTATCTTATCTGCCTACCCCTGCGAAGAAGCGGCACGATGGTAAGTTAGTTCGTTATCTTTAGTTCAGTTCAATATTTGAAAATTGTAATATTGTTGTTGTTGTGAAACAAAACAAATATCTCTACAATCTCCCCCCCTCCCCCTCCCCTCCCCCTTCAATCCCCGTGACAGAATAATAAGTTTGTTACACCCGAGCCACGCCCTTCCGAAACTATGAAACTTCGGTCAAATTAGTGGTCACAGCTTTGCAGGAGTCATTTTGGAAAATCTACTCTGACTTAGCTGTATGGACAGTTTAGCTATTATTATAACTAGATTTATCATTCTGGAAAATCAGATAAAAGTGCTAGTCTAATTAATCTAGATAGATCAGTGGCGTATTTTAAGAAAAATTGATAAAAAAGATAATTAGAAAATATAAACAACATTTTAATATGTAAAGAAGTGCAGAGTTAATTTATTAATTAACGAAATAATTGACTGACGTATATTCTATTTTAATAAGGATTAGTTTATATAAGCGCTGGGAAAGGTATAGTAAAAAAACATATCGATATCAAAACTTTAGTTGGGCTCAGACCTTTCGGGCACCCATTATACGTGAACCCTAATGGCCCTTAATAATAATGGTGTTAAGAATGATAGACTGACAATATAAATCCTAAAAATATTAATTAAATAAAGTGAATATTTCTAAAAAAAAACATCTCAAAATTCAATGTTTTTATTTTATCTTCGTTGAAAACAAAATATAAATATAGGTTCCTCTTCATACGCATCCAATACTTATTTTTCTAACTTTATTTTTATCCTACAAAAGTCATTTAATTTCACTTTAAAACCAGTTTTAATGTTTAACTTTTAAACCTTATTTTATTACACTCTTACTATGTTATACTTTGCCACTAGCTATCTCCAAAAAAAATTACTTTACTTATTACATAAGTAAACAGTTCTTAGTTATTTTCGTAATATTTAGCAAGCTGAAAACTTAGTGACCTCGACTGTCAAAATATTTAACAACTACAAACAAATCTGTTGTGTCTACAAAGAGATGTCAGAAATATTTTCAGAGTCTTTTACGTCATATGCATTAAATACTACCCGAGTTTAGATGCAGACAACATGGCAAAACAATTTTGTCATTTGGCAACATTAGACGTCAGTTTTCTGAAATTTAAGGGTATTTTTATGATAGACGAGACTACTAAGACAAGGGAAAAACAATAAATGGACAATATTACGCCTGCCTCATTATCCTTAAAAAAACATCATAAAAAATACTTGGAATGCTGACACAAGGTGTCATCTTTCTGCACTGCTTCAATTCTAAGAACTATTCGCCTTGTGTACCTGACCCATGTCACCGTCCGTTAGATTTTTACAACTTACCTTACATCAAAAAAAATCTCAGCGGGAATATTGATATTATCACGGTAGCTTGGAGAAATATTTTGAAGACCTGGACGAAGCTTTCATGAAACTGGAATATCAGCTTTGAAATATCGTTTGAAACAATACACTCAAGTTTCAAAAGATTACATTAAAAAATATTGTTTCTAACCATACTTGAATTACTGTTTCTTCGGAGGCAGTGAATTTTTATATGTACCCAGTGGTGTAACTACGCCAATGCAGTGCATTGCGGCCAACATTAGATAGGGGACCAAAAATTTCGCGCCCTACAATCTATTAGCATGAATATGTTTGCAAGTATCGGATACCTTTTCCAGTATAAATAGTAATCCAACACAAGAAATGGCATTATGAAATATAAACAAACTATGATGAAAAAATGTGAAAACATGATCGATGTATAAAACTAGACCACCGCCGTAAAGTGAGAATAGTAATAATACGAAACAAGTATTTTTAAAATTGCAAGTGCATACGAGTGCCTAAGAACACTTATGTTTTCTTCACAAAATCGTGAATATTATATTAGACAAGAAACTATTTTGTTCTTACTATTAGATAAACCACGCAGTACTAATATTCGTATATCTTATATACAAGACTTATTTAGTGGGCCTTTTTTTCCATTATGCATTGAGGCCCAATTGTTGTAGTTACGCCACTGTACGAGCCTTCCGAACAGGCCTAGGCTATATGGTTATACAGAAAAAATAATTAATGTATCTAATGAATGTGGAAAGAGGATCTCCTGCAATCTTTATTACGTATTTAGGAAAACCTTTAATGTTATAATTATGTATTTAAATGTTTGAAACTATTACTGTCGTGGGCCGATTTATATTGAAGCGAGAAAAATTTATGGCGGGTTTTTAGTACCAAGTTTTTAGTTACCTATCAGTCAGAAAATTTTATGTATCTGCAGTAAGAAGCTTAATATGAGTTATTTGCACAATAAAATTAAAACAAACTGAATGTAATAAAAATGCTAGTATTAATAATATTTATTACCTGGTAAAAACGAGAATAACCTATTAAGAAGAGATAATGAAATAACGTAAAATATGATAAAATTGAATGAAGTAATTAATTGACCTACAAATTGGCGGATTTAACTTCGTGATTGCGCGAGAGTCCCCGCATTCCAGAAGGTCCCAGAATCACTGAGAAAAGGAAAGAATTCAGGAGCAACAGAGAAAGCAAAAATAAAAGACCTAGAAGCACTGTCATAACTCCTAAAATTCTGACCGATCCAATTTTGCTCGGCTGTACATAACTTCATGTGCGCTCGGTCTTTTGTCAGGTTAACTAGGTAGGTCTGCTATTGTTGTTTTAACTTAAAGCGTTATTTTTTAATCTGTTGCTATTTGTACTTCACATTGTATTGTAATACGTAGTTTTGGGAGCCTCTTGTCTCAAAATAGGGGTATCAAAAAAATACAAAGGGACTACAAAAACCTGTAATAAAGGTGATGTGTGAATGCGTGACTTTTTTGGAAAAAAGATCAGATTTATTGTAACGTTTTTTAAAATTATTCAATAAAATATTTGACCTAATATAAATTCCAAACTCTTAAATAATTATTTAATGTTCTCAAATGTTTACTTATAAAAATTTAAAATAAATATATGACATGAATATAAAATCTTTATCCTCCAGACGTAGAAGAAATTTGTCCCTCACCTTTAGAAGACAGTTGTATTGAACAAAATAATGGGATTATTTTAAAATGCTTGAAAGTAAATAGATTCCTTGAATCATTTCATTGCTTACAAGTCGCGTTAATCAAATATCGTAAAATCTATGCTTTCGTAAAGAGACGAGTATTTATATAATATTTACAAATTCTTTATGTATTTTATAAATCACGAGCTTTTCAGCGGGCTTTCTCTCACTTTTCTTACGTTAAATATTAAATTCGCCTTTAATTTCGATACACATGTTTTTTTACATCCGTTTATTACTCGTATCATCATTATCATTATTTATATTTCTTTATGTACATTAATATTCTATATACATTTTGGTAAAAAGATGAAGAAATTACGGTTCACAAAATGAGGGATAGATAGATAAATAATAGCCATGTTTATTAAAATTTTGACAACTATCGTTTTATTTTTCTCCCTATAGTTTGTCATTTTACATGGAGTGTTTCACATTGGAAAAACGTTTACAACTTATTAAAATTTATTGTCAAAATCAATCTACGCAGTCGACTCGGCAAACCAAATATCGTGAATTTTGTGGTCGACGAACCAACTTTGTAAAAGCCCATAAGGGCGTTAATAAATAAATAAATAAATAAACAGACAGCAAACAATTTATTCCATAAATTACGACATGAGAGCTGAAAATGTAGTTCCAATGCATAAATTATAACGTGATAGTTGAATATCGTGCATTAGTTACAACACAACAACTAACAATCTAGTTCCTTTCCATAAATTACGACATTAGAGCTGAAAATCTAGTTCCGACGCATAAATTACGACATGAGTGCTGAATATCGTACATTTAATTACAATATGACAGCTCACAATTTAGTTTATTTCATAAATTTCGACACGAGAGCTGAAAATCTAGTTCCAGTGCATAAATTACGACATGAGCGCTGAATATCGTGCTCTGTTGTATAAATAACAATATGACACCTAACAATCTAGTACCATTACATAAATTACAACATGAGAGCTAAAAATCGAGATTTAATCCTTAAATTGCAATAGAGAGCTGAATATCGAGCTCTGTAAGCTAATAATCTAGTTCCATATCGTTAAATTACGATATGAGAGCTGAAAATCTAGTTTCATTCCATAAATTACAACATAAGAGGTGAATATTGTTCTTCACTGCATACATTACAACGCGAGAACTAAAAATCGTGTTTTGTTGTTTAAATTACAAAAAGGGAATTATACAACATCGTGCAAAATTTTGGTTTCTGGGTTAGATCGCGTTATTATGTAGATGGATTTTCTTAAAGATACATGGGTCGACGAATATTTAATTAATAATACAAACACATAACAAAAAAAAAATTAATAAAATTTCTGAATTAAGTAAGAAATTGTTTTAATAGAGAATAGCGTACCCCTTTACGTAGCGCTTTACGATCGACTTGGTAAAAGACGAAACCATTTTACGATGAACGTAATAAAAAAAGAAATTTACTTAGTATATACATTTTACGATTTGAATATCTCTCAAAATCTCACGCACGTGTCGCTACTGTATTACGACTGCGTCAGGCGAAACACGTCGTCAATTCTTTTTAATTAACATGTTTTTTAATATACGTGCTATTAACATTGATAAACTACATGGTGTTTTTAATTTTCACATTATTTTGAATGTTTTTAACCTTCATTTGAGTGAATAAATTGAGGATTTTATTTACTCAAATATATTAATCGAAACTAAATAGGATTATCACCCCTATGCGAAGTTCTCTATTCTTATACTTATGAATCTCTTCGTGACTGAAAAATAAAATAATTAATTTTTATTTTTTTAAATATCGTTGCGTTCACGGCAATATTATTACTATTAAGCTGATCATCTGTGTTATAAAAAAATCAAAGTATCAGGTTGATTTCATCTTTGTATTAATGTATGTTTTTTCTTTTTTCTCTACGACCAATATAACAATATGAAATCATGAAGTCTAATTTTTTTTTTAGATCGTTAACGAAAAGAAGAATTAGGTTTACAGTTTACTTTTTTTTCTAGGTCTAATATTAACGAGATTACGAATTTTTAAGTATTAAAACAACTACCATTTCGAAACAAAATAACGGATTAGGCTAATTAATAAACTTGACAGATGTCAAATAGATCAATTTTTATATAAAGTTTTCAACGAAGGATACTTGCTTGGTGCAGCAAGATTTTATTTTTGACTAATGAAGAAGAAATGCAACAATTATCAGTATTGCAAAACAAAGCTTTGAAAATAATACTCAGAAAAAAATAGGTATACTCGGATCATTGCAATGCTTAAAGATCTTAAAATGATGACTTTTAAGCAGAAAATATATTTCAATACTATGGTAATTATTTATTTATTCCGAAAACCAATCGTAGGAGAAATCGTAGAAAATAAAGTATGGTATAAAGCAATTAAAGAACTTGCCTATTTTAAAATAATAAATTTAGAATTATAGTGTATTTTAAAATTAATAGAATTAATTGTTCTCAAAATTTTTAAAAAATCTAACATTTTTTTAAACGTAGTATACCTACCTATTGTATACTCAGTTAGCATCATCGGTAACAGCATAACCTATGTTTATGCCTACTGTACGCCACTGATATATATGTACATACAAATTTTGTTATTTTGTCAACTCACTCGGGAGATCCGGCATGAGTCCACGTCACCCACAGTCGTGTGAGAGGAGTGGGAGACTAAAAAAATAGTCAATCCTAGTGTTAATCCAGTCGACGGAAGAGAAACACAAAAGACTGTAAATTATTCCACATCCATGCGGTCTTAGTGTGATGGTGAACGATTGAAGAAACCTTTATCTCTCATGACTGATGTTAATTTGGGATGCTGAGCACGTAATTGACATGTTCCCGCTCTATCTTAGCGGAATTCTCATCATTGCTAAATCAATCTACCCAATGGTATATTTTCCTTATATGTATTATTTTCAATATGCATATACAAGTTTTCGTTTTATTTCTATTCGAAATACTTAATTTTAAATCATTTTTAAACTAATAATAATTATTATTTATTTATATTTCTTTTCATAGAATTCAGTGTCCGCTTTCATATGTTTTAAAACACTTATATTTTATTTATTTATATACATATGTATATATATATATAAATAAGTACTATTTTTACATAATCTTTAATATAATGCTAAAGAAATCGTCTGGTTATCACACATTCTTTTTTAGTTTTTTCAATATAGACGAAAAATAATAAGAAAAAGTATAAATCAAAAAGGTGTAAGATTTATCAATGCTAACCTTTTATCTTTTTTTAATTTAATCGGGTTTCATAAAACACGACAACGAACTTCAGTTCAGTTATTTTATTTTTCTGGTTCTAGAATTTACCGTTCAAATTATCTTGAATTTCTTGGAAAGCTTTCATCTAAAGTGTACATTGAAAGGAGAGTAGTTCTTTTTACGAAGAGACGTTCAAACCAGATTACCGTGGCTTTATATGCCAGCACCATCGAATTGTTAAAGAAGTGAGTTCGAAATTTCATCCATCAATTGTGTAGAAATCTACCGCTCAAAGAAAATATAAAAATGACAAACGTTCTTGAAATTGTAAACCATCTAATGCAGTCATCATACGAATTAATTATGTCTAATGCTTGTCTAATGCTTCATGTGGCGGGTCGTAGTTCTGTCGCAAAATATTTAGTAGTTCTCATGAGCTCGATATAAGCACACAACACAACAAAACCAATTAGTGGATTCCAAATGCATAAAGGCTTACAAGGATATACAGTGTCTCCAGATCTGTTCGACATATATGAAGAATACATCAAAATGAGCAGTGGATAGACGGAATGGAACCATTGCGTTTGGTAGTATAAGGCTGTCAAATTTCCGGTATGTAAATAATATGCTCTAACAGCTACAACCGAAATAATAACCTAAACCAAGTTTATACAAACAGCCAAAAAAATTTGACTTATAATTCAACAGAAGCAAAGCAATACACAATAACGTGCTTGTGATCTAGTGATTATAATACACACCTAGTGAACTACTAGTCGGGGGTTAAATCAGGTTAGACCTATTCTCATAGCACAAATGTTTAGCTAAGTTTGAAGATGTATTCCGTGTGCGCGTCTTTATTTATTTTTTTAAATAATAATAATTATATGCAAACTACAACAAGCTTCTTAATTATTTCAAGACATTAGATCAGACCGGTATAACAAATACCTGTTGATGCGAAGTTAAAATCGCCACGACTAAACAAGATATGACAAAATGGCTCAACGCATTCAACAAAATGCGTCCTGATACAAAAAGAAATAAAATAAGCTGAATGCCTTTTGAAATGTGGAACTGGCGTTGCATGACTATACTATGGATGACCATTCTCCAACAACTGACGATCAAATACAGACTATCCATCTTGTTCAGAACGCGAATACTGAACTAACTTGATATATTTTCTTGGCAAGTTCAGAGGGAAGGCGGCATAAACAGCAACTAAGATTGTATGAAGATATATTTGGTCTTAATTTGTACATAATTGTAATTGTTTATACAAGTACCGATGTGGAACAAGACAAAAGAAGTTGGCAGCGCCTCGTCGAGACTTCTTCTAAGAATCTTAATTAAGCAACATTATAGTGTTATTTTGAATAAAAACACTTTTTTTCATACAAATGCTATTTCAAAACGTAGTTATGTGGTATTTTTAATACAAATTAAATTAATCAATTAACATTGGTGATTGCTATTAAAAATAATAGATGTATATCAATTATAAAAATATACTAAATGTAAGTTCTAGATTCGTCGTAAACGTAATCGATTGATGCAGTGGAATAAAAACACGTTTCCGCGGATAGGAACAGGTCCAGTTTCTAATCCCGGTAGCAACCAAAAAATCTTCGATAAATAGATTTTTTGTGTTATCTTTCTAATTGATTAATTTAATTTGTATTGTATTATTTCTTGTATTTGTTACTTATGCTTACGAAATGCATACCATTAGTGAACTCCTTTACATTTTGTTCCTTTAACAAACTTGTTTAATACCTGGCCAGTTCAAGGTAATCAAATTACTATCATATTATTATGAGAACACATTCTTACTAATAATAATAATAAAGTTGTATCAATGTGTCCAAAATTTAATAAAAATGAATTGATAATTCTGGCGTCTGCTATCAGATTACTCAAAGGTATTTGAGATTCCGTAAAAATAAGGTAGATGATAAAAGGTCTTTCAAATAATGGAACGATTAAATGTATTAATATCAAAAAAGGAACATATAGGTTCGAAAATTTGTCGCTAAAAACATCGTCGCTGTAGCATAGTTGGATAATGCACCTTCTCCGGTTTTTAAAGAGATCCAGGTTCGAATCCCAGTGGCGCAACAACAATATTTTTCGATAAAATTGATTTTATAAGTATATATTTCTAATTAATGTATTTAATTCATATTAATACTATCCTTTTCCCTATTTTTTTCGTTGGTTTTAATTTTCTCGTTTATATTGTATAAATTATGAGTTTTGTATGTAAGTATATTATAATTTATTTGTTTTTCTCAAGCCTCTACTTATTTTTAATAATTGCGTTAGATTTAAGTATATTTTAACTCTTTGTGCTCTATAAACTACTTTCATCGCATACAAACAAAATCCTAGTGATAACATGATCTTATCACCACGTTCCATCACTAGCTTTATCGTGTGAGTTCACTCGAAGAATCCCAATATTAATACAAATTAAATATAAATCTACAGAATAAGTCTATTTTTAGAAAATTTATTTTATTTCCTACCAGGATTCGCTATGTTCTGAAAAACTGCAACTTCACAACAATAATGTGTTTTCCGTAAAATAAGAAAAACATTCTAATATTCCTCATTATTTTGTCCCTCTATTATTTTGACTCAGTGCCTTGAATGAGAGAGGAAACCTTGGAACAAAGTTGCTGATTAGTTGATTTTCCAATGAATTATATTAATATTATTTAATACAAATTTTAAAATATTTTTATTACTAAGTATATAGGTATAATGCGTACAATTGTTTTTCATTTTCTTTATTTGTTTTTTGTGTTGATTATATTGATAATCGTGATTGTATGTACCATATTTTTTCATAATAGACTGTTGACGTGTTGCGATATTAAGATGTTTTCCAACCAGTTTTACTTTCACACATATTTTCAAAATGTTATCTATTTAATATATTCACAATATTCTGAGTAATAAGTTGAGTAACGTATTTACGATAACGCTTGAAGAATCTTTATACAACACATCAGAGTTTTTGATAAAATTTTGGATTTATTGATTAATTAACAAAGTTATACGAAAATTATAAAGCAATTTGTTACATGAATCAGCTAGCTATAAATAGCTAGAAAAACCCAACAATATATGCTACAATGTGACGTTACGATACCTGGGTAAATCTGAAGGGATATTTCGCGACACACGTTATATTTTTCTGTCATATGTTTTCTCGGTGAGATTAAATGATTTCATCGTTTTTATAAATTCAGTCGCATTATTTTTTTCTACTTTTCTTTCTATTACTATATCCAACAACTTACCTTACAATCACGTCTTAGGATAGGTAAAATGCTAATAATTAAAAAATAATTATATTATTGCCTTCATATTACGAAGTTAATTTATGTACCTAATAACTATGCTACTTATTATCAAATGATAAGTTTTAAATAGTATTCAGTTGTCTGTTTTTTTACTCTATAATCTTAATGATTTATTCATTATCAATTTATTTTGTTGTTTATCGTATTTTTTTGGTTACACAAGAATTTTCTTAATTCATTATAATTATATGTTTTTATTATTTTGCTTGTAGAAATGAATTCTGTATATATATACTAACGTATAAAATTATAAGTTTTAATCCATTCCTTGGAAGAATATTTATTTATTTTATTTCTGATACAGTAATATGTACATAATTTAAGAAATGCTTAGAAAATGCATTTTATTGTTGGAATTAATTAATTACCATTGAGAAATAATTCATCGGTCTCTTTTCCATTGCTTATTTAAACTTCAAATTCTCTCTTCTTACCGAAGTCATTAAATGACAACGAAACTTTGATTGGATTCGCTTTTTCGTAATATTAAAATAACTTTTTTAATTAAACCGCAGAATATTCCAAGAATTTATTAACGCTATGTTAATAAATTCTCGCCTAATATAACTTATCTTTTTTTGGGTATTAAAAATTAAGTCGACCCCTGTTTCTCGTTTGTCAGGCTTCATTATAAAAACAAGCAAGAAAGGGTGTTTGTTTACGTTCCAAAAAATCAGTCCTTTTAACGGGATTCGTTTTATAAGCTTTGAAATTTATGATGATACTAGAAACGTTAACGCGGTCACGACCACGCTGCTCGATCCTTCGGGTCACAGCTAGGGCATGCGGCAAGCGATGCGGTGTGACAGTGTACATGCTACGGATTCCATTCGTCAATTAATCAATTGAGTAGTAGCGCTTATGAATAATATTATTGCTGAGTAATATTTTTGATATCTCACAAAATAAGTTTTTTTTACTTTTTAGACATCTAATTTCAAACTCTGCGCCATTCGTTGATCACCCAATGCACATCATCTTACACACGATAATTAAGTTCGTAAAAAAACAAAAAATTACAGAAAATACTCTCCTCCTAAATTAATGTATTTCGTTGTACGTTATTTTTGTTACATGAAGCGATTCAAAGTCATTTTTCGTGAGGCTGTTTAGAGTACGCGTCGTAATCCGTTTCACTTTTTTTAGATATGGAAACAAGAGAAACAGAGGGGACCAAATCAAGTGAATAGAGCGCATATTCTACACGCTGATTAAATTTTTAGCGCAAAGTTCTTCACAACAATGGCTATGTGGTCTGGAGCATTGCCCTGATGCAATATCAAGTTTTCATTTGCAAACAATTCAGTCCGGACGCGTCTCATTATTCTGCACCGCTGCAGAATGTTGCATTAATAGTTTGTCCTTTGGGAATAAATTCCAGTATTATTCCCCCGGTCAGCTCTTTGCCAATGTCGCAGTGTTGCCACACGCACGAAAAATATTCTACGAACTTTATTGTATTCGTAAGTAAGTTTTTATTTCCATTTCCATTATATTTCAATACAATAAAATATTACAGACTAGTGTATGAACAATTTTATTTTATTTTAATGAGCATGGTATATGTCAGCTTTGTAATTTATATGAGCCTCATATTAAGAACTTAATTTATTCTATACGAATGTTTGTTTACTTCTGCTTTAAATCCTAAACAAATAAATTAAAATTACATGTTAATAAAGTAATTATGCACAGTTTTTACTAAAAATGAATAAACGTATAAACAAACTATATTTCAACTTATCTTACTATTTATAAAACAATTTAATTAAGTGTAATTAAATTTTAAAACAAAGGGAAATACGTATTCAAAAACAATAAAATAAATACTTGAGTTGCAGTCCGATAAATAAAACGCACTCAAACAGCAGTACGCTCTTTTCTAAACCGAAATTCTGTTCGCAAACCGAGGCATTTGTCGGCGGGGATTTTGTTCGTAACCAGAATCGTTCGTAATCCGAGGATGAGAAAACTTTAGCTGACGTTTCGATACTGTAATACATGCCATTAACAACAAGTACGGTTGTATTGTACGCGTTAGCACTTTAAATGCATTTATTTTAAGAACACAAATTTAATTACAAAAACTAATAAAAATAATTAAAACCTTCATATTACATAGATAAATTTATATAAATTTAATAATAAAATTCATTAAACATGTATCAATAATGTTTCATTATTGGGTTTGTTACATTAATCTTCAAAGCTAGTTAATTACCATTACATGTAATTCAAACACTTTTAAGATAAATAATTCATTTAAAAAAACTAGCAGTATTAAAGTACTACTGTCTCTTTTAATGAATAGTACACAAAACAATATTATATTTTACTTAAGTGACACCTACTTGGAAACAACGTACGAGTATAAGGAAAAGTTTTCCACACAAAAAAGTGAATGAATTTATTGTAACAAAAAATTCCCTTGTTTCTTATTGAAGGAAATTTGTAGGCTTAAGTAACAAAGTGGCCTACTTTGTAAAAGTCCTTAAAAACGTTGAGAAGTTTAAGAAAGAAATGTTTTGGTGCGCATTTATTGAATTGCTTAGGATCGTGATAAAAAAACCTTTCATATTACTTTTCACAAACTAAAAGTTATGATAATGTTGTTTCATTTTTTATTTCTTCTTTTTAAATGCCCCATTAGAATTTGCCTTTGCCTAGTCATTTGATATGGTTCAACGAGAAACAACATAATGAAAAATTGAAATAATTTAGCAAAGATATTAGAATGAATTAAATTAACACTTTATATATTATAATAAACAGTATTATAATGATGAGATTTATCGGTAAATACTTATTATTACAATAATAATACAATAAATTCTCTTAATAATTCTGTCGGCTTTTATCCTCCAACCCCCGCATTTAGCTGCTTTCTGATTACGTTTCTATATCATCGGTCCATAGAGCTAGGCCTATGGGCGTCTTTTATGTTGTCGGTTATTGCTCCTTCGGTAGGATTGCTCGGCCCATTGACACTTCAAATTAGTTTTTTGGTCTGTATCTTTTACTTTGGTTCAATGAAGAACCTTTATTTCTGATTCTATTCTGAAGAGACTCTTCGAGCACAATCATTTCCATATTTTACTGAGTCACCTTCAATGTTGTGGAGTACTGCAATGACGATTTATTCGAATTTTGATTCGACACATTTAATAACATAATATTTCATTTTATGGGTGTTTTTTATAAACTCCTGCGTTGTTTATTTCTCCAATATATAATATAAACTTATTATATTTTTAATATTCATTGCAATCTTTACATTGTGGTTTTTATTTATTTTATTATAAATTATTTATAACTTTGTTTTAACTACTTTTATGAGTTAAATTTATTACACCAACCTGTTTTGGAAAACACGATTTCCTTCATCAGGATGTCAAATGAACTGTTTATTTCAAATTTACCTATAAAGAAAGCGTTACCCACAAAGCTGGGCGATTATTTACATTCGATGTATTTATGTTTACAATTTATAATGAAATTCATTGTAGTACCCAAGCATAGGTTCCGCCTACCAGCTGCTGTTTACAAAATGTGGAAATGTGTGTTACTGGAACGTAATTAATTTCAGAATACAAATTATAATTTTCGTATTGACTGCTTATTGACCACTGACTACGCTAAATCCATACGTGGAGTGGCATAATTATACCAATGCATCCGAGCTCACATTAGTCCGCAGTCCAAAATGTCTGCGCCCTACAATATATTTATATATTTGATATCGATACTTTTCTAATATCGATAGTTTCTCGATAGCAATAATATGTACAATTTTTTTTTAAATCTACCACAGTAAGAAATGGAATTAAAAAAATTATAAAAATTTTCCCACTTGTATTACGAAAACATTATCGACATATACCCCTCTAATACATAGGGGTTGGAATCAGACAATCGCCGCAAAGTAAAAATCGTCATAAAGCGAAGCAGAGATATATGCCTGAAAACACACTTTTGTTTTTTTTCATAAAAGTATGAATATATAGGAGACAAGAGATTAATTTTGGTTTTACTATTTAATAGATAAAACCGCCTAACTAACATATATATACCCTAAGTTCTTATCTATAAGCCGCGGCTTATCTAAGAAAAAAAGTAGTGAAAATGCAAAAATAGAATATCGGCTTATACATAAGTCCGGCTTATACACAAAATCAATTTTATTAAAAAAAGTTGTACATTTTTAAAAATTAATTTTTATTAAAAAAAAGTCGTACATTTAAAAAATAATAATTTATTAATTAAAGCCATCAAATTCTTCATCAGATTCAGTATTAAACAGGTCAAACATCTCGTTAAAGGATTCTGGAATTTCATATTCGATTTGATCTTCGGTTTCTTCTTCAGGTTCTTCTTCACTATTAGTCACAGTTGTTAGCGCTTCGGTTGGATATTCGCAGATATTCGCGGCTTTAAATCCATTTTAATGCAATCCGCGGTTACTTCACTCCAACATTTGTCGATCCATTGACATACTTCAGCATAAGAGGCCCTTTTGATTGATCCAGACTTAGTGAACGAATGATAACCATTGACTATCCAGTCCTCCCATTTCTCACGCATTTTGGCTTTAAAAGATTTATTAACGCTTAGATCCAGTGGCTGTAATTTAGATGTCAGTTCCCCAGGAATAGCCAACTGTGAATACTTTACCACCCTTTCTTTGACTTCTTTTGTGATGTGAGGTCGAGTCGTAAAAAGCGTGCGAGCGCACCGTGCGTGGCTGCAAGCTGGATTCAATATGCGACGGGGCTTAGTTATAGTAAGTTCGGCTTATCTATGAGTCCGGCTTATCTATAAGTCCGGCTTATCTATGAGTCCGGCTTATCTATTAGTCCGGCTTATCTATGATAAGATTTCTATTTTAAAATTCTTATGGTTTTTGGTCTCCGGCTTATATACGAGTCCGGCTTATAGATAAGAATTTAGGGTATATATATCTTATATACATACATACAGTGGGCTCTTCCATTTTCCATTGGGGCCCAGTGTCTTATTTGCATTGGGGCTCATTTTAATTACGCACGCCACTGCATACGGCGAACATTACTTTTATATATAGATGTACTTCTGGTATCACTGAATTTTCAAGGATGTATTTTATGCTTAATCTTACATACAGTATCTTAGCATTTGAATATTAGTCACTATTCTAATTTTGTTAATTTTAAGTCGTTTATTATAGTATAGTCATAAATTGTCAACTTTTTTATTAATTAGTTGGAATTTTCTTATATATATATATATAAATATATTTATTTGCGAGCGATACCTGACCAGATGAAAAGTTCCAAGGGCACAATAAGGGGCTTACTAGGGGTATATATTCACGGCGGATAATCAGGCCTATTCTCAAAATTGCAATATTGAAATGAAGGTGATTGATAGATGAAAATAGACAGATAGTTTTGACAGATTATGGTACGTTGTGATGATCCACATATAACAAAATGATAAAAAAATACGAATTCTACGAAATTTCTAGAGCGGGTCGGTTAGGGGCGAGAGTAGCGGGGCGAGGGAGGAAAACAGTATGAGCGGGGGTGGCGAACGCGTCTCCAGACAGTCGGTTTCGGGAGGGAGAGGGGTTCGTATGTGCGAGGGTGGCTTTTGAACCGGGAAATCGAAGGGCGCGGGAAACGGGACGAGGTAGCCTGAAACGGACTCGGACGGTGGAGTTTACGCGACCGCGAGGATTGTTGGAGTTGATCTAATGTGTTAAAGTGATAATCGATGACCTTACGACCGTCGCGAAAGTGTTGGCGGACTATTTATTCGATCCGGATATTATCGCGAGAGACGTGTGTTGGTGCCCAGAAGGACGTCGGCAGCGAGGACCTGCTTGGATCTTGATGAGTTTCTTTTGCATGCCTTTGTTGATTATCATACTATTTCATCGCATTTGTAATATATGTTTTGACTCTTTATGATTACTCAAAATTATAATTGAACGATAACCACCTTGGTTGCTGCAGAACTCGGTTTTGAAATAATATAAACTGGTGTAATCATGGAGAATCAAAGTATCAATATGTATTTTAGCCATTTGTTATATTATATATTGCACGATTAACTCACAAAAGGAATTAACCAGCTACTACCATTGTTGAATGACTTCGGAGATATTACACACCACAAAATGAGGAGCTGCATTTATATATTTATTTATTTACTTCCTTCGGCCAGCGAGCTGAACCGAATATTCTGGTATGTAAGCCTGCTTGAAGGATTTCGAACGTGAGCGAAAGGGTTTAGGCTGACCTTCAGGACGTCTGGTACCGATGGTGAAGTATAGTTTGGCACTGATATATGGGCGAGTCGCGTTGATTTCGCGACCAATCGCTGAGAGAATTTAGATCCGCTACTATGCCTTGTCGTCACCTACAAGAGGCTACAGGCTAAGGTGACGATTCCGCGGCGGTTTCGGTTCTCTCAACATACGTCATGTGCGCCACAAACTGTATGTAGCTTACGAGCGTATCAGGTGGGTTTCTGTAGGATTTTCTGAACACCCCGTACCTCAGTACAGTTGAAGAGGATGATAGTAGGATCTCTAGTGGTTAATACCCAGAGACAGTGTTCCTGAAACGAGCTACAATTACGGAAATATACACACACACACACGCACCAGCATGCAGAGATAACAATTCTAACTATTTGTTCCTGGCTCTATTCGAGATGCATTGTTCGAGACACCGAGGATCATTAAACTAAACTATTCATCACTGTCACATGTCGTATGCCCTCAGACGCACCTAAAGGATGGTAATTTTCCTGAGAATCGTACTGACATGTCACAATCAACCACAATTACCTTCAGTGGTGGACGCGGCCACGGATTGGCCATTTTCCTACCGATACTGAACAGCAGCATTTTGGAGATACAAGGACCTCAGCCATGCATCTTGGATGAGTCATAACAAATGATATTGTTCACTGAGACATCGGCCGAATCTAAATTTTGGATCATCATCATCATCATTACCTTTTGATCGTGTTGGGTGAGAGGGCTCGGGGTTAAGCACCCGTCGTCTACCGCGAATAGGCACCAGGCGTACGGGTATCTTAATCTGGGGATAGGGGAGCCGAGCGAGCGCAACAGACCGGTGTCTAGAGAACTTATCATAATCACGGAACATATTTGCCAATCCAGGCATTTAGCATGTCGCATGTTGTTTCACACATCCATATAATTTATGAACAGCTAGGCGACGCCACGAGGCGGCCACCGTCACGAGGATTGTTGTCAAGGTTGGTGTTCTATGTTTGATTTCATCCACACTCTCATATTTCAGAATTAGACGTAATAAATTGAAGACTAGTAGAATTAATGTTATAACGAGTGCGTTCGGGTATCATACCGCATAATCAGAGCTTTCCGTTATTTAATCGCGTACTATAAGATAATCGGTATAGTTATTTTAACAATTACTCTATAGGTATTTGAACGGCTATAATATTTGGATGTTTGTAAACTTTGGATATTTGATAATTGAAAACGCGGGTTAAAAGAATTAGGATTATTACGGACATGACTTGGGGTATTCGCAACCATTAGATGATCATTTGGCCAAATTAATATTAAGGTTCGTAGGAGACGTCTACGTTCAACGTCGATCTTAGAAGAGGAGTAGAGAAGTAGAGATTTCAGGATCCTTTGCACGGGTGTCAGAGACCAGAAACATCACAGTGGCGCCGTGTGACCAGGAGCTCGTCAGACAGTTTTTCAATATCAAATATCTGAATTATAATATCCATTTTATTAATCGTATGGCTGTGAAAATAAATATATAATTGCACGTATTTAGAATTGAATTTATAGGTTATATTTCTGTTTAAAAATACCACGCGACGTGACTTAAATAAAAAAATAAATTTTAAGACATAGACAAAATATTCATTTCTATGATCAGAATTTAATACTCTTGAAAGTGTAAATACTTATGTATGAATGTGTTTCGAAGTCGGACAGAGTGCCCACATGTGTTTGGATGGTCGCTTAAATCGATAACCTAAATTTAAAAAATTTTATGATAGCTTCAATTTATTATTTTGTTTAATATTATCGATTTGAAACGTCCCGTTGCCATTTTGGCGAAATGTCTGTTTCATAATTATATACTACTTATGAAGCACACAGCTTTATTTAAATGCAGCGGTGTTATATATAGGCGAAATATTTCATTCCGGCTTACATTAGAAAAATATATATATAAATAGAATAAAAACGTATTACGATCGGATATAAAAAAAAAAAAAAAATCGAAATATAAATGAATTTCCGGATGATTCATTAAATATAAATATTATTTTGTTATCTAAGAGTACTATATACTGTATGTGTTGTCCTTTGGGCAAATCGGGTCAAAATGTAAACGATAATTGAAAGGATGTGCGTATTCTTACGCCTGGTATAGTAAAGATGAACTAATTAATTTTCGTCATATACTAATTAGCATTAGGTAAAGATATTATAAATCCGTTTGGCATTTATATTACTTTATATAAGGAGACATCAAAGTAGTTCTCATTGATACGGTTGAAATGTTAAATTTACGTTTGAATAAGCAAATCGCTGTTTATTATTTTGGTCGTCTAATGGTCGTTGTGCATTTTAGGGCTATGAGTAATAAGAAATAGGGCCCAACGCTTGACTTGTAGTAATATTCTTTTATAATTTATGGGCGTGAGATTATATTTTGGCTAAAAGTAATGTGTTTCCAAATTCTCTGAATTTTGAAGTGGACGATGGTGTTTTAAGCGAGAGAGAGATTATTTGTCCATATGAGAAGAGCCATTTATTATTTTTTGAACCGAAAGTATGCTTTCTCAAGTGTTTAGAATACGTTCAACAACAAAAAAAACTTAGGGTCGAAGTTATTTTACACCTCGCACGTTTAATACCAAGAACATCTAGCACGTTAACTCGCAAGGACCGAGGTCAGAAAAAAACATTCTGCATCTCGACACTGCGTTAACAGGGGAGATAAACCGTTGGGTTGGCTGCCAATTATCACCGACTTACTTATTATTATTTATACATAGGGATGTAGTCATGTTAATAATTAAACGGGAGGGTATTATCTTCACTTATTTATTTAAGTATATTATAATTGCGCTTCGTGGGTTTTCGCAAAAGTATATATGGAAGCATGTGCAAGTCAAGCAGAATAATTCATAGAATAGATAGAAACAAGGAAATAAAAATTTATAGATGTGCATAGTATTAATTTTAATGGAAACCTGTACGTAGACATAATAAGATAGAATTAAAAAAAAAATATATATATATATATTTATTTTAAGTAAAGATTCAGGAAAAATTACAAAATACCTCTAGAGGATTAAGAAGATTCTAGGTAGGATGGAGACTAAATTGTCGAATTGTAGTCTAATTTGCTACGGACCGCAGCCGCGTATAAGAGAATTGATATCTTCCATCGCCTTAATACAGTATTTGGTAGCATATATATGATTTCGTTAGTGTGTGAGATGAATGAATGGTTTCATCGATGGATATGCCGAAATGTTTAATTTTGAGATACGTTGAGAGTGACACTATCTCTATTGTAACAGAAAATAATGGATTCATTATTTTATCTCGCATAAATTAGTTTGTGTAAGTTAGATAAGTTAGATTATAAATATCTCTCCGTTAGTAATATTAGTTTGTAACTACCTCACTGCAAAATAGTGTGTAAAAAAAAATTCTACATTATGACATTTTCTACGAAAATGACTTCTTACATATTTTCATGCGAGAGACCGTTTACAAGGTTTCAATTACTTATATTGCAAGGTGATTTTGTACTTAGTTTACGCCATCTTCGAAGTGGATGGAGATAAAATATTGGAAACTCATATTACAAAGCAAGTTAGTGGGTTCTACTAAGTGAATTAATTCAGAAAATAAATTTAGACTCTGGACCAAGAGATAAAATGGTTGGATACATCTGACGCATATGTATCGCCGCCGGGATGAGATTTTAGAAAACATGTATTTGTGCAACACGTGCATTTTAGGAGACAAATGCCAGACCGGTCAGTAACTGTCACAAGTCCTCTACATTTTAGGAGGGCCATTAATTATTATATGAATAAGCTGTAACCTATAACTTTCAACTTAAGATTTAAAACGTTCCAAAGAAAACAAAAAATGATAGTTTCTGGATGACTTTGGACCAGATGGAGATAATAAATTAGTTGTAAGGGTTCGATCCTTTTGTGCGATACTTGTGACCTGCGTCGTGTAAAAGAAGGAAGCAGAATAATTAAAGCGGAGTTTATTTTAGTATTTATTTATTTATTATCGACAACGCTTTTGTGGGCATTTAAGTAAACAATAATATTTTATCTGTTGAGTTATGATAATACACCATTTTTAAAACGTAGAAATAACTTAAGTACAAACATGTCCCCGGATCATCCCCACAAATAGGTACTTAATTATAAAGTGACTTCAATTGACATATCGTGTAACTTTTGAGAGATTTAATTTAATAAAGGTTAATTAAATTATTAGGCAGATTTATCCGAATGTATAAAGGTTGTATATCATGCTTCGATCTAGCAATGATGGTTAAATATTACCCTGGAAACTTGTAAGTTTTTCTTTCAGCATAGTGTTAAGAACCTAGGATATAGCAGAAAATAAATAGGGGTAATATTATTATATGGTGGGCGACATTTGTTATCCTTTTAGGACACGACAATTCTTGGGACTGCATATCGGCCGACATGACAGAATTGGGATGAAATGAAAATACAATTGTGTAAACAAATGCAAATCAGAAGTTTGGATTTCTACTATTAAGAATTCATCTTATAATTAGGATGTATGATAATAAGTAATTAATTAAATGAGATCGAATGGTATAGTAAAATGATAGGTGGAGTAACATCACTACATAAGGTAGAAATATAAGTCTTTCATTTGCAAGCCAGGAATGTTGCCATTAGTATTATCATTATAATAAACAATAGTTATCTAAGTAGGCGCATTGACTTAAGTGGATCGTACGTGTCCGCAGTGGTTACAGAAGAACTTTGGCAACGCATCCAACCATTGATATGCAAAAAAAAAAAAAAAATGCTAAATATATATATAAAAAAAAAAATAGTAATAATAATAAGTTAGTTAGTTAAGTTAGTTCTAGTTAATCATTATATACGAGGACATAATGGAGAGGATGAACGAATAAAAATTTAATTGTAAGCACTGATATTAAAGTGATGTTATTGAAATATGGGAGGGCACTGGTATGGAGACTTGGAGATTCACAATTGGAAGGAAACTACGCAACCGTGTTTTGGATCGATTAGTGTGGAGCTGTATACCTATTTTAGAAAAAAACAATTTCACTACAACCCGAAATACTATATATGTGAGGGACTCCAGGCCGTATAGTGTAAGAACGAATTGAGAGAGGTCGGTTGAGGAGGGCTAGAATCGATCAGGTGGGACAGATGCTGGGGGGGCTCAGTTGGAGGCTCCGATGATCACCGAGTTCTATGGGAAGATGCTTGAGAACGGACGAGACGAGATTTGGTTGACAAAACGAGTAGTGTGACGCCAGTCTTATCTGCTTAATCACTTGGGGAGGGGATGTGGCTTCGAATTGTATTTAGTATTAAGTACTTATTTTAATTGCTTTTATAGGTTAATTAAGTGGATGGACTACAATAAGCCCTATTTATAGATAATAAAATATAGTATAAGTAATTAGTTGAACTAGTTAGAATTCTAAAATAAATGGAGGTGCTATCATGACACCGACCGCCTGGCGAGATTTTACATAAGTGATGGATTGTTCGGATCGATTTTAAGAGATTATTAAGTTTTCTCTGCGGGTCGAGGAGGAATTGATTAGTGATTAGGTGGTTTTAGGTGTACTGTGAGTGTACCGCGTATACCTGCAATGTAACTAGTATTAATTATTGGTGCGTGATTAAGAAAACAATTAGGATATGTTTCGGTCTTCCCGATTCTCGACATAGAGACGTTTCCAATCTTGTGAAATATGAGAATTAAAAAAAAAAAAAAAAGGGGATATTTTAAGATATAGCGCCAAAAAACTACTGGTTAAGATATAAGCGAAATTCGCTTATATAATGTAGAAAAATAATACTACTGGAGTGAAAAATGTAATAGGTGTATAAGATCGACTGCCAAACCGATAATTTTAATTAATTTTAGTACTTCAATTCAGGAGCTTAGAACAATGAGGGTTTTTTTTTCAGATACCGTAGGTTTTACCAGAAGAGAAAAAAAAAGGAACTTTTACAGGAGGATTGGAAAGCTTCTATGAAACCAGAGGATCTAATTGGAATCGCGCTTTTAGCTGGAGTTGGGAGCACCGAGTTAGGAGGCGACTTGGAATCTTGTGGGAAATTTTGATGAGAGGTCGGACATTAAGATGCGTGAATGCTTTATCCATTAGTAGTACATTAAGACTATATATAAGGATTTTCAGCCTAGATGACTAGCTGAGAAGGGATCACGATGAGTTCACCAGAGACAAATGAGCTATTCACTGGGGGAGGTAATATTAATGTGTACTTTAGGTATATGGCTATTTTAAGTTAGATGTGCGAATAACTTATCTTTAAGTTGTGCGTTAGGACTATGTATAAGGATTATCAGCATGGATGACTAGTTGGGAAGGAATGACGAAGAGCTCACCGGAGACAAATGGACTATTCACTGGGGGAGGTAATATTAATGTATACTTTAGGTATATGACTATCTTTAAGTTAGATGTGTAGAAGCCTTATCTTTATGGTAGATTTTAAGATAGCTGAGGACTTGTGTGAGGATATCTAGTCGAGAAATTATGATGGTGGCACAGAGAGCGGTGGGAGTAATCTCTGGGGGAGGGGAGATGGTGTATAGCTCTAACTATAAACGTGGGCCTCATTTCAGAGTGAGGGAAATATATGATTTGCGCACTTGGCAGAATCCTATAAGAAACTTGTAGGACGAATTTAGTTATGATAGTAAAACAAAAATTCTATAGTTGTATATCCGTTGGTGGATCATTGCGATATTGTATTGAGAAATGTAATTATCGATTCTTTCTAATTCCATTTTCAATATGGGGAGGTCTGTGATGATCCACATATAACAAAATGATAAAAAAATACGAATTCTACGAAATTTCTAGAGCGGGTCGGTTAGGGGCGAGAGTAGCGGGGCGAGGGAGGAAAACAGTATGAGCGGGGGTGGCGAACGCGTCTCCAGACAGTCGGTTTCGGGAGGGAGAGGGGTTCGTATGTGCGAGGGTGGCTTTTGAACCGGGAAATCGAAGGGCGCGGGAAACGGGACGAGGTAGCCTGAAACGGACTCGGACGGTGGAGTTTACGCGACCGCGAGGATTGTTGGAGTTGATCTAATGTGTTAAAGTGATAATCGATGACCTTACGACCGTCGCGAAAGTGTTGGCGGACTATTTATTCGATCCGGATATTATCGCGAGAGACGTGTGTTGGTGCCCAGAAGGACGTCGGCAGCGAGGACCTGCTTGGATCTTGATGAGTTTCTTTTGCATGCCTTTGTTGATTATCATACTATTTCATCGCATTTGTAATATATGTTTTGACTCTTTATGATTACTCAAAATTATAATTGAACGATAACCACCTTGGTTGCTGCAGAACTCGGTTTTGAAATAATATAAACTGGTGTAATCATGGAGAATCAAAGTATCAATATGTATTTTAGCCATTTGTTATATTATATATTGCACGATTAACTCACAAAAGGAATTAACCAGCTACTACCATTGTTGAATGACTTCGGAGATATTACACACCACAAAATGAGGAGCTGCATTTATATATTTATTTATTTACTTCCTTCGGCCAGCGAGCTGAACCGAATATTCTGGTATGTAAGCCTGCTTGAAGGATTCGAACGTGAGCGAAAGGGTTTAGGCTGACCTTCAGGACGTCTGGTACCGATGGTGAAGTATAGTTTGGCACTGATATATGGGCGAGTCGCGTTGATTTCGCGACCAATCGCTGAGAGAATTTAGATCCGCTACTATGCCTTGTCGTCACCTACAAGAGGCTACAGGCTAAGGTGACGATTCCGCGGCGGTTTCGGTTCTCTCAACATACGTCATGTGCGCCACAAACTGTATGTAGCTTACGAGCGTATCAGGTGGGTTTCTGTAGGATTTTCTGAACACCCCGTACCTCAGTACAGTTGAAGAGGATGATAGTAGGATCTCTAGTGGTTAATACCCAGAGACAGTGTTCCTGAAACGAGCTACAATTACGGAAATATACACACACACACACGCACCAGCATGCAGAGATAACAATTCTAACTATTTGTTCCTGGCTCTATTCGAGATGCATTGTTCGAGACACCGAGGATCATTAAACTAAACTATTCATCACTGTCACATGTCGTATGCCCTCAGACGCACCTAAAGGATGGTAATTTTCCTGAGAATCGTACTGACATGTCACAATCAACCACAATTACCTTCAGTGGTGGACGCGGCCACGGATTGGCCATTTTCCTACCGATACTGAACAGCAGCATTTTGGAGATACAAGGACCTCAGCCATGCATCTTGGATGAGTCATAACAAATGATATTGTTCACTGAGACATCGGCCGAATCTAAATTTTGGATCATCATCATCATCATTACCTTTTGAACGTGTTGGGTGAGAGGGCTCGGGGTTAAGCACCCGTCGTCTACCGCGAATAGGCACCAGGCGTACGGGTATCTTAATCTGGGGATAGGGGAGCCGAGCGAGCGCAACAGACCGGTGTCTAGAGAACTTATCATAATCACGGAACATATTTGCCAATCCAGGCATTTAGCATGTCGCATGTTGTTTCACACATCCATATAATTTATGAACAGCTAGGCGACGCCACGAGGCGGCCACCGTCACGAGGATTGTTGTCAAGGTTGGTGTTCTATGTTTGATTTCATCCACACTCTCATATTTCAGAATTAGACGTAATAAATTGAAGACTAGTAGAATTAATGTTATAACGAGTGCGTTCGGGTATCATACCGCATAATCAGAGCTTTCCGTTATTTAATCGCGTACTATAAGATAATCGGTATAGTTATTTTAACAATTACTCTATAGGTATTTGAACGGCTATAATATTTGGATGTTTGTAAACTTTGGATATTTGATAATTGAAAACGCGGGTTAAAAGAATTAGGATTATTACGGACATGACATGGGGATTCGTAACCGTTAGATGATCATTTGGCCAAATTAATATTAAGGTTCGTAGGAGACGTCTACGTTCAACGTCGATCTTAGAAGAGGAGTAGAGAAGTAGAGATTTCAGGATCCTTTGCACTGGTGTCAGAGACCAGAAACATCACAACGTTTATCTCCCTCACTCCCTCTCTCTCATTCAAATATAACACTATTTTTGAGGGTTGGTGTAACAATCACCTTCATTTCAATATTGCAATTTTGAGAATAGGCCTGAATATAGGTCAAT